>OY744516.1:148367024-148512024 GCA_963556195.1 Sepiola atlantica
TTGTCTTTTTTTAATTTCATGGGAGTCATTAGAATTTGTGTGAGTTAACTAAGCTTACATTTAAGAGGAGGCATTTAAAATAAAATAATGTGCAGAAATAATATTTAATATTTTAGAATACAATAAAAAATATAGTGAAGAAACTATTATTACTTATCCAATTTAGTTTTTGTTCTGCCGTACAAATAAATTAAAACATGTAATTAAATAAAAATGAGGGGGAGGATTTTTTACTGCGGTGAAAAAACTTCAAATTTTTAGATTGGGGGGCAGGCATATGTTACATACCTACTTATCTGTTTCCATAGGTACTCTTAATGTCTGTCAACTGTTGGTTGATTGATTCGGCCGCTTCATGTCTGTTGAGCTGTTAGGCTGCCGATCAAGGCACGATGTAGCAAAAACACATGGACGTTGATTTTTTGCTTTAAGAGTATTTATTCAGACACACACAGGACTGCAACGGACTCATGTATGTGTATGTGTGTGTGTGTGGGGGGGGGAGAGAGAGAACAATTAAATTACTTGAGAAGAGAGACCTTTTGGGCTACTACTACCATGCCCTGCTTCTCAAGAGGACAGGCCCGTTTACGTCTTACTCGTTTGAGTGTCAGGAACAAAAGAATCGAATATCATTCCAACAGAAGTGACATCACCCGACTTCCGGTTCCACTCCTCCCATCTTGTTCAGTAGGCTTTTCCACTCTCTATGTCTCCCGCTACCTTCTGGGGCTTCCTCCCGGCACACCACTATCCAGCACATAGATATAGGTAGGTATATATAAACTAACACTAATCTAACCTTAATATAACCCTAAAAAGCAAAAGGGAGCAATGTAGCCAAAAGTGAAGATTATTCTAAATGAAAAGTTGCAAAAGTAATAAAGGTAACCAAAAGATTCTGTGAAAACTTTTTCTAATTCCACCACCACCATGGGAGGATAGAAAAATATATAAGCTTAGTTAACCCACACCATCTTCGATCTTACACAAACTCTAATTTCCCTGAAAACATTGAAGAAAAAAACAATTGGTTACACGTCATCATTTGTTGCTAACTGACAGTGAAGTGGGTGCTCATTTCACGTTAAATTCATATAGGAAAGTGATCTCCGATTCTGAAATCTAAAATATTTAATTTTTGTTTAAATTACTTTTTTGCAGATATTTTTTCAGGATGTTTACATGCAATCACTCCTCCAAAAGTAGAATCTGATTTTATGGGGAAGGGGACGTAAACCGCTTTCCTCAGATTCTATATTTACAGGCTGATAACTTTTAAATAATAAATATTTATTAACGCAAATAGGTCACATATGAGTAAATAAATCCAAATAAATTGTTTTTGACTAATTCCCACATGGTATTTGCTTTAAAATAATTTATGTCGGTAATAGTAATGATTATCATTATTTGTAACTTTAATGTTATATGTATTTAATTTTTTCAAATAATAAAAACGAACAAGGGAGGTAATTCATGAACGATCTATGGATACTTTTTATTTCACATCTTTACTTTTCTATAAAAACCGTTTCCTATATCAACCGAAACGTTTTGAATATAACAACCAAGATAACAATAGTAGCCATAATAATCAAAATGGTAAGGATGCAAAACAAAACACATTACTTTCTTTTGCGAAATTGCCTTCAGACGGTCTCATGAAAACCATGGCTCCTTTTTTATTTACCATTTTAACATTTATAGAAATAAATACAACTATAAACAGCAAATAATTCATGTTTTGACCTAGAAATTTCTTGAGTTAATCTACTTTCCTGGGCAACGCCGAGCCACGTGTTAGCTAGTATATATATATATATATATATATATATATATATATATATATATATATATATATACATATATATATATATATATATATATATATATATATATATATGAGAAAGGAAGGATGAAGGTAATCCAACGTAATGAGAAATGAAAAAGGAAAAACCAAAAAAGGATGTTTTTTTTTATATATTCATCAACGTTTCGTTTTTATTTGTAAGACTTCTTCAGGATGATAATTTTAAGAAAAATGTCATGCAAGTACGTGAAAATATTGGGTTGACATGATGGGTTGATGAGAAAAAGTAGTAGCCACTACTAGGTGCGCAGACACGAGGTCCGGGCTTAGTGAAGTCAGTAGCATGGAATTAAATTAATGAGGATGATTCTGAGTGAAAAAGTGGAGTGAAAAAGTGGATGGGTGGGGGTGAACGGGAATAATGTGGATGGCTGCAAGTGAAGAAGTGGAGGGGTGGGGGAAAGAGAAGGGGAGAGGGGAGGCCTTTTATTTTGGTGGGTGGGTAATGTCATGGTTTTAGAAAAGATTTGAAAAAATGAACGTGTTTGAAAGTAGGAGGGGTGGGTGGGTAAGAGTGTGTGAGAAGTAGTCGAAAAGGTGAAATGGGTGAGGGGGGAGCAGGGAGATTTTGTTGTGGGTAAGTGTGAAATTTTTGGAGAGTAGTAGGTTTTGGCCAGCTGGCTATGTCAAGAATGTGTGGAATGAGTAAGTTAGGTTTGGATTCGTGGTGAATGAAAATGTGTATGTGTGTGTGGGGGGGGGTTGGAGGTGAGTGTGTATGCGGAGACTGGTATGTGAGTATAACAGAGAGCGAAGAGAAAAATAGAGGTTAGTGATGATCTAGGTTGAGTTTTTGTTCAGTGAGGATAATTTTGCTTTTTCACATATAAAAAAATCTACTATGCACAGTTATTTTTTACTCTGAAACTCGAGTGCCCACCATGCAAATCGGTCCACACACTTCAAAGCTGGTAACCCTTCCTTTCTTTTCCATTTTTACCGTAGGCAACATTTATTCATTTGTATCCTAAACCATAGATTCACAGAGAATGCTCTACACACTGTAGAAACCCCATTCAGTGGCAGAACACGAATCTTTTCTTTCCACTGTTAGCCTCTTCAGGACCAGTTAATATTCTGAGCGTTTACGCTCCCACAATCTGCTTTTAAACCGAGTCAACTGCACTGGTCAATGTGGCATACCAAAGCTTAACGAGAATGGACAGAGGCTCCTTCAGTTATGCTCCTACCACAACCTCTGCCTAACCAACATATACCTTACTACCAAGCTACATCATTGAGCATCCTGACAACACCCTAGATCCCATCATTGGCGCTAACTGGGCCTCATCATCACAAAGAGAACCTCATCGAACTACATTTTTACTACAACTTGTAGTTACCACAGTGCTGACTGTGACACCAACCATAGTTGGCAGTAAAATTGGTTTCCCTTCCAAGTGGATCCATCGATCCAAGCAGAAAGGCCACTTTGCCTTAACACTAGCAGGACGGCAATACCAGTCCTGTGTTAGTGCTTCGCCAATACCAGCAGGGATGCCCAAAAAAAACGCTCTGATTGCAATGTTGAAGAGATGGGTGCAAAGTGAACACCTTTTGCAGGAGTAAGAGGCAAAACACAGACTAGTAAGAAGCCGACACTGCTGAATTAAAGCCAGCAATTAAGGCCAAAAGTGAAGCCTTTGTCAACTACAAGTGGAAGCCTTATGAGAAGACAGTTGTTTCACCGAGGAAGGCCAGGAACGATGCTCAATGGATCGTTCAGCGCTGTGCCAATGACTACTAACTAAACCTCTGTGAGAGTATCCAGCTCTGTGCTGACTGTGGCAACATTCGTGCATGTACGATGGCTTGAAGAAGGCCTTTGGCTCAAGCATAAATAAGATTGTACTATTGAGATCAACTGCCGGTGACATCATTTTAGATTGCAGCAGATAGATGGTGGGCTGAGCACTACTAAGAACTCTACTCGGGAGAGAACAATGTCACAGAAGCAGCTGCTGAGAGCACCATCAGCCTACCTGTTAAAGAAGAGCTAGAAGCTCATTTTATTTTGTAGGCCATCGATTTCCTACCATGCGGCAAGGATGATATCCTACCTAAAATCATGAAAGTAGGAAAGAAGACAGTCCTGTTTCACCACCTACTGGGAAAAAGAAACAGTGCGCAAGGTGATGCATGATGCAAACATCATCACTCTGTAAAGAATAATCGTGACCATGGCGACTGCAATTATTACTGTGGAATATCTCTCAGTGTTATTGCGAAGGTCTTCGCCTATATTGTCCTGAACAGGATTCAGTTGATTGAAGAGTGTGTATATCTCGAGCACAGTGTCGGTTTAGAGTAGGAAGATTAACCATTGACATGATATTCTCCTTACGACATCTCCAGGAAAATGGCATGAACAACTGCTGTACATTGTCTTCATCGACCTAACCAAGGCCTTTGACCTTGTCAGCAGGAAGGGACTTTTCACTCTGCTGCAGAAGATTGGATGCCCCCCTATGATCATGTTTTTTTCATGAGGACATGCAGGACACAATAAAGTATAATAGCTCTTCCTCTGATCCTTTCCCAATCAAGAGCGGAGTGAAACAAGGGTACACACTTGCTCTGACACTATCTGGCATTTTCTTCCTTCTGCTGTGGTCCTATGCCTTCGACAAGTAATAGGGTGAAGTTTATCTTTATATCAGAAGCAATGGCAGCCTCTTCAACCTTGCTCACCTCCGAGCTAAGACTAAAGTGCAGAAGAAGCTCATACGTGTGATATTCTTCATTGATGATGTAGCACTGACAACACACTTTGAAGAAGGATTGCAGCAATTCATCAGCTGCTTCGCATATGCAGAGAGTTTGGCATGACCATCAGCCTTAAAAAGACAAACGTCCTCGACCAAGATGTAAGCAGTACCTCAAATATTACCATTGCAGACTACACTCTCGAAGTTGTCGATGACTTCACATACCTTGGCTCCACCATTTCCAGCAATCTCTCCCTGGATGCTGAACTTTACAAACTGATACGTTTTTAAAGTCCATGGCTTGCCTGGCAAAGAGAGTCTGAGAAAACAAGATGTTGACCACTATTACCAAGATGAAAGGGTGCCGGGCCTGCATGATCAGTATGCTGCTTTATGGCAGCGAATCATGGGCTCTCTACTCCCACCAAGAGAAGAGACTCAACACCCTTCAACTACGCAACCTCAGGAGAATCCAAGGAATCACTTGCCAGGATGAAGTCTCAAACAAGAGCGTCCTCGATCAAGCGGATATCCCAAGTATGTTTGCTCTGCTTACCCAATGATGACTCCAGTGGCTTGGCCATGAAAACGAATGGACGATGGGAGGAACTTAAAGGATATTCTAAACAGTGTCTCGCAACCGGCTCCAAACCAGCAGAAAGACCTGTCCTAAATTATAAGGATATTTGCAAGCAAGACATGATGGCAGGGGACATAGACCCAGCAGATTGTGATTCTGTGGCTGAAGACCGCAGCTACGGGAGAAGTGCTGTGAAGGCATTCTTCTAGAGCAGTGAGGAGAGGAGAGAGCACAGAGAGCAGAGGGCGGCAACAGCTCTCAGAACCAGATAAAAGCTACATCTGTGGATACTGCAACAGATCAAGGATAGGCTAGCATAATCACAGCGGACGTTGCAATTCGGCAACAGACTACTCTGAGGTGTAAAAATCCATTGTCTCCTGAAACAGACGGATGCCAACAACAACAGGATTATGGATCATAAGAGGTTGCATAGATTAAAAACACGACTTATCGATGTAAGCCCAAAAAAACATATATATATATATATATATATATATATACATATATATATATATATATATATATATGGATATATATCGACTTATTACCAATTAATAAGTCTAAACTGACTCTCTCTATATATATAATCCAATTAATTTATGTTCACAGGGTATAATCTAGTGAACCCTTACTCTGTATAAAAGTGGCAAATAATGAATAGAGACGTATATGTAATTGGTATAAAACTTTATCTATAGAAGGTTTAAAATTTTGAAAGATTTCAAATGTTGCATCCATGTTAAATGGTGACCTGAGGAAGTTCATCTGGTTCCAGTTAGAACAGAAATATCCCTGCAAATGTGTAGCTAAGAATGTTTGTATGAATAAAATATTTTATACCAATTATATATATATATATATATATATATATATATATATATATATATATATATATATATATATATATATATATATGTATATATATATGTATATATTGTGTTTATCAACAATATTTCCAATGCATATTTTCATTTGATAGATACTTTTAAAAATCTCATTATGTGAACCATGCCTTCTTTTACCTTGTTTCACTTTCAATAACTGTTTTATCCACCAAATCAAGCATACTTGACACCAGTCATCTACCAATGACTTATACACTCTGGCCCTTAGCTGAACAGAATTGGCAGGAGATGAAATTACAGTAGACTTTCTTCAACGATAAAACTCTTTTTCTTTTTTTTGAAAACACTAACAGCCGAGTAGAAGAATCATCCAAACCACATGGTGTGAAAAATGGCCATTTTCTGCAAAAGCTGCCAACTCTGTTTGCAAATACCAATTACTTTCTTTGTTTGCAAATGGAGTTGGAATAGGGGTTAAAACGGGAAGAATGCAAAACATAATTCCCAGTTATTTAAAGTATATATGGATGGCGAAGCTATTGAGGTTGTTGAGAAGTTTTTTTACCAAGAGTTAGGAGTGGATAGAGTAACTTGAGGGAAATTCTGCCATTACTAACCAGTAGAGTGTTACCACTACCGACCAAGAGAAGAATATATCCGGTATGTGTACGCAGTATGATGATGAAGTATGGAAATAAGCTTTTATTAATTCTACTAAGAGTGACCAATCCGAAATCTCTGGATGGAATCCGGATGACCATTTAAAAAGAGTGAGATCAAAGAAATATTTTAAACAATAACTCAGATGCTAGAGTGATTGAAAGAGTTAGGATTGGATGGAATAACTTCAGGGAACTTCTACCATTACTAACCAGCAGAGCGTTACCACTGTCAACCAAAGAGAAGAGTCTATCAGGCATGCATACAACGTGTGATGATGCATGAAAGTAAAACCTGGCCAGTGAGCGTTGAGGACATGCGTTGCATAGAGAGAAATGATATGAGAATGATAGATGCGTCAGTCTTAAGGACAGGCTTAGTTCTGATGAGCTTGAAGGAAGATTAAATCTGGATAGTATAGGGAGATGTGTGCAGAACAACACACTTCGATGATATGGCCACATTGTAAGAATGGATGAGTGTTCTTGGGTTAGTAGATGTAGAACAGTTGAGGTAGAATATTCAATTCACATAACATAGAAGTGATAAAAATGGACCTGAGAGAAAAAGGGATAAATAAAGTCCTGGTCAGAGATAGGTTAGCTCGGAAGTCAATTTCTAAAAGCCTTCAAGCAAGCCAACATATGAAATTGATATGAAACCGATGCTGCTGCTGTTGCTGATGATGATGATGAGGAGGAGGAGTAGTAGGAGGAGAAACAGGAGGAGGAGTAACAGGAGAAAGAGGATGAGAAGGAGAAGAAGGAGGAATTTTCTTCAGACTATTTACTAATAGGCAATGTTTTTATGGGTTCTTACGGACAAGTGCTATTGAAATTCTCTCTTGCTATTGCATTACTATCATTGATACACCTGGGGAAAGGTATGAATCCCTTGCACTCTCTCCAGCGATCTAGACTATTATCTAGTCCATATTTACTTTCCTCCTCACGGGGGCAGTTAGACACAAGGTTGGTTTTTAATGTGGGAAAAAAATCCATCTACCCCCAAAACAGGCATTCTGGATTGGGACAAAAATAAAAATTGCCTTCTTCACTAACCGAGGACAGAACAGATGGTGTAGTGTGAGAACGGATACTATACTTTGATCATAGCGAAAAATGAAGTCAACCAAGTCAACTAGTCCTATATGTGGAACGCATTACCACGGGATTGACTTGGATACAACATGGTCATCTCCAAATACAATGTTAACAAATATTTGTCATAAACCGTTCTCATAAGTCATCAAATTTCATTCATTCTATTAATCAATTTTAATCCTCTCATAATATTCGTCATCATTCAACTGACAATCTATCCATCTCATTAATCCTTATCCTCAAGTAGCTTTCAGCTTTGATAAGTGATAACTCATCAGTATTAAAAGATTTTTAGTCGATATTGATGTTTATATTTTTATTATATTTCGGCTGATGTGCCATTCTTCAGATGCATGGTTCATTTATAAAGAGTCATGTTTTCCACTCATTTAAGTATGATGTTTGTTGATTATTTGTGTATCAAACTCTGCCCTCGTAGGGAGGCAAGTAAATAGGCACAAGACGGGTCAACCCTACTTCTACATAATTTCATAATAATTGAAATAATGATAGCGCTTCATCTACAAGAATTAAGACTGAAAATTATCCTGAGCTCTAAACTCCCAGAAATGCGTACAACATCGTCTGAAAGAAATGTTGATCCCAAATTAGTTCAAGTTAAACATAAACTGCATTGGCCTCGTCTGGAATTGAATCTCTGATTTACGTTTTTGTTAAACCTCTCGGCTTCTGCCAATAAGACGGGCAATGACATTCCAAGATGCAGATAATCACGCCTCTTTCGTAACAGGCAATTATATTTACCAGGAAATTATTTTTGTAACAACAGTAAGCTGACTGGAGCGTGAAATGAGCTCCCTTACCTTAACACTTCAATAGCCAGTGGGTAGCTGCTTCCATTTTCATGCTAATTACAACAGTGAGATACTACTCCGATTTTGGATAAATTCCATTTATTTTGGCGCCAATGACTTGAAGCAAGAGGCAGCCTGTAAAAGTCTCATAGAAGGTGTAAAATCTATTTATTTCAGAGTAATAGAAATATTAGAAGTTCATCTGTTAGCATTCTCTTAGATGAAGTTTAAATCAAACTGCACCAAAATATGTGAGAGAAAGAGGGCGAGAGCGGGCGAGAGCGGGCGAGAGAAAGAGAGAGAGAGAGAGAGAGAGTAAAACCATAAAACAAAAATGCCCAGTAAGATATCCATTTTTATAAACGAAACAACAACAAAAAAAGAAATATAGAATAATGCTGGAAAGAGAGGAATGAACATACATTTTCAAAAGGAAAAAAGGAATCGGTGTCATATCTTTCCAGAAGAAATCTGAGGAGAAGGCTGTTGCCTGTATCTTAATAGAATAACTATAAAGGACGTTGACTATATCTTTGCAAAAGGAATATAAGGTGAAGCCTGTTGGCTATACAAAAATAAATATGAGAAATACATACAATGAGAAGTTTGTTGCCTGTACCTTAATACAAGAAATATTAGAATGATGCTCACTATATCTCGGTGGTGTGCAGAGGCCAAGTGATGCCGAGACCAACTAGTTGAGTGTATGCCCCAAACACTCAAGTATAAGTTCTAGTACTGAGAAATATTATGAGAAAAGGAGATAGTTTGAATATGATTGGATGCCCCAATTTAGATGCTACTATACTGCAATGATATGACGAAAAGCTTGTTGCATCAATCTATGCAGAATAAATATAAGTGGAGAGGTGTTTACGACGCAGAAGAAATATGCTTTATGCCTTGTAGCCCTTCGGTGCTGATAATTGAACTTTGGGTTACAAACAGAGGGACATGTTCTGGTCCATGTCAGGAGGCCATCCTCCCAAGCATTACCTCCTTCTTCAGGATAGGAATTGGTTTATTACCAATCGACTGGGACACCTATACTGGGGAATGCTGACGGGTCTGATCTATGCTATTTTTATAAACCTTCCAGAATTCTCCCTCTCGGGAATCTGCCCTCCCCCCTCAAACACACGGTAAGGTTAAATTGATTGCAGGTCTAAGCTTGCTGCAAGTGGGAAGCAGGTAAGTATCTAAATAAGAGAAAAAGGATTTGGGGTATATCTATTTGGATTTTTACCTAACTATAGAAAAATAGCCAGCAGAACCACTAAACTCTATTTTGTGATCATTAATTCATACAAATATTTTTAGCTTTTTAAAATACCATCGACCAGACAAAAAATTGAAAAAAGACTTGCACATTGTTTTTCCTTTCTACATTCAACTATAAAAAAGTGTATGCACAACAAAAATTAGCCTACACATTGTATTTTTATATTGAAAAAGAAAACTGTGAATATTTTATCAATGTACAGGGCTTTTATAGGATTGAAATCCTATATTTTAGTAAAGTCCTGTTCATCAGGTGGTGTAGTCTAACATGGGAACTTTGGGGAGTGTGGAGTCACCCGTGAGTTACTATTACTCTCAGGTTGGCTAAGATCAAAGTGTAGTATCTGTTCCGATGGATACTACACTCCATAAACTGGTATTGTCTTGGCCTTCGGGGCTTGATTTACACCGGTCTATGGATCGGTCCTGTGCAGTTTTAGTAGGTCCACCCTCCCAAGCTTTGCCTCCCCTCTTTGGGGAGGAGTAAGTTTATTGCTTACTGCCTGAGGTGCCCCTACTGGTGAATGCCGACAGAGCTGCCCAAGCAATTTTTAATGGCCAGAGTGCTCACTTTCTCGGGCGCTGGCTTTTCAAACCCCACTTTCCCGATCCGACCTTGGGTCACATCTTACTTGTGGGAGTAGGATAAAACTGGCCTTGTGCCTAACCATTCTAAAGAGGAGGTAAATAAATACTCTATCCCAGAGTGGTACTGCCAGTCAAGATCCAATTTGTGGGTTAAATAGAATTTGTTCGGAACATGACACTACATTGACACTTTTTGGCAAGGTGCTGACCCATACCCCACCACATCACTCCCTAATTTACTTTTCCCAGCTCTTTCTACTTTTTTTTTGCTACTCTTTTTCCAAACCCTATCAATGACCCGAGCTGTGTATACTTACTGCTGTCCTAGATATAACACAAAACGCATCCAGTGGTGAGTCCCCAATTTGGGAGCTCTGGGGAGTGTGGAGCCGCCCCTTGCTTGCCATTACTCCCGGGTCCACTCTGAGCCGGAGTGGTAGTACCTATCAGGATGCGATCCATGGGTTAAATAGAATTTATCAATTTCCGACTATTTACAAGATATATGAATGCCAAACAAATTAATCTATAACCCTTTCGTATACAAAAGAAAACTTTTTTATACTAATGGTTCACCAGTTACCAAGGCCAAAAGCTACTCGAAGATAAGGTTTGGTGATATTTTCAGTGTGATGATGGAACGGTACTATGAAAGGATTGAGAACGATGATTAATTCATAGGACGACACGACAGATATTTGTTGACATTGGACCTAGAAACGACTGGTGTAGTCCGTGGGGAAACATTCCCAAGATAATGTGTTCCACAGATAGGAAGTTCTTGGAAAGAAACTCTGTTCATGGAAGTTCCATTTCTATTTAGGTACACAGAAAAAAAAGAGAGTTCTTTTCAATGTTGAAAGCAAGACGTAATTTTGTTGAGAAGCTCTTACAGGGGGGGGGGCAGAGCCTGGAGCTTAGTCAAGCATCTACCATTGCAAATATAGAAACACTGATAGAGGAGAGAAAGTCTAGCAATTCCTCTTCTGTGAGAAAGAGGCTGCAGGGAAGAAAAGACATTTCTGAATCTTTTGTACTCTCTCTTAAAGCAAGTAAGAGTGCTCTGGTTGGCACCTCCCTAAATTATACAGATAGAGGATTGCATCAGGTACCTTCTGGAGCGGTAGATTGATCCAACCATTTTTCCATCGATTTTAGCAACGGATTTAATGTAAGTTTTCCATTTTAGGTTTGCTTTAAAGTCAGTCCTATGCGCTTGTCAAAGGAAATGACTTCTTCAAGGAGAGAACTAAGATTAAATATTTAAAAATATTCAGAACTTGATACATAACAACTTTCCTGGATCAAATGGATTTGAGGCACCCTAGAATCTCCAGCGACCAAAAGGACACATTTTGTCATGACACGGATTTTTTACTTTTGACTTCCGGGTTCATCACTTATGATAAATGAAAGACTTTTATAGTGAAAAATCAAATATTACAAAAAAAACAACTTTTTAAATACAATTCAATATTTCTTTAAAATACCTTTTTAAAATTGTGTGACACTATCTCTTCACAACGTCTTAAATGTTTTGTTTTAATATTTATCCGGTGTGTTCACACATTTTGCTTGAATAAAAAGATTTTTTAAATAAAACAATTTTTTAAATTCTTTTAATAAATCTCAAAAGTTTACACAACTTGATTGATTCTGTTGCTTTTTAAGAGAATAAATAGTTGCCATTTAGCATAAGGAATAGCTCTTCCGAAAAGAATAGAGTACTCTCAACAATCGGTAATGTGATTATAAAAAATATATAAACATTTTAAATTATGTTACTTTCAGGGCGGGCATAATAACATGGGGTATAATTCCCAATTGCTGATTGCAATTCAGTTGACTGATCAAGTGGGCGGGTTTCAAATGTTAGGTTAAAAACACACATCACATCTAGCCAAACTGAAGAGCTGTGATACGTTGAAACAGCTGTTTGTGAATGAATATATATATATATACCGTTTTATCACTTTTCTTATCTTTTTGTATTTGCTGGGAATGGGGTATCCTACCGCCAGAGATTCACCCACTATTTCAGAGACTCCAAACGACAGATCTTTTAAAGATTCTAACAGTCCTTTTGAGTGCATTTCTTTTGTCAAAGAATGAACTCTGCACAAAGTTGAAAATTACGATTTCTCTCAACGGTTTTAATTTCATTCATTTGCTATCATTTTTTGATAAAGAGCGGAGGACCACTCGAAATATTAAAATCATAATAACACTTATAATTTTACATGCTTTTATGTTTTCCATAAGGCTATGTTTTATTTGTCAAATGTGAAGAAATTCATTATTTATAGCCAAGAAACGGATTATATATATATATATATATATATATATATATATATATATATATATATATATATATAAGGCTTACACGCCTGTGTGTTTAAGCACTCTTTAATCCTGTAACGTTTGAACCCCGCTGCTGACTTTAAATGTATCTTAATTTCAGTAATGTATGTGGTAATTTCCGTTGGTCTAATATTAAGGTGTAGGATCGTGTTTCTCTTCTGAATCTATAAACTGCGTTCGAACCCGTCTGACCGCCTGAAACCACCACTTGCTGCACGGATGAGGACGTCATCTGTAGGTAAATACACTGTAAGATTTAATAAAAATATTCATATATATATATATATATATATATATATATATATATATATATATATATATACGAAGGTAGGTATGTTTATATATAGGTGTGTACACGATTTACTCCTAAACTAATGAACCGATCATTATTAATTTTGGAACACAGCTCCGAAAAGTGAGAGTCCAAATATGGGCTATATTTAGTTTTATTTATTCTTATGCAAAGGGTGTGGAAGCCCTTTGTGAACATTCAGTTTCTTTGGTCTATGTTAAAGGGTTTCTAAGGGCATATTATGGACACAACCTACCATTTGAAAGTTCTAATATATATTTATCCTAAAAAATGTTGACATGGTTAGAACTGATATCATGTAATGGATTTTGATCAAAATTAGAATAAGGATTGTAAAAATAAGCCCTGGTAGCATTATATCTTGATTAATTAATTTTCGTAAAGGGATATAAAAGTGGTGCAAAACTGTTCTGTTCGGCTAATTAATGTTACCCAATCTGGGGCAGGTATTCTTCTAGTATATATATATATATATATATATATAATATTGATAGATAGTTAAATGGATAAAAGGAAGAAAAAACAAAAATAAACAGGGCCCACAAAGAAAAAAATCAAATGTTATAAATCTTTATTTGCTTGCTCATCAAGAGGAAACGCCAACACCATAGATCTGCCCCGACCCCTTCCGTTTCTAACCTTTCAGTTCTCTGACTCTTTTATTAGCAAAAAACAAACAAAAAAAACCCAATAAAACGTTTTTCAAGCATGTAATGGTCTAATTCTATGAAGGCTTCGTTTTTTGTTGCAGTGGAGGACGAAGTGGTGCTTTTTTAGTATCTTGCACCAATTCAATCTCTATTTCGTTTTTTCTATATATTTTTTCTTTTTTGTAAATCTTTATGTCTAGTATATATCTTGTATATTCATGTAGATATCTTCCTTTTCCCTTTTCTTTACTTATTGGTGTCTATTATTCAACCCTTACTTGCCATCCGATAATCTACAATGGTATGATTCACCAACTTAGATTCTTATTTTATTAGAGTCATAAATATTCCAAAAGGGCTGGTCAGTCTCATCTCTTGAAGAATTTTATCTTGGATTCTGATTCTTTTTATTCCTCACCATCATTTTACTTTTTTGTTGCTGTTGAAGGTTTCTGGGACACATGTCATTACACACATTTACTGTGTATGTGCGAATATTTACATTTATCAATATATATATTTATGTATGATAGTTTGCACATATAAGACTGTAGTATCTAAATGAATAAATGCGAAAGTTTTTTTTTCCATTTATCCGAACTATATTTATACCAAAACACCTTAGGCTTATTTAATTCAATTATACATTGAAATATTTTCAAATACTATATATATATATATATATATATATATATATACCCAACGCAACACTGCCAAAACACTCATTCAGATGCTACATTTTCATAATAATTTTATAAAGTCTCTACTAAATTAATATTCTGCACAATTAATTTCTAATTTCGATCTTCAATTTTCTTATATATAATCAATAGTTTTGTTCATATTAATATTATCATTATTATCGGTAGTAGTAATATTAATTAAAACGATTTAATGAAAAATGTTTAATATTCAAAACGCTTATTTTGAAATTAGAATAATAACTTCCGGTCACGTTTAAGCATGTGTATGTTTACATAAACCAACAACTTAGATTCTATTGGAATAATTTATTTAAAAAAAACTCTGCATTGACCGCAATAACTAATTTCTTTTAATATTTAAATATATACTTTATATTTAAAACTAAATTTATTGTTGTTGTCGATGACGATGATGCCGATTATTATGATGATTACATTTGCCATAATAAAGAAAAAAGAAATTTTAAATTATAAAAAAGTAGATTCATATTTAAAAACAAAACTTAATTAAGTTTTTTTTCTGTCTTCTAAATGAATACATGCAAAAGTGTTTTCTATTTATACGAACTATATTTATATCAAAACACCTTAGGCTAATCTTCAAATACCCTACATATATCGAACTGAACACTTTTAATAATTTAATATATTCTTTAGTTTTAAAACTAAATTTGTTTTTGTTGTTGACGACGACAACGATGCTGCAGCTGATGCTGACAACCATTAAACTTGCCATAAAAAGAAAAAAGATTAAAAAAACTCTCATCTTTAAAACGCTGACAGGGTTTTAAATTTTTTTCTTCAAAAATACAGTTATGATGATTTTTAAAAATATGAATCTATTTTTTGTTGTAATTTAAAAATTACAACAAAAAAAAGATTCATCTTTTTAAAAATCATCATTAACTTTATTTTTTAATTTTTCTGTCTTTAATAATAAAGGCGAAAAACACAAAGTAACCATTTTAAATTTCTCAGGAATATATTATCCTTTTATTTGATCAATTGACGTTCCGCTTTTGGCGATTGTCAATAGAACAAAAATGGGCGCAAAAAAACAAATAGTCAACAAATAACTGTTACTAAAGGCAATAAAAACTACTTTTCTACCTACGTGCTTACTTTTTTGTGTGTAAAAGTATTTTAAAGCGTTTTTTTATTTCAATTAAAAAGTTCGGTAAAATATATTACGTTTAACTGAAAAAAAGATGGCTGACTATCGTTTGCCGACCATCTACAAAGTCTGATTATTTTTTTGTACTTTTCTCCTTTCAATTAGGTAGAAAAGTACATTATAAGACGTTTCAAACAGTTATTCGGTAACTATTTGCTTTTTGTTTTTTTCGCCTCAAAAGACTAAAACGAACATTAACCAATCTTCGGGAATGTCCACTTAGGCCACTTTGAAAATGGAACTGTAACGCATGAATTATTAAAATGGAATAAAACGCTTTAAGATACTTTAAAACACACAAAAAAATAGGCAAGTAGGTAGAAAAATAACTTCTATTGCCTTTGGTAACATTTATTTGTTGATTTTTTCACCTCTTTTTTTCTGTTGGTTATTCTTAACATTGGAGTATATCAAATAAAACCATGACAACTATTTTGTTGTTGTTTTTCTCCAAATTACGAAAATGTGAAAAGAACATCGTTTTTTTTGTTTTTCTGTAGATAAGGCTACAGCTAGATCAATTGCTGCCCTAGGTCATTCTTTGCTAGTATCTATATATGTGGAAGTTCGACGGTGCTTACTACATCAATCTGTATAATTTACTGTTAATAATAATATTCTTTTTCAAAGAAAAGTCTGTTACCATTCCCCCGGAAAACTCTCACCGGTAATTCCATTTATATAAAAACTATTAAAGGTATTATTAGTGTCTCTCTTTACCTAGTTTATATAAAATCAGTAAAAAGTTTGTAAAGGTGCTGAATTTGTAAAGGTGCTTAAAATAATTAATTTAATGTAACGGTTAAAAAAGCGTTTCAAAGGCGGTTGCTTAAAGGTTAAGGGACACTAACTTTTTTTCAAAAAGAACCAGCAACCATTTTCTCCGATTTCGCCTTTTCTTGTTATTGTAATATAATAATTATATATAATATTTTGTTACAAACGATTGTCTTCTGACGAGATGTTTGTTAAAAAAAGCTCTTGAAGACAGTTTTTCGCCTCTTTTAATTGGAATTTTTATATATATATATATATATATATATATATATATATATATATATATATATATATATTAATATAAGAAGTATGTAGTAGTTTGCTTGAAGCATTGTGCGCAGTTCTGTTTGAAGGCTATGACAATGCTATTTGGTAGAAAACCCATGGATACGAGGCGAGGTATATAGAACAAACGATCATATTTAAAGGTTTCAATAATTTTCGATAATTAATTTTATTTACCGAAGTGGTGTGTCGAATAAGGATGTTATCATTGTTCAGTTCTTTGAATTTGCTAGGTATACCTCATCCCCAGAACGAGAAGAAAAACATATGTGCAAATCTCGCATGGGCGGCATGTTCAAGGGAGAGCATACGCCCACTATTAATGCATATCTGTTGACGTTCAGACACACATGCATACACTAATATATTGTTTGGTACTGGCTGTCACTCATTAGTTATTACATGTGTCTGTTGTGCACGGTTACACCAAAAATGCGCAATTAAGTTCTGCACTATTGTTTATTTTGAGATTTAATTTTCATATTAATAGAGATTCTTTATTTCTAAGGTTGCCTAATATATATATATATATATATATATATATATATATATATATATATATATATATATATATATATATATATATATATATATAGTATGTTTTAAAAACGCTGCAGGCAATGCAAAGTGCCGGGCAGGTTGTAAGCTGGAAGGAACAAAAATAATAAATCGAAATGGGACTTACTATTTATTTTTTCTTAAAATCTTACATAACAGCAAGTGTGGTGTTTGTTGTTTGTATGTTGTCCGGATGATTATTAAAAATCATTTATTGAATATTTCGGGAAAAAAAGAAACTTCCCTTTGTCAAAAATAATAATCACCAAAGGAAAACTCAGTCTGTGCAGAGAATCTACCAAAATGGATGCCAGAGAATGGAGTAAGGCAAACCAGTCCCGCAGTTATGTGTGTAATATTAGATGAATGATAGGAATTGTATGGTGATGAATTAACTGTTGATTTTGATAATATATTTTTTAAAATTTTTATTTGTTTCTGTGTGTTCTTTTATTTTCGTATTTTTTATATAAAGTAATTAATCTCTCATTTTTATTATTCTAGATTTTATTAAATTTATTGGTTATCATATATTCAAAAACTATTATTAATTGTGAGTTTCATTAAATTAGTTTATCTAATGCATGTAATATGTTACTTATAGGATTTTAAATTTAGTTTAGGCTTAAATGAATCTAGTTAAATTCGAGTATTTAAGACAGTGCAAGAGGAATAACTCTGCCTGTTATTAAATTGGGTGTCGAATGCGAATTAATTTACAGATTCAGTCGGTAGAAGTCTGTGTATTAAGTTATTATTTATATATATGTGTATTGTTGTTTATTTATTTATTCTTTATTTTCTCTTCTTGTTTTTATTTCTCTATGTAATGTTTTTTTTATTTATTCATTTATTTAATTTATTTATTATATGTATTTATTCTATATTTTTATATTATTTGTATACATTTAATATGTATTTAAATTAATTAATAATGCCAGATTATGAGGTGAATTATTTTGGTGGGGTAGTAAGAGTAGGACGATTATGATTTTTAGTAGTTAGGGGTTGTTATTCTCGTATTCTCGTGTGGCTGAATGTGTGTTGAGATAGATGTTCATATGGGGAAGGGCCTACTTGATTGTTTGGGTGTGTGGTGGTGATAGTAGTGGATGACTTAATATAGGAGGTAAGTGATGATGAAATGGAGAGGGGGAGTAAAATGGTGGAAATAAAATATAATGAATGTTAAATATGAGGGTTGGTCACTGGGGTAAAGGGTAGATTATTATAGAATGACCGGTGAGTAGAACTCGTGACGCTGATTGAGTGAGGGGTTTAATCTGGAGATGAGGATCGATTCTGTGATTCTTAGGTCCCAAATGTTTCTGACAGACGCAAGGGTAGAGACGTGAATGTCACGTTGAGTAGTGAAGCATAATGTTGTGTGCTTGTGGAAAGAGGATATACGGGCGTTCATATGATCTTTGATGCGTAGGTGTAGCGGTCTTTTTGTGTTTCCTATGTAGAATTTGTTGCATTTGGTGCACTGTAGTTTGTAAACACAGTTGGTGCGGTGGCATATATGAGTGTTGGGGATAAAGCAATTGGTCGGGGAGAAGGGTTCGTGTGTGTGATTAGTATGTTTCTTAAATAGATGTTGGCGTAAGGAAGTGTCAGTGTGGGTTAGTTGGATGCCAAGGTTTTCTTTGTGTATAGCCTTGCGGATTGAGGTAGTGATTTTATCACTAAAGAAGGGAGTTTTAAGAAACAGGTGTTGGAGAGGGTGCGGTGTCTGCGTGTTTTTGACTTATTTAGGTTGGCTATGGTGGGAGCGGAGTAGCCATTAGTTTGGAGGGTTTAATGGAAGTTTTTAGTTTGTGTTATTTTGTCAGCAGCAGAAGAGAATTTGTTTTGTATGCGGGTGATTTCATTATGGGCATAACCTATTTTGGCTTTCATGGGCAGGACATACTTAAAGTGTATTAAGAGGTTTTTGCAGGCAGATTTCCTATAGAAGTTGGTATGTATAGAGCCGTCTTCGGTGATGTTACGGTTGAAGTCAAAGAGAGAGAGAGTAAGCCGGAATCGGTGGGGTGTTCTATGGTGAATTGTATGTGTGGGTCGATGTTGTTAAAGATGTTGAATATTTGAGTGGCAATTTAATAACAGGCAGAGTTATTCCCCTTACACTGTCTTAAATACCCGAATTTAACAAAATTCATTTAAGCCTAAACTAAATTTAAAATCCTATAATAAGTAACATATTACATTCATTAGATAAACTAATTTAATGAAACTCACAATTAATAATAGTTTTTGAATATATGATAACCAATAAATTTAATAAAATCTAGAATAATAAAAATGAGAGATTAATTACTTTATATAAAAAATACGAAAATAAAAGAACACACAGAAACAAATAAAAATTTAAAAAATATATTATGTAAACTAACAGTTAATTCATCACCATACAATACCTATCATTCATTTAATATTACACACATATTTTTGAACACTACATTTATATACATAACATAACTTTAAAATTTATTTATTTCTATTATCTGTGGGACTGGTTTGCCTTACTCTATTCTCTGGCATCCATTTTGGTAGATTCTCTGCACAGACTGAGTTTTCTTTTGGTGTTTTTTTTTAGAAAGGGAAGTGTCTCTTTTTTCCCGAAATATTAAATAAATGACTTTTAATAATCATCCGGACAACACACAAACAGCAAACACCACACTTGCTGTTATGTAAGATTTTAAGAGAAAATAAATAGTAAGTCCCATTTCCTTCCAGCTTACAACCTACCCGGCACTTTGCATTGCCTTCAGCGTCTTTAAAACATACTATATATATATATATATATATATATATATATATATAAAATAAGCAAGACAGTCATAAATAGCAAAATCACGTATTTACGAACATAAACATGCCCTCAAACATTTTTTCTTGTCCTTTTCTACGTTTTCTCTGCGTTCCCTTTAACCGTCTTTCATCATATTTTTTCAAATAGTTATGCACGTGCCAAAAACATTCCCGTTCGTGTCTTCTTTCCTATGTTTTTTCTGTTTTTTAACAAATTTAAAATATTAGCTTTTTATGAAGACGGACAGAACCGGTAAATCTCTCGTTTGATTTTGCTTTCTTACTGCGTTTAATTTATATTCCTTTGTTTCTTTTTGATACATCATGTCTCCACGACATGTTATGATATATTGTGTATTTTATCCTCATATATATATATATATATATATATATATATATATATATATATATATATATATATATATATACATATATATATATATATAATATTTTTGACAGTTTATTATTAAGATCCCCGGAAGTGCTCGACTTTAATTTCTTAAAAGAGCTTATAATATTTATAAATACATATTAAATTATTTATAACCTACAGACGCTAGCGTTTCCAGCTTATTGCTCTCATCAGTGAAGTTTAAGACAGTCTGGAGATGCGAACTGGTTCACAGAGTCAGTCTAGCATCTGCAAGCAGTCGCCCTATCTTCGTGGTCATTGGAAACCTTCACGTGATTAAGGGAAATTAAGATCTATATGTACCTAGAAGCGGGCACGGACAGAAGACTAATCGAGAAGGCTCGACGAACGTATTCGGAACTCTGCATTAGAGCTTTTTTGACAGTCTATTTTTATCATCCACAGACAGGTGTTTCGCCTGTTAAAACTTATCAGTGTGGCTTTCTCCAGCTGACATAAACCCTTTTATAATGCAGAAGAAATATACCGCATTTATTTAGAGAGAATATTGCGTATTAGCAAGGTGGAAACCGTTATTTCTTATATCAGAGTTCTCTCCCCAAGGGATCGAATATATATTGTATAGATTGCTAGATATGCTGATGAACCGAAGGCGATAGAACATGTGTCCGTGCATAATTTATATATATATATATATATATATATATATATATATGGAAAACAAGGTATATTTTCAAATGTTGAACTTTGGCTTTTCTATTGCCAACTTATCTATCTGTATAATTCCTCTGATGATAAGATCTCGATCTTTAAAAAGCCTTGGCTTAAGGAAAGAACAATAAACATAATTTTATTACAGAATATACTTTGCATTGAACAATTGAAGTTTGAAATAAATTTGGACATTCGTGCATGTTTATCACTCTTCGTCCATCTATCTTTATAATTGCTCTATCTCGTATATTGAGCTTTTACCATTTCACTATAGGTTCTTTCTACTAAAAGTTTTACTTTTAGTTTCTTACTTATTATATATATATATATATATATATACATATATATATATATATATATATATATATATATATATATATATATATATATATATATATATATGGGGTAAGGTACACGATAATTCATGAAAATGAAATGTCGTGGTGGACAAAATGTGTGAAAAATGACAAACGGAAAACAAGTTAAAGTGCAGGAGAAAAACAAAAACAAGAGGTTTGACCGGTTTCGTTCGTGTTGGCGAACGTCTTCAGAAATGAAGATTTGGAAATAATTTTATTTTGAAGGCACACACATGGGATGAGGGAAGGATGATCTGATTGTCTTCTCATATGGTCCAATCAGATCATCCTTCCCACATCCCACGTGTGTGCCTTCAAAATAAAATTATTTCCAAATTTTCATTTCTGAAGACGTTCTCCAACACGAACGAAACCGGTCAAACCTCTTGTTTTTGTTTTTCTCCTGCACTTTAACTTGTTTTCCATTTGTCATTTTTCACACACACACACACATATATATATATATATATATATATATATATATATATATATATATATATATATATATATATATATATATATGAATTTTACTCTACAGAAAGTAAGTAATTTTGGAGTAACGTTAATTTTTAAGATGTTAAAATACTAAACTCTTAAAAGTGTTCTTTCTCTCTTTTCTCTTTTTAAGTGTTTAATGAGAAACTTTGTACACAAGTTACACCTTTGAATATTTTATATAACTGACTTCTCCCCTAGATAATAACAGCAGAACTTATCATTATTTGATATGTTGCCAACAACTATAACTCTCTTCTTCAAAATAATATATCAAAGATATATTTTTTTTATTTAGAAAACGAAAACCTTTATATCATCTTATCAGTTCTTCTTTTCAAATTGTGCGTTTTGTAAATAAATGATTTTTTTTAAGATGTGATTTTTAAAAAAAGTAATATCCACTTATTTTCACAGAAAACTGTTTTTTCTAAAGAATTTGTATGCGTTTCTAAATAATTGGTATGTATTTCTGAAGAAATGGTATTTATTTCTAAGGAACCGCTGTTTTTTCTAAAGACTTGGTATTTATTTCTAAATAATTGATATTCATTTCTAAAGAATTACTATGTGTTGCTAAAGAATGGTGTTTATTTCTTAAGAATTTGTATTTATTTTTTTAAGAATTGGTGTTTATTTCTTTAGAATAGGTATGTGTTTCTAAAGAACTCGTATTTACTTCTACGAAATTGTGTATTTTCTATAGATTTGGTATTCATTTCTAAATAATTGATATTTATTTCTAAATAATTGGTATGTGTTTCTAAAGAATTGGTACTTATTTCTAAAGAATTGGTATCTCTGTGTTGCATTTTCCGAATAAACATTTGTTTTGTGGTACACCAAATATTTTGTTGATAAGAAGTACATTAAAAACAAAACAAAACTTTTTCAGTTTTTGATTCATAACACAGAAGACAACTACTTTATATTGGAAATCCATAAATTATAAAACAATACAGTTGCATATAAATAAAAAAAAGAATGCTTCAAAATTCTAAAATAATGACGGATTCACTTCACCCTTTTGTTTTAACAACTCACCCTAGGTTATTTTTGATACCTTGCACAGTCTGGAACACTCTGAAATCTCGGACACAATGAAGCTTATTTCGGCTAGATTTTTTCGGCCAAATATGAGACGTGACATTACAGCCTGCATACATCCTAACACATACTATAAAAAGTCAAAAGTGTGCAAGCATGCTGACGCACATCTTAGAATATTCAGCACGCCATCTATCGTGTTACAAAGTTCCTACTACTGTTGTGGACATTTCGAATCGCATCTCTTTCTAGAACTTTCTAGGATCTTATGGATTAAACGTATTCATACGACTAGCTATAATCCAGTTTCTCATGATATGATAGAATCCTTCTACCAACAATTGAAAGTTGTGTTGCATGCTTATCTGGAGCAGCAGCGATGGAGTGAGTATGTACCTAGTCCTTTTGGTTGCTGTGCAGCTATCACAAAGGATATAGGATACCCTCTAGTAGAACCTATTCATGAAGTGCGTTTATTTTTTCAGGTCAGATGCTGACTCCGATAGATTTAAGGCAAGTAATTCACATCTGTCTGTGAACAGACTGCAATCTTATTTCAATAATCTTCCACCTATGAACGCTTGGTAGCAGACCACAAAATCTTTTATCCCGAAAGACATTACTTCATGGTGTTTTTTTGAAAGGCCGCTATGAGCCCCTTTCGCTGCACCTTGCATATGTCTTTATTGCATGCTCACATAGAAAAACACTTTTTTATTATTTTTTTTTTACTTAAATTAACCCCAAACAAGGCACACTGCCACTGAGAGGTAAGGGCTACTGTGAATTAGCGGCTAGATTTATAGGGGAATCCTAACTGGGTAGTTGTGCAGCAAGATGGTTATTCACATTACATATAAATTTCTGCATGTTGGTACAGTCAGGGACACAGCGAGCAGGGAGGGAATTCTAAATGCAAGCAATTCGAGGAAAAACGCTATTAGAGGAGAAAACCAACCGGAATTTGGGGATTTTTACAGTGAAGGGATGTGATTTACATTGAGGGAGCACAAGTGCAGCAAGTTCGATGCAATATTGTGGCGATGGCACAGGGGATGGAGCTTGGTAAACAGTGTGGGATTATTTGATTAGAAACTCTTTTTTGGACTCTGTCGAAGAGGACGACACTAGTGGTTGGTGTACCAGCCAATATGTGGCAACAATACTCCATGCATGGGCAAATGGTGACTTTGTAAAGATATAGGATACTGGTAGGTGTGAGGAGTTTTCTATCCTGGTAGATTTGCAGCAGACTCTTCAGTATCTTCTATGTATTTATTCCATCATCATCATCATCATCATCATCATCATCATCATCATCATCATCATCATCATCATCATCATCCGGTTTGGGTATTTAAGGGGCAGCTAGTGTCCCAGACTCCAGAGTGGGCAACACCAAGCAAGGTCACATGCCTGCTTTCCGTGCGGTCCGATCTAAAGGATTGATATCAGTCATGTTGCATGCAGTCAAATCACTTCTTATGCACTCAAGCCAGATCTTCCTCAGTCTACCATGATCCTTAGTGCCTGGGATATCCAGGCGTAATCTGGAGTTGATACAAGAGGTGGCACACTGGACATTACCAAACTACATGTGACGCTGAGTGTATAATGTATCCATAATCCCACCAATGCCAAGTTTCTGATGAAACACGGTTGAAAGGAATCTTTTTCTTCAGTTTGCAGCTACACATTCACCTGATCAGGGTACGGTAATTATGTTCAAGCCGTTGCAGATCAGAAGTGCTTGGACCCCATATCTCACTGCCATGTAAGATTGCAGAATGAACACAGGCTGAAAAGTCTTTGTCCTTAATCTTGAAGGAAATGTAAGGATTTACAGCAGCTTCCTGAACCTACACCAAGCAGCACAACAGCAGTGATAGCTCGTTCACAACCATCACCACTTCATTCTTTTTTTTTTTAAGAATAGTTTTTGTTTTTGTATAAATTCTTGCATAATAAATTATTATTTTAACACAGAGCACATACTTTTTTCAATGTAGTATTTGAATTTTTAAACTGTAAAATTATCTGAAATGTAAAAAAGAAAGAAGAAATTCTAAAATAAAAATCTATAAATCATTGCATATTTTGGAATGTCTTCTCAATCAGATATGCACACAGAATCCAAACAGAAAGAAACTTTTTTTAACAAATATAAATCACACTTATAAACACACGTGAACACATGAAAGAAACTGGACTCTTAGGAAAATTTCCATTATTCAAGTAGTTATAGGCGCCACCAGGCTAATGGAAAAGAATTTCAAAAACTACCTGGCGAATATACCCGGTGAACCAAGTGCAAGAGAGATACAAACAATTGCGCTTTAAAGGGACGGTTAAAATTCTAAAAAGATCTCTCAGTTAGAGTCTCTGAAATAGCAGGTGGATGTCTGGCATCTCGTAGGGTGCCCCATCCCTAGCAGAAATGAAAAAAAAATGAAAAAGAAGAGATATACACACACACACACACACACACACACACACACACACACACACACACACACACACACACACGGAATCAAAATAGAAAGAGGACAAAACCACACAACCTTGTTCAAGCACAACCATACAAGAACAGACAGGTACTCACATACACATACATGTACATACACATAATAAAAATAATAAATAACTAATAATATAAATCACTCACACACGTGTTCATATACAAACATTTAGAAAGACAGATATACACACAGAAGATCGAAACAGAAATAGACTCATTTTGCAAAATAACACATACATAATCCACACGTAAAGACAAACAGAACGACAGCCATATGCACATGCCCATGTACAGATTCACAACGGAAATAGACTCCTCTAACTATCCACATGCAGTAACATATTGTTATGTCAACAATAACAAAGTATGTAGATACCTCCACTGCTGAACATCTGGGAGCATGAACCTTCACCCATAACATAAAATAGAAAGGTGATATTGTCCTATAACAAAGACATACAAGCAGGTAGATACATAAAAGACATTGTTATATGGACTAAATCTGAAGGGACTGCTCTCATTATCAATGTAACCGTCCCGAATGACTTTGGTCTCAATAGAGCAGAGCATGAAAAAATTACAAAATATCAGGAACTCAACAATGAATTGAACATAACATGGTCCCTGAAAAAAATAAACATTATACCGGTTGTTGTAGACGTAACTGATCTAATGGAAGAAAAATCTTTTAAAAATACCAGGAAGTGGAAGCTGTAAAAAAGTACAGATAGCAGCTCTAAAAGGAACAACGTCAATATCTAAAAGACTCCTCAAATATAAATCTAATTCATAAAGAAATCAATTGTTAATCCCAGGTGATCGCGATTGACTGTTTAGAAATGACTGAACTTAAATGAAAAGAAAAAGCAAAAAATTTGAGTGTTTTCAGTCTCTCCGTACAAGGGTTTGTCAGGACATCCTGACTAGTGATGGGACGATACCAAAATGTTCACCGATTCCGATACAGTTACCGATTATGTTCTAAATTCCCTATTCCTATTTCGATTCTTTTTAAATTTTAAAATATTTAATTAGAGAGTTGTTGCTTTTTTATTTACTCTTGCATTACTGTAAAACTCCCATGTAATGTCTGCATAAATGTTTGCAAATGTAATAAATACACTTGGGTGTGGGTATATTACACGAGTAGATATTTCTAAATAATTTTTCTCAATTTAGTTTTTATAATTCATTGAAAATAGTAAGGCAACTAAAAATTTATTTCTCTTTTAAAACAAAGTCGAGTTTCATTAGTTCGTCGTTATTTGACAAAATGCTATTTGAATTTTTTCATAAACAATTGAAAATAGTCTCCAATTGGTATGCCAAATAAGAAGATAGTGTAGGAACAGAATAGTTAGCAAAGCCCTTCCTCATGTTTAGAAAGGGTTTCTAAATAATAATGTTACTATTTATCAAACCATTCTTAACATGAGAAGGGTGGGACAGGGATGTTCTTTTAACTATTCTGTACCTTCCCTCTATCAAAGAATTTTTATATTTCTATTCTAATTATAAAGATTTGGGCAGTTATTGCTACTGTCAATATAACAGTATATTGATTTGTTTTACTGTAAAAAGAAAAACAAAATACAGATAATAATAATAATAATAATAATAATGATGACAAATTTGTAGATTAACCCCCCCCCCAATAACATTGTTTAGATTATTACGTATGAACCCCTTGAAAACCTGGTAGTAAAATAGAAACAATTATTTTAGAATTTGGAAACTCATTTAATGTTTAATTTATATGTGAAACTGATCCCTCACTCTAAATTCTGAAAATTGATTTTTACTTCCCTTTAAGTTTTTCAGGGTGTTCACATGTAATCACCTAAAAAAGTAGAATCTCATTTTTGTTTGGAGGGGTGATTTAGCTGAGGGTGTTAATTCACAATAATAATAATAATACTTATAAGTTCTTATATAGTAAAAGAATATATTTAATTTCTACAAAGATACATTAAAATAAGTTTAAATATGAAACAAAAATTAATACAAAACATGTTAGTAATTCATTTTTTTATAAAACACATTTTAAATGTCTTTAAAATGTAAGTGTATTTTTTAATACACTTACATTTTAATGTTGGAATATTTTCACTGTAGTTCAAGTATCTTGTTAGCAGAAGAGAATGTAAAAACTAAACGGCTAAATGCTTTCAATAATATAAATAAGCAAGAATCATTTTTATTACTAGTCTTTGATTTTATTGCCTTCTATCTCCATCTCAAGCCACCTTATTTACCCACTTTATTTTACAACCAGACATGGAAAATCAAAATAAAAGAAGAACTGACATAAAAGTGTTCTCTCACAGAGACAGGAACATCTTTAAATTTATTTATACCAAATTCAACTCAAGACAAAGCCTTTGAAAATGTCTAAAGTTTATTTTTCACACTTTTTGGTCTCCTCTTGTAAGATCTGCCAATACTGGCTGGGGAACTGAACAAAAGTCCACCGGACAAAAGGCCACTATATAATAAAAGAAAAAAAGACAAAAGTCCAACAGCATAAAATAAATGAATAAAAAAATGTAATTATCAATGATGTTTGAGTAGTATTTTTTTGACAAAAATGTTTTATTTCATTTTTATTCAATTTTTTGGAACCTTGTAAATCTACTGCATTCTTTTAAAAGTTTACCTAGCGAATTTATGCAAAGTTTCAGTTTTTGGTTATTTTACATAAGTAAAATAAATTTACATCGTATTTTTGTTATTATGATCTATAGATTTTAGTTTTAAAACACTAAAATGAAATTATTAAGTTTTTTAAAAAAAATATTAAAGACTCGTTTTTGGAATCGAAAATTAGGCTAAAATTTTTCAGATATCCCCAAAAGTTCCGATTTTTCCAATTCCCGATTCCG
The DNA here is from genome assembly GCA_963556195.1 of Sepiola atlantica. Classification (NCBI taxonomy): domain Eukaryota; kingdom Metazoa; phylum Mollusca; class Cephalopoda; order Sepiida; family Sepiolidae; genus Sepiola; species Sepiola atlantica. The sequence continues at coordinate 148,395,511 of OY744516.1, forward strand.
ATTACTCGTCCCAACACTAATCCTGACATGAGGATACTTCCCTTTTCCTTGAACACTGACCAAATATTCAAATAAACTTAACAGTATTCAAGCCCAAATAAGATCCCCTCAGCATGGTTACACACTGGATCCTATGAGGAAAGTAATAGTGCACCTTCTTCTAGTGATGCTAACACAAGTAACAACACTAGGCTGGATGCTCCACTAGACCGGCTCAATTCTGGTCCTGAAATCCGTTAAAACGAAGCAAAGTTCACAAGAAAAATAAACTATAACATAATATGTAAGTATTCCATTAGCGAGAAGAAATTTATGATTCTTCACTGCTCTACTTAAGGTTTGAGAAGTTGGGAATATCCTTAAATTAGCACTCGGATATCTTGTGTGATCATGATTTGTTATTATCTCATGTGACTAGTACGATAAAAAGGTCGGTCAATTTCTTCTTCTTCTTCTTCTTCTTCATCATTATCATCATCATCAGTTTAACGTCCATTTTACATGCTCACATGCGTTGGACAGCTTTAAGAAATTAACTTCCAAAGTAACTTATCTCTGACCAGGTCTTTATTTATCCCTCTTTCCCTCAGGTCCATTTTTATCACTTCTATGTTTTCCTTGGCCTTACCCTGTGAACTGAATCTGTTACCTCAACTGTTCTACATCTACTGACACAAGAACCCTCATCCATTCTTTCAACATGCACACATCTCCCTATACTGTTCAGATTTAATCTTCCTCTGCGCTCATCATAACTAAGCCTGCCTTTAAGACTGACATTACATATCAATCGTATAATTCTCATATTATTTCTCTCCATGCAATGTATGTCCTCAACCCTCACTGGTCAGGGCTCACTTTCATATATTATGACACTGCATATACATGCCTGAGAGACCATTTCCCTTGGTCGACAGTGGTAATGCTTTGCTGGTTAGTAATGGCAGAAGTTCCTTGTACTTACTCTACCAACTCCTAATTCTTGCAATCACACCAGCACCTGCTCCACCCGATGCTCTAATGGTATCACCAAGGTAACAATAGTTTTCAACAACCTCAATAGCTTAACCTAATTACTCAATAATTTTCTTATTTAAGAAGTTAACTTTTCGAATACTTTACTAATGCCAGAGTTTGAAGTAAATAAACCATGTGCTCATTTGATATGCATTTATTTCGTGAAATAATTATTTCTTTTTTTAATTAATGGTACAATTCCCTTTAAAATGACAATAGCGAAGATTCTTAAATGAACACCCGGATATCCATGTAACTCATAAAAAAATCAAGTATTAGCCCCCACCCCCACTCCAACCGTTGATCTCTGAGAGCTAATTGAACTAAAATGAAATTATATTTTTGTTATTCTGATGATTTTTTCTTTGTTTATTTATTTTATTTATTTCATTCGAATTAATTTTTGAGTTTTTTTGTAATTTCATTCAAAATAAGTTATATTCAATATTTTGGAAGTTTGCTGGAAGAATATCAAATGCATAAAACCATCCTCTTTTTGTAAAATGGTATCTTTTGTATATTTTACTATTAAATAAATACATTATAATTATGTCTTATTCATGAGGAGTTCTCATGCTAATCATTATCTGTGATCACTAGCAAAAACTGGTGGTATTCCCCAGAGATTTGAGAAGTAGAGCAGATCCTTAAATGAACATTCTGATATATATTTAACTAGTAAAAGTATCAAGTGTTAGTCCCGGGAAGGGGCTCCTTAATCTCTAAGGACTAACTGAACTAAAATATAAAATAATACAGAAATACACACACACATACATAGAAAGACACATGAACACACACAGAGAATCCAAACACAAATAGATTTTAACAATTTACACAGCCATACATTAATCTTGCCCCCTTCCCTCTTCTCACTTGCTCACTTTCTCATACCTATAAACATCACTTGATATGAGAGGATTTCCCTTCAGATTGTCTTTACTCAGTTCGATAAGTGCATGTGTAGCTGGTGTGTGACTGGCGTCCTTCCAGGGAACATGCATCATTGATCCGTTTGGTTTCCTTTGTGTTAACTTTGAGTAAACATGGCCACCTCCCTCGCTATCAATTTGTACGAAGGAAGGACAACAAGAAGTGATCGGTTTTGTTTTTGCTTAAATTGTTTTCGTTTTAATGAGCTGATCATATACAAAGGCCTGAAATCCATTAAAAGCTTTCAGCGGACTATTTATCATAGCTGCTGTGTGCATGAATGACTCGAAAAGTACAAAATCAGGCGGATATCCATTAAGCGCGCCAATGTAATGGGACGCCCACCAGTATCTCCAACGTTGAGCAAGTCCATGCTATGATGATTTTTTATGAACCTGCAAGACACTATTGATGAGGTGGCACCATTATCTACATGATTTGGACGACTCTTTTCCTCATCTTCGATGTATTTAAGAAGAGAAAGGACAGATAATCCCTAAAATTAGGTAATAACTAGCGGAATCCGTGGAAATTCCACAGTTATATAATTAACTTGTATATTTCTGTCGTGCTTCAAAATATTTCCATTCTATGGACATCTGGCACAAACGCAGACCCCGCCATATTACTTTATCACATTTGTTCAGACTAAAACATACTTATCTGGTTAATGTAGTTTACCTCCAAAACTTGGGAATCTTTATGTTGAATTCGAGAATCTATAAGGAATTTCGAACTGAATCCTTTATTTAATTTACACAAGTACATTCCTATCATTACGGCAGCCATTATCGTGTAGAAATCGTAAGTATTTTTTATTTTATTCTGAGTTAGTATCGTCTGTATCATTCGGTTAATAAATCTACCTCTAAATCATTCTATATTGTCTTACTATACACATGGCTAAGTGGATATAGGCTTTGTTTAAGTGACATTCTAAAGTGAATTCACTGTTTAAGAAACTGTTGAAGAAACTTAAGAAAGAAACTATCTGCTGCTAGATACGTATATTGCTCGGAACACAAAATGTGGGCTTGGGCTCAATTCAAAATTCCCAGAATGACAAGAGGGACCGGAAGAAGGTTGAAGAGTAAAACGGTTGAAACCTTGTGAAAATGGTAACGAGGAATATGAGGAAAACAGTCCTATATGTCAATAATGTAAATAAGAAAAATACCTCATCCTACTCCTTGGCCTTTTGGACAGTAGCAATATGTAGTATCTGTTCTGATAATCTACTTCATCTTTTCTGTCTTCTAGACTGAAGCAATTTAAATGTTGATCCCAATCCAGAGTGACCCTTTTTGAGTAGCTGTTCGCTTCCCACATTAAGCACCGATCTTGTGTCTAACTGGAAAAGCAAGTAAATAGGGCAATGCCTCATCCAAAAATAACATCAAATTCAACAGCAAAATTATACTTGAAAAAAAAGGTAGCTATTGCTTTACTCATCATCAATTTTGACTTTCGTGAAGAACAAGAAACTCTCAACACCTTCAGTAACCTCTTAAAATATGTACAATAAACTCTCAACACCTTCAGTAACCTCTTAAAATATGTACAAGAAACTCTCAAAACCTTCAGTAACCTCTAAAAATATGTATCAGAAACTCTCAAGACCTTCGGAAACCTCTAAAAAATATATATGTATAGTAAAGGAAAGGTTGCATAATCACAAACATTACTTCACATGATTTAGTCATTGCTTACGTCATACAGCAGGGAGAAATCTGAAATGTCTAAAAGGAAAGACATTAATAATAGTCTTTCAGCCGCAAGTCTGTTGTTCAGTAAATGAGTACCATTTGTAAGCTCTAAAAAAAATAAATGTCAGTTAATTGTTTTTACACAATATCGAGAATTCTGATTCCTTATATATAATTGTATCACAGTCAATAGTTTTCTTCGAATGTCCGGCTGGCTTGGCAGGCCGAGAGCAGACTCAAGGCATTTCCACGAATAATGGCGATAGAGAGGTGCTCGTAAAGCCAAGGCAATTCGCGGTCGTCTCTGGTGTTGCGTGTCATTAATAGATCAAGGCTGCCGAGGAAGTCGTGTGTGGTAAAGCCAATCACTCCACTCGTCTCCACAGCGATCGGTTGAAATACAAATCTGTCAAGAAGATTGGCATATTTTGACCGCTTGTGGCTCTCTGCTGACGTTGCTGCATGTCCAGGGTTTGTTGCCGATTCTATCACTGACGAGGACGCAAAAGTGTCGACACAAGTCGCATCCCATATCAGTGACTTACCGTTTGTAAAGGGAAACACCGTCAGGCCATCAAGTCGTTTGCCATCCCCTCTGTCAAGGCTAACCGGTTCGAGGATCTATGGGAAGCCAGCGATGTCTAGTGCTCGTCGAATGGCATCATTGAGAGTGCTGTGCATCGGAAATCTGCCGACGTTCCTTCTACATGAAAGGGTATTGAGTCCATATATGTCAACCGGCTGGCCACAACGGCACTTGTGACTGCTGCAAACTTTAGAATCTGTGCGCAGAGCTACAGCGAATCTCAGGCAATCGTCATCAACCAGGTTACCAACAGCCGATGATGAGAAGGCTGTTAGCTATGCACCACTGTATGGCGAACATGCAATAATATAGTAACAAGAACATAAGTCAGTCATGAGACTACATATCTCTACTGACAACGTAAGGCTTGGCCAAAGTTTTATTTCTGATCAGGCTGAAATGTTTCATGGTGGTTTCTGTTATTGAGGAGCATCAGATCCACATATCAAATTTTGAAAAATCGGAAGTTGAAATTCCGTAAAAATTCGATCTCAATTAAACCTTTCAAGATCAAAGGTATATAAGCTGTATGACATCATTGGCTACAATATGATCCAAATAACGAAAGTTATCACGAAAAGTGTGATTTTAATTTTTACCGTAATCTTGACCTTTGTTCTAGATATCTCAAAATTAAACCAATTTCACGTTAGATCATGGCCGCTATTTTGAGCATGTTTGGTGACGATTGGTAATGCAAAGGTAACAATATAGACTTATGCACTCAATCATTAATCATGCTTCTCATGATTTGACTCTCACCCACGCAGCCTTCTATATTAACCAGTCCTTTTCCCACTCCTTCTTTTTCACATAGAGTCGGTTAATATCTTCCTTTGGGTGTAGTGCATTGTGCATGTTCATTAGTTTCCTAGTCTTCTGATCAAGTTGTCTAAGTTCTTCTTTTGTTTAACCTATAAACAGACCAGAATATCTTACTAGTGACACTACCCAGGTGTTTATTCCCTTTACTAGATTTCTCTTATATAATTTAGTTTCTAAAAGTTTTCTTGTTCTTTTTATGTTCGCCCTCATCTCAACTTGGTTGGGAAGTTCCATGCCCTCTGCTGTTTTTAATTTTCCCCATTTTTATCCTGAAATTCCATTCGAATATCCTGGTTGAAGATTCTGATCGTCTTTATCAGCTTTTCCAGTTAATTTTGCTTTCTGAAAATAGCTTCAGGTCGTCCTTATATATGAGGTCGTTTATTCTTTGTTTACTATCTGTAAACTTGTATCCAGCATCACATTCCCTCAGTATGTTGTTGAGTGGCATAATGGATATGATCATCAGTTGTGGTGAATGAGAGTGTCCTTAGAATATGACACTCTGTACTCTTATCTCAGTCAGGTGTTGTCCGCTAGCTGTCAGTTCCAGTCTTCATATTTTCATTGTTTTCTTAATAGGGTTGATCATTTTCTTGGATACAACATCCTTTGTACATCCTTAAGCATTCAATTATCCATGCTTGAGGGATTCTTTAGTAGGTTTTCTTTTAGTCTATTTATAATAGGTCATGCATCCTTTTTTCCCCTTTTAGGGACCCTTTTTGTTCCTCAGAGATTAGTCCATGATTATTAAGGAAGTGAAAGATCTGTTCTCTCAGTTGTGCCATTAAAATTTTCCACATGGTTGGTAAACAGGTTATTGTCCTGTATTCATGTAGTTCTTCCTTTGGTCATCCATTCTGGTATGTCTGTTTCATGGATACATCTTTCAGGTTTTACATTAGCCTTTCATGTAGGGTTGTGAATTTTTAAAACCAGTATACATGTATTCCATTGTGGTCTGCTGCTTTCCAATTTATCCTTTTTATTAGGATTGTCTTGATCGTTACTTCAATAATTTCGGTTTCTGTTCTTTCTTCAATTTTCTGAAGCTGTTCTTTCATGTTTTTCAGCTATTCGGCAGTTCTGTTGTGGTCGTGTCGTTTCGTCTATATCTTGCCTCAGAAGTGTTCTGTTTCTGTTGGGTCTGATCTAATTGTTCTTTTTTTGTTTTTCTTTCATTTACGTTTTGATAAAACTGGCTTTCATTGTTTTCCAAGTCTTATTCTGTTTGTACTGTTCCGATTTGTATCTGTATAGTCTCAGTCTTACCTTTCTTGCCACTAGCTTTTGTTTCAGTTCTTTGTGTTTCTTATTTAGCCTTTATTCTCTGTGAATCATATTTGTCCTCTTCCATCGTTTTCCGTTCTCTTTCATCCTAGTTACAGTTTTAGCTTCTTTTTGAAGTTTGTTTATCTGAGTTTCAAGCTTGATATCCAAGCCAGCTTTGTCGGCTTATTCTTTTGGTGGTGTTTTGCTTCTAATTTAAGTTGCATACTTACTAACTTGGACCCTGCATAAATTAAGTTATTTACGTCTGTGATAGTATCTTTTGAGATATATGGGAGGAGTCTGTTAAATCTATTGCTACTAATTTGTAATTTATTCCATTCTTCGTTCCTTAGGAATGAGAGTTTTGTTTTATCCTCGTTCATAAATCGTTTGATGTTTTCAACTTCTCATGCTTCTTCCGCAATGAGTTCTGTGATTTGGTAGTTATCGGTTTCCTCAATTTTAGTGTTTATCTTTTGCCAGTCTTCTACCTGTGGATTTTCACTAAGAGGGTGTTTCTTGATCTGTTACATCATTTATTTTTCGTTGTATCTTTTAGTTCCAGCTGTCAGAACCACCCACTCTTAAAGATCTGTTTTTCTTAGTCTGTTATCCTTTGTTCTATTGCATTATTATTTGTACTCACTAGGAGTTCTCACACAGGTCATCACCAGTGATTGCTCACTGATAATAACCGGCAGTGTTCCCTAAAGTCTTGGTGACAACAAGTCTCCCCAGTTGTCTTGTATTCACCCTTCCGATAAACTTAGCAAATGACTTTGCGTTATTGCAACAGTCGCTTCCCTTTGATTTCTCTTTGGTAACGACCATTGGTCTTCACTGGGATTTTGGTGGCAATAAGCCTCCCCAAAGGTCCAAGTATTTTACGCACTTTTCCGGTGGAAGTCTGGTTAGTGCTCTCCCTCTTCAGTTTTTCTATCCTCCTTGACGTTTCACAGCTATTTTGTGTGGTATCAGCCTAGATTGATGCCTTTTGGGGAAGGGCACCTTTATTATTATTATTATTATTATTATTATTATTATTATTATTATTATTATTATTATTATTATTATTATTATTATTATTATTATTATTATTATTATTATTATTATTATTATTATTATTATTATTATTATTATTATTATTATTATTATTATTATTATTATTATTATTATTATTATTATTATTATTATTATTATTATTATTATTATTATTATTATTATTATTATTATTATTATTATTATTATTATTATTATTATTATTATTATTATTATTATTATTATTATTATTATTATTATTATTATTATTATTATTATTATTATTATTATTATTATTATTATTATTATTATTATTATTATTATTATTATTATTATTATTATTATTATTATTATTATTATTATTATTATTATTATTATTATTATTATTATTATTATTATTATTATTATTATTATTATTATTATTATTATTATTATTATTATTATTATTATTATTATTATTATTATTATTATTATTATTATTATTATTATTATTATTATTATTATTATTATTATTATTATTATTATTATTATTATTATTATTATTATTATTATTATTATTATTATTATTATTATTATTATTATTATTATTATTATTATTATTATTATTATTATTATTATTATTATTATTATTATTATTATTATTATTATTATTATTATTATTATTATTATTATTATTATTATTATTATTATTATTATTATTATTATTATTATTATTATTATTATTATTATTATTATTATTATTATTATTATTATTATTTTTTTTTTTTTTTTTTTTTTTTTTTTTTTTTTTTTTTTTTTTTTTTTTTTTTTTTTTTTTTTTTTTTTTTTTTTTAGTCATCCATCAATTGAAAGTAAAACAAAATATTATTAATGCACTACATTATGTTTAATGTAATGGCTGATTGTTTATGCAGCACACCAAAGTTGCATATAGTCCATGATACTCCACTAACTGGAGCAGTTATGCCTTTCCAGTGTTAAATATATATGATCATCTATGAAACCATGCTGTTCTCAGAATCAAATCATCAGTTTGTCGATGGAATAACTGCTACCAGTAGAATAACAGTGTAGCAGCATCATGCTGGTCCACGAGGTAAAAGAGTGAGGGTGGTGCCATGTGTCGTTCATTGGGGATTGAACCCAGAGCGTTCCGATTACAAAATAGAATTTTGTTATTTCTGTGCAACGACGAGAATTCACTTATGCAAATGAGAATTTGTTTGCTTGGGTGAATATTCTGGTTGAGATATAAAAAGAGAAAGTTTCCTCTAGGGAGAGAGAAAAAGTAAAGTTGTTGTGACGAGTTGAGACGACGTCGCGTGTTCAGCCAGAGAAAAGGAGGAACAATTAAGTTTGTGTGGTTTGTGTCAAGTTACTCAGTTGACGAGATTAATGTTTTGGAGAATTGTTAGTTACAATTCGAAAGTCGGACTTATGAAAGTTGACGTTTTGGAGAATTGTTAATAAACAATTGTCCAAAACACGCATCATCTCAATTGAGTAACTTAACAGCGCCAACTCAATTTTTTTTCCTTTGCTCTTGCTGAACAATTCTACCGTCGGCAGTGTCGTATTTTGGAGAATTTTTACATGAAATTCGAGAGTCGGACTTTTGAGAGTTGGCGTCGTCGTGATTTGGAGAATTTTCCATTACAATTCAAGAGTCGGACTTTTGAGAGTTGGCGTCGGCATTTTTTGAAGAATTGTGAATTACAATTCAGGAGTCGGACTTTTGAGGGTTGGCGTCGGCATTTTCTGAAGAATTGTGAATTAAAATTCAGGAATCGAACTTTTGAGAGTTGGTTTCGTCATGTTTTTGAGAATTGTTACTTACAATTCTAGAGTCAGACTTTTGGAAGTTGGCATTGTCGTGATTTGGAGAATTGTTAATTACAATTCTAGAGTCAGACCTTTGAAAATTGGTGTTGTCGTGGGTAATTCTTTTTGTGGTGTGTGGGTTTTCAACTTTAACTACTTACAAGCAGGATGTGTAGTCAAGGTTTACTCCCTTAGCTTTTCCGTATTCTGCCTATGCCTGTGGATATTAACATTTTATACGCATACGCCATTCACTATTGATAGTTTGCATCGTCGTTTTTTTTAAGAATTGTTAATTACAATTCTAGAGTTTAACTTTCATGAGTTTGCGTCGTCGTTTTTTTAGAATTGTTAATTACAATTTGAGAGTCGGACTTTTGAAAGTTGGCGTCGTCCTGGGTAATTCTTTTCCTGTGTGTGTCCATTTTCAACTTTCTCTATATACAAGCAGGATTTGTGGTCAAGGATTACCCCCCTAGATCTACCGTATTCTGTCTATGCCTGTGGATATTAACATTTTATACGCATACGTCCATTCATTACTGATAGTTTGCGTCGTCGTTTTTTTTAGAATTGTTAATTACAATTCTAGAGTTTAACTTTTATGAGTTTGTGTCGTCGTTTTATTAGAATTGTTAATTACAATTTGAGAGTCGGACTTTTGAAAGTTGGCGTCGTCGTGGGTAATTCTTTTTCTGTGTGCGATTTTTCAACTTTCTCTACATACAAGTAGGATTTGTGGTCAAGGATTACCCTCCTAGATCTATCGTATTCTGTCTATGCCTGTGGATATTAACATTTAATACGCATACGGCCATTCACTATTGAGAGAGTAACTCAGAAAGGTACTACCCGTCCACAAACCCTTTATGTTATTGGTTCTTATTATTACTTAGGGTCATAGCGAATGAGTTCAAAAGGCATCAGAGTTAGGCAAGATTGTGGGTATTTAAATACTAAGCCTTCATAAGATATTATATAAAACAAGCCGCGCGTGTGTGGCCACCCTCTGTATGTGACTCGATGTGGCGAGTGTAAAATGCAATAAATTTGGGCAATTTCGACCCCCCCTTTGACCTCCTGGGGACGCGAACAAGAATTTTTCTGAGGTCAAGGATGCTCATTTTATATCCAGAACAATTGCTCTACATTTTGGCCAAGTTTCAGAAAAATTGAATGGATGGATCAAACGTTATTGGAGAAAAGGGTCATTTTTGCCATTTTTGAGGCTTTTGACCCCCTGGAGGTGCGAACCAGATTTTTTCCAAGGTCAGCGATACTTATTTTCTATTAGGAACAATTGCCTCCACATTTTGGCCAAGTTTCAGAGAAATTGAATGGATGAATGAAATGTTTCGGGGCCTTTTGACCCCCTTGGGGGCTAACCAGATTTGTGTTCAAAAATCGGAGAATGTCACTTTCTAACCTGACCAAAGTTACAACTTCCTGCCAAATCTCAGAGAAATTCAATAGATGGTTGCGGAGAAAAATACGGACGGACGGACATGCGTCAAAACATCAGTCAGCCGATTTTATAAATCCCCCCAATAAGAGATACGATTTAAATTGTGTTGACTTTTTTTCATAAGTGTTTTCCTTTTTTTTTCAAATATAAAAATTCATACAGAAAAAAGTCACTAGTAAAATATTTTAGTTTACATGAAAGAAAATCTTTGCTCTACAATATGCGTTTTGATTTTTATTAAATTTTATTGATTTTTGTGTACTTTCAAATCATTAAAATAAAATTGTCTTTTCTTTCCCCTTCACCTACAGCATATGTGGCAGGCCGATGCAACAAACAAAATGCTGTATGGTTATCTCCCATGCATATCTGCAGTTGTTCAATTCCGACTTTTGGTGCTGAATGGACATATAGCTCAACACAATGAATCTGCTGGAAAAGTGTTTCTATTGCTACCAGATGTCAAGCGACAAGCTGGGATGCCTCATATCACAATCAAGACTCTTCTGGAGAAAGACACTGGATTTGGGGGATTGGAGCTTCTGGATAAAAGTAGTTAGCGAGCATCATGGCACATGAACTTTGAACTTCGTGAATATTTCACCATCAATTGATTGATGAGTCAAATCAAGTCAAGTCAAAATCGAATGCCAAATAGACAAACCTGAGCTTTTCCAACACCATCTGTCTTTTTCATTTAATCGAGCTGATACCGCCACCGAAACTGATTTTGTCATTTGTGTTATTCATTGAGAAGAAATAATGTCACAACGCTTCAAGAATTGATTTCAATGAAGAGTTATAGAATCAACTTCTTCACGAAAATCTATGTCAAACGACAAGAAAATTGGCAGAACAGATAGATTGTGATAAAAAAATAATTATGGAGAACCAGCTTCATTTAATAGACAAGTTTGAGAAACGCTCAAGGAACGATTTCTCAACCTAATAGAACAGTTAATGAAAGAGAGAGACAGAGATAAGAGACAGCCATACTACATCACCTGTGTGTCTAGCTAATGAAAATTAACTGGTAGAGCTTATGAAGATGTAAGTTTTTACATATGCAGTAAACAGTTCATAGTGGCGAGTACTTTCTCGTTTAAACACTCAAATCTTTATCTATTGCCATATTAAATCTGAGTTAAATATTTCTTTCCTTAATGTTGTTCCCTATATATTTTAATCACATAAAATACATACAAAACTATTATATTTGAGAGAAATTTCCATTTTAATTATTCTAATTAATCGTTACTGGCAAATAACTCATCAAGTGATCCATTTCTTACTAACTTTCTATCTATCACTTTCACTCTCTCTCACTGTATGTTGTTTGACCATCCCGCACTTATTTTATATGTCATCTATTGTTCTCACTTTCGTCACTCTTTCTCTCTTTCTGTTTATTAACACTCAAAGGTAATAAAGAATGTTAAAAAAAAAAAACGATTGGAATAATCCATTATACAGAATAGGGAATATTACCACAGGTATTCATTCTATTTAACCCATAGCTGAGGATAAAAAAGAGACTAAAAAAGAAGGAGATATAGCGAATAGAAAGATTAATTTGGGATAACTGGTTTTGCAAGCTCACATTTTTTCTCATTCTAGCCGGGGAAATTCTTGGCATTATTCTGGCAACTTCGGGAGTTTCTGCCTCTGGGCAAGCCCTTCTTTGTTGGAATGAGGTATGGTTCGATTTAATCCTAAAATGCCATCCTCCCAGATATTACCTCCTTTTTCTGGAAGGAGGTTGGTTTATTACCTGTCGCCTGAGACCCCTCCTTCCTACCTGGGAATGCCGACAGATCCGTCCCCGACTATTTTTTTTTAACTCTTCTAGAATTTCACTCGGGAGAACTACCTTACATTAAACTGATCTTGTGTCACATCTTCCTAAATATTGTTTGTGGCACTTCTTTTCATACTAATTGAGGAATCCTTGACACATTCGGATTCTAGAGCCTGATTGGCAAGGTGCCAAACCCTTTTGTCTGAATTAGGTATAGTTCGGTTCAGTCCTAAAAGGACATCCTCTCATGCATTAACCCTTAAATGCTTTTTGTTTCAAATATGACACATTCGAACAAGATTCCTATTTCATATTCAACGAAAATGTGTCAAACTGCAACTTGTTTCATATCTGCAACGAGCCTCTTCGCAAGTGTGAGTTAGGTATCAGTATGATTTTGCCTCAATACACCTGCTAAATAGGTAATCAATATCTTCGATGCTAAAGTTTTTTTCAAACAAATATAAAAAATAATGCATTAAAGTCTTTTTTTCTTACCCCCCCCCCCCACACACACCATAAAAATCCTTTTATTTTTACTTTTCTATTAGAAATTCGAGGTCAGCATTTTAGTAAACAGAAAAATAAATACGGTCTTTTTTTTCCTTACGGCAGCAGGAAAAATATCACGTATTCTTTTCTTGTTAAAAGTTAATAGTGTCGGAATAGCAATAAAAAAAATCACTGACCTTTCTTCAATGATAGAAAATAAGTTGGTCTTTTACGTGTTTTTTTCCTTTTTTGCTATGCCAGTAAAGCCAGTCTTTAGAACTAGAACGTTGTCATGTGAATTTTGCTGCTTATTTCTCCGTGTTTGTCCTTTTTTAAGGTTCTCAAAAAAAAACGTAATATACTTTGTCGCCAGTTGTGGCGTTCATCTTAAAGTTCTCAGAATCCCTTACTGTAACATTGTCGCCAGTTGTTGCGAGATCCTTTTTAAGGTTTTCAAGAATACCTTAATGTGGTCGTTGTATCCGGTGTAAGTTCGAAATCCCATGTCGCCAGTTGTTGTGAGGTCCTGTTTAAGGTTCTCGAGAAAACCCTTAATGTAGTTGTTGTGTCTGATGTAAGTTCGATATACCTAATAACCCGTTGTTGTGATCCTGTAAAGGAGCCGGAAAGCAGACACAAACTCGGAGTTTAGAGAAAAACAAGTGTATTGAACAAAGCATAATACAACAGAAAACAAGAGTGGTTATACGTCCGTCTTGACTGCCAGTATAGATTGGTGTGGTTCCAGGTATTTAATTATTTCCCACCGCAGGAAGATGTGGCACAAGGTTGGAAGGTGGGAGTCAAGCCAGCACCCCTAAAGAAGGAGCACTCTGGCCTCTAAAAAATTGCCTGGACAGCCCCGTCGGCATTCCCTGGTCGGGGCGCCTCAGGCAGTAAGCAAGTAAACTTACTCCATCCCAAAGAAGGGAAGCAAGGAATGGGAGGATGGACCTCCTAGGACTACTCAGGACTAATGCCTCAGCCCAACAGATAAAAGGCCACCGAAATAGCTCAGTTCCTGTCGAGCTGCAGTGGATCCAACACTGAGGAGCAGGCGCTCCCAGTATTTATGGTGAGTCGAAGAGCCAAGTCATCTGTCATAGGTAAGGTACCATAACACAAACAGTCATCAATATAGATGTGTTAATTGTACTGCCGGTGAACGATTCGAACCTCGGATCCCAATATCTCAAACCCAAACTTCCCATCGCTAGGCCACCGTGACAATCATATTTCAAATGCGAGAGAAATAGTTCTTGTATTTTCATTTATAACATAATAGTGAGAAACAGACAGTGTTCTTATATATATATATATATATATATATATATATATATATATATATATATATATATATATATATATATATATATATATATATAAGCTAACATTGTCAAAAATAAGAGAATTCATCAGCTTAATTATACCTTTTTAAAAAATTTTCTAATCATCTTTTTGTGTTAAAATCAAAAAAAATTAATGTATGTTTGATATGTATCACGAACATTTTCGATTTTTTGTCGAATCATATTCAGATGACAAAAGCAAATGAACAAAAAAGCTGGAGAAAAGAAGAGAATTTCAAAAGATAGTTGAGAAACGCGCACGTGATCAGTTAGATGCCAAGAGAGACGGAGGGGATTGAAACATGTTATCTTTCAGAAAAGAATAAATATGTATAATTTTCAGGTGTATCTGAAGAAGGCCGAATGTTACAGTTGTGGAAACGTTGTGGTGATAACACTTAAGATGAGAAATGTAGTTCTAATAACCCAAATTATACAAATTATCAATCCTCATCTCAAAAATCCAGAAATAGGAATAAATATGATTTTCAAATTGAGTTGAATGAGAGAATGCTAGTACAATGTTCAAAGAAAATCACCAAAAGTAATTATCTTAGACAAGTGGAAAAAAGCTACCGCTATTCTCATTGTAGTCGTCTTAAATGCTAATTCATTGAGAAAATCTTAACATTTCAGATAAGCCAGGAAAGACGGAATCATTTTGTATTCATTCAACTCACACAAATACGCTTGTTGAATTATTCCGTTTCTGCTAATTTCATGGCTTAGCTGTGTAATTACTCTGAAGTATCCATTATGATGGCAGGATCAGTAAGTATATAGCCGTATGTAGAATAACGAGCAGAATATTGATTAGAAATTACCATTTGATCAATCACAGTCAGCATCCCTTTAGAATTGGTACCTCGGAAAAGGAATAAGATTATGTTGAAAATATTCTATTCCCACTCGAATTGCGACAACGAACAAGGAAGATGATGATGTTGAACATATTATATTCTTTCTTGAATTGGAATATCGGAAAAGGGAGGATATAATCACCAGTTTCTTCTGCGTTTATTCCACTCAGTGGGGTCTGCACTGGATTTCTCTATCGACCATACATGATCCAAGGATTAGTCAGTCTGAGGTTACTACCAGCACAGACAGTTTTCTTTCATTTTGTCTGAGATCGGCATACCATCGTAACGGTGGCAAATGTCAACATGGTCGAACCTGATCGGATCAGAAGTCCAACACAACATCTTCGTCTCTATTGCAAATTATATTCTTAACCCTCCCCCCCCCCACTGGATGAACTCATCCAGCAGACTTTTTTTTCGTTTGGTCCAAGACTATTTAAAGTGCGTCTTCGCTGTTTATTGTTGTTGTAGCTTTCTTTTGCAACCCCATATCGAAAACGTTTGTACTGATTATTTCTCATTTGTTAGTTGGATAGTTACCTGCTGTTGTTGTTGATATTTTACCGTTATTGTTGTTGTTGTTGTTGTTGTTGTTGTTATTGTTGTTGTTGTTATTGTTGTTGTTGTTATTGTTGTTGTTATTGTTGTTATTGTTGTTGCTGAACTTTTTTTGAAGTTGGATTTTTGTCATGTTTTTTTTTGTTGAATTTATTTATTTTTTATTTTTCTATTTTTTTTTCTCTTTCCTGTTATCAATTATTTGATAACTAATGGCTACAAGTAGCCCGATGCCGACCGACGTAATGGGTGTTGTTGAAGAACAAAAAAAGGGACCTGAAGGTACTGAATGGAGCAAGCCCCCTAAAATCATTATCAACGTGACGCAATTCATTATAAGAACAAAGAAATGCGCACACCTGGTTACCGAAAATCGATTAATTCTGGACATTCCAAAACTGGAAGAGATAAGAAAAAGAAGTATCGTAATGTTCGTTGTTGACAAGAAGTTAAAAAAATAAACATAAGAGCCTCAGCAGACCTAATTTGAAAAATATTAGCGACAGTCAGATATAGACCACAACGAATTATTCGTTGTAAAGGATTCAACACCTGGAATACTTTATTCCCAAATGAAGAAATATGTTCGAAACTGTCTCAAACCGAAATAATTACCCAGGACTATATCTTGAAAATGGAATAGATGGGGAAAAAGACGAACGGCAGTCTCCATTTTTTATGTACCTTTTCATGTCGACGGTGAACATCTTGGCGCTTTCCACTAAAATATGGGGAAATAACTTCGCTTTACTGGGACGAATACCCAGGAACATGGAACTTTGAGATCCTCCTTGATAAGTCTGCTTTTGACAACATGCCTTATTATATGCAGGTTGGTGAGGAGAAATTGAAGACCCGTTTGGTTGACATGTCAACAAATAGGGCATCTTACTATTGATTGCCATCAAAGAAAGCCAACTACTACTACCACAAAGCCCACTACTGCGAAAACAAGAGTGGGCTAACACCTTGGTATACAATTAAAGCAAAGAGTGGGGATGCCAGTAAATTCCCCCCCCCCTCCCCTATCAGAAATATCTCAGTAAAGACGAAGAAAGGAATGAATGGATTTTGGTACCTGGGGGAAAAAAACGCTGAGTCGTTTATCCTTAGAGCAAATGAGGGAAGAAGAGATGTTAAGGATAAATATGTTGAAGTTAGAGAGCTGAAGAAAAAAATGGACCAAGAAAAACTAAATCCAAAAACCCCTCAGCAATCAAACCCTCAGTCGGCCGGCAAATCCCCCTCTCTAAAAGCAAGCTCTCAGCCTTCCCCTAAAACAAACAAATCATCCACCTCCACTCCCGCACAGACAAAAATTTGTTCAACTCCCAAATCAATGCCCCCACCAATCACAGGTTCGATGAAAGACAGAGAATACAAGCTCATTCCGTTACGCCCCACAAAATATTTCAAGCCAGACTCCTCTCCAAATCCTTCTCCATTTGTCTCCCCGCAATCCCCCCCCCCCAAAAGTACTCCCCCTACATCCCCTACAAAACAGCCTTCTCCCGCTTTACCACTATCACAAAATGCTCCAATGAAAGATATGCCACCTCCACCTCCTCAAACTCAGAAAAGACAAAGAAGCCCCTCCCTAGAAAGAGGCAGAAAAAAGACGTCCTTTCTATCCGGAAAAGAAATATGTAGCAACTGACGTCCAAGATGACTCTGCAAAAAATCACAAACTTTCTGATATGAAAAAACTACTTGCGTTTCGGGAAGTAGGTGAGAAATCTGTGTAGAAATCTGTGAAAGACCCCCTTAACTTCCCTAACGCTACGAGAGTGCTCACAGTGCTCACAGTGATACAGAAAAAAAACGGAAGCAGATGTTGGAGGAGGCGAATTCTATTTTTAATTTAACTCCTCCAATGGCAATTTTTAAAAACCACAATTTAATGTGTTTAAGAAAAGACTGCGTTGGGAGGGTCCCTGTTCGTCTACACCCTTCCTGTATAGAATAGCAAAACTAACCTACCCCTTGGATGTTGGTGGTATCTCCCTAACCGGACAAATCGATGTTCAGATGGCCATGCATTCTTTTGGGAGAACCATTGGCATCCTGACCTCATCGATGTTCGTTTCTGGAAGCTAACCCTAAGATATTTTCAATGGCTTGTCTGCTTGTTTTCTCGTATTCTGATTGGATAAGCGCGTCGGCATTTTCCAATCGTCTACACAAACATCCAGAAACTACCGACGACAAGTCGATTTTAGTTTGGGTCCTAATCTGCATAAGTACTCAAAATAATGTTTTCGACGACAACAGAACGAATGTGGAGAAATAGCCAAATATCCAGTCACTGGTAAGAAAACAATCTCATGCTGACCCTAAAAAGAAAAGCGTCTTGCTATCATGAGGGTTAAGTTTCGTTGAGAAAAAGAAAATAGGTGAAATTTTACTTCGTATATGCTGTTGCAAAACAACTCCAATCGAAAGTCGATACGTAAAACAACATTCACTGCCGCGGCTGCTTCGAATACTACAGTCCTGTAAATCTTGAACTTGAGGCGATCACTGATCCATGGATCACAGAGGGTATTAGTGACAGTATGCTATTTTAGCCATACCGCATTGATCAACCACTAATGATAGTCGAACTGAGCTATTTTAAACCACTCATCCGGGGAAGATCCTGGCTATTAACCTGGATGATCGTTCATTCATCTTTGTCAGTGATTCTAGTGTTCAGTTTGAGACTGAAGAGTGCAAACATGTCGTTCTAGGATTGCATTTGCAATTCCAGGTGTAATTGTTCATCATGTAGAAAATACTCTATTCTCTCTACTGTTGGTATATCAATAATATGTTGTCCTTAGTCATCACATTCTATAAGCGATGTTTCTGACAAAGCGGGAAGAATTGCTGTTTTCTGGGTTGGAATCTATCCAGCTAACACTTATTGTTGGCTAGTTTTTGATCTTGAAGTAGTATTTTTTTTAGTTCGTTACATCAGGTGAATTCATGCCTTGTCTGGAGCGATTTCAATAAAAAAAATATCTTGTGGAAGAAAAATACACAGAAGCTGAACTACTCATATTAACACAATAGGTAACAGCCAGCCACTTACTGAGTTCATGTCAACCAAAATATTCGGGACTCAACTCTATCGTTGTAATGTTTGGGAATCAATGTATATATTTTAATTTGTATAAATTGTATTATTCATTTAATTGATGTACGTTGATTCTACTACAAAGGAAGTACATATATAGAAATAAACATTGGTCATATATATATATATATATATATGTGTATCGAGGCAGCATTTTTTCTTTAAGACACGTATTATTAAAAATAACCGACAATTTTTGTCTGGCTATTTTAGTGTTGATCCCTTCAATTTTCCGGATTAAAATCTTAATCTCGGAAGGAAATTGGCTGAAAGTACTCTGGACCAACATTTACACTATGGCAGTTTCATCAGCCAATTTCCTTCCGAGATTAAGATTTTAATCCGGAAAATTGAAGGGATCAACACTAAAATAGCCAGACAAAAATTGTCGGTTATTTTTAATATATATATATATATATATATATATATATATATATATATTTATATATATATATATAAATAAAGTGTATTTATCTGTCTATAGTTGCGTCCACCTGAAACTCCAAAAGTAGACTATTTAGACCAGACCTGGTCATTGTCTGCCCACTGAGCCACATATGGCCCACTTTCTATTTCTGACTGACCCTCATTATAACAGTCTTTTTAATATCATCATAAAATATTTGTTTTCTTTTAATTATCATAAATTCCATAAAAAACAAAATATTATTTCAACTGTGTGCACTAGTATAATTGAGAAGCGTATGAAGCCATGTATCCTATGAATCTTATACTAACAGGATCCCATGGAAATTCCACAGCGTTTTCTACATCAATCTTTATAATTCACTGTTAATAATAATAATCCTGTTGAAATAATAAATGTCTGTCAATGTCAATACTCTGAACAAAAAAAAAATACTCTTACTTCTTCCATAAAAAAATTGTCATTGTCAGTTAAAGATTCTTTAAAAAAAACCCTAAGATCTCTCTTCTTCCTTTTTTTTTCTTTCTTTCTGTAAAATGGTAGCAATTTAATTCTTTTTACAGCAATAAAAATCCTGTCTTCCTACCATAGATATAATTGTCAGCCAAATATTCTTCAAATCAATAAAACGAATGTCCTCTTTTGGAAATGTATTTATTCAAAATTGTACTTTTTTAGTCGACGGAATGGCATAATTTGATTTGGGAAAAATTAATTTTGAAATGGGTAAAGTTGGAATTATTTACCTTAGCGACATCAGATAAATCACCAATCATCATCTTTGCTGATCGGAAAATCTCATTTTTTTTTAATGTGTGCAAAAGGTGATAACATAAGTAGAAACGTTAATTGACTTAGAATATTATTATATAGATCAGTAATCGTGTACAATTTAGAATTAAATGACATAAAATAATTGATATGATATAAAACAGACAAACTAAACAACACATCATCATCAGCATCATCATCATCATCATCGGTTTACATGCTGGCATGCTTAGACGGCGTTAAGAAATTGACTTTCAAAATAACCTATCTCTGCCAGGTCTTTAAGAAATTGTCTTTGATTATTCCTCTTTCTCTCAGGTCCATTTCTCTCATGTTTTCATTGACCTTCTGTGAACTAAACTGGCAACCTCAACTGTTTTACATCTACTGACCAAAGGACTCTCATCCATTCTTTAAACATGGCCATACTTTCGGCACACATCTTCCTATGCTATCCAGATTTAATCTTTGGCTGAACTAATCAGAACTAAACCTGTCTTTATGACTCACATTACACATCTATTGTATCATTCTCATATCCTTTCTCTCCATGCAACGTACGCACTCAACGCTCACTGGTCAGGTTTCACTTCTATACACAATCACTGTGTACACATGTCTGATAAACTCTTCTCTTGGTTGACAATAGTAACGCTCTACTGGTTAGTAATAGCAGAAGTTCCCTGAACTTACTTCTAATTCTTGTAATCACACTAGCACCTGCTCCACCCTGTGCTCTAAGGGTATCACCAAATTAACAAACGTTTCGACAACCTCAACAGCTTCGCCATCTAGACATACTTTCTCCTCATCCCTTTCCATTGTCTTACACTTCTTGCACACAAATTGGCTATCCTCTCTCAACCTACAAGTAATTCCACTGCACTTTTTGCGTACCCAATGCTTACAGGTACCACCAAAAATTGTATTACACTAGACCCCACTTCCATAAACTGAGCAGTGGAACCGTCCTCTTTTTGGAAGCTTTCCACCACTACAACCACTGATCATCACTTTGGTCTTGGTAGCATTCGCTTTCAGACCTTTACTTTCCATAGCATTCCTCTGAGTCTTTAACTTAACAATCGAATCAGAAAATATTCTATTCTTTCTAGAATTGGCACATTGAACAAGGAACTTATGCTGAAACTATTCTATTCTTTTTAGAACTGCCGCATTGAACACTGATTTAATTCTTCATAGTAACTTGACTCTGTGGATTAATTGCTAAATTATTTAAAGAAATACAAAACCTTCCGACTGTTAAATCTTCTTTATTGACTTATTATCGTTTCTGTTTCCATAATTGAGCTAATCCCAGGGCACATGTGTTGATTGAGGAAATACAAATGTATATTTAAATGAGAAAATATGAAGCAGTAGCCATGAATGGTGTAGAATATTTATAACTAGAAGAATACTCGTCCCAGGACGGGTAAAATTAATTCCCCAGACAGAACACGTTTATGCTCACTTACGAAGATAAAAATCAAGATATAGTGATACTAAACCTTATGTCTAGAATCATTATTCCAATTTTGATCAAAATCCATTACATTATTTTGATTATAGAAAATCTAAAAAAATTAAGTCTTACATTTAAGAGGACTTACGAAAAAACTCAAATTCAAGAAATCTTACTTAATTGGTGTCTAACGACTATGGATCAAATCCAATGCAAATCTGAAATATTTGATTTTTTAAATGGAAGGTTGTTCCCTTATTATGCTTCCTCTAGAAACCCTTTAAAATACTAAAAAAAAAATCGTGGAATATATA
Organism: Sepiola atlantica; assembly: GCA_963556195.1. Classification (NCBI taxonomy): domain Eukaryota; kingdom Metazoa; phylum Mollusca; class Cephalopoda; order Sepiida; family Sepiolidae; genus Sepiola; species Sepiola atlantica. The sequence continues at coordinate 148,417,332 of OY744516.1, forward strand.
TTAATTGGTGTTTAATAACTATTGTTAAAATTTCACAAAAATTGGAGGTGTCTGAATTTTCACAAAATTAAATTAAATATAGCCTACATTACGACCCCTTACGCCTCATAGCTGTGTTCGAAAATTAATAATCATCGGTTGATTAGTTTAGGAGTTAAACTCGCACATACGACGACATGAACATATGGACTTGTATATGTTTATATAAATAGGGATGTTAATTTATTAATTCTGTAAATGATCATCACCAGTCGGGCTTTGGGTTACTTCATAATTTCCCAAGATTTTGTACTACCCATTCCATTATTCAAAGTGGCCGTTAGGAGAAAATCCTATAGGTCCAACTACCGCTAGATTTTTAGTCTCATCAACTGATTTCTCAACTATTTCAAAATTATATTTACTGCAATGATATTGTTTGACTAATCAGAGCTTTTCTTCTTCTTCTTTGCATTAGTCCTCGGGTACGGTGGGGTCTACAATAATAGATTTTTGCCTCCACTTGACACAATCATGGGCTTAGTTCAGGGGAAGGTAGCTTTTACAGAGATCATTGTGCTGGGCGACTGCCTATCTTATCATCGGCTTTCCACTTAGTCGCTTCCCAGAAACTTCAAATTAAAATGCAAGTTTGCAACGGTGCCATTGTCTGTTTTCAAAACATATCTGAACCATCTAAGCCGTCATTCCGTCATCTTTCTCTTGATGCTGTAGTGCCTTCGTATGTTATGATTACAGACGTGGTTGAACAGTGTAATTCCAAGATCCAGCAGAGCATTTCAATTTCTATGACTTTTGAATCTCTCATAACTTCCTTCATTTTCTAAAAACTATATTGATGAAGTTTCAATAATTTATTATTTTCATAATTTTCAATATATTCTTTATTCTCAATATCTTATATATAAAATAAAGTAAGACTTCTTCCTATTTTATTGACCGGAATAGCTTTCTTAACAATAGGTAGATAACACAATATGTTTCGTTAAACTTATCTTCCCACTATTTGTCTATGTTCTACAAATGAACAATTTTATTTTCAATCGATTTCACCAATTTTAATATTAAATCATGATCTACATTTTATTTTACATTATTAGTCATGAATAGACTAAGACGGATAAGTACTTACCCTCACAGTAACATCTACTACACTTGCCACTCATAACACCGGGAAGAAGTGTAACAAGATAACATTTTTCCATATACACCATTTCGTTAGTTGGCTATTACTCTCCGTCTCTTCTGACCTACATTCGACTCTATAAAGAGATAGAAGGCGAAAGAGGAAAAAAGACAGAAAAAACAGGTGTGGTTTATGTATCTAATGGCGTCAAGATTTCATACTTAATGCTGTGAGTCAATCGGTTAGCACACTACACTTACAGAGGTTGTCAGTTTTAACCTCATCCGGGGCATAAATATTTTAATTCAGATTTTGTCCCAAAATGAACAAATTACAATATTAAGCAGATTGTTCACATTTAATTTTTTTCTGTAATCTACGTAATTTATGGAAATTAGAATCCTGGGTTATGCCGGGCAACCCTGCTTGTTTTATATTGTTGTATTGTGCGGGGCTTAATAAAAATGACAACACAGGTATCTTAGGAAAATATAATAAGTATATTTATTTGTCGGTGACGATGAGGGTGGTGGTTGGAGAGGCTTTGTGCACAGGGAACTAGACGGTTGATTCTCTCTGGATGACCTCATTAGAATTGCACTCGGCGACAGCTTGAACTTTATTTGACACTTCCAAAATTTGTCCATCTTTTCCTGACATAACACAACCGCACCTGGCAATATGATCTTTAACCTTTCCGACATCTCTGTTTTCTTCTGACATCACTGTTTAAGTGATTCTTGCAGGTACATCCTTTTTTTGTCAGAAGAAACTTATCTTTTGACAATCGATCATATGTTGCCTCTTCCTGTGCAGGTGTTTGTCTGGTTGTGAGTTTTTTATTTTATTTTCAAATAACTTTTTGGTCATCCGACAATTATCTTATGAACTGACAATCGCCAGGTGCATCTGTTTTATCAACAACCTTTCCGTGCACCGACTCGGATATGTAACAATATCATTTATAAAATCCTGTAGTTTAACGTATGAATATAATGATATGGTCGGTAATGTATTGATTATAATTGCTCTCCATATCGCCTGTACACTAGCCTAGTCTAATAATACCAAACAAGCAGTGACTACATTAAATTTAGTTTAAATAAATGATACTAAGACAGGCGTCCGTAAATTAGTTAGATAGGAATGTACACAAAACCAGTGAGTACTAAGAAAAATCCAGTGTCATGCCGCTTCTCGTTTTACGACTCGACACTCCTAATAAAACTGGATGTTTAATATTTAAACCACTCGACCTGTGTGACAGAAAACAACATAATTTCATTCTTTCTGCACAGTCGATCAATCAGATCTCATCAAAGTGTTGTATCAGCTGCAGCTGACCAAGTAGTATATAAAAGGTTACAGTAGAAGAAGGAATGGGGAGAAATACAGTGTTCACAAGAACAAGTGAAAAAGCCTAGGATAGGATATTGCGAATATAATCATGTCGGTGTTACTGCTGGTTTAGAAACTAAATTTAATGGAAAGTAACACCAAACATTGCAGTCGAGTTTCTTTCTTCTCTATTTAATTGAATAGAATCACTTTCTAGCCAGGAATGGTATTCTTAATAACCACTTCCCATTAGGCAACAAAATCTTCAGCAGAGAATAAAAAAGATATCTTCAGTTATGGCCCCTGTCTTCGAGAATGGCTAAGCTGTCGTCTTTTTGAATGGGTTTGCCTGAGGCAAGATCTTTAAGTGCTTTTTATGGGGAATAACAGAAGATACTTTGTCAGTTTTAATGATCTTCAGCACAGGCAGCAAAAGTAATGCAGCAAATACAGCAGTTTTGACCAATCACACTTCAGATTGGATACTCAAATACAAGACTGCGAAATATACTACAACAACAGGTTTCAACAATCAGACTTTCAAAATTCAAGTATAAACTAGCTGATATATTATAAGAGTAAACCAACTGTACTTGGCATATGTCACTGACGGATATGCCAGTTAAATATAATATAACACATTTGACCAATCAGATTATAGAGATTCAAATATAAACTAGTTGATGTAATAGAAAGTTTTAACGAAGAGTACTTAACATATATTACTGAAATATAAGCCAGTTGGCAAATGGCAGTTAGTTTGAATTTTTCTTTTTAACTTTATTCATGCTCTGCATTGAATTGAGCTCTCTTACTCAAGATCTCCTACCAAAAACACTCCATCTTACATGGATCCAACATTATATATATATATATATATATATATATATATATAGTAAGCTATGAAAATATAGTTATGCCATTTATTTAAGCTACATGCATTTTAGCCTGAAGATCCCCCCGAGGATGAAACGCGGGAGCCGCTGTGTAGCTTAATTGCCATAAATATATTTTCATAGCTTACTACTTAGCTCTACTTACGTATCGAGCACTGTTGAAGTAAATACTGAAACTGATACATAAAAAGTTATATCTCCTTATAAAATTTTATGTGGATACATGAAATAGTAATAATTATATATATATATATATATATATATATATATATATATATATATATATATATTCAGAAAATGAGTGATTGAAATAAAAGTTGTACACATCCAATATTTATTTAAACATCAGAAGTTCAAAAGGAAGGAGGAGTCTTGTTATCCTTAATCCATAGATTTTCAAAGATCAAATCTTTTCATTATAGGATAAAAATCGGTAATGTAAATATTACCGGTACATGGATTGAGGATAACGAGATCCTTCTTTGTTTTTGAACTTTTGATGTTTTAATAAATATTGTATTTATATAACTTTTATTTCCATCACTCATTTTCTGTATTCATTGCTCTATCCAATATATTGAACTTTCTATTATCACGATAGATTATTATTTAAGAATACATAATTTTTCTTTAAATTCTTATTCAACGTTATATATATATATATATATATATATATATATATATATATATATATATATATATATATATATATATATATATATATATAGATACAGACAACAAGCACACCCATATATGACCGGTGGCTAGTTTGAAAAATATTAATAATATTAATTCTAGTTCGCCGTTTCCAAGAACTCTGTTCACACTTCATAGAAGGCTTTAAGAAGAGAATGGTTCCCGAAAATCTCCTACAGACTATCCCCAAAAACAAAAAATAAATTTGGGATTTACTTTACTCTGTATCTAAAATTGTCCAATAAATTTGGCAGGAAATTGTAAGTTGCACGTTTATTTGTTTATTCTTTCTCAGATTTTTATTCACTATTATTACTTTTCTTTCTCCCACTTGTGCGCTTATAATTTTTCGTTGACTGATTACACCTATATATATATATATATATATATATATAAAAATATATATATATATATGTATATATATATATGTTTGTAGGTGGGTGGGTGGGTGTTTGTGACTATTATTTAAATATACACAGAATAAGTTTAGAGGTTTTATCAAATTCTCAGACAAAGTCATTTTACTATTGATAAGAGATCTGAATTTGTACGTTTTCTCTTTGCGAACCTATTTCGCAAAATAATAAAAGACTAACAAATACTAATGACAATGTATTATTGAAGAAATGTATCTTTGAATATCTCTTATCAAGACAATACTTTCCTGATAAGACCATAGAAGACTTATCAGAGCATTGTTGTCTCGGTTACTCCAACTGTATAAAATAAGGAATATACATATAAAATATTATTATTAGAAATCATTTTTTGCTTATATTTATTTTGAACACCCGGTATTGCCTCGAAGTAAATTAAGACCCCTGTGTTCTACTTCAGCCCTTAACCCTGTATCACCATTTTTATTCTTTCTTTATAATTTCTACAATTTTCAAGCTATAAAAAATCACTTTTAATTTCTATTCCCGCTTCTCAACTTCATAATTCTCTGAAATCAACAGTGACATCTGCCTCTAAAAGACAGATATCTTTCTTCTATGAGAAGAAAAATGAACTTTCGTTCATCATACCTAGCAAAAGAGGCTGACTGAGTGCATATCCCATAAAAATCAGAAAAAAAGAAGTGTTATCGACTTCCTAGGCGTTATGGCTTGGGGCAGTGTAGTATCTGTTCTGATACTACACTTCATCTTTTCGGTCCTTAATCAGTGAAGGAGAAATCCTTCTAGACTAAGCCAATTTTTATTCCAATCCAGTGCGTCCATTTTTGGGAAGCTGGATTTTCCCCACATTAAAAACCGCCCTTGTGCCCACCTCTGCCCTCGTGGGGAGACAAGCAGGTGGTTAACAGCCAATTTTGTAGAGTTACCAGTTTCCAAAGCATAATAAATAATGTAATTTAAAAATAATTACATGTTCCCTTAGCATATATAAACAATATCAATCTATATCGCCATGACCAACGTAAAAATCATATTAACCTCTATCCCACCGTAAGAACATGTGGCGCAATGCTAAAAGATGGTGATAGAAAGGTTAGTGCATCAGAGGTAGTGTACTCTGGCTCCACAAAAAATGCCTAAGCAACCTCATCGGAATTCCCCAGCACAGGTATCTCAGGTGAGTGGCAATAAAGCAACACCTTCTCAAAGCCCTACTACCTCTTTCTCACAGAAGAGACATTGCTGGTCTTTCTCTACTCTATCGTTATTTTCACGGCAAGTGTTCGCCTGAGCTTCAATCTATGGTCCCTCCTGTAAAACATTCACAACAAAAACTCATCTAGCTACAACCACTGTCAATAATTTCCCTTTCTCTCTCTCTCTTGCTGTGTCTAAAATTAAACAAAAATTCCATGAGCAAAGTTACTTTCTTAGAACTGCCCATCTGTGGAACTCAATACTGCAGGGCTGTTCCCGGCTGACTACAACATTGTCGTTTTCAAGTCCAATGTAAACAAATTCTTGTTAAGCCGTCTTCCTAAATAATCAGATTCTGCAAAACTCCTACCATCATCACCAATCATCACGGTGATGTCTCACCGTCCACCTGACACTCATTAACCCTTATCCTTGAGTGGCCTTTGGGCCTTGATAAGTGGTGTCTTATTAGTAAAGAGAATGTAAAGCCTAGGAAGGTGGACCTCCTAAGACTGATCAGAACAATACCTGAACCAGACAGGGCAGCTGGTGTTGCAGTGGTACATTCTTGACTGGATGACGTACCAACCTGACCATGATAGAAATATAAAGCCAAAGAAAAAATACAACTTAACTAGAAATAAATGCTTATTTAGTCAAGAAGATATTAAATTACTCGCATATCTCTTTAATAAAAGTACCAAGAAGCAAGGTCCAAAACGTCTAAGTTCACTTCTTAGTCTACCAATCGCATGCCATTTTCTTGCTCTTCTACGGGTGCTGAGAGTGTATGTACACTACACACTCTGGCAGTAAATGTTGTTTTTACATAACGAATCTGTATTGGACAAAATATCCACTCAGCTGTTTCTTTCAGCCTATTGAAGAAGCCTATCGAATTTCAGCACATACTATAAAAACCCAAACACACAGTTTTCTCTCACTTTCTGTCTTTTTTTTCAGAGACAACACACACGTGTATGATGCACTATGGTCAGACCTTTGAGGCCAAACAGCCTTTGGCAAATAGCACACACATGATGAGAGACTTTCACAAACTACTAAACACACAAGTTCATACATAAACTCTATCACAAGCCAAACAGGCATGCAAATATATACATATATATTCATGCCTATTTAATTTACACAGACACAGACGTAAACGTACGCAGCACCAGCCGAAATAAACACGTGTACTCAATTTCTCTTTACAGAGAAAACAACTCTTATTTCCCCTTTCCGTTTGTTGAACTCTTTCAACTCTCAATCTTTAATAACCCTTCATTTTCATTGTCTTAACAAAGTTGTCAGAAAGAATTAATTATTTTGTATGGATAGATGTTATCATTCTTTCTTTTGATATTACCCCCTGTTCTACAACTTGTATTCTCTAACGTAAGACTCATTAACAGCTTCTAAATTCTCTCTGCCTCCTATCATCTTCAGAGCGTTGAAAGACCTAAACAAAGACATTGCAAAAGCTGTTATCAGAGCGATGAACTCTTCTGCATCTCTGTATCACCTCGCTAAAACAACCCAAAAGATCTGCAGAATCTTTTGCTTTTTCAGAACATTATTATTACGCTCTGTGATTGAAAAAGAAAAATATGCCATTAGCAACTCACTAAGGACATGGTGGTACAACATGATGTTATTCGTCTCTAACTTGTCATATTTATTTTGCCTCTTAAGAGATATTGCTGGCCTCTCTCTAGTATATTGTTAGGTTAATGTTATGTGCTCGACTGAGCTCCGATCACTGGTCCCCTTGTAAAACATTCACAGCTTTTTAAGTTTTTTTTGTTTGTTCGTTTTTTTAAATAGTTTCAGGTCGTCCATATACAAAAGGTGGTTTATTTTTTGTTCTGTGTCTGTAAATTTGTATCCGGCATCACATTTCTTGAGTATATTTTCGAATGTCATTATGGCTATGATAAACAGTAGTGATGATAGAGAGTCTCCTTGGAATATGCCTCTCTGTATTCTCATCTCAGTCAGGTGTTGTCCTCCAGCTGTCAGTTCCAGTCTCCATGTTCCTATTGCCTTCTTTATAAGATTGGTAATATTGTCATATATTTTGTACATCTTTAAGTACTAAATAATCCATGCTTGAAGAGTTATGTCGTAGGTTTTCTTGCAGCTGATCTATGCCATGGCTATTTTCTATTATCTGTTCTTTACTTCCTTCAGGATCTTTTGATTCATGAATAACATGTCATGCGCGCCTGTTTCCCCTTTGCGGCAACCTTTCGTTCCTCAAGAAGTAGTCCACGATTATTTAGGGAGTAATAGACCTGTTCTCTCAGTTGTGCTGTTATGATTTTCCACATGGTTGGTAAACGGGTTATTGGTCTGTAGTTTCTTGTGATCGTTTTCTTTTCGGTGTCTTTTTGTATTAATGTAGTGCTTTCTTTGGTTATCCATTCTAGTATGTCTATTTAGTGAATACATCTTCTCGGGTTTTTCGTCAGTTCTTTTTTGCGAATTTTTAAAAACCAATATGCATATGACATCATGGTCTGGTGCTTTAACGGCTGTCATTTCTTTTAGGGTTTTTGGGGGCATTTCTTCAGAAATTTCGGTTTCTGTTTCTTCTTTAATATCCTTATGGTTTTCTTTCATGTTTTTTAGCCATTCAGCGTTTTTATTGTGGTCTTATTATTATTATTATTATTATTATTATTATTATTATTATTATTATCAATATTATTATTATTTATATATTAATACGATAGCGTGTGTGTTCGTGTGTTACGCTTACATCAAAAGCTCTGCGCATGTGTGCCGAACCTAGATTAGGAAAAGCATTCAAGTCACCTGATTTTCGTAATATTTTCAAGTATTTCCCTTTGGTGCAACGGTTAGCAGTGTACAATTTTGACGTCGGTTTTTGACGTCTGCGCGACTGGTTTATAGTTCGATCCTAACCAACCCCTAAGATTGTTTTCTTCTACATCGAAGAGTAGGGAAGGGAAGACCGGGAAGACACATATTAATACGATAGCATGTGGGTTATTTTGTGTGTTACGCTTACATCAAAAGCAACGACTTTCCGTTTATCATATTCAATGACCATTAATAAAGCTCAAGGACAGACTTTCGATAAGGTTCGGATCTACCTACCACAACCTTGCTTTACTCATGGACAACTTTATGTAGCCTTCTCAAGAGCAAGGTCTATGAACAGTGTAAGAGTGAAAATTTGTTCTCAGAATAATTCTGCTCATGGCCAAAGAAGAGGAACTACCTTCACTAGAAATATTGTATATAAAGAAGTTTCGTAAATTGTTTCATGTATTGTTCATTTTTTAAAATAAATATACAAGTCAAATCTTATCATAGTTTATTCAAACATGTATAGGTTAGGAACAAGATAATTAGTATTGAAAACATCATTTCGTGTAATTTTCACGAGTCCTGCTAGTTATTATTATTATTATTATTATTAATTATCTTTATACTATTTTCTTATATAGGTTCAAAACTATTGTGTATAATTTCACTGAATTTGACATAAACATCCTTTTGTATGTTGTATTATAAAATTAAGAATACTAATTATGATACTTAAATAAAGTTGGAGTTAGACTGGAAGCCATACTGAATATAAAGATTGCTCATACTGGATCAGATAAGTAATAAGTAAAACGAAGAGGAAACACAGGTTGACACATATATTAACAATAATTACAAGAATATTTACTTGCAAACAAAATGTGATGTTGACAGCTTAAACGTCTATTTATTTGTATGAAAGCCACAATAATTTAATGTTCAACATAATATAAATACTGAAACTGTAGAAAACACTGAAGATATTTCCACTGCAGGTGCTTCATAATATCATCACTGCATACATTCCTTGATATGAGCTTAGACTAAGCAGAGGAAAAAAATAGAAAGAAAAAGAAAAAAAGATGGTGTCTCATGATGGAAACAACGTGCTCGCCACTGGAACTTTGTTATGTGGTATACTTTTCTCATGTTACACCATATTTAATGCAACTAGATTTTTACTACATAGTAGACTTTTCTCCAACAACACCGTTTTCAATTCTGATCTCGGTAACCATGTGCTGTCCACTGAAACTTTGTTATGTGGTATACTTTTCTCTAACGATACCGGTTTCAATAATTATCTCTATCGCTCAATGATCTTAGACCTTCAAGAGCTGAAATCCTTCTGACAATTTCTATTGAATTCGTCTATTATAGATGTCAAAACACGTCAGCCACACGTGGTCGATATAAATAAATACTCTCATTCCGACGTGCACTAATTCTTTCTCACATTCAGGTTCTACACACTAGGCTCTTTTATGATGCAATAAGATAAGTTAGAACTATTGTAACCAATCGATCCAGACTTTGGCTCATCACGTCTGCCACACTCTGGGTGGCTTTTCTCTAGTTCTGTATTCTTTGTGAACCCAGCTCGTATTTTGAAGTGAAAGAAAGTATCATTCCCTTATATATATTTCTGCATTGGATAATGCTGTTTCAGTCTGTATATATTTGAACAAGACTTTCTTACATTCAAGTCAGCTTACACCTTTCTTATAAGTGTCTCTTCTTTTCAATATATCTCATAGCACTAAGTCACCAATAGCAAAAAGAATATATATTACACATTTAAAGAAATTATCTTTTTACTTATGTTCATTGTATCTATGTAAGACTTTTCTTCGGTACTGTGGCAGATTTATATGCTGCCTTGCAGTCTGTTATTCAGTTTGGTATTTCTTATATACATCCAAACACATATGCACGTATATGTATATACGTTTTTGTCTACGTGACAATAAAGCCATTATAATAGCATTTTCAAAAGAGTCTGTAAATGTATAAAGGGAAAAATCCAAATCAGAAATCTACAATTCATTGCCTTTTCATTCCTATATATATACAGAATCAAAAAAGAAACCTATTTCTTTAACAAATTGCATATACATATATATGTATATATATATATATATATATATATATATATATATATATATATATATATATATATATATATTTTTTTTTTTTTTGTCTGGTGCTTCGAACAGGCGTGTTCAGGCTTGCTGGTTGTTCAACTCGCCCTGGCTGATGTGAGGATCCTGTGAGACAAAGGAACCGCACCAGCATGTGCTTGCATGTGCACGATAGAATTGGTGTCGGCTTGCCTGCACGCCGTGTATCCGACAATTTGGGGTTGGTCCGGGATATTAGCGAGGTAGGCATCAAGAGAGCGCTTAAATTGTTCCACAGCAGCATTTTTTATATCCCGAATACACCTAGGCATGGCATTGAAGAGTTGTGACCCCTGTACAGGTAAGCTCGTTTCAAAAATGGTTCGTATTTTCCCACCAGTTTTTAGCGAGGGAACAATACAGTGCCTCCCGCGGCGTTCATTGTCTCGGGCTTGAATGTGGCCATTAATGTTCGGTACCTTTCCTTCCAATATCTTCCAGATGTAAATTATCCGGTACCTTTCACGTCGTCTTTGCAGCGAGAACATTTTTGTCTTCTTCAGACATGACCAGTAGTTCCGATCAGCTTGAATTTTCCGTAGAAAGGACCACTGAATGGCTTCAAGCTTTTGGATGAGCCTAGGGCTACTTGGGTTCCACAAGACAGAACAGTATTCCAAAACTGGAATGACCAAGGATTTATACAGCGTGACCATTGCACGATATTCTCTGGTTTTAAATGTCCTCAGGATCCAGGCAATGAGGTTCTTGGCTTTTTCCACAACTTTGTTTATTTGATTGCTAAAAAGACAATCACTAGACATAGATACACCGAGGTCCTTTACTTCTTGCTTTATGTTTATCATTTTTCCTGACGGAGTGTGGTATGATATCTCGCTTTTTAGCTGGTCGTTATTACCATAGCGGAGAAGCTCAAATTTCACGTCATTTAGCTCCATGTTATTGTCCTCCGTCCATTTGTAGATCTGATCGAGATCCTTTTGAAACAACACAGATATATATATATATATATATATACATATATATATATATATATATGTATTTGTGTGTGTGTAATTAATATTTCATGTTTCCTGTATATAAATATTTTATTAAAACATTTTCCTGTGACTAATCCCTTACAAAAAATATTCAATAAAAATTACTTAAACCTGTCCTTAGAAATGATCAGCAAAGCCCCCAATAACAAAATACTAAATGAGAGTTGTAAAGAGAAAAATAAAAATAAAATTCTTAGAAAAAGTGACAAATATACCAGTACATCTACCACCACCATCACCACCACCAACAACAAAAACAACAACAATAAGAATAAAAATAAGAATCGCAACCAATAATAATAACTCAGACAGTAATAGTAATCATCCAAATAAATAAAATAAATGTAATAATGAATAAAAAGCAATAACTGCAAAATTTACTCAAATTGCCCTTTACAAAATAACTGCTTAACTAAAGTCATCATTTATCAAGCCACAAAATGTTCATATAAAAACACGAATACAAAACAAAGAAAAGAGAGAGGAGAACCACCAAAGAATTAAAAAAAAATACGATTGTAATTATAAAAGCACATTCAATGACAAAAAACACAGATTTAGTACAGTATTATCGAACCATTAATAAGATATTAAAGAAAACGGACGGTCGCCTATAGTAGAACAGAAAATAGTAAGATGGGCAAGCACATGCAGATATCTAGATGATCGTGTAAATTATTTTTGAGTGAGAAACTAAAAAAACTTTATTGTAAAGATGCCCTAAAATTACTAAATCGTATAAGCGAAATAGCAACAGAATGAACTTTACTTTTGGAACACTCAAATTAAATAAAATAGGAAATTAAAACAAATAAAAAAAATATCCTGACCGAACAAAAACTAAACATAGATCATGGCTAACCTTTCTTCTCTTCGTTCTCAATTGTACTTATATACAAGTCCCTGCATACACACCCACATACTAATCCCCCCTCACATACATTTTCATTCACGACGAATCTAAACCACTTAACCACAAATAATAGCCTTACCAATGAACACAATCTAGACAGCCTCACAAATATTTAGATATTTAAACCCCTTTTGCCCTCAATTTAATTTCAAACCATCAACACAGCCTGCACAAAACTATATTTCACCTATTTCTTGCCAAAATTTATATTACTTTTCTCCTCTTTCTTTTCCTTCCCTTTATTGTCATGTTCACAGCACATTTCAACACATTCCTTCAAACTCACTTATATTCACACATTCCTGACATAACCATCTGGTCAATACTCCTACCCTGCAAAAGTTTCACACCTAACCACAACAAAATCTCCCCTCTCCCCCTCACCCATCTCATCCTTTCAACTACTTCTTTCACATTCATACAACCCACCCCGCCTACTTTCAAATTATCTTCATTTCTTCAAATCTTTTTCTAAAACTATGATACTACTTACATACCAAAAGACACAGAGTTCCCCCTTCCCTCCCGTTCCCCCTTTTACCTAGTTTGGTTTTAACCATGTGGTAAACCAGATAATATTTCTACTTCTTACTGTTTTAGATTTATTTTGGGGTGCTGTAGGTTTAATATATTTTATTTTGGTGTATTTATATCTGCTATCTTTTAATGCTTTATAATATAAAAGGCCTTATGTGCATTAAAAATCTCCTTATTAGAGGAGCTGTTGTTAATTCTCTTTTGAATTGATTATAGTTTTAGGGGAATTTGAGAGTGGGGGGTCGTAGATTGGGTTAGCATTATCTTTAGTGTAAGGTTCGTATGTTTTTTTTTATTTAAGTTAAATGTTATGTCTAAAAGATTAACTAGTTTTATGTTTGATGTTATCTCTACTTTGAGACTTTTTCATCTCTTTAATAACAATCTTTTTTTATTTGTTCGCATTTTAGTCCATTAGAGTTTTTACAACTAGGAGGCCATCATCTCTGTATAATCCAATATCTTTTATTTCAATGTCTGTTGTGAGGTTATATAATATGTAAAGTCCGACTAGGTCGGTTACAACTGCAGAAACCAAAGAACACATCGAAAAATTAAAAGATCTTGATTGATTGATTTTGGTCCATTGTTCTTGTTTGCTAATTAAGACTGTGTTTCATCATTTTCTTATGATATTGATTTCTTCTTCGGAAATATCAGAGAGAAGAGTAGCAAAATCTATTACACTTTCAAAAAGTTCTTTTGATATGGAAGGTTAATAATTTATAATGTAAAATTAAATGAATGAACAATTAGTTTTCTTTTCAATTTTGAAGAACCAGTTAATGGTTTCCGTTGTATTTGTAAGGAGATGATGATGAGGATGAAAGGGGTTATCCTTTTATCTTCTCGTAAAGAAACGGAACAACAAAAAGTATTTCTGTAACTATACAAAAAGGGGTTTTATTAACTCAAGGTTACCTATACCGTTTGGTATAGGTAGATGAGACTTGGACGGTGTCCGTCTGAGGAAGAGGGAGAATATAAGTGTTCTTAGGGCTGCCATAGTAGTCGTCGAGTGGGCGACGGCGGCAGGAGAGAGAGCATTTCCTCGTTCCTCGCTGGTGCTCTCTGCGATGTGTCCAAGCTGGTGCCAGGAGATCGTCTGATCTTTTTCCTCGAACCCTAAGGGAACATAAGTAGTCCCTTAGGGAACTAACGATATTACTTCGCCCTGTGATTTGATTGGACAAGCCAGCTCACATAGACAGTGATTACACATTCAAAAGTAGTCCCTATTGGTGACTGCTACATATTGACCTGCTGGTTTAGTTCGTAAGTTGTTTTTATTTGGCAGTTTATTTTCTCTGAAATAGTTTTTCTAATTTTGCCAATTTATTATCTAGTAGGGTTTATAAGTCTGGTGGCTGGTTTTATTTGGAAGTCAGGTTTGTGGTCTTTGAGTATAATATATGCCTCTTTTTTCCTTAATTTCCCTATTCTATCACTAATTTTTAGTTTATCAGTTATGGTTTTACTATACGAGTTTATTGTTTCAACTTAGTCGACGTTAGATTTTCTGTAATTCTTGGCAATATTAGTGTCAAGCAGTTTGTAGTATTCTTATTTAGTTAGTTTATAGAAATTTTGGATTTTATCGACTTTAGCTAATATGTATTTTGAATTGTTAATTTCATTTACAATTTTGTCAAATTCTCTTTAAAATGTTTTTTTTTTGCTTTTATGGTAAGTAATATCTCTAACAATGCTCATTAGATCATTTTCAAATCCGTCAAGTTGTGCCATACGGGGAGCAGTTCCTTTGTTTCTGAATCTGAAGTATTCCTTTGAGTCGTTGTGTGTAGATTCTTTGAGAAAAAAACTCGCCTTCTACTTCATTCTTCTTAAAAGTTCCTCCTTAATTTTATTCATGTTTGCAAAGCAATAATCCACAGTTATAAAGTGCTCAACAATAGTGGAGCATATAGTAATCCAGGTAAAGTAGACATCCACAGGATAAAAATCCACAAAATTTCAACCGGGCTTACAAAAAAGTGCTCAATAGTAAATAGAGATATTTATATAATTATTTTTATTCATACATCAAGGGGAGATGATGACACTAGGCAACATACATACAAATATTTTGAACTTCTGGAAGCAAACACAATCAAATCAACAGAATTGAAAGAGAATATTGGAAAAGAATACCTGATAAGAACAAGAAAACTCATAGAAACTAAATTATATAGTAGAAATCTAATAAAAGGAATCAACACCTGGGTAGTATCACTAGTAAAACATTCTAGGCAATTCATTGGCTGAACCAAAGCAGAACTGAGGCATCTTGAAGAGAAGATTATAAAACTAATGGCCATGCACAATGCAATACACCTGAAAGATGATACTTCTTGACTTCATGTGAAAAGGAAAGATGGGAGAGGAGAACTGTGTGACTGACACAAAAAGAGAATTAGAGAAATACATAACCCAGAACACAGATAGGCTAATTACTGCAGCAAGAGACACCATCAAAATGAACAATACAAGGAACAGAGAAACAAAAATGAGACGAGAAAAGAAAAGTGGAAAGAGAAACAGCTACACGGACGATTTATAAGAATGACAAGAAAAAAGACTCACGAAAACACCTAGACGAAGTTGCCTAAAAAGAATACAAGAACAGATACGATTGCGTGGGGAAGGCAATACACTAAGAACTATGCAAAGAACTGCCTTTTGAACACAGACAAATGGTTCAAACACAAACCAGAGGCAATACTGGAAAACGAAAATCACAAAATCCCTTGTGACATGGAGGTACAAACAGATAAACTTATCCAAGCAAGGAGACTGGATGTCATAATAGTCAACAAGAAGGAAAAATCCTGCCAAATTGTAGATTTTGCCGTCCCAGCACACAGAGTGAACATCAAGAAGACAGAAAAGTGAAGCAAATGCACGGAACTTGCAGGGAACTGAAGGCGATATGGAACATGAAGAAAGTCAATATAATATCAATAATCGTATGAGCACTAGGAACATTCCGAAAAACCATGGAAAAAAAGACTGGGAGAAATTGGAATCAAAGGGAAGACTGACACTATAAAATATATGGCAATAATGAAAACAGCTGAAATCTTAAGAAAAATCCTCAAATGCAGAAACCAACACACATAAACTGCAAACGCTCACCAGTCACATGGAAGTTGCAACAGAAATAAAACAAAAACATAGAACGAACTCTACTACATGAACCCAAGAGAACTGAAACTGTAAGAATTTTCACAAACTGTATTCCATCCCCCCAAAAAGTAATGGCACCAGCCTCGGCTGATACCACACAAAATAGTCGTAAAAGGTCAAGGAGGATGGAAAAACCGAGGGGGAAGAGCACAAACCAGACATCAACTGGAAGGTTGCAGACAGTACTGAGACCATAGAGAGGCTTATAGCAACCCAAATTCCAGGGAAGACTAATGGCCCTTGCCAGAGAGTAATCAATGGCAAGTGACTGTTAAAATAACGCAAAGTCATTTGCAATGGTTATCAGAAGAGGTGGAGAGTACTGGAAATCTGGGGAGACTTGTTGTTACTCAGACTCCTGGGAACACCACCAGTTATTATTAGGGAGCAATCACTGATGATGACCTGTGTAAGAACTCCCCATGATGATATACAAATAAAGAGACTTATTTTTTTTTAGTTATACAAGAAGCAGATGTTCAAAGATATGTCACAGTTTATTAATTTTCGAATGAAATCAAAGTAGAATTAATAATGGTAGTGACTGTGACCTAATGGCTGATGGGTACTCCTTAGCTGGAATACTAGTCAGCACCAGGTTTCTCAAACTTTTCTCTCTTGCACATCAGTTCAAATAAAAAAGTTTTTTTTTTTTACTTTAAATCGCAATAAAATAATTAAAAAAACAATTCACAATTTGAAAATCACTTATACTTCAGCAGTTACAATACCACAATTACTCTATCGACTACCCTAGCTATAATATCCCCAATTGTTTGAATTTAATTTTGCTTTTAAATCTATCTATCTATCTATCAATCTATCTATCTATCTACATACAATTTCATTGGAATAAAATGTGGAGTCATACAACAACAAAAATCAGGTTAGTAAGACCCTTCCAACCCTTTCTAAAAAATAAACCACCCACTATTTTCCAGTTTGTTTAGAACCGAAAGCAAGTCAGTCAATATCTACATGACAGTGGGACTTAAGTGGGATTAAATGAAATTGGGTAGAGTTTGGAAGTGGCTGGTGCCCTTCCAAGATAAAAAAAACAATTGGTGCGATCACAGTCAAAATAAAAGTGCTGAATGGCAATCTTGGAGGAATTCTACCACCCCCTTCCACACTGATCCTTACTTAAAGGCTAGGTAGTAGCTAATTAACATTGATATTAACATATTATTATCCCATCCAGAGTTGGATAATTTTCTATCTATTTATATCAAGTTAGGTATGTGTATATGTTTATATATTTGTATGTATAGAATTCACTCCTAAACTAATTAACAAATCACTTTGATTTTTGGAATTTAGTTGTTTAGCGGATGGGTGTGTAATGTAAATTTTAATAGTCGGTATTAAACATTAATTAATATATATTTCCGAAATTTCAATTTCTTTAAAGTACAGGGTGTTTCAAAAGTCTTGGGAACATTACAAATGCGTATATCTCATGAACTATTCCAGGTAGAAAAATGAAACTGGTGCCATTTTAAAGCTTGCTTAATCAAGTTTTTGGTCATACTAATGATTTTCGTGTTATCTTTCCAGGTGCAGTAATGGCGTTCTCTAAACAAGACAAGGCATTTTGCGTCCTCCAATTTGCAAAGACTGAATCGTGGACATGTGTTCAGCGTGCATTTCGCAGGAAATTTAAAAAAGAAGCCCCTGAAAGGAAATCCATTGTCAGATGGCATGCTAAATTTGTGAAAGATTGGTGTTTGTGCCCAAGTAAGCGAACAGGTCGCCCTTCAACTTCAGAAGATGCAAATGGTACCTTACAAGCTCAAGTTGGTCCAAAAGTTGAAGGACACTGATAAGCCACTTCGCCGTGACTTTTGCATTGCAATGCAAGAGAAGTTGGAAGATAACGGCTTTGATGACCGGCTTGTTTTTAGCGATGAGGCGACCTTCCATCTGAATGGCAAAGTTAACAAGCATAACACTCGCATATGGGGTACTGAGAATCCTCATGAACTTCTTGAGCACGAGCGAGATTCACCAAAAGTGAACGTGTTTCGTGCAATTTCCAAGAAAGGTGTCTATGGACCGTTCTTCTTTGAAGAGGCAACTATCACTGGTGAATCCTATCTCAACATGCTGGAAGACTGGTTAATGGCTCAGTTGGAACAAGCAGAATCTGATGACTTCATTTTTCAACAAGATGGTGCACCACCACACTGGAGTCTTAGAGTAAGGCAGTTTCTTAACACAAGGCTGCCTGGTAGATGGATTGGGAAATCTGGGCGAGGTGATGACGTTCTCATGCCCTGGCCTCCTAGGTCTCCAGATCTTACCCCGTGTGACTTTTTCCTTTGGGGCTTTGTCAAGCAACAAGTCTATGTGCCGCCCCTTCCAAGAGATATTGACGAACTAAAGGCTCGAGTAACGGCAGTTGTGGGAACCATTGACGTCAAGATGCTGGAACGCGTTTGGCAGGAAATGGACTATCGACTAGATGTCTGCCGTGTGACGAATGGTGCTCATATTGAGCAACTTTGAAGATTCCCCACAAAACTTGAAACTTTAACCTTACCAACGGTACCAATTTCATTTTTCAACTCCTAATAGTTTTTGAGTTATTAAAAATCGTTATGTTCCCAAGACTTTTGAAACACCCTGTATTTTAAAGGGGTTTTAAAGGGACATAATATGAGCACAACTTCTCATTTAAAATTAAAATATTTATGATTTTCATTAAATTTAAATTATTATGAATTTCTAAATTCATAATAATTTTAATTTAATGAAAATCATAAATATTTTAATTTTCAAATGAGAAGTTGTGCTCATATTATGTCCCTTTAAAACCCCTTTAATCAACGATGTGATTTTTTTAAAAAATAAAATATTTACTTTGATTTCTTAATTTTCCTTCCCCTTTCCCTCTCTCTCCCCTTACCCCTCTCCGTCCTTTCCCTCTTTCACTCAATCAAACACCATAAATGAATACTTGAACATATAAGGAACTTGAAGCATAAAAACGTTTACCAAAATTACCTGATTTGGCATTAAATAACCCAAAAAGGGTTGATATGCGTAAAACCAAATAACCAAACCAAACCAAATAACCAAATTAAACCAAACTTAATTTTCGGCATAGACACCTTACTCAGAGAATGGCCTTTTTTCTTTTCTTTCTACTTCTTGTCGAAGGCATTTTGTCTTCAGTGAAAGTAGCCGCCTGAAAGTTATGGGGTCGAGATGCAGAGTCCATATAAACTTTTTAATTAAAATTAAATTTGATCCATAGTTAATTAGCAAGATTCCCGGAATTTTAATTTCTTCTTAAGACTTCTTAAGCCTTAAATTTTGGCATTTTCTAGAAGCAAAATCATGTAATGGTTTAGATAAAAATTAGAATAAGGATACGAAACATCAGATTTAGAAGTATCTTGATCTTAATTTTCGTAAGGGGATAAAAAATGGTGCAAAACTGTTTTGTTTGAGGAATTCATTTTATCCGTCGTGGTTAATAATAACAAAGAAATAAAGTTTTAATCCAGCATAAACAGGTGTTTCAACTAATGAATAATAATTAAATAATCTTGTAAACATTTTATAACTTTAGCATCAACAGTTCAGACATTTTTTACGTCAACTTATAACTATTCATGAACCCGCTACTGAGATAGCCATTTCAAAATCTGCTGCATCAGCTAGACATTAATGCAGTAAGCAAAAAATGTAACCATATCATCAATTGTTCATAATTGTGGAACGTTTGCGATAAAAGTAATGGCGTGGCTCGTCAGGGCACAGGGGACACAGTCGCTCTCCAAAGCACATTAGAGCAATGACTTCAAAAGTTAAGTTTCTTTTTAAACTCATTAGTTCAATTGTTTGACAGAAGTCAAATATTTTGTTTTATTCTTTTGGTATTTTTTGGTGGCGGGAGAAAGCGGGGGGGGGGGATTTAATAAGAAAGGTTTTTTTTATTAATTTTTGGTCATTAAAGATCCAAATTTATGAGTTGCAGTGAAAAATCATTCATGTTTTTTTCAATACTAATTCATTTATTAGTTCTTCTGTTTCACAGCACGTCAATCTGTTACATATTCTTCTTCTGCTTATCATTTTAGTAGCTTTATGTGAATCCCTCACGTGTTGCAGCTATGTTAACTGGATAGAATGTTTACACTATTATTTTATTAATTCTATAAACAATAACTGCTGCTTCTATAAGAGAGGACCCATATAGACCCAAATGTTTACGAAACAAACCGGAAATGACGGAGGCAGCTTACGATTTGAAAGCCGAAAAAACAAATGTAAAAAAAACAGACGACACCAAAGCATATGAATGATAAAAAGGTTAGGTTAGGGTTAGGTTATGGTTAGGGTAAAAAAACATTTTCAGTACCACTTCCCTAAAAAAGAAAATAAATAAAATTAATAAGACTTCCTCCGAACAAAAAAAGAAAAGAAATAAAGTTGATTTACTTACTGATTTAAAGAAAATTATTAAATCAATTTGTAATACGAAGAAGGGGCTTAATTGACTCTAACATTAAGTCAAGGAAAAAATGAAAAGGTTGTTTCATTTAATATCAGTACGAATGGACTGTTCAGGGGGTGTTCAGAGGGAGTGGGATTAATAGACCTTAACCTTTCATGTCGGTAGTAATTAACTTTTCGGCAACCGTTCAGCTATTTCCGGTCTGTTCCGTAAATCACAATTGGAAACATTCGGATCGATATGGACCCTCTCCTATAGAAGTACCCAATAACTGTCTAGTTGGTTGCTTCATCAATTCCGAGGATCTTTAATCATTATATCATTATCCAAGTGGCCATGAGAAATAGCCTTTTACATGGCCATCTCTATGTTTTGTATCACTCACTGATTGACTATTTCAAAATCCCCCCTCTTTAAGTTAACAGATGATCTTATTATCTCTTACTCGCTCTCCTTTACCCTCTAACAAAATCTTTAAAAATGCCTTTCATGTTACGTTGGCTAGTGTAGATGATTCAGTGAACAAAAATTGCTATTTTACCCAGTGCTGGGGTGAAGCAGATCATCCCTTTTCCTAATGTTCTTAATGAGTAAGTAAATCCTATATCTGTTATACCCCATAATATTTTTTTAATTTATTCATTATTAGAGTATTGTTGCAACACCTCAATTAGTGCACTAACCACTAGCCTCTCCCTTTTAGGTGCAAAAAAGAATTTCTAACCTAATAGGTCTCACACTGTCTGCCAAGCTCCAGTCCCTGCCATATTGCCACAGTGATGCATCAGGTTCTTGTTTTACAAGTACTTCCACGGAATGTGCTTCAATAAATTAGCTGCACTTGCACACCACCTCCAATGTAAATACCATGCGACTAGCAGCAAAATCCCACCACTTCACTGTAGAGGTCCCTAAATGTTTGAAGATTTTCTACTCTGATAGCTCCTTACTTTGAACCGCTTGTCTTTGGAATTTGATCAAAGTTGAAATAAGGATTCTAGATTTAAGATTTAGTAGTATTATGTGTTGATTTTAATCTTGGTAAGGGAGATATAAAATTGGTGCAGAATTGTTCTGCCTTAAGAATTAATTTTACCTGTGACAAGTATTCTTCTTCTTCTTTATAAAGTATATGTGTAAATGGCTCGGATTATGTCAATGAATAAATTCTTGTCGCTTCCCCCACCCCCCGTATCTTTCCAATACACCCAATAGAGTGGTACTGCCCAATTTCGGAACCATGGATTTTTAGCAAAGTATATTCCTATGTTAGAATCGTACAGTGAAATACCAGATATATATGCAATTGAGAATCCGTGGCATGAGTTTGAGAATATCTGTTCACAGACGGTTTCCATCTGTTATATATACTCTTATCTATTGTTGTATAAGATCCTTTATCCACGCGGGTTGATCTTTGTGTCACCATCATCGTTGTGAACCCAAGTTGCTTTTTGTCAGCTGACAAAATACATTCTGACACTGGTGATTTGTTGATAAAAGTTTTATTCGAAAGAACAGAAACCGAACTTTGCATGCATCAGTAAGAGAGAGAGAAAAAGAGAGACAGACAGACAGATAGCCTGTCTCACTACATCAGCCGCCCAGTTTGAGGGGCAGCATGTAAAGACGTTTTTCTTCATTCAAGTCTCGCCAGCTAAGAGAAAGAAAGAGGGCTTTGCTTGAAAATCATGTGGTTTCCATAACTTCTGCCCTCTCTGACCCTTGACCTGTAAACTTTTCCACTCCAAGACAACCACTGTTATATTACACATCCACTCTAAATGCGATTTTAATATTTACATTATTTACATATTTTGGACAGTTAACCTCATCGTTTATCATGTTTAGAACGTTTCGGCTCTTGTACTCTCTGGCTTTCTTCAGGTGTCTTTCATTTCAAGTGAGTAAGATTCTAGGATATTTTGAATTGAACCCTTTATTCAATACAATGGAGTTTAATAGTCTCATTCTTAATGATATGCCTTTAGATATCTAGTATCAGTTTTTTTTTCTTTTCTACTTTGGGGATCACGATTTATTAAGGCCGAGTGCAACTCAAGGATCAGGGATAATAAGATGGAAATGATTGCCAACAGAAAGATGGAGAACGCTATGGGAGTACTAACATTGATAAATGGTGTGAATTGCATTTAATTAATTATGGGCGATCCCTAACAAGAATATTTTTACATTTAATTTTGAAGATGATCAAATTGTAATCAGCAGGAAAGTATTCCCACGGTAATGTGTCCCACAGGTGGAAAGTCCTTGCAAAGAAGCTCTGTCCATGGAAATTCTGCCTGACACTAGGTACATTGAGGGAGAAAGGACCTTTTTATTTCATTGTCGTAGAAGACGAGTTCTTGCTGTAAATGTCTTACAAGGAGAAACCAGATATTGGAACTCAGTCGTGCATCTTCCATCGAAATAACGATAAAGTAGAGAGAGACTAGTAATGTCTCTTCTGTGAGAAAGGGTGTGTAGGAAAGAGAAGAGATCGCCCCCACTAGATTTTCGAAGTTGATTTCGTACTGTGACAAGGCAGGAAAGCGTTCTCCCTGAATGTGGCATCAGTATTATATCTTTGGACCTATTTGACTCTTAATTGTGTTATTCGTTTTTTTTTCACCAGGAAAGTGGCAGAAGAAAGTCAAAGTTGTTAATACCTATGACTGTGTGAGCACAACAACATTCAAGATGTGAACAACAGTCGAAAATATGTAAATAAAATAACAATAATAAAACAAGCAATTAAACCCCTGTACGGCCGTTTCATTGTTATTCAATTCATCAAAAGTGTTTATGATATTGCTTAACAATTTGAAGGAAACATTTTTTGCTGTTCTTCTTGTTCATTTTTGGTAAGCAACAAATTAAACAATTAAGCTGATGAATTGGATGACCATGTAATGTATAACCGGAATATAAACTGGAATATAAACTGACTCAAAACAGGAATTTTTACGGAGCCAAGCAGTGATTGCCGAAAAATAGTCATCTGTGTATTTTAGGTACAGAAATAATGAAATAAAGAAAACCAGGAAAAGTTTTGTACTAATTTTTATTTTAAATAATTTCTTTTACAAAAATAAGTAATCAAATAGGTGGTTTTATTTTTTTGGCTGATATCCTAACGGTCATCTCTGAACGCATATACTATACATGTGACAAGGCAGGTGAAGCTAAGGCGGTAGCGCTTGATATATTCAAGGCCTTTGACAAGGTCTGGCATGAAGGGCTTCTCCTAAAACTTCACTCATATTACTGGACGAATATTTAATATAAATAAATCCTTCCTAACAAAACGAAAGATCCAGGTTGTACTCGATGGCCGTTCTTTTAAGCAACATGGCATAAATGCTGGTGTACTCCAGGGATCTATTCTCGGACCTCTACTGCTCCTGATTTTCATAAATGACCTCCCTGATGCCATTGCGACTGAGATAGGAATATTTGCTGACGACACCATGCTCTACTCTCGTCATGTGGGCAAAACGGATGCGCACATATCTGAGGCAATGGCTGAATCCTTAGAAAATGACCTCTAGTCTGTAGTGGAATGGAGTAAAAAATGGATGGTAACTTTTAATGCCGCAAAGATAAAGCTACTTTCCTTCAATAACTACAAGAAACCTCTTCAACCACCGATTGCCATGGCAAATAGCACCCTGCCTAAGAGTTCATCATTCAAACTCCTTGGCCTAACTTTCACAGATAACATGAATTGGAATAACTACATTGAAAACATTGCCAGGACTGCTGCAAAGAAGGTGAGGTCCCTCTACCGTGTCAGTAAACTTCTCACATCTGACATTATCCTATATCTCTACAAAGCCACCATCCGCCCATGCATGGAGTATTGTTGCCACATTTGGGCTGGTGCATCATCCGCTAGTCTCTTCCTCTTAGACAAGGTCCAAAAAAGAGTCGCCAACTTGATAGGTCCTTCACTATCCACAAGCTCCAGCCCCTGCCCCATCGCCGCAATGTTGCTTCCTTGTGCCTGTTTTACAAGTACTTCAATGGATTGTGCTTTGATGAGCTTGCTGCCCTGGTACCCCCACGACGTAAATTCACTAGACCAACCCGACAATCTGCCAAATCCCATCCATACACTGTGGAGGTCCCCAGATGCCGAAGAGCTTTCTACTCCAAAAGCTTCTTTCCTCGTGCTGCTGGACTCTGGAACTCCCTCCCTGCTCCATGTTTTCCTGACGTTACTGACATGCAACAATTTAAAACTAATGTAAACAGACATCTTGCTGCACAGCTCTTAATTTAGGTTGACCCTACCCCAAACCTTCAACCTTTTTTCTAAGTAGCCTCTTACGTCTACAGTGGCGGTCTGCCTTGTTTGGGGTGAACTATGTTAAAAACAATTTTTAAATAAAACAAAATGTCTTTGTTTTTTATTTTAAATTATTTTAAAAAAAAACAAGTAATTAAATAGGTGGTTTGATTTTTTGTTACTTCTGCAGTTTACTTATTTAGAAATCCATTCTTAACATGGAGAAGGCGATTTTGTTAACTATTCTGTACTTTCACTTCACAATTTAATAAATAAATTAATAAATTTGGGAAACTGAAACTCTTGCCGGAAGTTATATTATGGAGGAAGTTTAATAACGGGGACTACATCTGAGCCAACACCGTTTGCTGTTGAATTACTTCGAAACTATGTCGGTTAATATTTCGATTTTCCCAATGCAATTGCATTAATAAGTCAAATTGTTTGTTTTATTATTGTTATATAAACGTGCATGTATGTCTGTCTGCTCATGTCTGTGTTATTATATCTATGTAACTTCTACTTCCATCTCTCTCATTCTCTGCCCTCCTTTCTCTCTCTTTCCCATTTTCTCTCTCTCTCTCACTCTCTCACACACACACACACCCTTTCTCTCGTCACAGAAATATTATTGAGCTATTTTACAAAGAAGAATAGGCAAAGATTTCAGGACACGGTGTTAATATTTTCTACAGCCTCACCAGACATTCACTAGTCCATTAACTTCATACCCTGAGCAAGCATGTCTGCCTTAAATGGTCACCACTTCTTGTATGTTCACTCAAAAGAAGTAATTCATCCAATATTAACAATCTACCTCTCTGATCAATTATGTAGCACATTTATTGCAGATTCTTATTTTTTTTTACAAATAGCTCAAACGTAGTTTCAAATAAACAACTGTATTCACTCAAGCATTTTCAAGAGACTTGCACTTGATGTAAGTTTATTTGTCAATGGTTCATTACTTTGTTCCCATGACAAAGTCATTTCATTTCTTTTTATCATTTTCCAAACAATAAACAGGTAGCTAAATATCTTTCATAACTCTAATTGTTTTTGCTGCCTCAAATAAACTTTCATTTATTATATACAGGGCAGTTGTCTGCGTGTATGTGTGTTTGTATGTCCAGCTAAAACTTTCATTGTAATATATTTAATTTTTAGAGATTACAAATAACTAAGAAAAATAACATGTCAAGGTAAAGATTTCTCGAATGACAAGCAAATCCATAAACAAATATAAAAAATGAAAACAATCAGAAAACAAGGCGCATAAGATTATCATTTCATATTAAACATCGACTTTTTTGGTTTTAATTTGCCAATAAACTAGATGCTAGGCGAGAAAGAGGGGTAAAAAGGCATTACCTGTCGTTAACTTAGTATTTAATAGATTTATTTTTCCAAATAATTTTATTATTATAGATGAACTAAAACCAATTATGGACATCTTACATTGAAAACTTTCTACTAGAAAAAAAAACAAATTTCTCTACCAGATCCGGTGATATTCAAGATACATCATTTGGATTAAATTGGTCCAATCAAGAAAGCCAGAAAATTCAGGTTCGGGAGTTTCCTGTTTATCCAAACAGGCCAAAGAGTAGTCATCTTGATAGGAAAAATCAGCTTCCATCTGAATGGCATCCTTTGAGGAGGAACTTCTGTTATCTTCAGTTATCTCCGGTAGTGGACATGTAATCTGTAATCTGTAATATTTGTTTATATTTCCTGTGGCAGGTGTGCATGTGTTAATGTTCGTAGTAATGTGCGAATAGAAACTTGTTAAAATTGTAAACTGTAATATTTTTTTTATTTTAGTTGTAGCAGACGATTATATTGCATGTGTAGATAATGTGTATATGCTTAAATAAGTGGATCGATACATGTTAATAAAGACAACACACTATTTTGAGGTTTAATTAAATTTTGGTAATGGTGTCCATGGACGAATGAGAGTACATACCAGTGACTGAGTAAGGTCTTCTCCAACTTCCTCTAAATCTTTCCCACCTCAAAGCAAATATCGATCAGGACTAAATATTAAAATAGAAGAAAGAAAGCAAAAGAAATATGAGGTTTTCTAACAACATAGAACAATATGTAGTAGAAATAACTAACTGAACCGATTTATGTAAGTGGTTTTTGTTATTGAGGAGAAAAACTGACTTTATTTGATATATTAAATCTCTCTCTCTTTCTCTCTCTCTCTCTCTCTCTCTTTATATATATATATATATATATATATATATATATATATATATATATATATATATATATATATATATATATTTATATATGCATGCCCACTGAATTTTGCATTTAGACGTTAATTTACTCTCTCATTTCCATGGCCACAACGGTACGCACTCCGACTACTGAGTTAAATATTACTTTAGTATTGAAGTTCGCATCGTGTGATGGGCAGGGATTGCCTCCTCCCATACTGATGATTTGCAGGGTGGCATGAAACACATGTTTATATGGGTTCATTTGAAAATAATTTTTATTCATAAATAATTGTATATATATTTTTATTATATACACAGGGTGCTGAATTTTTGTAATATCATTCTACAGATGGAGTAATTCAAGGAACATCTAACATTACTAACCAGCAAAGCGTTACCACTTTCATCCAAGGGAAGAGTCAATCAGGCACGTGTATGCAGTGTGATGATGTATGGAAGTGAAACCTGGTAAGTGAGGGTTGAGGACATGCGTTGCATGGAGACAAATCATATGAGAATGATACGATGGATATGTAATGTGAGTCTTAAAGACAGGCTTAGATCTGATGACCTCAGAGGAAGATTAAATCTGGATAGTAAAGCAAGATTTGTGCAGAACAGGAATCTTAGTTGGTATGGCCACGTTGAAAGAATGGATGAGAGTTCTTGGGATAGTAGATGTAGAATAGTGTGGATAGAAGGTTCAATTGACAGGTAAGGCCAAGGGAAACATGGGAGGAAGGGATAAACATGGATTTGAGAGAAAAAGGGATAAATAAAGACCTGGCTACAGATTGGTTTGTTTGGAAGTCAATTTCTTAAAGCCGTCTAATACACGGTAGCATGTAAAACGGACGCTAAACCGAATATGATGATGATGATGATGATGATGATGATGATGATGATGATGATGATGATGATGATGATGATGATGATGATGACGATGATGATGATGATCTAGATCTAGATGTACATATCATAGAAACTACACAGTCTAGGCTAATGGAACTGAACTTGTTTGATGCTGAGCAACATAAGATTTATTCCTCAAAATTTGCATAAGAAATTGAAAGGTATCTGGTTTCTATAAATGATTTTACAAATGTCCAATATGAACATTGCCTGAGATAAGTGGAAGTTATAATCTAAATCCATTTTCCCTAGACAGGCAGCCTTCTGTGACAGTATCATACAAAAGGAACTAATTTATTGCACACATTCGATATGCATATCCCCTGCAATGTAAATATATATATATATATATATATATATATATATATATATATATATATATATATATATATATAACAAAGCGCATCAGATATAGCTCTGGCATCGCAATATTAACTTGCTCCTATCATTGTACATACATTAATAAATACATTCTAACATAATAGTGTCTACCTCCTAATTTATACGTCAAACGCTACACGATGCCAGCAGTAAACACAACTAAAACAATAAACCTAGTCAAATCCACAGAAACTGACAACACACCTTTGGAAATAGCAAAACAAATCAGCATCAGGTCTGGTTTTTATGGCAACTCATCAAAAGATTGCTAATATCAAAGATTGTGCTAGAAGCAACCACTTCAATCGAAATAGACTACATATAATAGAACGTCCACCAAGTGTTTTGTTAAAATTAATACCCCCTTTTGGAAACTCTAAATTTATTTAGTTACAGAAAGACCTATTCTATATTACTAAAATTATGTTACCACTTCTAAAGAGTATGTGTGTATGTGTTTCTCGTCTCTACGTGGCTTACACACTATC
Organism: Sepiola atlantica; assembly: GCA_963556195.1. Classification (NCBI taxonomy): domain Eukaryota; kingdom Metazoa; phylum Mollusca; class Cephalopoda; order Sepiida; family Sepiolidae; genus Sepiola; species Sepiola atlantica. The sequence goes on from OY744516.1 coordinate 148,446,412, forward strand.
ATTTTTTATTTACTTTAATCGATTATTTATTAAAATAAAAAATGCAAACAAAAAAAAAAAAAAAAAAAAAAGAAGCAAAACAAAAATGTAAATAGAAAGACTTCCTGACAATGCCGGGTGAATACAGTTAATAACCTATAATATTGTACATTTCTCCATCTCTCCTGAAGACTAGACCCATCCTAATACTAAATAAGTAGTGACAATGGGGATATAGCTGGTTGGTTCTTGGGCTTTATGTTAACTCCTGTTATATCATTTCATGCTAAAAATGTAAGTATGTTTTGTATACATATAGGCTGTATTGTATATATATATTCTATATAATACAGTAAAGTCGGTTTATTTCTCGACGTATCTCATCCATACGTTATTTCCAATAATATCAATATTTTATTCTAAATAGCCATTTTCTTTCTTTAACGTTAGTCCATGTTGTTAATAACAATAACATTTTATTCGATTTAATTATTTCAGAAAATACTTCATCCGAAACATATATAAACATATACACATACTTAACTTCATATGAATGGAGATAGTGTGTGAACTCCGGGTCAGAATAGACCTGTTAGTAATGGAAAACTACACTCTCTAAAGCTCCCGAATTAGTGCATTATCACAGAATGCTTTTTAACATCATACACGGACAGATTCTATTTCACTCATCTCCCTCTTGCACAAGGTCCAAAAAAAATTTATAATCTAATAGGTCTCACACTATCTAGCAAGCTCTAGTCTTTGTCCCATCGCCGCAGTATTGCATCCCATGTTTATTTTACAAGTACTTTAATGGAATGTGTTCTGACAAGTGTGATGCACTGGTGTCTCCTTTACGTAAATACCTCTGATCAACCCGTCAGTCACTAAGACCGCTTCATTGTCGAGGCCCCCAAACGCTGGGGGGCTTTCTATTCTAATAGCTTCTTTCCCCGAACTGCTAGACTGGAATTCCCTTCCTGCTTCCTGCTTCCCTGACTGTACCAAAATGCAGAGGTTTAAATGTAATGTGAACAAGCATCTCGCTGCACAACTCCCCACTTAATATGCCCCTAATTTGCAGTAGCCTCTTACGTCTCAGTGGCGTTGTGCCTTGTTTGCTGTAAACAAAAGTTTAAAAAATGAGATGCTTAGAGGTATTACCACTCCTGGTCATGATGAACCTGGAAATCATGATTACTAGTATCTGAAAAATATTCAAAGCTTCCAAATTAGTGCATCACCAACTTTTCATATCATATCCAGAGCAGATTATATTTAGCCCACAGTTGAAACACTGAAAGGTGGTATCACTCCGGGTCTGATTTAGCTTGGTGACTAACTCATGACCCCACACTTCCTAAAGCTCCCAGAACCAATGTAGGTATAGGCAGAGAATATAAAACATAGATTCAAGTGGTGTTAAGAGGAATGTAAATGTGTTAGATAGAAAAACAATGAGTGTTGAAAAGAAGCTAACAAAATAAGTATGAAGAGAAATGTGAAAAAGAACAAATGAAAAAAACAGGATAAAACATTCTCATTTCAGCAATAGTTCATCAACCCAGAACTAAACTTGTCTATCCAGCCCCCAAATCAAGACCACACTGCCCTTGTGGCTAGCTAACTTCTTTTTCTCTAAAGTCCAGCAACTTTTATTATATATTTTATTTATTTATGAATTTTCCAACGAATGTTAAGTCTGCACTATTTTGGATTTAGTTAGTTTCTGTGGGAATTTAAACTGCATTTTCTTTTTTTTTTTTTGTCTTTTTGTTTAAAATAACTCAACGCTTCTTTAGACTATACATTGGGTATTTAGATCTGTATGGCTAGGTTTCCTTCCTCTTATCTATTTGCCTTTCTGGTACCAAAGGTACTAAAGCTTTTTTTTTTTCAATGCAACTTTAATTCCTATATAATTTTATTTCTAGCTACCATATCGCAGAATGGTTCTTGCGTGTAGTGTTTAGATAGCATGTTATTATTATTATTATTATTATTATTATTATTATTATTATTATTATTATTATTATTACTATTGTTATAAAGAATTTTATTTGATATGCAAATTACCATATCGCACGGTAGTCTTAAGGGTAGTATATAATTATTTTGATTATTATTATTATTTATTTATATATAAGTAACATTTTAAGCTGAATTATTTCGACACTTGATTGGGGAAATGGTAGTTTGATCTGTACCATTGGAGAGCCATGCATATAACTGTCCTGTTTTTAAATCTCCGAAACAGTAACATGGTAAACAGCTGATGATCCCCGTGTTAATATTAGATGCTTACGTTAAGGTCTCCTGTTTTTGTTTCACTGTTAGATACTTAATCCCCCTTTTTATTTTATTTACTTACTATTATATATTTTATTTATTTATGCATTTTCCAACGAATGTTAAGTCTGCACTATTTTGGATTTAGTTAGTTTCTGTGGGAATTTAAACTGCATTTTCCTTCTTTTTTTTTGGTCTTTTTGTTTAAAATAACTCAAAGCTTCTTTAGACTATATATATATATATATATATATATATATATATATATATATATATATATATATATATATAAAATATGATTATCTACGGACACTCGTTTCGCAATTTTACGGCTCATCAGCATGGCTGAATTGAGCGAGATTTGAAACTGGGACCACAGTAATTGTAGTTTTGTATCTCTCCAGTAGCAGAGGGATATATTATCGCACATGAATGTTATCATTTTGTTTTTTGTTATTTTTTGATATTGACAAATGAAGGTATTCAGATATAATTTTTTTTTACAGAGAAGATTAATAAATAAAATTTAGTCAGTCAGATTTTCGACGTTAGACTTACAAAAATATACAGCAATATCTCATTCTGAAAATTCATTTCATTTTTTCAGTATTTGTACATATTGTTAATAAGAAAATAGTGTATTTCGTTTTAGTTTCTTTCCCAGAATACTTATTCTGGCTTAGAAATGTTTTAGACTTGGACATTTTCCGTTTATGGCCTGAAAAAGAATATTCAGCTCGTGACATTAATTAAAACCATTTTTTACATTGGTCTATCTATTTTAGCTATCAGATAAATAAGTATATGTGTTTACATGTTACAGTACTTATTTGTTATATTTATTTGTATTCCAATATTTGTAGACGATATATTTTTTCTTTCGAAACAATTGCTTAAATTGTTGTTTCCATGACATAAGTAGTTGATCAGTAGATAATATATGGTATAGCTTAAAAATAGATATAAAAATATAAACAATTATAATTTTAATTACTTTATAGCAAGCATAATATGTAAGGCTAAGAGATCTTAACAGACAGTCAGTTTTCGAATTTCAGCTTTAAAACACTCGTTATGTCTAGCCATACTGACACAATGAAACAGGTGTATGTGGATAACTATGTGTATATATATATATATATATATATAAGTGTTTAAGGTTCATATTTTTTTAAGAAGCATCTATTGTTAAATTTAATAAGAGACAGGTAGAATAAATACCTTTTGAACATTAAAGATGCGATATCAATTTTTTTTACAAAGAAAAATAATAAATGGAAACCGATTTTTTTTTCTTTATTATAAACTAGCATTCTATTCTACCTGTCTCTTATTAAATTTAACAATAGATGCTTCTTAAAAAAAATATGAACCTTAAACACTTTATACAAATCACGTGCGCATTCATGTTCTCATATTTGAAAATGGGGAAACAACAGCTAACCCCTTTGGCCCGGCTAGAACAACAAAAGCCGGTAGGGGAAACAAATACAAATCCGATGACATCAGGATATATTACACACCGAGGATGCCAAGTTTTTGGCGAAATATCTGTATCACTTTAAACTAACAAAAAAAATGCTAGTTTATAATAAAAAAATCAAAAAAAAGTCGGTTTCGATTTATTATTTTTCTTTTAAAAAAAAATTGATATCGCATCTTTAATGCTTCAAAAGGTATTTATTATACTGTCTCTTATTATATATATATATATATATATGCGTCCAATGGCCTGTCGATGTATCAAGTGTAGTGTGCTGTGCTGTGCTGTGTTGTGTGCTCATCACTTTCTTCTTTAAGTCCCCACTGCTGGCTACTCAAGGCAAAAAGGGAGCAGAGTGCAGGTCTTCCTTGGCAGTACATAGCCTCTCCATATGCAGTTTCTCATGACGTTCAAGTCAATTGAGTACCTTGCAAGCTCAAGCAGAACTGCAGGAGACTCGGAGGTGGTTTGCCCCAGACATGCGGCATGCCAGGCTCATCAGTGTATGGACAATCTCTGATGCCTAGTAACAGACCCCAAACTATGGGTAAATAGTATCACTGCTTTTTAGTTATTCGTTTGTTTAATAAAGGCTAAGGGAGTTAACCCCAACGAAACAACCTGGAGTCTAGTCCCACAGTCAGACAAGCGCTGTACTCAGTTCTACTCTGGCAGCTGCTATAGTCAACCTGGTGCCGGACGTACTGGTAACTTCTATTACTCTGAGCAACATTAGCAAGATCGAGATGCATTTGTATAGCACCAAGCAGGGGAGCGACAGTTATCGGTTATAAACCTACAGCTTAATTGGCGTACAGCTGGACGCCAGGGGTCGTTCTCGACGGTGGCAGAGGTTATTTAACTCCATTGGACAGCTTCCACCTACAATAAAGCTGAACAGTCCTCAGCCAGTAAGGTGCTATCCTGCCACTGGCTACCAGCCATGCTAGGTGTGTAAGGCATAGGATAATTCCAGCAAGTGGTCAGTAACCATTGCACCAAACAAAAACGAAAGAAGTACAAAGAAACCAACACTTAGGCTAGGGTGTTGGAATGTTTGTACTATGACGACTGACCTATCTACTGACATACTAAACATCTAAGATATCCGAAAAACTGGCATCATCAACAATGAGCTATTAAGAATCAAGGTAGACATTAGCAGACTCTGGATGTCTAAAAGAATCAGACTACACGTTCTTCTAGCAAGGGAAGAAGGAAGAGTAAGTCTGCAAACAGTCAGGAACTAACTGATGGAAAATGTACAATACTGTGTTCAGATACTGAACACCTAATTTCACTGCGTTTGAACACCACAGATGGATCAATTAACCTATTGTGTGTGTACGTCCCAACACTTGCAGTACCTGACGACACTCAACTGGATGGCACCATTAATACATTCCTACAAGATGAAGACCTGATCATACTTTTGAAATTTAATGCGCATGTAGGTGGTTAAAATGATGCATGGCCAAGCTGTCGCTGTAACTTTAGAGTGGGTAAATTCAATGACAATGGCCAGCGGCTACTAGAACACTGTGCTTACCATGGCCTCTGCATTACCATCACATTCTTTGGTGCAAGGCTGCAACACAGAGTGCTTTGGAGACATCCAAGGTCAAGGCGCTGACACCAGCTTAACCTCATCATCACTAGACGAAGGTACCTCAAACATTTCCTGATGTCTAGAGCCTACCACAGAACCAATTGCGATAGAGATCATTCCTTAGTGCACAGTAAGTATTTGCTTTGAGGAGGGCAGATTTAGAGGAAGTTGGAGAAGACCTTACTCAGTCACTGGTATGTACGTTCATCCTTGCTTTCATACAAGGTCCACCCTTCTCCTAAATCACTGGCTGCACTAAAATCTTCTAGAAGTGCCGTCCAAAAGGCTGTCAGAAAAGCTTCAAATAACTACTGCCCTAGATACCATTGACAATCTCCTCCTGATGCATGAACTCGACGAGCAGCCTTCCATAAAAGAACTATCCAAGGTAATAGACAGACTACCATCTGGAAAAGCCCCAGAAAAGGATTATACTCCAGCAGAGGTCTTAAAAAATAGAAAAGCTAGCCTGATCACGCCCCTTCACAGCCTTTTAATACAGTGCTGGAGAGAGGGCTCATTGCATCAAGGCATGAGAGAAGCAAATATCTTCACACTCTACAAACACAAAGGGTACCACAGTGACTGCTACAACTACCGCAGTATCTCACTGTTGAACTTCGTTGGCAAACTATTCGCATGCATAGTACTACTGCTTAAAATATGACTGGTATTCTTATTAATTTTAACTTGTTATCTTTATTAATTGTATTCATTTTCTATTTTTTAATTTTATTTTTGTTTTATTCTGTGTGCCTTATTTTCACCCTACTGGCCGGAGAAATGCCTGTTTCAGTTGTTCTTGAGGTTAAATGAAAAAGAAATTGTATAAACAGGTAGCTTAGAATACGAGGAAAAAAGGTTTGACCACCCAGAGAAGGATACCCCCTTCCTTCGTCTTATTCTTACTTATGAAAGGGGAACCCATCTTCAATTTTCTGTTATCTCTGGTAGGTGACATGTAAACTTATTCTATCTACATATACATATATACATATACATATATGAAATTATTACTTTTTTTAAATACTTGCAGGGGCTCTGTAATACATGACTAGTACCTCTCGGTGTGATGAACCTGTAGACCTTGTCAGGTCATCCATTCAGGAGAAGGAAAACTATGATATAAAAACAGTGTCTGACTACGTCTAAGTAACAAACCGTTGGGGGAGGAAGGCCTTCTTAGTCCTGATCGACTACCTTCCTAGAGCTTGAGTCTTGAACAAAATATCCGGTTTGCAAACATAAAATTGCTTAAGGAGTAGATGGACTCTGCCTATCGCTTGGCCTTTGCACTCCTTCTTTGTCTATTAACCAGGTGCAGAGGTACTAGTGCAGGGGCACCTCAAAGACGCCCAGTGCTTGGCCTTGTTTTCTTACTAGGACAATTGAAGACATCTCTCTTTCTTTCTCTCTGGGCAACTTGGGGAAAACTGTTTGTCACTAAGTCTCACATAACTAGTCTGGCTCTTGTTCCGAGAGGTTGAGGGTACGGATTAGACAGCTTGTCTGGCTTCTGTTTCCGACTAGTAGTACAGGAGCCCTAACTGTTATGTAACACTAAAGGCGGCTGCTCAATCAACAGGTGTGTAATATCGTGGGTATCTGTACATGCCATGTCGTACATGGAAAGGGACCATACAGTTCTCTCAGGTAAGCTTTTCTGAGGCCACAACCCCTATGGATAAAGTCTCGTCCAATGGTCTGGTTGTGTGAGTTTATTGGCACCAAACAATCACCCACTTTGCCCTTCCCACTCTATCTAAAACCAAAATGACAATACAAAGAAAATGAAACAAACTTAAAGCAGACACCTACTAAAGCATCTTCTCCTCCATTCTTGAGGCTAGCATTAAAAAAAATCCGGGGGATTAGAACCAACATCAATGACGTAGAAACCTTTCTCCTAGTAAACTCCCCGGATATCCTAGTACTAAATGAAACAAACCTACAATCCTCAATTTCCTCACACCATTTTGACATGACTGAATACCTCCCACTCTACCGTAAAGACTCTGACAAACATATGCACGGGCTAAGAGTGTATGTATTGAGCAGCCTCCCCTTGACTAGAGAACATAGGCTAAAAACAGATGATCAAGCCTACATGTGCTTTAGATTAACCTTAAATCACAGCTTAGTTACTTATATTTCTTATAACGGCTTCATTCAACCCAAGACTGTACCCTGCTTAACTTTGTCTCTGAAAGCATAGATATAGCACTCTCACTTAACTCAAGTGCCCAAATACATGTATTTGGGGATTTTAATGTATATCACCGTGATTGGCTTAGATTCTCTAGCTATACGGATGCAGCTGGTAACTCCACGTATAGTTTCTCTCACAGACTGTCACTTTCCCGACCCGCTTCCCTAGTCGTATGGGCCAGTAAGCTTAATTGTTCGACTTGTTCTTAACCTCACTGCCTGAGACTTGTGTGATAAATGCTCATAGCCCGCTCGGGAACGTTGATCAACCAAATGGGTCAAAGCAGACATTGAAACACATTATCGCCATGCAAAAATTCTACAGCAAGCCCCACTCTCCACAATGGTTCACCTCGAACTGTGCAGCTGCTGTTGCACAGAGGCAGCAAGCATTCTGGCAATTCAACATCCACAAGTAAACTACAAATAGATAGAAACTTATAGCTCAAGAAATCATTGTAAGACTTAATAGATGAAGCAAAGAGAAGGTATAAGGAGATGACTAAAAAACGCATTCATTCACAGAAACTAGGTATTCGCTATTTCTGGAAAATCTACAATAGTGTGGAAAACAATGGTCAATCGATGATTCCCCCACTTTTAAACCACAATGATGTCGTTTGCACAGCAACTAGTAAGACTGAACTACTTGACCAGCATTTCCCCATAAATTCCACTTTGAACTCCGCAAACCACTCTCTCCCAAATTTTTTATTGCGAAATGAAGCCACATCTGATGACTTGACAATCACCCCATCTTACGTCCGGGAGATCATAAAAACCTTGACACCATGAAAGCATGTGAGCCTGATCTTATAACAGTAATAGTAATAAAGAAATGTTCTGCTGAACTGATCCCTGTCTTCTCCAAACTCAACAACACATGCCTTGCCGAATCTTGCTTTCCTGATAGATGGAAAATTGCCTCTATTGTACCAGTCTTCAAGAATCTTGGAGATAGAACTGACCTTTAGAATTATTGTCCCATTAATCTACTCTCGCTCTTCACTAAAATCTTTGAATCCTTAATCAATCTAGCGATAGTCTGTCACCTCGTTAATACTAAACTTCTTTCTGACCATCAGTATGGATTTAGACAAGCACGGTCTACCGTAGATATCCTAACGGTCATCTCTGAATGCATATACTATACACTGGACAAGGCAGGTGAAGCTAGGGTGGTAGCGCTTGATATATCCAAAGCCTTTGACAAAGTCTGGCATGAAGCTCTTTTCCTAAAAATTAATTCATATAGTATTACTGGACGAATATTTAATATAATTTGATCCCTCTATCCAAAAGAAAGAACCAAGTTGTCCTCGATGGCCGTTCATCTAAACAATATGATATAAATGCAGGTGTACCCCGGAGATCGATCCTTGGACCTTTATTGTTCCTGATTTTCATAAACGACCTCTCTGATAACATTGTGTCTGAGATTGGTATATTTGCTGACGACACCAGGCTCTACTCTTGTTATGTAAGTAAAACGGATGCACACATATCCGAGGCAATGGCTGAATCCTTAGAAAGTGACCTCCAGTCTTTCCTTTAATAACTACAAGTAACCTCTTATATCAGCGATTGCCATGGCAAATAACACCTTACCTGAAAGTCCAACATTCAAACTCCTTGGCCTAACATTCACCGGTAACATGGATTGGCACAAATACATAGAAGACATTGCAAAGGGAGCTGCACAGGAAGTGGGCTCTCTCTACCATGCTAGAAAACTTCTCACACCTGATAGTATCCTATATCTCTACAAAGCCACCATCTGACCATGCATGGAGTATTGTTGTCACATCTGGGCTGGTGCACCATCCACTAGTCTCTCCCTCTTAGACAAGTTTCAAAAAAGTGTCTCTAATCTAATAGGTTCCTCATTATCACTCAAGATCCAGACCTTCTCCCATAGCCGCAATGTTGCATCCTTGTGCTTGTTTTACAAGTATTTCAATGGAATGTGCTCCATGAACTTACTACTCTGGTGCCCCCTCGATGTAAATACACTTGACCAACCCGACAATCAGCTAAATCCCATCCATTCACTGTGGATTTCCCCAGATGCCGGAGAGACTTCTACTCCAATAGCATTTTCCTTGAGCTGCTGGACTTTTGAACTTCATCCCTGTTTCCTGTTTCCCAGACTGTACAGACATGCAGAAATTTAAAACTACTGTGGCATGATAAGCACTGTACAGTTTAACAGCAACAAAGTTGCGTGTTGGGCCCGACACTCTTCAGTATCTTCTTTGCCTTACTCCTAAAGCATGCTTTTAAGAAAACACATGATGGCATCTACCTGAACTCCAAATCTGATGGTAGTCTCTTCAACATCACTAGGCTCCGCTCCAAGACAAAGACCAGGTCAATCCAAAGGGACATTCTGTTTGCTGGTGATTCAGCCATGGCATCACATCAGGAAGATGGTCTCCAAAGACTGATGGACAGGTTTGCTGATGCTTGCAACCTATTCGACCTTACCATCAGTCAGAAAACAACCCAAGCAACCTCCTGCCCACCCAGCATTTCAATCCAAAGCACACCACTAGAGGTCGTACACCAGTTCCAGTACATAGGTTCCACTGCTTCAGATTCCCTCTCATTTGATGTATTGATGTAGAGCTCAACAAAAGGATTGGTAAGGCATCCACAACCTTCTCTAAACTAACTAAAAGAGTCTGAGAAAACAGCCACCTTACCTCTTTTACCAAGATGACCGTCTAGAACGTGCGTTCTCAGTGTTCTACTGTATTGGAGTGAGTCCTGGACAACATAATCAACATAGGAGAGGAAACTCCAGGTCTTCCATATAAGGTGTCTACATCACGGTATCACATAGTATCACATAGCACGATAAAGTGAATAAAAATTTAGTCGCTACTGTGTCAGCGATGTTTTGCTGGCTGGGCCATGTGCACAGGATGGATTATGGACGCATTCCTAAACACCTTCTCTATAGCGAGCTTGACTTAGGTTCAAGGAAAAGAGGTCGTCCTCATCTCCTCTTCAAGGTGTCTATGAAGGCTTGCTCAATGGACATCAATTCATGGAAAGCCTGTGCAGCTTACAGACCTTCCTGGAAGAAACAGATAGGCCAGGAAATGATCATCAGTGACAAAACCCTTCACAATGAAAACGCTGCAAAGAGAACTAAAAGAAAAGCGAGCCAACAGGCAAACCAACCAGCCAAAGTAACACAAGTCAAGGCTGTAGTAGACCATGTAAATCCAGAATTAGCATCTACAGTCACACAAGAAGATGCTCACGAACAACATCTCAAGATGGTGCTGACAGATGGCAACACTATATATATATATATATATATATATATATATATATGATTATTTTTATTTACACAGACATGTACAAAATCTGCGACACTGGCATGTCGATGTTATCGATCAACAGTTATTATAAACTGAGATCTCATCAGGAAAAGTTAGAATCCGATCTTAACCTCAGATCATATTTGGAGAGAACCTCTCCAAATATGATCTGAGGAACTGTTGATCGATAACATGGACATGACAGTGTTGCAGATTTTGTACATGTCTGTGTAAATAAAAATAATCATATATAAAGCTCTATTTGATATTGAGCACTTTTTATAAACCCGGTTGAAATTCTTTGGATTACTACCCTGTGGATGTTTTTTACCTGGATTATTACCATTATTATATATATATATATATATATATATATATATATATATATATATATATAGGGTGTTCGAGATTAATTAGATTTTTTAAATTTTATTTTTATTTCAGAACCATTTAAAATATAGTAAAGTGCAACAGATAGCGTTTCTGTGTAGTTTTGGTGTGTTTGAGAGCTGAAAAAGCATCAGAATATTGGAAGAAAGTAATCTACACCATGATGATTTGTGCCGGATTCAAAACTCGGAAATCTTAGCTGTAGCTCAGTTCTCTTTGAATACCTTTAAAGCTGTAAGATGTAAGCTGGAGAATTGTGACAGAGATGTGAAAGCAGTGGCTAGCGGGAAGGATCATAATCGTTCTGACTGTGTTATCGACCCCAAACAGTTTAAAACACATTTTATACATTCGTTCAAGTGGGAAAATACATTTTTATTTTATTCTAACTGATAGTTTATCCTGATTAATATACGATATCGTTAAACGCTCAAGTGTGAACTTAAACTTGATTCATTTTCATTTTTGTATCAATGAAAATGATGGATTGCTTGTGAATATTTCTCTTGTGGACACAATCATCCACTCAAGTAAGACGGCGGGTATTTCTTTTTTCATTCTGTTGATTTTATTATATGTACATTACATTTTACTTTGTCGTGGAAATATAGTTTCCTTTTTTTCTCCTATTTTTCATACTGGGAAATTACGTCTGTTTAGAGAGAGAGAGAGAGAGAGAGAGAGAGAGAGAGAGAGAGAGAGAGAGAGAGAGAGAGAAGGGGGTGAATGCGTCTTTTTTCTTTTTTTCTTCCTTTTTATTTACTTATTGACATTTTACTGCGTCATGGAAAATATACTTTCTTGTTTTACGTTATTTTATAGCTACTTATAATAAGGGAAATGTCGTCTCTTTCACAACGTCTCTTTTGTGAGAAGGATTGGAGCTCTGTCCATGGAAATTCAGCCTGACTCTCGGCACATAGAAGGAGAAAGGAAATTCAATTTTCGTTGTGGTAGAAGACGAGTTCTTGCTTTGAATGTCTTACAATGAGGAACCAAAGATCACAAAAAGTGCTCATGAAAACAATTGATAGAGAACGAGATATTAGCAAATATTAAAAGAGACAGACAGAGAGACAATGAGAACGCGAGAGTAAGCGGTTTGTTTTTACGGTACTTTCAGAGATTAGGAGCCATGCATACTTTGACCCAAACCTTAACCCTAACCCTAACCCTAACTCTAAACCCTAACTCTAACTCTTACGCTAACCCTAACCCCCCACCCTGAAACTGATTCCTACTCTAACCTAAACCATAACTCTAACCCTAACCCTAACAACAAGGTCAAAGTTAGCGTGGGTCCTGATCTGTGAAAGCATGTTTTTTACTACTTGGGTCACCATATATGAAGGCCAAGAGCCATGCGAGTATAAGAGTTAATTAGACAGCAATTATTGCCAGTCGAAAGGTTAGGAACACTATGGGGATACTAGCAATGATCAATTGTATGAACTGTGTTTGATTACTGAATAAAATGGATACATTATCAGTTGAATAATTAAAAATATTATAATGAATGGAAGGAACAAAATTTGATTATTTTATGAAAAGAATTTGTTGATTTAAAGACGACCAAGTGGTAATCAGAAGAGAAACAGTCCTGCAATAATGTGTTGCAAAATACGTCTTTTTTCTTTCTTCCTTACTTTTTATTTAATTATTGACAGCTTACTGCGTCATGGAAAAATATAATTTCTTGTTTTACGTTATTTTATAGCTACTTTTTATAAGAGAAACTTCGTCTTCTTGTAAAGAAGCTCGGTCCAAGGAACTTCCACTGACGCTAGGCACATGAAGAAAGTCTTTTTTCGTTGTGGAAAGAAGACGAGTTCATGCTGTGAATGTCTTACAAACAGAAACGAAAAGTTGGAGCTCAGTCGAGCACGTTTCATGGAAATAACAATCGAGTAGAGAAAGTGGTTGTAGAGACGAGAAGAGATCACCTATACGAGATTTTGAAGTCGATTTTGTATTTTTGTATTCTGGCAGAAAAGAATGCTCTGTACGGAACCTCGCCAGATGTGGTAGAAATATTTCATCTTTCGACGTATCTAGATAAAGGATTGCATCTGGAGTTGGTAGACGAGATATGGAAATAGAAAGAAAAAGATTTTTGCTGACAGCAGTAAAATACAATATTCATTTTTTTTATATTGTTATAGTACCTACTTTACGGACTACATAGACGCTTCCACTTCACTATAAGTACCGGGAACACATGCCTTCTGGTTTGAACTACCCCAGTCCGACGGGAATTGGGTCATTTCGGTGGTCTTTTATCCGTCAGGCTGAAGTATTGATCCTGGCAAGTCCTACGAGGTCCATGCTCCCAGTCCTTGCCTCCCCTCTTTGGGGTGGAGTAAGTTTATTGCTTACTACATGAGGCGCACTGACCGAGGAATGCCGACGGGGCTGCCCAAGCAATTTTTTATAGGCCAGAGTGCTCTTTCTTTAGGGGCGCTGGCTTGAGTCTCCCCCTACCTTCCGGCCTTGTGCCATATATTTCTGCAGTGGGAAGGTATTAAATACCTGGAACTACCCCAGTCTAATACTGATAGTCAGACAGACGTTCAACAATTCTCTTTATATGTTGTATTTATACTTTCTTCAATATACTTTGTTTCACTTAATCTCAAGTTCGTGCCTTCTTTCCGGACTCCTTACAGGTCCACAACAGGTATGCAGAACGAGAAACTCGCAGGTATTAAAAGAGACAGAATGAGAGTGTAATAGAAATAGTTATTTGTTGATGGTTTGCAGGTAAAAAAAACCTCATATCAGAATTTCAACTAAACTGATCGTTTTACATTAAGCACATTGAAAACCGAGCTGTTCTCTAAAAATTCAACTTTTGAAATAAACACTTAGGAAGGTTTACTTTTTAATTTGCTTATGTTGTCTGCACACGTATTTTAAAAAATGAATTCCACTTTTTAGTAAAGTATGATTTAATGGTACAAAATTCAACAAACTTTATTGTTGAATTAAAAAGCCTATGGATATTTTACGGATATTTTGTATATAAAATAAATATTTAACACGTTTGCCAACAGTAATCCCTTATTTCCTTGTTAAGGTGAGTTTTATTCATATATATTTTTTTAAAACTTTACTTCACCCATAACAAGGTATATTGCCACTGATGCATAAGTGGCTACTGTGATTAGGGGCCAGATTTCTAAGCGGGGAGTTGTGCAGCAAGATGTTTTTAAACATTAAATTTAAATTTCTGCATGTTGGTACAGTCGGTGAAATAGTGAGGAAATTCCAAAGGTAAGCGGTTCAATGAAAGAAACTTTTAGAGCAGCAAGTTTCCGGAATCTACAGTGAAGGAGTGGGAGTTTGCTACTAATTTGTCAATTTGTTATAGCAGGTACCACAGACACTGTTGTGAGTTTATTTTTGATCATCTATATTAGACAATATTGTTCATGTGTACAATCCATTTCAAATATTATTAGACAGTAGACACTATTTTAATTAGGTATTTTTTTGTGAATGAACCATTTTTTTCCTATTCTCTTCTCTTATGCACTTGAACTAATGTTTTATTTTAACCAGATATAGACTATTGTGAACTCTTAATATCTGTTATCTAACCATGCAGGTGACGCCATATGACACTGTTATTTATTTATTTATTTATTTATCTAACTAAAAATGTATGAATTAATTAAAATAACTGACCTTAATGCTTACTTATTGTTGTGGACCTGTTTAGAAATGAAAACACGAACACAGGGGTTAGCAAAAAAAAAACTATATTGAAGAAAAGAATACTACAACAGAGAAACAAGTGTAGTGGTACGTCGGTCTTGACTGCCAGTATAGACTGGCGTTTACTCAACACTGAGAAGCATATGGTTCCAGTATTTATTGTCAATGGAAGAGTCCAAAGCCCGTTATAAGTACGGCATCATAACACCTCCTCCCAAGCTTTACTTCCTCAGGAGTATTAATATCGTTTCCTTTTTGGATTGATTACAATAAGATATGGAGACTTCCGTTTCCTTTTAGATTGACGCTTTTCTGGGGCTGCTTGGGGCGAAGGTATCGTATATGATGTCTATAACTTCTTTGTCTTCTACCTGGGGAGTGCTGTTAGTGTTATCTGACAGTCATTTCCTAATTTGATTTAGGTGCCTCTTATGAGAGAACTGAGGTCCTTGGATTATGTAAACCATATTTCCAATTCTCTTTTCTATCGTACCAAGTTCCCAGAGAGACGTGTTATTTTTTAAACATCTTGAAATATACTCTGCCCTCTGGGATGTATCGTTGTTTTTTTCGTACAATAGCGGTTCGAACTTGTTTGGTCTGTGTAGGCAGTAATTAGTCAAAAACGGATCTCACTTTTCGTACAAACATCATCTCTGTGGGACATAATGAGGATGGTGTGTTAACGTTTGGCATGATCCTGTACACTTGTAAAAACTGATGCAGGGCCGTTTCTGTGATGTGCCACACACTTTTTTCGGGCTCTTTTTAGAGTATCCACAAAACGCTCCGCCTGGCGATTTGATCTAGGATAATACGAGGGAGTCGTGATGTGTCTGATCTGGAAAATCTCACAGAACTCTTTGAAATCAGAGGACGTAAATTGCGTTCCATCGTCACTGACCAAACAATCGACCACCCCAAAACGGGCGAACAATTCGTGCAGGAAGTTTATTGTTGCCTCCGTAGTGGGCTTTTTAGACCGTAACATCTCGGACCATTTTGAAAAAAGCTATCGACTACAATTAGATAGTAAAATCCCTCCAACAGGCCCGCAAAATCCACGTGTATCCTTGACCACGGACTATGTTTGATACGAGGTGCCTTTTCCGCCAAAGCATAGCCTTTACACGTATATACGATGTTCTCAATGTCCTGATTAATTTTAGGCCAGTACATGAAGCTGCACATCAAACTTTCCATCCTATTTGCCCCCTGGATGGCCAATGTGAAAATCCTTCAAGATTCTCTCTGTATTTTTTTGGAATGACGACTCTCTCATTGTACAAAAGTACATCGTCGCAAAACGTTTTTGTACTGATGATGAATTAATCATTGGCGGCTTCGTTTTTAATTTCATGTAGAGTTACCGGGAGCTCTCTTACCGTGTTGCATAATATAGCTTTTATCTTCTCTTCCGCAGGGAAGCAATCACGGCGTCTTCTAGTCTCTTTCTCTCTCTCTCTCGGCATAAGTCTAGACAATCACTTTACGTGACAGATCTTTATTTTATGGTAAATACTCCATTTTAAAATTAAAATTCAGTAAAATTGTTCCTCATCTCTGTAGTCTATTTGCCGTATACACAAGCGGACATTTTCCCGAACAGAAAATAGTGATTAACGGTTTATGATCCGTCTGTACTGTAAACAATCTACCGTGTATATAGCAGTGAAACTTTGTTACAGCAAAAATTATTCCTAAAGTCTCCTTCTCAATTTTTGGAGTACTGCAGGGTCCTTGATGCATGTGCGATGGGTTTATGCGTTCCATCCAGCATTACATGAAGAATGCACGCTCTCAATCCGTATGAACTAGGGTCGCTAGCCACTATAATGTCTAAGTCTGGGTTGTAATGTGTAAGGAATACATAGGATGTCAGGATTTCAATATTTTTGTCGAATTACCCCTGGCTATAGGGCGTCGACTCCCAAACCTTATCCTTTTTTTGATAGTTCATTCAGTGGAGCACGGAGGTTATGCATCTCTGAGATAAACAACCTGGTAATAATTTGCCAGCCCCAGAAAGCTCTGTAGGGTTGTGACTTTTTCTGGCGCCGGCATGTTCTTAATTGTCTATTACATGATCCTGATATTTGTTTTTTTCTAAAAGAAAATCACATTTTTCTTCTTTAACTTTAGTCTTGTAGTCCTTGATTCGCGAAAACACTTTGTTGACATGCTTCCGGTGTTGCTCTATGTCTCTATTGTTGATTAGAATGTCGTCAAGGTATTCAATAGCAAAATCAAGTTCACCCAGCATGGTATCCATTACTTGCTGAAAAATTGTGGGAGCAACCGTGACCTTGGAAGCTAGCCTTTCGAACTTGTATAACCCGCGATGCCTAATTATACGCACCAGTTTAGAACTCTCTTCTTCCACGGGTATTTGGAGGTACGCTTCACTAAGATCTATTTTTGAACAAATCTGCTTCCATTTAATTTTGGAAAAACTTCCTCCGGGTTATGCAGTGGGTAGTGATACTCCTTATGTGCCGCATTTAATCCCGTTGAAAAATCTACACACATTTCTTCTTTACATAGACCACTGACTGTATTCCACTTTCGATAGAATGCCGGTCGTCACTAGTCAATCCAATTAGTCATTTATGTTGTCTACCGAGACAAAAGGCACATTCCTTTTTCTTAAATACGGGCTGAACGTTATCGTTCAGTTGAAATTTGGCCGCCATCTTTGTGCATTGACAAAGGCCACCAGAAAAACGTCGGGAAATGTTTTTTTCAAATCCAGCTTACGTTTTTCTGATGTGGTTGTCTGACTATCTATTTTTGGGCAAAACGTATTTATTGGTAACTATCATAAAGTGCCAAAAAGGTTATTAGTGTCTTTTAACACAATTCTTTTTTTTTAACTTTTTGGTAGTTCTCATTAGGGTTACGTTTGTCATTATCTCACTCTCAAATTTAATTCTTTAACCAGTCACTGTACTGGCTATGATGTTGGTTCTTAACAGGGTGGGTTTATTCAATCTCTTCCACGTACGTAGTTTTATTATTGACACGTCCGGGCCCGAATCTAATTGTAGTTTTATATTTTATCCAGGAATTTTACGTGCACATATTTCCTTATATTCATGCAGTTCTGCTCATTTGTACTTGTGGCTTGAACTCGCGATTTATTTCCTCTATTCGTTCTACAATGCGAATTGTTGTGTCCGACGTTGTTGCAAGTCAGGCAGGTCTTAAAATGAAATGGACGGTCCATAAACCAAAGCAGACTACCACAGCGATAACAAGGGCTCGGCGGCAATTTATCCTGTTTTTTACAGCACTGGTTTGTCTGTGCAGAGGCGAGAAAATCCCTTTATTGTTTTGAATTGTTTTCGAGGGAGAGCTGAATTTCGATTTTCGACGTACTTTTCTAATGTGTGCAATGCCCGACTCTTCGATGTCCGTCGAATCCTGCTTAACACTTATAAATTTCTGGCAGTCTTCAGCTAATTTATGTAGTGTTAAGTTCGGCTCATTTTCTAATTTATTTAAAACCCTTCGTCTGATCTCAGCGTATTTTTCTGATACCAATCCTTGTACGAAAATTAAGCTTTTAAAATTATCTACACAAAGTTCGGCTAATTTAAAATTGACGACTGATGCGAACGTTGAATAGTCTCCGTTGTCTTTTTTTACCAGGTTTAAACACGTCCAGTGTTTGTGAAACAAATAAATCTTAAGGCTAAATAATTCAGTTAAAAGATTTATATCTTCAGCAAAAGTCAAATCGCTCGGTTTTCAGTGAAAAATGAAGTCCACAAACTTAGTATGTGCGGTGGTGCCTAATTTTCGGAGCAGTAAGCGACCTTTTTAGACTCTGCCCAATTGTCACAATCTATTTTGTATAGATCCCCATATCTTCTAAAATACTAAGCAAAGGTGTTATCCTCGTCTGGGGAATAAGTGAAATTATCAATTACGCTTGAAACGGCATTCTGCGAGAAAGCATTATCGTTTTCGTTATTTTGACCCCTAATCAATATTGTTTGCATTAATACTTCAATATTTTCGTCGGATTCTTTATTTTCTTCCTGTAGAAGCTGTTGAAATTTTTTTTCAGTTTTCTGCAGTCTTTCATTTTTTTCTAGAAGTCATTTTTCTGTTGCTGTTGCATTTGATATTTCACCATTTCTGTATTAGTAGCTTTAACGTCTTTCATATTAAAAAGGTGTCCGTTTAGAATACGGTGTTTTGAATGTGTTTTTTAAGAATACGGCTTTTGGAAAGTTTTTACCTTTAGATTACGCTTGCTAGACGTAATCTTAGTTGTAAAAAGAATATAAAACCTTTTTCTTTTTCCTCGAAAAAAATCACTTTAATTTTTTTTAGTACGCTTTTCGCATAGCCGTAGAATTTGCGGTCGACACTTTAGTAAACAGAGAACAAGTAAAAATACAGTTTTAGTTTTTTTCCCTCTCGGCAGTCGTAAACTTTCCTTTTTTGGAGAGAAAAGAAAACATCATGTATTCCATTATTGTTAAAGATTAATAACAATGTCGGAATAGCAATAAAAAAAAATCACTGACCTTTCTTCAAATGAGAGAGACAAAAAGTTTATCTTTATGCGTTTTTTCCAACCGATAAAAGACAGTTTTTAGAACTAGGACGTTGTCTGGTGAATTTTGGTCATTGATTTCTCCACTTTTGTCTTTTTTTAAGGTTCTCTAAAAAACCTTTAATATATTTTGTTGCCAGTTGTGGCGCCCATTTAAAGGTTCTCCAGAATCCTTTACTGTAACATCGTTGTCAGTCGTTGTGGTGGTGTAAAATCAAAAGCCCACGTCATCGGTTGTTGTGGGTCCTTTTTTAAAAAGGTTTTCAAGAAGAATCATTAATGTTGCAGTTGTGTTCCGTGTAAGTTCGAATATTTCGTCGCCAGTTGTTGTCGATCTGTTTAGGGTCCGGAATGAAAACACGAACACGGAGTTTAGCAGAAAAAAGTATATTGAAGAAAAGTATACTACAACAGACAAACAAGAGTAGTGGTACATCGGTCTTGACTGCCAGTATAGACTAGGGTTTACTCAACGCTGAGAAACATATTCTTCTAGTATTTATTGTGAATGGAAGAGTCCAAAGTCCGTTAAATTTTCGGTACCATAACACTTTTCAAATCTGTAACAAGAGTCAGATTTCTAAAAATTTTGAATAGATGAAAATTGCTTTAATTTGTGTATTACATCTATTAATGTTGCATACTGTATTACATTATTTAATTTTTTCATTAAGCAAGATATATTATAATACTTTCATAACACTTATTTTGTGTTATCATCCATGCTACGTTATATACTATACTATATAACTTTATTTCAACATAATAAATATAACACGGAAGAAATATGCAACTGCAAAATAGAAACAAACGAAAGGTACACATACGTTTTTTTTTTGCAAAATATAGCATGGTGTTTATTAAAAAACAATTATCAAAGCTCTGTGTGCTCTCCAGAGAGTTCAATGTTCTTTGCTTATTTTTCAAGGACAGAGCGATATACTTTTACGCACAGCTCCGACCACACTTGAGCAATAGCAGAGTGAATTTCTTCCTTAAGTTCAATGATGATATAAAAATATACAATTTCCTCTTTCGAATACCACATGAAATAAAAGAAATACTTAAGTATAAACAAAATTACAAACACCCGGACATATATAGTTACTTATGGTGGATCCTATATATATAATTTCATAATATTAGAATTAAATATTTTCGTATTCGGTTCAATAGTTCTGATTTGAATATTAGATGTGTAAATGAATAAATAAAATATTAATTCTGAATAATTAAAAGAGGGGGGTTGGAGTTAATGGTATAACAAAAATGTTAGGTCATATTATTTTGATTATTCAGACTACTGTTCTCATCGTGGGTGTTATTCTCACAATGT
This sequence comes from Sepiola atlantica, assembly GCA_963556195.1. NCBI lineage: Eukaryota > Metazoa > Mollusca > Cephalopoda > Sepiida > Sepiolidae > Sepiola > Sepiola atlantica. The sequence goes on from OY744516.1 coordinate 148,467,322, forward strand.
ATTAACCGATGTCACCTCCGACCTTCTTCTTCATGTCGAACTCGAGAACTTTCATGTCGAACTCAGGAATCGAATGGAACTCTTTATTTAATTCTTGATGGTAGCTTGTTCTCGTTCCGCCATGACTAGGTAGAAGTCTTAAGCAATTCGTAATTATATTCTAAGTATCATCCGTACTGACGATTGAACCTTCAACTTTCTGAAGATTGTCGCTTACAATTTTTTATTACTTAGAAATGATATCTGTGGTACCGCAGGTCCTTGCAACATAAAGATTCCCGAGTTCAACAAGACACACCTGAAGAAGGTAGCCAGATATGATATACACATTTTGAATAGAAGAAAATTAGTTCAATTAGTTGAACTAGTAGATTACATCTATTAATATAACATACTTCATTACATATTGATCTTGATAAGGCTTGGAAGGTGAATAAAGAACTTCGAATGTGTATATATGTTTAACTTAATAAATAATTGTGGGCATTATAGACATGCCAGATTGTTTATCTACCTAATAATACAAATTTATTACAAATTTTCGCCCTGAAATTTACAAAGATGAAATTGCTGAAACGCTGTCATAAAAAAACAACATAAATTAAAAAAATCAGCCAAATACTGTCGTCAGAAAAGTAAGAATTCAGTCAAAAGAATGTAGAAGAGAAAGTTAAAATCCGTCAAAATAAAGTAAAAAAGAATCAGTCAATATAAGAGAAAGTTCAAAATCAGTGAAAAATCAGTCACAAAGAATATGTGAAAAAGAATGTAGAAGAGATGGTAAAATAAATATGTAAGAAATCAGTCAAAATGAATCAGTCGAAAAGAATCAGTCAAAATGAATCATTGAGTTTAAAATAATGTTAAAATTAGTAAAAATAATCGGTCAACAAGAATGTAGAAGAGAAAGTCGAAACGAATTAGCCAAAAAGAATGTAGACGAGAAAGTAAAAAATAAGTAAAAGAAAACGTCAAAAAGAATCAGTCAAAAATTGTAGAAAAGAAAGTCAAATATTATTCAAAAGAATCAGTCAAGAAGAGAAATAAAAAAACAGCTAAAAGAATCAGTTGAACAGAATGTAGAAGAGAGAGTCAAATAAAATCAATGAAAACGGATGAGTCCAATTAAATGTAGAAAAGAAAGTCAAATATTAGTCAAAAAGAATCAGTCAAAACAAATGTAGAAGGGAAATTTAAAACAAACTGTGTAAAGAATCAGACGAAAAGAATATAGAAGGGAAAGTCAATATAGAAGATCAGTCAAAAAGAATTAATTAAAACGGATCAGTCGACAAGAAATAAAAAAGAAAGCCAAATATTAGTAAAAAAGAATCAGTCAAGAGACTGTAGAAGAGAAAGAGAACAACAAGATTCATGAAACTCATTTTTATATAACGGTAGTCATGAGTAATTTGAGCGGAGGTGTATCTGCTGATTCAACCGATTACCATGGAAAATAATCACATGATGAAACTGATGAATCTACTATGCAGCAGGGTGTTTTTATCTAGCAGGTGTTGTAAAAAAGAAGATCAAAGATAAATGTGATGAACAATCTTTTATATTGCAATTGTTACATTGTAAAAATTCAAACAGGATTTTTTTATGTACTAACGGGTCACTGCTTATCAAGGTCAAAACTGACCATGTTGTATTCAGCTATGAAGCAGCTCCATGATATTGTGTCTCACAAAGGGGTAGTACTTGAAAATAAACTTTGCTTAGGGAAGTTCTGTTTAGTTTTAGCTACACAGAGGAAGAAAGGAAAATTATTTACAGTGGTTGTAGCTGGACGAGTTTTTGTTATGAATGCTTTACAGGGGGAACTGTAGATTGGAGCTCATCGAGCACCTATCATGAAAATAATGATAGAGTAGAGAAGGTCTAGCAACCTCTCTTTTGTGAGAAAGAGGGTGTATAGAAGAGAAAAGGACATTCCTCGCTTGATTTCGAAGTCGATTTTGTACTCTATAAAGGCAGGAAAGGGTGCTCTGAGCGGCTCCTCCTCAGATGTGGCAACAGTACTCCATCTTATGAATATGTATCTCTTATACAGGTAGAGAATTGCATCAGGAGTGAGATACTTTCTGGAGCGGTAGAATGATCCAACAATTGTTTTCGAACATAACAAAAGATTTGATGTAAATCTTTCATTTGAAGTCTAAACTGAAGGTCAGTCGTAGAAGCATATCAAAGCAGGTGGCTTCCTCAAGGCGGGGGCCATTCATTTCAATTGGAGCAAAGTGAGAATCCGAGTAATTCTGGTGAAAAGAAAGAAGCTTTGGTTTAGATGTATTAAAAGTAACCAACCACTTTTTTCACCATTACACAATGTGCGCCAGCATTGTTAGTTCAAGTAATAACTGATTATTTTTGGAATTTACATGAAAATAAAGTAAATTTAACTCTCTATGAACGAGCGTCTGTATGCGTTCACTGCACAGGCTGTGATCGTCTGCTCTAAAGTCATTGTTCGATTGCAGCACCAGTCGCTATGTCAGTTGCGTGGTCTCAGTCATGATACTCGTTTTTTCTACTAAAAAACAGACTTGCAAATGAGAATTCTTAATCAAATCAAAACACAAGTCCAATAGTTTAGGGCGCAAGGGCCCATTTCTCTCTGAGCGACACACAAACTCAACTGACTGAAAGACCGCAGAAAACCGAACTGACCATTCTTGGTGCTAATCTGCTGGAATATGTATAGATGTTCAGGGATCACACCAGAAAAGACCACTTGAGATTATCAGCTGCCAATCTATGAACATAAAAAAACTTACTGTCTAGAAGATCCCGTATCTAGCCAACCATTATTTTTGGAAAAACTCAAATGGGTCATAATCACAGCAGGAAACCTCGTATCTGTAGAAGCATTATTTTTTTTCGAGTGGACCAATCGGATTCTTGGTGGTCCATCCCAAGCAGAGATATTTCCCATATCTTGGGTGGCTCCTCTTTTTTTAGTTAACATATTTCTCAGTCATAGCAAGTCTGTTATTTGCATGCATTGCAATTATGCAATCAACTGAACATTCCGCTTAGTGCCTGTTTACATCTCCAGACTTTTTCAGAGTCAGTAAATTCAATTTAGCAAATGTAGCAAAACCATAAAATTATTGTTCATCGAGGGTCTCCTTCTAATCTGACTAAGCTATAGTTATTCATACGTTTTTAACTATTGTTCTAATTCTAGATGTTGTCAAGCTCACAACATTTCGACTTTTATATTTTCAGGATTTCTTCAGACACTTTAGAAGCCCATGCCTAAATCCAATTGATAATATGTGCTAAGACTTAAAAATGATGTTTACATCTAATTCAACTAATTCGGAGTTATTTACATTATTATAAAGAACATACATTACACTGCTCCCCAAAGGAGGATGTAATGCCTAGGAGGATGGTATCATGATGAACGAACATATGTTACACTATCCCCCCAAAGGAGGAGTCAATGCCTTGGAGAATGGTCTTATGACAACAAAACAAATACTACACTATCCCCAAAGGAGGAGGTAATGCCTGAGGGGATGATCTCATGACTATAAAACAGATACTAAACTACCCCCAAAAGAGGGGTTAATGCCTAGGGCGATGGTCTCATGACAACAGAACTGATAATACACTACCTTCCTCCCACCAAAAAGGAGGAGGTAATGCTTGAAGGATGGGATCATGATAACAAAACAGATAGTACATTATCGCTCTCCGCATTGAACATTGAAAGGTAGTACATTTTTCTGAAATAGAATAGTAAACTGAATTTAACATTAAAAGAAATAAATAGTATAGGTTCGGCTTCAGACAAACAGATACCAAATCTCCATTATTAATATATATATCTGACCGTTGTACTGTAATGTTCATAATACTTCATCCGTTATACTCTCTGATGCTCTTCAGGTGCGTTTTATATTACTCAGTAACTTCAACAATAAAAGGTAACCAAATATGTCTGGAGAATACAATACCACAAACATTTAGAAAATAGCAACAACCAAAATGAGAAAAGACAGTCTTAAACATATAAGTAATTTTAAATAACATCATCAACAATTTATCTAGTTTTAAAATTGTTATGTCTCATAATGACCGTTGCTATCGGTTTAGTAATAGACCGAAAATAGATCAACGGATGAAATATGAAACTTAATACATTAATAAAGTAATTTACAAAAGCCGCTGGATGCACAATGATTACCCGGTGTTCCACGAAACAAGTTTATTTACACCCGAACTCTCATGGCCGACCACTCGTTTCCATAAATACAATGTGCACTCAAGGGCAGATAACTCTTTCAAGCAGTGCAAGGGAGATAAGTCTGCCTTGCATATTATTTCGGACTGATGGGTGAACAAATATCTTAATATTGACACTACAGCCTGAAAATTGAACCAAATATTTTGGAAATATTCCTCAAAGAAAGATGTAGCTGATTTTCTTTTTGAAGCAGTTACATTGTGCTTTTCATATTACAGTAAATTTGACAATAAAGGGCAACTCACTAACTCCGGGAATAAAAGGCAACTGTAGAAGGCCAGAGAGTACAATTCCTCAAACATTTTTAAAGTATCAACAACCAAGATGAGAAAACATATAAATAGTATACAAATAACATGATCAACAATTTATCCTCTTTTAATATTTTAATATTGACAGCCTAAAAAACTCATCAAATTCAGGGGAAATGTTCCTCCAAGCAAGATAAAGCAGTCAAATTGTATACAGAAATTTGAAAATCTTTTATATTATTGAACATTATTCAAAATATTCTGTTTAGAATAATTCAATGGTTTCACAAATGAAATGGATTCATTTTGCTTTGAGGAAATTTGTAGGATAATTTATTAATGTTTCAAGGCGTCAACATCAGAATAATATATTATATCTTTTGCAAAAGGGAAATGCCCCAGGTAGGGCTTACATAGTCTTACCCAGTGAATATATTAATTTTTATAGAATCATATGAAAATAACTTTTGACCTTGTATTATTAAACCCCATTTAAGTTAGAAACTGATATTTTTAATTTTTATATTTGTTTATTAGAATAACAATCATGAAAATTTCGAACTTATTTGATAAGCTCTAGGGGTGTTGCTGAGATATGAAAAAAGTATTTGTTATATAGTCCCAAAATGAAGAGAATGGAATCGTCTGTTTTTTCTATAAAACAAAGAGAACTAACGAGATTTCACGGGACTTGCTAGCTCTTTCAGCTGCTCACTACCTAATCTTTGGGCTGTGTTGAGGGTAGCTGTTGCCTGTTCGGTTAGGAAGCAATAATCCCAGGCAGTACCACCTCCTTCATGCGTGGCGATGGAGTTACAAGGATTGGTTTATCATCGACTGCTTGACGTGACCACACCAGGGAATGCTGATCCAGAGTGACACCTTCTTGAGGTGGCTAGACTTCCCATTTTAAACCGACCTTTGTGTCACATTTTGACTGATATGAGTCAAATAAATCGGTACTTATATAGAGAACGACCCGCGTTACCATGACTTCGCATCGTCAACATTCGGGCAGGTTACGGAAGCACCTGGGAGTTGCCGAAACTATTGACCACTCAGGTTGATGCAGGCTGACGAAAACTTATGAAAAAAAAAAATAATTTTTACGATCTGTGAACACTGGTTCAGTTGCCTAGTTTTATTTTCTGCAGAGGATTACTATTGGAAACTTTCGAATAAAAAATAACTAACACTAACGCTAAACCTTAATCCTAAATCCTACCCCAGAACATGTTAAAAAGAAAAAAACCGTTGAAAATTTTGAGAAAAAAAATGCTTAAAAATCGTTGTTTCGTTGTTTGTTCTTACCATAAACCCTAACCTTAACACAGAAAATGTAAAAAAGAAAAAAAAACGTGCAAATAAGACTGATGAAAACACAAGAATTTGCTTAAAAAGAGTTGTTTCGTTGTTTGTTATATATAAAAAAATAATTTTTTGAAACTTTTCGTTGCACAAAAAAAACAACATTTTATCTAAAAACATTTGTTTAACAATGGTTCCTTTGAAAAAATAAGAAACAGACATCTAATTAATAACAGTTGTTTAGCTATGGTTTTTTTTGTTCTTTATTTTTATATATGTATTTTACTTTTATTTTCTTTCTCTAACTTTTTTCTAACTTTTTTTATTTGCAACTTTTTTTTAATTTATCATCTGACAGTCTTCTCTCGAGCAAGTGCTTCCATAACCTGCCCGAACATTGACGATGCGAAGTCACGGAAACGCGAGTCGTTCTCTATAACAGTACCCCCGGGACTTGCCAACTCAATCTAGCGATTGCTAAATTACTCTGTTCATTTTATATCTTTTGTTAACGACAATCTTCTTTTCTATCCTTAATACGTGTTGGAGTTTTCTCCTTTTATTTTCACTCTTTTAACCCTGACTTACAACAGTATTATGTAAGGAATAGCTTCATTTATGTTGCAAGAGGAAAATCTGTTTCCAAATGAATACTTAGAAAATGGTTTCAAAATGTTTAAAAATTAAATTAGGGTGGGAAATGTAGCCAACATCATGGCTTATGAATGTTTTCTTCAGAAAAATCATTTTTTAATCTCAGATTCTGAAAAATCAATGTTACTTGTAAAAATAAAATGATTGGCACCAGTAATTTTTATAAACTCAAAAGTTTCTTAAGTATTTTGTAAATATGTTCCATGTGGAAACGTTGCTAGATGAAAGGTTAATTGAAATTTTAAAAAAGCCAGGTAAAATGTGGTTTCTTATTCTGCAATGCACTTGTGGTTTCAATAGCTACTTATGCTTCTGAGACTTGGATGTTAAAAGCAGAGGATGAACACAGGTTATCTGTATTTGAAAACGATTGTCTGAGAACCATAGTTCAGAAAACCCGTCTGAATCGGTGCAGGATAAACCAAATTAAAGAAACTCTTGAAATTCGAAATAAAAAGGTTATCAAGAAAAGAAGAATGAACTTGTTTGGTCACGTCGTCAGAAAAGGTCCTGAAAGCAATGTGTACTGAGCATTCAAGGAAGAATTCCCTGGTAAAAGACTTTGTCGTATGCCTATAAAGCGCTAGATGTTCAGATCTGAAGTGATGTAAAGCTTCCTTTATTAACGGTGGAAAGGTTGGCAAATCACTGAAGAAAATTAAAAAATGATGTATCCAAAAAGTGTGGGAAGATTCTTTGAGGATTATGCAATAAAGTAAAGTAGGTACTGTTGCCAGTAAAATAGACAAAAAATAGAATGTATATCTCTTCATGAATCAATACAAAATTGTAATGGGTCTGAGTATGATCTTAAACTACACCCATTGGTGATTCCTCAATTTGAGAATTGGAAGGGTGTGGAGTCATCGCTTAGTTGCCTATACTTCTATGTCCACCCTGATCCAAAGTGATAATACCTGTCACGGTCTCATAGAATCTGTTCATGCATAACATGAAACTGTATGTAGAGATGAGAGCCCAATTTGAGAGCTTTAAGGAGTCTCCCCCTACAAGACGGGCTCTCTTTAGGGAGTTTTCCACAAGACGGTTTCTCTTTGCCAGAATGATTCCAATGACTGATACTCGGTTGGTATGAACAAAGAATTAAAGAACTAAGCATAATGAATTTCCACCTCAGGAAGATGTGGCACAAGGCCGGAAGGTGGACAATAAAGACCATGTAGCAAATAGAGGGGCGCACTCTAGCTCCACAAAAATAGCTTGGGTAGCTCCGTCGGCATTCTCCGGTAAAGTCACACTAGGCGATTGGTAATAAACCAACTATTCTCAAAAAATCGAACCGGTAATACCTGGTGTGCTATTAGCCCTGGTCATGCTATGCCGGCTTCCTCCGAAGCAGATAATTTACAGGGAATATAAAATTCACAAGCGGTCCCCAGCCGCATGTATATCCATGACATACAGCACCTAGCATTCCCAAATGGTTACTTATCAGGTACTGGCCAAGCTCCACGTCGCTTAACTTCGATGATCTAATGAGAACCGCGATTATGCTGTTCTCAAAGAGAGAAGGTAAAATGTGAAACAGTACACCTCCTAGGACTGCCCAGGATCGTACCTCAGTCTGACAAAAAAAGGCTTGTTCATCCACAAAACAGCCCCTCTTTGCCAGAATGATTGCAAGGGCATATCTTCGGCTGGTGTATGAAAACAGCCGGAGAATCAAGCAATGAATGGTGAAAGACCGACTCACTCAGACTAATACTTTAAATCATTCCGGTATAGTTCATTATAAAAGAGGTGTTAGTCGTTATCTACAACAACAAAAATGCATGATTTAATAAATCATTACACTTGATATTTTTGCACTCACCTATACAATACATTGTATTTTCTCAGTCACCTATACTAAACACATATTTAAAGTATTTGCTATACGATGGATTCTTTCCACAGGGTAGTCTAGATAAAAAAAAACATTGGTCTCCATCAGAACATGTGGTTAGTGTCAGGAAGGTTGTGTATTTTATTAACAATTCTATGGGTGGCATTTTTTTGCAGTCACCCTATATGCAATATATGAAGAACTCTTTCTATGGCATAAATGATGAACTATTTGGTATTTAATAACCTTTATTATTTGTACATTGTTTTTGGAGGCGAGTGCAGCTGAGTAGCATTTATCCTAATCTTTTCTATCTAATGGCACTTTTGGCAAGTGTGTAAAAAATCACATGTCAACCGAAGCTTTGTGAATGAAAATGGGTCAAATATAACCGTTCAAAGCCGTTGAATGGCACTGAAGAAAGGGATAAGAGCTGGCAGGCTTCACTAGGCCCAGACACACTGCATACTTGTATAAGAGTCAGATACGTCCTAAGATGAAGTACTGCTGCCATATCTGGGGAGGTACTGCACAGAGCCCTCTTTCCATGTCTTAACAGAGTGCAAAACAGACTTTGCAACCTAGTGGGGGATGTTTACTGCTCCTCCCTACAGCCACTTTCTCCCAGAAAATATATTGCTAGTCTATCTCTACTATATCGATATTTTCATGCTAGGCGCTCTACTTATCTGCTATCTCTGCCCTCCTCCCTTGTAAAACTTTCACAGCAAGTACCCGTCTAGCTATCACCATTGCAAAGAACTTTCCTTTCTTCCTCTGTGTACCTAGAACCAAACGGAACTTCCACGAACGGAGCTTCTTTCCAAGAACTTCCAATCACAGTACCACAGGAGTGCTTCCCTTCTCACTACAACATATTCCCTTTCAAGTCCAATTTCGACAAATACTTGGTAAGCCGTCCTCTTAAGTAATCAATTGCTGCCTTTTACAGCCATTGTTCCCAATCCTCTCATGGTATTGTACTAACTCTAATTGACAATGTCATTAACCCTTATCCTTGAGCCGCCTTTAGGCCTTGATAAGTGGTTACTCATTAGTACGAAAATATATATATATACAGTTCTCTTACACAACTATGGTACCATTTATATTTATGTTTATGTATTGTTTCAGATATAATTTTCTTTTCTAACTTGCATTGATTTTATTATTTGAATAACTATTGAACGAATTTATAATGCAAGTTTCAGTGCTCTTCCACATCAATTTACATAATTGAGTTACTGTCTGGACATACCACATATGCTATTATAATATTTGAATTATTTACTGCTGTAGTAAGCCGAGTTTCAGTAACACTCCCACCATTGTATGTGCAGCCCTTGATCCTAATGTTGATTAATTTAATAACCAAACTTATCAACGTCTTGATATCCTGTCATATTTCATGCTCACTGGAGCTTTATGAATCAGCTGGGATGCAAATATTCATGACAGTCTCAGAATCTACTTAATCTTCGAGTTGAGTGGCTAAACGCTGTTGTCTACATCAACAACAGGCCATATAATATTTAATATCATTAGGAACAATGATCTGAAAGGAGCAAGGAAATAGCACAGTCAAAGATTCAACACAAAAACACACATGCGCAAATAAATAATAACACAAACATACGCACACACAAATCCCAACACAACTGTATGCACAAACACACAAACAAACATATGCACACATGAAGCTAACCTGAGAGTATTTATTGTACAATAGATGTAAAAGATCTACATACCCTTGTTAAAATGTCAGTCTTTTATGATGCAAAATGTGAGACTGAAATGAATAATTTTAGAACTTTTTCATTTTTAATGTGACCATACAGGTAAATAATTAGATTTGAAAATAAACTGAAGTATTTAAGTGGAGAAATAGAAGAACTTACAATAAATTGGTGGTATAAATAGGCACACCCTGAAATAAATAGTTTTTTTTTTACATTAAATTTCGTTCTTGTAAGCTCCGCACGTCAAGTGACTTCATGCCTAGTCTGGAGCGATATCCATTAAAAAAACTGATCCAGGGGGCGGGTTCGACACTCTGCATATCACAAACAGGACAATAATTCTGTATAAATTAAAACCATACCTTGTATCTTTAACCCTCTTCGCGTGGCTGTTACAAAATTGCGACAAGTCTACCACATATAATAGTAGACGATACTACATGCAAAACTGGTTTTATTTGTAATATAAGACACAACATCACAAATATACACAATAAATTCAGCAATTGACTAATATGTGCATGAGAAAATAAAAAATTTTCATGAGCGGATGGTCAACCTCATTATAAATTCAAGATGGCCGCCATCACAATAAGAAAATTAGGCAGATTTTCCAATTGTTATAGTCCTACTTATATGCTACAAATTTCATATACATTGTTTGAGCATACAATGAAAGGTTAAGCTTACAGAGTCATTTTAAACATAGGTGTTAAAAATCATTTTTCTATAAAAATAAAATTCAGTGCCCAGAGTGTTAAACGTTTCCCCACAGAAGTCCTTCTGGACTGAGGAGTTCATTTTCCTTCTGGAATCAAAGTTGACCAAAGAAAACACAATCGAAGGCAATTAATTTTGGGAGAAGATCGGATTTTATTCAGGGTTTTGATGTTGCCTACATCTTGTTAGCGGTAGGAAGAAGAAAGATTGGGGCTACAGATTTGGTGGCTCACCCCTTACTTTTCGTTTACTATATAAACTTGAGTGATTTTGTTTGCATTTGATCGCGTTGCATTCCCAAGTTAGACTCACTAGCTTTTTTACGTTCATTCCTATCTCGTCTGACGTCATTTCCTCTAGCTATTGTTCCAAGGAAAATTATGCCACCCCTCCCCCCAAATACCAGCCATACAATCCGCGTCTGATCTAACATTCCCTTTGCGAATTTAAATCTCCAAATCTCTTTTTCGGTAGGAAGCTAGTAGCATGGAACATCTTCACTTTGCAAAATTTTGTCACTCTTCTTTTACAAGTGCTTCAGATCTCTTAGAATGTAGCAAGATAAGAAGTGGGCATGTGAATACATGGTACATTTCTATGTACGGTTAAAAGTAAAAATTAGGTAGCATGGAATTTTCCAATGAGAATTCGATTTAGGCCGCCAGTCTTACATGGCGAATGTATGCAATGAAAAAAGAATAAACCCCCAAATAAATTTATGAAAACCCAATTGCATTTGACGAATTTTCTTTATTAATAACTTTTGTTATTGCGAAGAATAAGAATAAGACAGAGAGAAGAACAGATGGAAACTGTGACTGCCACATCACCACAGAAATACGACGAGTGGGTCCCGTCGATGAATTGAATGTACCGTGGGGATTGAAGAAGACGGTTTCTCATGGGCACTATTCTCACCAGATGACCCCACAGTTGTTCAATTGGATTCAGGTCCGGATTCTTGGTAGGCCATCTCAAAACTTAAGTCTTCTTCTTATGAAGCCATGCTTTTATTGAATGGAGCATTATCATGCTGAAAGATGAATTTCATATTCATCTTTAATTCTTTAATGGAAGTTGAAGAGTTGATTGGTATTTGGATCTGTTCAGAATTCTATCCAATTTGACTATGACATTGGTTCCACCTGAAGTACATAAGTGTTACAGACGATGATGATGATGATGATGATGATGATGATGATGATGATGATCTCATGACACTAAGAGATTAAGAGATAAAAACGTAAAGACCGAAAGACTTACTTGATCTGTATATTTTCTTTGCTCGGAAGAGAACTGGTAATGATTGTACTAGGGTCTCTTGTCTGACTCCATCTTATGCAACTCAGAGACAGTTTTATATATACCATTTTGCTCTTTGTTGGCTTTTCCGTTCAGACTCAATTAGCAAGAGTGAGAGAGAGGGGGGGAGGGAGAGAGAGATAGAGAGAGAACGTGTGAGAGAGAACTTCAACCGTTGTTGGCTAATTTTTTAAGACTGCCTTTTACCGATCCACCTGTTTGTTGAGTAGATCACATGATTCACACTTACTTATGTTCTTCTCGCTCATTCCATAAATATCAAATTTGAACTTTTGACAGTTACTTCCGATCTCACATCTACCCAAGGCCACATGACATCTAACATAAACAAAAAGTGAGATTCCTTAGCCTTTGGGCTGGGAGCAAAGTATAGTATCTGTTCTGATACTACACTTCATCTTTCTGTCCTCGGTCAGTGAAGGCGAAGTTCTTCTAGACTGAGGCAATTTTTATTTTTATTCCAATTCTAAGTACCCCGTTTTGGGGAGCTGGATTTTCTTCACATTTAAAATCGACCTTGTGTCTAACTTTGCCATCATGGGGACGCAATTCTTTGAGCTATGTGAAAACATAACTTTTGGGAATTGTGGGGCAAATGTTCAATCGTGGTTTAATTAGTTCATGACACATTATTACACATACTTTTTGGAAAATATATGCATGTTTTTTACAAAATTTAGCCGGGCTTAAATGTTTTGTTTTTTTTAGGGTCAAGAAAAGCTTTCCATTTTACCACCCTACCCTATACCTAGACATATGAAGATAGTGGACAGTTGTCACATGCAGTATACAACCAATACGTTTTTTTACTATTGGGTCACCATTAATCAGAACAAAAGGTCACTCGAGGATAAGGGTTTTAATGAGATGAAATGATTGACAACCGAAAAATGAGGAACACTATGAGAGTACTAACACTGATCAATGGTGCGAACTGCGTTTGATTAATTATGGGGCGGTTTATGAAAAGGATTTGTTGACATTAGATTTGAAAACGACCAAGTTGTAATCAGTAGGGAAGCAGTCTCACGGTAATGCCTTCCACAGACAAGAACCTCTTGCAAAGAAGCTCTGTCCATGACAGTTCTTAGTCACATGGAGACAGACAGAAAAGTCTTTTTTCGTTGTAGTAATAAGATAAATTCTTGCTGTGAATGGCTTACAAAGAGGAACCACAGATTTGAGCTCAGTCGAGCACCTTCCATTGAAATAACGATGGAGTTGAATGAGACTAGCAACCGCTCTTCTGTGAGAAAACAATTGTAAGGAAGAGAAGAGATGAACCCCCACTAGATTTCGAAGTTGATTTTGTACTCTGTCAAAACAGGAAAGAGAGCTCTGTGTGGCACTCACTCAGATGTGGCAGCAGTATTCCATTGTGAGAATTACTGCAGCTACTTTAATACTGCAAGTTTCTAGTGGTCTTTTACTAATTTTTGGAGGGATGTCCTGTTTTTGTCAATGTCACTGTTGACCCATATTTTCACTACTTGATATTGACTGTTTTCACTGTTTTACATGGTATGAGTTTGTATCAGCATCTTCTAAATTGGGGATACACCCAAGATGTAATGAGTTATATAGCATAATTTATGTGGAGTGATCTGGGGTCAACATAAGACCCATATGAGTCATAAATAATCAATTGGTTGGTTTAACAATATGATGTAGGAAAGATTGGAGGTTATAAGTGTCACTGCAATAATGTCCGGAGAGATTGAGGCGTTTAGACTCATGTTGGTCCATCCAAAAACAAGAATATAGTTCAGCAACTGAATAACGACTTGGTTTAAGTTAAAATCATTGTCGACTTCTTTTTCATGAAGGAACCAGCTTCCAATGAAACGAAAAGAAACGAGCATCTTTGTCCGTAGTTCACGAAAGAGAGAAAACATAGAACATTCTACTCAGTGAGGTTATATGCAACACCATGTGACGTAGGCAAGTAGGTTGAGTATTCTAGGCAGAATATTTTCTATGTCAGTATAACCCTTCACATCTTGAAACTCTCCCCGCACACAGTGCTGGCTCTAGCATAGAGACGTCTAAGTTGAAGAATCTTCCCTCCTCCAAGAAAACGAAAATGAGGAATAATATCTCTTTTCACAAAGTGTTGTATCAAACCAAATAATCAGATTCTAAATTTAACTTCTTTTAATTCTTAATGTGAAGAAAAATAAATATACCTTCCAAAATAATTAATGTGTAAATTGTTAAACTGCCACCTTCTGTAATCTAAATCTGTCACTTCTTATTGTCAAACCGAACCAATCCAAAGAATGAAAACATCAATGTCAACAAATGCTTACCCATAAACTTTCCCATAGATGTTCAAATTTTGTCCATTCCATTCACTGTTTTCAAGCCTCTTATCATATTGTTCATCATTTAACTGACAATCTCATTAACCCTTATCCTCGAGTATCCTTTTACCTTGGTAAGTTGTGACTCATTAGTATAAAAACAATTAACAATAAAAATAAATGAAATAAAAATAAAATTTACAGAAAGTAACAAATGTGTGATGAAAAAAGTTTATCTCAAACTGTCAAGTTTGAATTTAATGTTCCTGGGCAATTGCGGGCTTCCTTCCTTACGGTAGGTATTACGTTTTGATATATAAATTATCTACAATTAATTTGCTGTTAAATTGATAAACCAAACAAAGAACATTCACAGAAAGAACATTTCTTCTACCACCATTACAAAGAATGTTCCTTTATTCTTCTGTGTTCCAAACAGAATTTCCATAAACAGAGTTTCTTTCCAACAACTTCATACCTGTAGAACACATTGCCACGATATTGCTTCCCTTTAGACTACAACATGGTCGTTTCGAATCCAATGTTAACAAATACTTGCCGAGCCGTTTTCTTAAGTAATCAAATTTTGTCCGTTCCATTTATTGTTTTCCAGCCACTCACAGTATTGTTCAGCATCCAACTGGCAATCTCATTAACCGCAACTCTTCCGGATTAGTTCATATCAAACTCAGACCAGAAAAATCTCTGCCATTGTTGAGGATGGCTTGTTCTCTGTCCGTCTGAGGTATAGCCCTGTGCAGTTCTAGGAAGTTCATCTTTCCAGACTTTGCCTTCTCACCCTTTGAGAAGGGGTTAGTTATTGCTAATCGCCTTACTGGAGAATGCCGACAGGCTGCTCAAGCACTTTTTATTTTAGACCAGAGTGATCTCCTTCTAAGCCACTGGCTTTTCAAATCTCATTTTCCTGACCTTGTGTCTAATCTCCCCGCCATGAGAGGGAGATAAAGGGAAACCCTTATGGTCAAGTGGCTGTTTATTCCTTCATAAGTGGTGACTCATTAGTATAAAATCATTTTAAAAAAATTTTAAAAAACATTTAAAATACAGAAAGTAATTTTTCTTATCTTTCTATTTTTGCTGGAGATGGGGCATCCGACCGGATGCCAGACATTCACTGGCTATTTCAGACACTCCAGCCCAGAGACCGTTTTAAGATTCTAACCGCCCCTCTAAGTGCAGTTGTTTGTATTTCTCTTGCACTCAGTTCACCGGGTATACTCGCCAGATAAACAAATATGCGATAAGAAATGCTATTCCAAACTCAAGAAATGCTATTCCAAATTTCAAGTGTGAATTTGACAATTCTGGGCTTGTTTGCTTGTCTATAAATAATTCAACCCCTTCTATTATCATAGAAATTTGATAAAGACATTCCCCAAAAAGGCAATTTATAGCAACTGATTTCAATTTGTTTAAGATTTCGAAATAGATAACCGAGAACTTAGTAACCCTTGTTAAAATTGCATGACAATCGTTCTTCTAAGAAGCACAAAACAATCAGTTTGATTATAATCAATTTAAACATCATAAACAAATAAGATCTGTACTCTGTAGAAGAGCGATTTTATAAGCAGGTGTTAAATGCACTTGTGAATTCTGTACAGCTAGATAGAGTGGCGTCTCTAGCAAAGAGGACGGTGGGGTGCACATCCCACAGACCAAAAATGTATCCGTTCGATTTAAACAAACTAAAATGACGAATAATGTGTTTCTTATGTTTCAGAATTTTTGAGATGAGGATTGATCATTTGCATTATTTAGATTATTCAGACTACTGTTCTCATTTGAGTATCGGCTGATGTAACTTCCGATCTTTTTCAGGTGCATCTTGTCAAACTCGGGAATCTTTATGTCAAACTCTGAAATCTGTACGAAAAAAAAAACTCTATATAATCCGCAGGGGTAGATTCTCTTCGTTCTGTCAACCATGAACGGTTAGAAGTCTTAAGTAATTAGCATTTATATTCTTAGTATCATTACCTGTACTAAGGATTGAACCTTCACCCTCTCGAAGGCTGTCACTTAGAACGGATTATTAGTTTACACTTTATCTGTTCTGTCACAGGTACGAGTTAACAAGATGCACCTGAAGAAGGTCAGAGGTTACATCAGCCTAAACATTGTGAGAATCCCAAAAGCATATAACCACTAAATGATAGGCAACTATGGAATAGCCAATAATTTGAAGAGCACAGTAGTGGATAGGCATTAAACAATTCACTAAGTGTGTTTGCAAAAGTGATGGCATAACTACAGCATTATGTTGTGAACTTTGTACAATCATCAACAGCAAACCAATATTTTTTCTAAAATTATCAACTATGGGTTGGATAAGAGTCATAATAAAGAAATGTTATTTCAACCAATCGAAAGTGCAGAAAATATACACTTTCACACCTTAATAAATTACATGTTGGAATATTGGTGCCATACACTAGGAGCCATCTAAATTAATACTTAAGTTAAACCTAAGAAATATACCACACAGTCTGCCCAGGCTCTTCCGCTGTGCAAATCTCTTCATCTCACCACCAGCAACAAATTCAGACTGCCCAGTTACTGCTAATCTCGCCCCCTGTAGTAACGAGCTGCTCTTTATATGAAATATGCTTCTTTTCAGGGTAAGCACAAGACTGTTTCTTCCCAATTACTCTATATTCGACTATTTCTCAAAGTTTGATGTTTGTCATGAATAACATTTAATTTAATCGTTCTTGTCATTTTTCTAATATTCCCTTTCCTTCTACGATCTTCTATTTCATTAAATAATAAAAAGGTTCTAATAAACACAAAAGTCCAAAACACTTGATTTCCGAGTTATAGGTCATTGAAACAAATACTGATCAACATTCTTCATTGTAAACATATAACACATACACTGTTTGTGATAGTGCACTGTGCTTTCTACATATTGGATAGATGAACACTATCCGTGTGTGTAAAATAAGACTGTGGCTGGTGTTGATATGCATACCAACAAAACCATGGAAAAATGATACCAAACAAAAATTAAAAAAGAAAAACGTGGGGCCAAGAACAAAGATCTCAATGTCATGATTGGCATGGGTGTGCCTTTGATAGCCAACATGAGGACCCGATCGGCATCCTGCAAATGTTTGCCCTTCTCATTTCATGTAACAGAATACAACAGATCCAATACAGGTAAATAGCAAGAACATGTTAGCACCTGACAACGTAAGGATGGGACAAAGTCTTATCAGAGTTACTTCTCCATATTGTATGAAGTATTCTCAAAGTTATGCCATGGAAACGTTGATAACTCAAAAACTAATTTTGTGATCAGGCTGACATTTTGTATGGTGATAACCGCTATCAACGAGCATCAGCATACGTCAAATTTTAAAAAATCGAAAGTTGAAATTCCGGCAAAATTTCGACTGCAGCTAAACCTTTTATGCTCAATTTCAAATTTTAGTATTGACGATTGGACACGAGGCTATACACAAACAAACAAGCATAGTGACAAACCAGCAAACAAATTCAACCGAAAACATAACCTTCTTAGCAGAGGTAACTATGATCAGCACAAATCAAAGACCACTCAGCGGAAAAAATGAACCACAAAGAAAACTTAGTAATAAAGCGCCATTACACACAACGAGGCCTTTTAGACATATGGAACATAATTCTAAAGTTATGCCAACGATTTTCCAAACACCCTGTATAGACTGTAAAATCTTTACATATATAACAATTTAACAAGCCTATTTTGATTAAGAACTGAGGTATACAGCGTTATGCATTAACTTACGAAGGGAAAGAGACACATCAAATAGATATGAAGATTACCTCTGGAATTTACCTGACTTCCAAAATTTGTCATAACAAATTGGAATGATTTTACATTCCCTCAGATGTTCTTGTCTCAAATATTTAAACTTATAAACAAAGGCATAACATGGGGAAGAAATATCATTTCTTAGTTCAGGTTTTAATAGAATTTTCAACGGTCGTATTAATCTCTTGAACAAAAATTGCAAAAGTGGAATTGTATTAGAAGATCAAAACCCAAAAAGATAGAGTCTCCGTTTCAATGAATAGACAGTTTGACTTCAAACGAGCTGCTGGCCTTGAAATTGAAGCCGTTTTAAAGATCATTGAACACTTACAGATAGAAAAGAAATTCTGGAGTGTTTCATAAAAGAGATGTATGAATATTATGTGGAAAAAATAGAGAAAAACGAACAAAAGTGTCAGATTGTTTTGAATTAGTTTTTTACATCATCCTTGAAAATAGTTTGATATTGATTGTTGTTTTTATTTCTAAATCAAATTGTAAATGAGAGAAAACGTAAAGTAAAAAAAAAACAGAGTTAGTAAAAAAAATATATTGTTATCTGTTCTGAAAAAGAAGGCTTTTGATCCGATACTTATTCAAGATAGTGTGATGGGGGTCAAGATAGTTCATTGTTTTTTATTATTTTAATTCACTGATGTTTAGCATCTTTTTTTGCTATTCTAAGTTTTTTTGTAATATTCTGAATTCAGTATTTGTTTCAAAGGATTTTCCCAGCCATCTCTATAATACAGCATACGCCATAAGTAAGTATATATTTTTAAAGAATAAATCTGGAGGAGAAATCCTTGTATGCTGAGGCCGCGTTTATTTTGTTTGTTTAAAACTACATTGCAAATAGTTTGTATTGAAAGAATGTTTATTTTGTTTTGGTAGTCGTATTTTCCACACACGAAAAACCGACCTTGTGTGTGAACTTAAAATTACATATTTCAGGAGATGACGTGTTTATAATCATTTAGTCGTAGTTATAAGTAGACATAAAGACAATTAAAAAGACCAACATTAGAAATATACCTGCATGTGAACGAAAATATGTTTGTTGAAACGTAATCCGTTTCACAGAAAGTATAAGTTTCAAGCAGCCGGAATGGCCGAATGATATTTACTTCATTTTAAATATAGCTGTGAGTTAACTGAAATTCCCTTCTTCAAACAAAGAACTCGGTGATTTGGGTAGCGGTTAGAGCAGATAAGTAGAAATGGATGAAAAAAGTAGTCGCTTTCTCTTTGGAAGTTTTTTTTTTGTCAGAGTCAGATTTCACAGATAAAATATAGCAGACATTGAAAGGATGAAAAACGAATGCAAAATTTCTGGAAACACACATGAGGACTTTCTTATCGAAACAGCTAAACATGTAAAAATGTTTTTTTTATTTTCTCTTAATCTGGAGGGGTAAAATCGACTTTATTTTATTATATAGATAACTTCAAAATTGAAAATTATAGAAATTAAAAACTAAGAATAAAAAGGTGTAATATGGGTTTCCCTAACCCTAAACATAATTCTTCCAAACCCTAACCCTATCTAACCATCATCCTAAAGCTAACCCTACCTAACCCTAAACCTAACGCTATCTAAAACTAAACCTACCTAACCCTAACCCTACCTAACTTTGAGGTCTGGAAATAACCAGTAGTCGTTGGGGGCCATATCTGGAGAATAAGGTGGGTGTGAAAGTAAATAGAAGTACAATTCATGTACTTTTGCCATCGTTGTGATTGACTTGTGACACGGTGTATTGTCTTGGTGAATGTTGCACGTTTTCTTCTTCATTTCTAGCCAGTTTTAGGAGTTTACTCCTTTAAATGCACCAATAATGTCATATAATATTCACAATGGATATTTTTTTTTCTTCTAAAAGTAATTCATGTAAAAAATACCCTGTGCATTCCAAAATACAGAAGCCAAAACCTTACCTGTTGATGTTTTCGTTTTTGGCCGTTTGGACGGCTTTCATCTGTTGCTGTCCACTCAACTGACTGCTGAATTGACTCCAGAGTAAATTGGTGAATCCATGTTTCACCTATTGTCAGATATTGACACTAAAACTCATTTTAGTTGCATCGAAACAGTTTACCCCCAAAATAAGTTTTCAGACTTTTTTATGTTTTCCAGGATAAATACTGAATTTGGGCGATCTGAACATTCAGCATTATATGTGCCTGTACGACTGCGTCTAAAGTCAGCATACCACGTCTAAACCGTTGTTCCCGACGGATATGAGTCCGAATAACACTTATCAAACAATTACTTTGCTTGAACAGTATGCTTTATCAACACACAAAATTAAGATTTTTCAATTGCTTTGAATATTTGCAATAGTAGATTCCCTTAAATAATTGTAATTTGTAAACTAATAATCCGATTGGGCTCAAATTTTGACACATGTCATTTGATGATTAATATTTTTTAAAAATCATATGGATTTCTTTTATTTGTGGTGCCATTTTTACGTCAAGCCTAGGACAGATATTTTGAAGGTGGGTCCAGAGAGTTATAGAATAAAGTTACCATCTCTGTTAAATTTAACAGAAATTAGCTAAATTTTGTGAAATTTTGGTACATTTTACATTAGTGTATATATTTGAAATTTTCCTTTTCTTCTTCATTTACGTCTTTTATTTATTTACGGCCTCCTCTATTTGTTTTTCTCTCTGTTTTTTCCTTATTCATTTGCACCCTTTCTTTATTTACATTATCCTCTTCGTCTTACAATGTTGTTACTACAACTTAACTCTTTCCTCTACTCCTTTCTTCCCACTACTTCTCGTTTCATCTGCTATTCCTCTCACCATCTAAAGCATTCAATGTGCAAACAAAATAACAAAAATTATCAGAGTGTTTATATTATATAGATAAGCATGTAACATAATTATATATAGAAAAATGGTGTTTGCTAGAGTGAATAGGATGTCTAATCTATAAATAATGGAGATTTGGTATCTGTCAGTCTGAAGCCAAAACTATACTATTTCAGACTATTGTACTATTGTATTACCTTTCAATGCTCAATTCAGGGGTGGGAGAAGTGTAGTATATTTTTGTTGTTATAATACCATCCTCTCAGGCATTACCTCCTCCTTTGGGAGGGGTGGTATACATCAACAAGAAATTGCCGCAGTCTGTTGTTCATTAGTACACTAAACACTTACATTATATTTACTAGCAAAACTGTGCGAGCAAAGGGAGACTATATTTACTAGCTTGGATGCTGATTTTAAAAACTACTTTCTAATAAATAAACTTCCGATATTAGGAATTTCTAATGTTATTCTTTCATTTTCATATCAACAATGTGTGAATTTAAATGACAAATGCTCTTAGCAAATACACTATTTTGTGTGCTGTACTCACAAAAAATGTCCAGATTCTCAAAAATGACCTTTATTGTAAATCTTCTATTAACCGAAATCATTACAATAACTGAATCCCCCATTTCAAGTGTCCCTGATTATAGGATTGTCTCGTCTGTCTTTAAACAATAATTTTGTGTATAAATGTTATCGGTAAAACTAATTTAAATTTAAAATACATTCATATTAAAATTTTTCAGTAATGAAAAAAAAAATAACCTGTTTACAAAAATAAGTATTTATTGTGGGTATCACAGCCTGCTTTAAGAAGAAGGGTTCTAACAACCCTTTAAATTTCTTAACATGGTTCAACATTCTGAGATACTTTTTGCAGCTTTTGATCAGTTATCATTTTGTTGTTAATTAACACAAGACACAAATAGAAAACATGTACAAATATTATCTTTTGTTTTTAACAAGGTGTTCCTCTGTTTTAGTGATATAAGTAATATAGAACAAGATACTGATGTCAGCTCATTTATACTGTAGTAAATAGAGAAGCGTGTTTGTATCTGCATCTGTTGTAAAAAAGAATTGTGGTTTTGAAAAACCAGTGCATTAGGATAAGCACATTCTTGTGTACAAAAATGCCTGAACATCCCGTCGACATTCCCCGGTTGAGGCGCCTCAGGCGATTAGCAATTAAACTAACCCCCTTCTCAGAGAGAAGGTAGAGTCTGGAAGGTGGAGCTCCGAGGATTTAGCAGAACCATAGCTCCGACTGACAGCAACAAAGTCACTGTCGGACTGTTTGTCAAGGACGTATCCCTGACTGGTACGAACACCCCCTAAAGCTGTGCCAGGTAAGTGAACTCCGGTGTTTTCCTAACTTCATGTAGACTTCTATCTCTGCCCATTTCTCGATCTCTTTTCCATATCCCGTCTTTCTGTCTATTAATCTATGTCACTTACATCACAATTGACATAAATAAAATTCTTCACATTTTTCTTTGATTCCGACCAAGGATATTTTCTGGTCTGAATTTTACGATGTCATCAAAAGTTTCTAGCCAATTACGTTTCACTAATTATTTACCAACACGATTCACCATTTTATTTTTATAATCTCAAGATGTGTACACATATAAAGTAAAATTCTTTAGTATATCATTTATAAGTTTCTCTTTAAACATCTTTAGGTTAAAGTCAGGTTTGTACCTTTCATGGCCATAAGTGTCGTGATATTGTTAAAAATAAACATTGAAAATCATAATATAAAATAGTTAATGATACATAAGTAAGTATATAAATAGTAAAAAACATTAATGTAGAATAAACTGGATAAAGCCAAAAGTGCAATGATAATTTGAAAATTTTAATGACAAATGATCTTAGCAAATGTACTATTTCATGTGCGGTATTCACAAAAATTCCCAGTTACTCAGAAATGTTCTTTATTGTAAATCTTCTGTTAGCCCAAATTACCACATTAACTGAATCCACAATTTCAAGTGTGTCCGCAATTGCACCCCCACCTGACTTATCTTCATCTTGATGGCCATTTCAGCCTTCATTGAATAATATAGACTAAAACATGCTAAATAGCATGTTTTAGTCTATATTATTTAACATGCTATGAACTTCTCAGCCATCAAAAATTGATGACAAATCTCTGCGCATCTATAGAGCATTCTGAGTTGCTTCAGCATAAATTGTTCTGTTAGAAAAAAATTATGTTTATTATAAACAAATTCCATAATATATATAAATGATGTAATTTTGAAGATTTATGTATAACCTGTCACCCTGCAAAGATGATTACTTCACTTAGATATTAGTCAATCAGTATTGGAACTCATAACAAGTTTTAAGAAAGTTGTGATTTGAATGTGCAATGTTAAAATATTATTGCAAATCGATAATTAGTAATTCGATTTCCAATCTTGTTAATTTGTTTTCTGATTGATTTTATTTTATAATCTTTCATTTTACAAGTTGATTAAAACGTAGGGGTTATTTCTATTGGTGATAGTTAAGCTTAACTACTTTCAGACCAAGATAAAATGGTTCATTAATAACATAGCCTAAGATGTTATCAAGAAATGCCAGCAATAAAAACCGTTTCCTCTCATATATATTTATTTTAGCCAAAAAATTACTCAAAGGATGACTTGTAGTTTAGTTTATGCGAATGGCGATTATTTTAATTGTATTACATAACAAGCTCCAGTCCCTGTCCCATCACTGCAATTTTGCATTCCAGTGCTTTTTTTACTTATACTTCCACGGAATGTGCTCCAATGAACTTACTTCACTTGTACTCTCTCAACTTAAAGCTGACAGACCTGACTTGCAGCCAAATCCAACCCATTCACTGTAAAGGTCCCTAGATGCTGGAAAACTTATTATTCTAATAGCTTCTTTCCGCGGACCATTTGCCTTTGGAATTCCCTCCCTGCTCCCTGTTTCGCCGACTATACCAACGCGCAGAAATATAAATGTAATGTGAACAAATATCATGCTGCAGAACTCTCTATTCCACTTAAGATGCCACCTATAAATCTGGCCCCTTATTACAGTAGCCCCTTACGTCTTAGTGTCAACATGTCTTGCTTTGGGTAAATAAAAGTAAAAAATAATTTTTAATTTAGTATCCTAAGCGCTCTGCCTTTACAATTTGGTACAATTCTAACCAATTGTTTTCGAACCTATATTTGTTTATAATCATTATTAGTCGTTGTATACATAGTATATTAATCTCTCTAGCGAGATATACCCAATATCCCAAGAGCTCCTCATGCTACAGTTAATGCAATTTTTTCTAATCTAATATGATTAGTTTTCATGTCTTTGAAGAAACTAAATGATTATTATTAGTAGAAGTATTGTAAGTAGTAGCTGTAACAGCCCGGCTGAAATTGTCCAACCTTCCATGGTGTCGGGTATGTGTCCCAACCAGGATACAGAAGTAGCTTGTAACTACATACAGACCATTCGGTTTTCAGTCTGCCGGAAGTCTTCAAACGCAGTCATCTTACCAATTGGACCATCATATATAGACAACAGGTTTTTCACAGCAGTCGTCGATCTTTTTCTTCCAATCACAGGCGACGTAAAGCTGAACCCAGAACAAATGCAATACCGTTGATTCTGCAGGAGAGCAACACCTTTGATTCTGCAGGAGAGCTAATTCATCAAAAGTGACAAAGTGTATGTAGTATTGATTAGAAGCTTCCACAGCAGTCATCTAACTGATTCTTCTAATGGTGGGCTACATTGAGCTGACCACAGGACCAGCGAAGCACTGTTGATTCTGCAGGGGGAAGGGGGGAACAAAAATAATAAATAATAACAAGTAGTAATAAGTAGTACCACTATAAATCTAAAACAAGAAAAAGCTACAATTATCCACATCGACCCATGGCACATGGATAAAGGTCTAAGTAATAATCAGTTTTAAGTGATTAAAAATTAGTTAAGTCTTCTATTTGGGCATGGTTGACGGAACGAGAACAATCTACCTCTGTGAATTAAATAAACGGTTTGGTTTGAAATTCCGTACCGATTCCTGAGGTTGACATACGAATTCCTGAGTTTGACAAAATGCCTTTGAAGAAAGTTGGAGGTTACATCGACCGAAACGTTGTGAAAATAACATCCAAGATGTAGTTGGAATAATACAAATAATACAAATGATCAATCTCATGTGAAAATAAAAGTTGTTCAAATAATACAAACAAAGACAAAGTTAAAACCCTTTTTTTCACTACCCATTCCTTTTGTATTCTTTTTCACTACTCTTAATGTATGGGAAAAGCTAACATTCTTTGGTAAAATTGTACTCTGTATTGACTTTATTTAACAAGCACTAGATCGTTACCAATAGTCTTCCTTATTTTTGTTACATAATGAGTGCAGTTGTTTGTTTAAGGGTAAAAGGTTACCCCAGAATACAGAAGTCAACAAAACTACTTAACTTCTGCACAAAGATTTTCTCTCTATTGCTTTGCGAGGCGTGTCAGGGGTGCCATCACAAAGGTTGGGGGGGGGTACAAAGTAGGTGTAGTGAGATGCTCTATCTGTCTATCTATCTGTCTGTTTTTCTCTTTCACTTTCTCTCTCTCTTTCTTTCATATGGACGAAAGGAACTCGTCTCTCCGATGTTTTCTGTGACTGTTCTCTTTATAATAACCCTTTATTAATAACTAAAAATCGGCGTCCGAGTGATTGTATCCACAAACCATCAAGAACCTGGGTTCCTGCCGACACGGTTGTATAAGGGTTTATACATGCACCGGTAAGTGAAAGTATAACAGTTGGAAAAGAGTCTCTCAACGTAATATCAAACAGGGTGGTGAAAGTTGTCTGGCTGACATTATCTTCAGTTGGGAGATTCTGTCACATATCTATCTATAGCCATCCCTGTATTTCCTACCTTCATTCGTATTAACAGCAAACAGCAAATCCAAGTGAAAACTGCAAATGCACACGCTCCTCACTTTTACACACTTGCAGACCTATATTCGCCAGTAGTTTCCTATCTGACCACAAGCATTGAACTTCCTTAACCTCCAACCTCACAGGGCTATGTATTATTCACCTTGTTTTTGAATACTTCCATTATATTACAAAAGGAACATAACAATTATGTGAAACTATATGGAATAGCTGACATTCAATATATTGCGCAGATAATTCAAACCGAACTAATGTGATTGTATCTACAGACAGCAAAAACTGAGCTTCCCGATGACGACAAGGGTGTATAATGTTTTATACACGCATCGGTAAGTGAAAACATAACATTCTCCCTTTAATGGACTTGTCAGCAGCATACATATTCCGTATCTTTTTCTCGAAATAGAACAAATATTTTCCTTGTACTCATATAGGCGTATAAGTATCTGGGAAGTTTAAGGTTTGGCATCAAGATTTATGATTTTTGAAACGAATCCACAATAGCATGTAGATATCTAGTGTTTTGGTGCATTTTGCCTCAATGATTTGCAATGGTCAATATATCTATTGCCTCATCTGAAATAAAAATGTGTCACAACAAATGTTCACTGACAAAATATATTATTGATGAACGAAGAAACATCAAAGACAAAAGCAGACATCTTTTGTTGAGCAAGGAAATTTCTAGTTTTCTGCTTCGCTGCTTCTTCGTGAATATTGTGTCTGGCCATCTGCTTCGAGACATGAAAATGTTCCAAAAGATTAGTTTCGGTCATAGGAGAGAGACATGACTCATTTGGCATGGCTGGATCATTTGAATTGCTTCTATTTTGACCAATAAAGGATTCAGAGCAATTAATTTGGTCAGAAAATTAACTCTTTTCATTTTTATTGATTCACTTAATTGATTTATTCGATGTTTGTTTATTTTTATTTTTATTTATTTATTTATTTATTCTTTTTAGCTACGTAACTAATAACTTTTCTATTTATTTTTATTTATCTGAGATTTATTTTTATTCTTATTTTTGGCTTATTAAACTAAAGAATTTAATCTCATAAGCTCCAGACCTGTCCCTTCACTTCAAATTGCATCCCTGTGCTTGTTTTACAAATACTTCCACTGAATGGGCTCGGACAAACTTATTGCACTTGCATTCCTTCAACGTAAATACCTTAGCATTCAAATCTCCCCTCTTCACTATAGAGGTCCCCAGAGCCGGAGATCCTTCTACTTTAATAGCTTCCTTCCTCGGATCGCTTTCCTTAGGAATTTCTTTACTGCTCTCGGTTTCCCCAACTCTATCAACATGCAGAAATTAAAATGTAATGTGAACAAACATCTTGCTGCACAACCCCTAACTTAGGATTCTCTCTATAAATCTGGCCTCTAATCACAGTAGCACCCTAAGGCTCAGTTGCAATATGTCTTGTATGAGGTGTATAAATGTTTAAACAACGAAAATAAAATAAACATAACGCTTGTTTTTATTTATGTATTCATATAATATCTATGTATTTCTTATTAATTCTTTTAAAATTTATATTTTATTTATATCTTTGATATTTATTGAATTGTTCAAGTCATTGAACCAATAGGTTTATAAAATTCTTTATTTCGTTATTTGTTATTCATCTATTTTTAATTAACCCTTTACTTTTCTATTAATTTATTTCATATTTATTTTTTATATGTACTTATTTATTTAGTTGTGGTTATTAAAATAATAACTTTAATTTAATATTTATTCATAATCTTTAATTAACCTTTAAATTTTTTAAATTCATATTTATTTATTTATTTTTATAGTTATTAAACTTATAACTTAAAACTTCTATGGAACATAAATAGTCTTTATTTATGTATTTGATATTTATTTAGTTTCAATTAAACAATTTTATCAATTTATTTGATTTTTATTAACATTTCATTTTTATATATTTAATTTATTTCCAATTTTTATTTTAGTTTGATTAGTAAACTATTAATTTGAATTTATTTATTTGATGACCCCCCCCCCTCCTGTTATAGGAACAAGCCCCAAGAAACTGCTTGGATGATCTAGTGCATCTCCCTAGCTATCATCTGAGGCATCATCACTCCGTAACGTCTTAGTCTAGATGAAGAAAAGAAAACAAAACATTCATTTGTTTTTTTATACATTGTGCTTCAAAATATCAGAGACTTCTTCACAAGGACAAATCTTTTAATCAGTAAGTTAACAAAGTTTGTTTTAATTATTATTTTTAACTTTTAAACTGCCCTTATTATTCTTAACTTTCTACCACCTCTAAAAGCAAACAATACTACATGCAAAACTGGTTTTATTTGCAATATAAGACACAACAACACAAATATAAACGATAAATTCAGCAATTGACTAATATGTGCATGAGAAAATGACAATTTTCCATGAGCGGATTGTCAGCCTCATTATAAATTCAAGATGGCCGCTATCACAATATGCAAATTAGTCTAATTTTACAATGTATTTTTATAATCTTACTTATATGCTACAAATGTCATATAGATTATTTGGACATACAATGAAAGGTAAAGTTAAGAGAGACATTTTAAAAATTAGTGTAAAAAATTATTTTTCTCATCATCATCATCATCATCATCATCATCATCAACAACAACAACAGCAACAACCGGTTTATTTGTTGAATCAGGCCACAATTAATCCTCTGATGAGAGTGGGGTCTGATTATATAGTCTCGATTTAAGTCTTCCCTTCCCTTCTTTTCTTTGGTGAGACCTGACATCATCCATCCCCATGGCTTTTCTATCACGTTTGATCACGTCTCACAAGAAAAACAAAACAAATTCAGTGCTCAGAGGTTTAAACTAACCTGATTAAATATGTAACTTATTGAATAAAATACATAAATCTACACCTCCTTCCAAATAATTTGAATGTAACAAAAAAAGTCATGGTTATGTATTTGATTTTTATATATTAATAGAAGAATACTCATCCCAGATAAAATTAATTCCCCGAACATAACAGTTTTGCACCACGTTTATAACCCCTTAAAAGAATAAAAATCAAGATATAATGTTCCTAAATTTTATGTCTAGAATTCTTATTCCAAATTTGATCAACATCCATTACATCGTTTTGATTCTGTAGGGAAACAGTCCCATGGGAATATCTTGGAAAAAAACCCTGTTCATGGAAATTCTGTTTGGTTTTAGGTAAACAGAGAAAGAAAAGAAATATATATTTTACAAGGAAGCGGTTCCTATGCTAATGTGTCCCACGGATGGGAAAGCTTGGAAATAAACTTTGTTCGTGGAAATTCCGTTTGGTTTGTAGGTACATAGAGAAAGAAAGGAAAATTCTTTGCAGTAATGGCAGGAAGACGAGTTCTTGCTGTGAATGTTTTACTGAGAGTTACCAGAGATTGGAGCTCCGTGGGTGGTCGTACACACTTTAGGACTCGCATGTCTAAATAGCTTTTACATTTTGAACTGATAGCCATTGTCAATTGATTTGCCTACATTATATGATTATATCTCTTTTCTATTTATGCATCGAAAATCTCTGCCCCAATGGCAGCTGGCCAGACTTGCATCTAATTTTACTTTGAAGATTCATACTGCCAAACCCAGGGGACATGGTAGTCAATGAACTGGTGTATATCAGTCAGTCTGCAGCCAAATCCAACACACTAATTAAAACTGATAGTTGGTGAATTAGTCAAGCTATGTAACTAAATAGGTATATTTTATATATATAATATGTGTTTTTATATTTATACTACCTTTCAGAAGATGTGCACTCTGACCTTCTTCACACGTAGTGTTCATTTATATATAGTGAATAAGAATGATATTATGTGCTTTCTCGATGTTAATATCAGCGTTTCCAAGACTTTTTACATATATGCAAAAATGTGGTCTTAATTAAATTTAGCCTATTTTACATATAAAATATTAGCAATTATAATTCATATCATGCTATCAGATATTTGTTTTATATATATATATATATATATATATATATATATATATATATATATATATATATATATAACAAAATAAAAAATAATAAAAAATGAATTAAATTAAATATCGAAAGAATCAAATAAAAATAAAAAATAGAATAAAGGGTAAAAAGAAAGTGAATGAATAGAAATATAATAAATTAATTAATAAACCGTATGTACTACTACTACTGGTACTACTACTATTACTACTACTACTACTAATAATAATAATGCAAGATTGTTTAAGTAATAACATTTAATTTTATTTTCTCTTCTACTCTGCCTTATTTAATTACATAGTGCCATTTAAACTTAATATATTTGAAAATCAGTTGTCCTTAATGGTAATGCAGAACGGTGCGAGCCCACACTCGTTCTTTTTTTAATAAGACAACGGATTACTTATCCTATCGGTAGACATTTCGCGTGAACTGACTTGAACGTTGAAAAAAGGAATGAACGCTGCACGCTTTTGAAAATTCCAGTTTTCTCGACAGCTTCATTTTTCTTAATTTTCTTCATTTCGTATCATTCCTTGACAGGGAGTGAAGGACTGCTCGAAATATTAGAATAAAATATAATATTTACAAAAACAACAACATCGTTTTTATGCTTCATACATCACCAATCATCCTTAAAACACTTCTCTAGAAGCATACGTGGAATAACAGACCAATATATATATATATATATATATATATATATATATATATATATATATATAGTACATGTATTGTATTAGTTTCTGTAAATGTAAATCCGTAGAAACTCAAGTGTTTATAAAAAGTGATCAATAACAAGTAGAGCTGTTTATAAGTATAAATGTTTATTTATACAAACATTATTGGTTACATATGTGCATACATGTTTCGGTTACACTTTTCCCAGAAAGTCAACCTCATCAGACCAAGAATTTCAGAGAACTGGATGGATTTGAAGAATTTTCTCTCCTAAATAAATCTTTTTGAGGTTTAGTCCTTTTCTATTTCTTATGAATTAGTATCAGATTACCTATTCAACTTACTGACCTTTTTGTCAGTGGTTGTCCTTTTTATTACTTTTTATGGCGTCTCCATCACCCTTTCCTTCCTTTATTTTATTGCCGACTTCTTTCTGGGTTTCTTTAAACTCTTTAACCTACCAAGTTTTACAAACTCACTTCAGTATAAATATCTTATCTATATATCAAGAGTCACACATATATAAACAAACACTGATAGATAAGCAAATACGAATAAATAAACAGACATTGATATACATACACATCTAAACATGGACATACACACAGATCCACTATCAATCAAGCATATATTCAAAATACATACGTGCTTATAAATATATTCTAGATGTATAAAAAAATTTTTTTTTTTTTTTAATTCAATACACAAATTCATATGTCTACACAAACACACATATATACAACTATATGCACCTACACACGCATATCTATACACACACACACATACACATATATATACACATACATACATATACATATATATATACACACGCACGCACACATATACATGCACATATATACATACATACACACACACATATATATATATAAAAGGGAGCCAGGATGTGGAGTCGACAATTACTTTCATGGAGTGATAGTATATGTCCGGCTCACATCTATGGGTTAAATAGAATCTATCATTTACAGGCTATTTATTTAAACTATATAAGCCTGCAAACTAATACAATCTAAAAACCAATATAATGTACAAGCAAATTGTATTAAAAAACTCCAATAAAACCCAGCAAACAAACAATCACCTCTTTTGTTTCTCACATTTTACTTGAATCAATCACTTCTTCCGATAGGAAAGCATGTTGTTATAAAAAATTATTCTGCATACTTTAAATGATATTCTAAAATTTTATAGATTCAATAGTCTATTTATAACGTTTTTAGTCTTGCGCCAAAAGGGTTGTCCTCCACTAGTCTGGCACCAAATTAGATAGCATTCAAAGGTCCTTGCCAAATTGCCTATTCCAAGCAACAACACACGGTTCCCCATAGTCCATTCCAGGATTTAACATGATTTTATTGTTATTGTTATTGCTATTATAGTACATTATATGAGGTGTATTCATGTGTATGTGTGAGTGTATGATCATAAGATTTTAGTTTTTATAATGTTATGACCTACTTATATATGAACATATAGATATAGAGAGTAGTAGTCATATATAATATAAACAGGGGTTATATATAAATCTATACATATATATGTATATATATATATATATATATATATATATATATATATATATATAAATATATATATATATAGAGAGAGACAGACAAAAACACACACAAAAACATATATATATACATATATACATATATATATATATATATATATATATATATATATATATATATATATAAAGTTAGGAATGCATATATATATATATATATATATTTATATATATTTATATATATATATAAATATATATATACCATCTGAAATTATTACTTTCCTCTCGGGGATGTTAAAAATAGACTGTCAAAAAGCTCTAATGCAATATTCCGAATAAGTTAATAGAACACTCTCGACTAGTCTTCTATCTGTGCCTGCTTCTAGGTACATATAGATCTTAATTTCCCTTAATTACGTGACAGTTTCTGTTGATGGAGTGGATACGGTGACTGCTTGCAGATTCTAGTTTGACTCTGTGAACTAGGTTCGTGCCTCCCGACCATCTGAAATTGTTACTTTCCTGCACTGGTGAGAACAATAAGCTTGAAACGCTAGCGTCTGTAGGTATTAATAATTTAATATTTATTTATAAATATTATAGATATATTGTTAAATACGATGGACAATTAATTTCTACATATTTTTTACTTGATTATTTTTTAATTTCCTTATGTATTTCCTTGTTTTAAGTTGGAACTGACCAATGTATCTGACATATTCACTTATGTCCGTATTACTTTCGAATCTATCTGGATCCATCTTCAGGGTTGGTTATCAAGTAAAGAACATGGTGCTTAGGTATTTATAGGTAACTTTTTCCGGGAATCACGTGTTAGTTACAGCATGAATAAGTTACTTATAGTCATTTTAGTATGTTGTCACAATTATTGAAATTTACTTTGTTTATGGTTGGCTTTTTGTTTTAATGTGTAGAGCTTCTAATATATGTAGTTTTTTTGTTAGTTGTGTGTTCGAAAATAGAGGTGTTATCTACAAGAAGTTTTTGGAATTGTTTATATGCTTTTTTCTTCATTGTCAGAGACACAGTCTCCCAAAGAAAATTTAAATTCTCAGTTCCTGATTGCCATTTGGTGAATGGAATCTTGACCATGCAGGTGTTTTTGGTGGGACCTCTCAATGCCATATTAGTGGGAACTGCTACGGTTTTTCTTTATTCAGTGGTTGACAAAGATAACCTTCTTTTTTTTACTTATTCTCTCTGCATTCTGCTCTAAACTCCTCTGTTGACCTCTTCCACAAATCTTCCAACCTTAACATAAGTCACAAAACAAAAAGCTGTTCAATCGTTGCTTAAATGAGAAATGTTTTCCATAACATTGGAAGACTACATTGGTCTGCCCCGTATTCAAAAATACTGGAGATCGGTCCTTTGCATCCAGTACAGACCGATCAGTCTTCTGTGCGTCATAAGGAATTTGCTTGAATCTGTAATAAATCAAGTAGTTGTCAACCAGGTCAACGAAAACAATCTTCTTAGTGATAAACAATACGAATTTCGTTCTGCAAGATCTACAGCTGACGTGCTGACTGTGATTTCGCACAGGATCAGTGAATCTATTGACAGGGACTTCGTTTCTAGAGCAATAGCTCTTTATATATCAAAGGCATTCGACAGGGTCTGGCACAAAGGTTCGCTCTACAAGCTTTTTAGGTATGGAATATCTGGTTATGTCCTCTCAACCATTGAATACATTTTCTCCAATAGGTCTATAAAAGTAGTTGTTGGTGGGAAAATGTCTGAAGAATATAGCATTAATTCTGGCATGCCCCAAGGATCTATTCTAGGCCCAACCCTCTTCTTGATCTTCATCAATTATCTTTCTAATGATATTCTGAGATAATTAGTTGACATATATGCAGATGATGCAGATGATTCAACTATTTATGAAGAGCATCAAGGATCAAACTCTTTCTGACTTGGATCATGTTGTGCAATAGGAGTAAAAAATGTCTGCTTAGTTTTAATGCCTCTAAAACCAAGCTTCTCTCTTTTCACCACACATGCTCTAATCCTCATTTCTCCCTAGTCCAAATTAATGGTTCTTTCCCTGAGGAATTCCTCGTTTTTTGATAAAATCTGGGACTGACATTCACTCCAGACCTGAAATGGAAGACATACATCAAATCTGTTGCTAAGGTTGCTGGAAAATTGTTGGATCATTCTACCGCTCCAGAAAGTGCCTCATCCCTGACGCAATCATCTATCTGTATAAGAGCTAGATAAGACCTAAGATGAAGTACTGCTGTCATATCTGGAGAGATGCTGCTCAGAGCACCCTTTCCTGTCTTGACAGAGTACAAAATTGACACTTGTACATCCCTAAATTAATGAACCGATCATTATGAATTTTTAAATAGGCAACAAGGTGAGTAACAAGGGCACATTATTTATTTTGTAAATTTTATAAGTGATTTTATTAAGTAATTGCCTACCAAAGCTAAAGCGAGCTTTACCTGCCTCTGTGTACTTGTTAAATTCCTAAACTATTGAACTTATCACTATGAATTATGGAGTATGTATTCTAAGCAAGAAGGAGTATGCCACAGAAATCATACCATAAGAAAAAGACCTGTTAAAATCCAAAATAAATGCTATATTTAACCTGTCTTAGACCGAGTATTCTACTAGTATATATATATATATATATATATATATATATATATATAACCAATATTCACTAACATTCCCAAAACAATGGTTTGGAAAAAATGGTTTGTGAGATGAAGAAAATTTTGACCTTTGGAATGTAACTAAATCTTGTTTATTTATATATTCTCTGTTGTTACATGTTGACAATCATCGAGCTTTCATTTGGAAGAGGTCAGTATACATAAAGAATAGAAGGTATATGCTAAAACATATATTTTCACACCCCTATATATATGTATATATATATATATATATATATATATATATATATATATATATATATATATATATAGAATGAACAGTGATACTTATAGAATGAATAGTGATTAATTAATTTACAACATTATTTATTACAGTTCCAAGAATTCAAGATCACCAATGATCAATGTGTGTACATATGTACAAGTTAGTCTCCTAAACTAATGAAATGATCATTATGAATTTTGGAATATATATTCTAGGCAATACAGTGAATAAAATGAGCACAATATGATTTTTGTAAATTTTAACATTCAGGTGGTGCATATATATAAATTTTGTAGTTGTATATATATATATATATATATATATATATATATATATATATATATATATATATATATATATATATATATTATCAGGTTCAGATTATATTGTAATAACCATGTTTTTATTTTATTATTTTTATTTTTATGTTTTTTAATTTCTAAAAAACATAACATTTCTGTGATATATATTTTTTACGGTCCGTTTCATTTATCTTGTGCCAAACAACATTTTTGTAGTGGAATGAAGTACTAGACATTTTAAATGTGTCAAATCAAATACTGCAAGCCAAAAGCAATGATATATTCCTTGTCATCAAGGTTTTTAAAACTGCTATTGAAAAGTTACAAAATCTCACGTCCGATGAGATGTTTGATAATTTTGAAAAAAGGACTAATTCTTTGTGGATGTCACTGTTTTTTGAAAACGAACAAGATATAGATTTCAAGCAAGTTCGCATTCACAGAACCAAATGTATGCCTGGCGAGCAATCTTGTGATAGACGGCTGAGAGATTGAAAAATAAAGTATAAAACTGAAATTCACTTTCACACATATGACGTTATGGTGGCAGAGTTGAAAACTCGCACTGATGGTTGCACAACTGTTTGGTTTTTACATCCAATAGGGTTTATAGAAGTTACGGATGACGACCTTATGGACCAGGTTTCTCTTCTTGTGTCAGGGTTTACTTGGTGAATTTATTAATGATTTATATGGTGAACTTAAGTATTTCCGCGATACGTATTTTGATAATGCTGATTGTCTGGAGTGTAGCAGTTACCTCCTCCTTTCAAAACATAACTACACCGGTTTGCCGGTAGGTGTCGCTTTTTCACCGACAGGTGGCACTGTAAAGCGACACCAGAGTTATCTGCCCTTCTGACTATAAAAACCGTTGCAAACGGAAAATCCATCTCTCTTTCACCGACCAGCATCGGCAGAACAACGCTGGCACCAGCGCTCCATCTCTCTCTCTCTCTTCTCTGGTCGACAGAACGACGCTAATACACTAGCGCTTCGTCTAACGCTTTTCTCTACAAATGGCATCGGCATAACAACTACCAACACACGTGGTCAAACAACGGTAAGAGTTTCTCAACTCATTTTCTTTATGTACGGCTTTCAAAGACTTTCCTCACGCCGGATTCATTTCTTCTTATACCTTTTCAAGAACTGTTTTTCCATCGACACACATGCATACATCACACACTTCATCATTCCACGTACACATACGTTCAATAAACGTTATTTGAACTACTTCATTTTGTTTGTTAATTATTACTCTGTCTTTGCATGCAACAATTGCTTGATTTACTGAACACGTTTATAATCGGGGGAACACGACCTTCGATCCGAACAGAAGCAATACCAAACGGCTGATGTGATCGGCTATTTGAACTTTTCTATTAGAAATGTGCTTTCTGACTTGTTTATACAGAGTGAAATATTGTTTCGGCTCTTCTTGGCATAGCAAGTGCGAAAAGAACATTCAGCACTTTGAGGAGGCTTAAAAACTATTTGAGATCAACTATGGGACAAGAAAGGTTGAATTCATTGACTATTTTGGAAATAGAATCCGAAATCGCTAAAACAGTTGATATTTCACAAACAATTACCGACTTTGCGAATATGAAAGTGCAACGTGGGGGTGTTCAACAGATTAGTAATAAGTAATATTATTTAGTTTCAATAGTTTATTTTTATTTGTTTTATTCATTTGTAACACTGATTTAACACTTTCTTTTTCATTTCTGTTTCGTTTCTCATTGTTGTTTCGTTTTTCATATTTTTGTTTGTTTCGCATGTATCTGAATTACCATGAAAGGCTTCCATCTCCTAAATATAGCTCACATTACGACTCCTTACACCGAGCAGCTGTGTCCAAAAATTCATAATGATCGGTTTATTTGTTTAGACGTTAATCATGTAATACAGATATATGAACATAAAAAATACCTAACTTTATATACATATATAATATAGTATGTATATATATATAGAGTAGTATATATATATATATATATATATATATAGAGAGAGAGAGAGAGAGAGATAGAGAGAGAGAGAGTAGTATACATATATATATGTATATATATATATATATATATATATAGTAATTTATGAAAATATATTTATAGCAATTAAGCTACACAGGGGCTTCCGTGTTTCATCCCCGTAGGGAATCGTCAGGCTAAAATTTTAACCTGACGATTCCCTACGGGGATGAAACCGGGAGTCTCTGTGTAGCTTAATTGCCATAAATATATTTTCATAACTTACTACCTAGCTCTACTCACGTATTGAGCACTGTTGAAGTAAACACTGAAAATCCATACATAAAATATTATATCTCCTTATAACATTTTATGTGGATACATGAAATAATATATATATATATATATATTTATATATCTATGTATATTTACATAGACACACATTAATATATATAAGATGTGTATGTGTTCATGTGTTTGTGTATTACCCCATTAATCATAAAATAGCTATAATGTTTTCTTTGATCAGCAAATACTTTCATTCACAATGAATATATTAGATAATTTTCATTTGTTTTCAGCAGTCAGATTTGTCTGTGCACATTAGCAAGCTAATATTACTTCCTTTGATACTCAGCGCCATCTAGTGACAAATCCGTCTTCACTTGGTTATTTTTATTATCTGCCCCTTTTTAAATATGTCTGCTCTCCACTAGAGCAAATGATTTCTTTCAGTTCACCAGACAACATAAAATTGGTAATTCTCTAAATCACTTTATTTTTGTGGGCAACGTTTTTTTTAATTCTTTTAATTTTTGTGTTTTCTTTCTCTGCTCTACACTTCAACATATTTTTAAAATGGCACAATGTGTTACTATCCTCAGAGTAATTGAAATGAAATACTTTTTTTGATAGTCCAAATGACCTATTATTTTCCTTCATCTCTCCTGAACACTTTGCCTATCCAATATAATAAAAAATGAACGTACGCGTGTACGTATGCAAATTTTATTTTTATCAGCAAAGAAGAAGAGGCTTAATCTTGATAATATTTGATCATAATTAAAAAGAAAAGTAAGAATTTATTTTATAGACACAAAAATATTCCTTTATTATTATTATTATTAAAAGAGAAGGAAGGGGAGGAGATAGTTTTATCTTCTTCGTGTTATCTATTAGTTTGGTTTTCGTTTCGATTAGTTTTATCTTCTTTTTTGTATCAATTAATTTTTTCCACATTTTATCGAGAGAGAAGTTTTGACTTCTTTCTCATGTCGATTAGTTTCATAACAATGATTTCAAGTAATGAATAGGAATTAAATTGCAAAATGATAGCGAGCGGGTGAAGCTTGCTAGTAAATAATAAATGTAATTAAAGTGTATCTCTTCAAACAAAACCTAACCCCCTACCAATCAGCTTGTTAGAGGAAGGCAACGCTTCATATATGTATATATATATATATATGTAGGATAAATGTTTATTTTTACAAACATTGTTGATTACATATGTGCATATATGTTTCGGTTGTACTCTTCATAAATAGACAACCTCTTCAGACCAAAACGAGGAATTTTATAAGCCCTTTCATAAACATTGGAGTTTCAACCGATTAACATCTACAGAAACTAGTATAATATATGTACCATATATATATATATATATATATATATATATATATATATATATATATATAGAGAGAGAGAGAGAGAGAGAGAGCGAGAGAGAGAGAGAGATACATATATATATATATATATATATATATATATTTCTTGACTGACGAAGGGGATTTTTAATCACAATAAAAAAAAAAGAATATATTGGTGTCTAGCAAAGGTTTAGACTGAAACTAATCAGCCAAATAGTGAGTCACAAATTCATGTAGTCTATTGTTTTTAATTTTCTCGTGGGCTGATTATACATTCACACACACAAACGTATATATATATATATATATATATGTATTAATTCAGTAGACTACTAAATGTATTGAATAATTAATATTCTGTAATCATACTTCAAAGATTTATGAACTCAACAATATGTTTCCATGTGTACACGCATTTCAAAAATTCAGCTTTATTATCACTTTTAGACAAGACAATTTAATGACTTTTATCATCAGCGCATATTTTTCAGCAATTCAAATTCAGGCAATTTCCAACAGAAATATTTGCAAGAGTTCCAAAACAAAGTCCAGAATAATGCACCATTTCTTCTATAATGACAGGCTTAATAAGATAAATAATAAAGCGTGCAATTCTACTGATATTTTTCTATGTACTAACAAGTTACCGTTTATTAAAGCCCAACGCCCACTCGAGGATAAGGATTAATGAATTTGTCAGGTTGATGGTGAAACAACACCATGAAGATTAGTAACGATGGTTGAACCTGGGCAGAATTTGATTATTTAAGAAGACGGCTCAACAAGAATTTGTTTACATTAGATTTGAAAATGACCATGTTGTAGTCAGCCAGGAAGCAGCCCCATGTTATTTTGTTCCACAGACACATAGTTCTTGGACAGAAACTTTGCTCATAAAAGTTTAGTTTTCGGTACACAGAGGAAGAAAGGAAAATTATTTACAGCTGTTGTAGCTCAACGAGTTTTTGTTGCGAATGTTTTATAGGGGAGACCATATATTGGAGCTCAGTCGAGCACTTACCATAAAAATAACGATAGAGTAGAGAATGACTAGCAATATCTTTTCTGTGAGAAGAGGGCTGTAAGGAATAAAAGAGGACATCCCCACTAGATTTCGAAGTCGGTTTTGTACTCTATCAAGGCATTGAAGAGTGCTCTGAGTGGCACCTCTCTAGATGTGGCAACAGTACTCCATCTTCGGACGTATTTAACTTTCATACAGGTAGAAGATTGCGTTAGGAGTGGATACATTTTAGAGTGGTAGAATGATCCAACCATTTTCTCAGCAACCTTAACAACTGAATTAAAATATATTGACATTAATTGTTATCCATTGAGCTTAAGCTTATCTGCAGTATTTATTTATATCCTGATGGTTTCATAATATTTTATTTTATGAAATATGTGTGTGAGGTCATCTCCTAGAGATATATCAACAGTTATAGTTCTTGAACTAAACTTTTCTAAAGAAAAATATATTTATTGTACCTGAGTACCTGAGTAAATTATGTCTTTTTTATTAGGTCATGACCAATGGTTTCACATCCTGAGCGATCGCCACTTGGCCTAAAACCTGATCTAAATCTATAGTTCTTAAAGGATCGCGATTTAGATCGTGTTTTAAATCTTCTGATGATAGCCCAAGGCATGAAACTACAGCTGCAAAGAACTTTTCTTTCATCCTCTCCATGCTTAATATCAAACGGAATTCCCAAGAATTGTTTCCAAGA
Source organism: Sepiola atlantica (assembly GCA_963556195.1). Lineage (NCBI taxonomy): Eukaryota > Metazoa > Mollusca > Cephalopoda > Sepiida > Sepiolidae > Sepiola > Sepiola atlantica. The sequence goes on from OY744516.1 coordinate 148,508,094, forward strand.
ATTTCCCATCTGTGTTACACGTTGCCACGAGACTGCTTCCCTACGGATTACAACATGGTCGTCTTCAAATCCAATGTTGACAACTAGTTGTCATAATCAGTTCTAATGGGTAATCAAATTCTGCTCATTACATTCATCATTTTCAATCCTTTCATAATATTCTTCAACAATTCATTTATCTTGCTTTTCGGCTAGGAGCAAAGTGTGGTATCTGTTCTTATACTACGCTTCATTTTTTTCTGTCCTCAGTCAGTGAAGGAGAAATCATTCTAGACTGACTCAATTTTTAATTTTGTCCCAATTTAAAGTACCCCTTTTCCCACATTGAAAACCGATCTTGTGCATAATTTTGTCCTCGTGGGGAGGCAAGTAAATAGGAACAATACATCCATCTCATCAACTCTTATCTTTGAGTGACTTTTGGCTTTGATAAGTGGCAACTCATTAATATAAAAACATGGTGAGCATGTCATAGTAGGATGGTCACTATTATATACTGTTACTACGGCTACTGCTTCTACTGTTGAATACTAGGTTCTATTCTGTAGAGGCCGGCTATCTTTCTTTAGTCTTCACATGACCGGATTGTCTGTTTGAGTTGTAATAGTCGCAAAGCAAATTCTATGGTTTCGGTCTACTTTAAAAATATTTTTCGGATTCAGATAAAACGATGTGCAGGGACCATGGTAGATTGTCCATGATTTTATGTACTAAAAGCCCCTCGAGTAATGATGGTGGTGATTTGTCAGCAGTTAAGCTGGCAGAGTGCTTGCCTCACCTATCATATCATAGTAACACATGATTCTGTCAAATATCGCACCAATACCACCCTTCAATATATATATATATATATATATATGACACTACTTCACCAGATGATATTCTACTTGTTTAGCAACTATCATTGGAGTGACTTTGCAAGATAGTCGAAGAAATACAAATATCACAAAAAAGACTTAATATTAACAGATCAAGCAACAACGTTATTCGAAAAAAGAAATAACCTGGTTTTGCAGGTTTCTTGGCTACCAGACTTCAGCTATGTAAGAAGGCATATAAAGATATCATTCAAAAAAAGGTTAAAACAAAAAGAAATGGATCAACCAGATATAGGTTGAGACTGGTATGCTGCTTATGACAGCTGAAAGACTGAGCAAAGACCGTGATAAGTAGTAGAATTTTTTTCAAGCATGTAGAGACGCTCTCTGGATATCAGGAACTAAATCTGACCGAACACCGTTTGCTGCTAATTTTGAGTTAGGTACTCTTCTGGTTTGTGAATTATGTTTGTAGGGTGATTTAACGCCTAAACAAGTTAGCAGGGTTCAGGCAGTTCACCATTTTGCAACACTCTGCCTAGAATAGAGAATAGAGCTTAGTGAAAAAGAATAGAGCTTAGCAAAAGGATTTGCGAACAAAAGATTCTTCAATCGACATGTTAAGAGTCGTAAAATCCGGTTTTAACAAAATGATGCGCTTCTAAGTGTTTTCTTTCTCTCCTTTACAGCCCAAAGATCAACTCAGCTAAATAGACCATCTTCTTTCATAAGAACGTGTCGATTTATTTCGTCGGTACTTGTTCTGATTAGGACACAAACTAAAATCGAATTGGCTTCAGTAGTTTCCGGATGTTTATGTAGACAGCCAGAAAATGCTGAGGTGCTTATTCAATCAGAATGCGAGAAAATAAGTCACATTTTAATTGATTGATTGAATCGCAAAATTCACTAATTGAAAATAAAAATTGATCAAAGCGATAATTAATTTTAACGAATCCTAACCCTAACCCTGCCACTGTTTTAACACTTGTTCAGTGAAAAACAAACTTTTTCATGCGGAAAATAACATTTTATAACGCTAACCCTAACCCCGTTTTAACACTTGTTCATTGATGTTTTTCTTGAAAAAGAAAATTTTACATGTAAAAAAAAACATTTTTTCCAGTTTCGTTTTGGATTTTTTGGATGCAGGCAACCGACTTTTCATTCAGCCTTTTCCGGCCGTCTACATAAACATCTGGAAACTACCGACGCCAAGTCGCTTTTAACTTGGGTCCTAATCTGGACAAGTACCGATTGATCAATTGATGTCTCTAAGGTTGTCTGCAAAACCGACTTTTGATTGTAGTTACGAGACTGTCCCCCAAGGCAAGATCTCTATGAGACGCTTGAACATTGAGAAGCCAACTGGGAGAGACAGCTATGTATTCTGATTTAGAGATGGACGGTATTATGGGAGGCTGGCAACGTTGAGGGTATCAGCATCCTCTTGCCCCGTTGCTTATATAACACAGACTTTCACAGAACACTGATATGCCGAAATACCAGTCCACCAGGAGACAGATTTTGATACAACATCGCATATCACCTTGGAACTCAATTTCTTGATTGTTTGCCTTTTCGCTTGGAAAAACTCCCATGTGAAGCGTGACAAAATACCCCTGCCCAAGTTTAAACTCGGTCAGTCTCTTATTATGACAAACTGCGACTGACTGGCCAATCAATGCACGTTGTCTCTTTTAAAAAACGAATGCTGGATTATTTTTACAATTGTTCAAAAGAAAAAAAATGCTTCCACTCTATTGAGTTAAGAACACTTTTATTTTCCTTAAATATAAGACAGCTGTATAACCATATGCAGATTACCTATAAAAGCAATACTCTAATACCAACCACCACTCATAAATACTGTTAGCCAATCAACATCCATTCTATGAAGTATACACATTGCTAATTGGACTCCTAATCACACTTTCTTATAGAAGAGCCGTTGCTAGTCTTTTTCTACATCATCGTTATTTCTATGAAAGATGCTCGACTGAGCTCCAATCTTTTGATCCTCCTTATAAGATCTTCACAGGCAGAACTCGCTTTATTACTGCAATTGAAAAAAAACTTTTCTCCGTGTGCCCAACGTAAGGTGTAATCTCCATGAACAGATTTTCTTTCCAAGAATTTCACAAAGTTATCAAATACTTGTCATAAACGATCCCAATAAGTCATCAAAATTTGTTCATTTTCATTCATTATTTTCAATTCTTTCATAATATTCTTCGTCATGAAACCGATAATCCATCCATCTCATTAACCCTTATCCTCGAGTGGCTTTTAGCCTTGACAAGTGGTGACTCATTGGTTTAAAAAAAAGAAATGATATATGTGTGGGAGAGTTCACTAAAGAAGAACTGAAACGCATTCCAAATGGGTTTCGTTTTGCGTTTCAATTTAGTTTTACACTTTTTGTCTTGCGTTTCAGTTCTTCTGACAATGTTCAAGCTAAACAAAAAGCTAAAAGAACACCTTGCCTTTACGAAGTAATTTCTATCAAACAAGGAGTTGTACAGTCGTGTATGAGTTATACATCTATATTTGAATTGCATAATTTTTTGTTGTTGTTCAATGTTTTGGTTTCTTTTATTGCCTTTTATTGATATCTGGTCTATTTGAAAGTTCTTTCCGTTTTCTTGCAGTTTTTGTTCAGTTTGAAAATTTTCTATCGTCTTTTTCTTTATGAATATACTAGCCTTCATAAAAATGTAACAAGAGAGCACAAGAAAGGTAGACAATAAAATATAAAAATCATTGAGGATTTTTAACATCTTACATAACAAGTGTGTTATAGGAGGATCAATATTAAAATACTCACATTATCATATTATAATATCATAGTACAACAATTACTACTAATAACAATAAACACTTATCGGTTCAAAACTATTGAGTAGAATTGCACCAAATTTTGAATATTATTGTAAGAAAAATGATGTATGTAAATCTCCTATAATCGTAATAAACGCTGATAAATTTCCAACATCAACACTTTCGCTCAACTGGCCAATATTTGACACACTGTCTGCTTTTAATCCGTCTTTTTAAAAGTCAGTTGATCTCTACACATACAAATTAGTTGGTCACGTATGCAAATTAGTTAC
>OY744516.1:148517024-148527024 GCA_963556195.1 Sepiola atlantica
CAGTACTGGAAAACGAAAAACACAAAATCCTCTGGGATATGGCTATACAAACAGATAAACTCATACAAGCAAGGAGACCTGATGTTATTATAATAGACAAAAAGGAAAAATCTTGTAAAATCGTACACTTCTCGTTCCAGCAGACCACAGAGTGAAGATCAAAGACACGGAAAAACGAAGTAAATACACAGAACTAGTCAGAGAACTTAAAGGAATATGGAGCGTGAAGAAAGTTAGTATAATACCAATAATCGTAGGAGCACTAGGAACAATCCAAAAAAACCTGGAGAAAAGACTGGGAGAAATTGGAATCAAAGGGACTATCGAAACCCTACAAAGGACGGCAATGATTAAAACAGCTGCAATCTTAAGGAAAATCCTCGAATGCGGAAACTAACACACATAAGCTACAAAGGCTAACCAGTCACAAGGAATTTACAACGGAGAAAACAAGACCATATGAAGAACACCACAACAAGAGCCAAGGAACAGAAACTGCAAGAAACAGCACTTCATAATTCCCCCCCCCCCCCCCAATAAATTACACCGGCCTCAGCTATCACTCCACAAAAATGAACCAAGAAACAGAAATTACAAGAAACACTATAAACTCCTCCCGTTCCTCCATCCACCCCCCAAAAAAAAATTTAAAAGAATTTTAAAAATTCTTTTTTTTTAAATAAGGGAAGAGAAAAGGAAAAACAAAAAAGGAATTGAAGGGAAAAAATTTAAAAATTAAAAAAAAAATAATAATTTCTTTTTTTTTTTTTTTTTATTAATTTAAAGAAATATTATTTTATTCATTGATTTATTTTTTTAACTGGTGCCGGCCTAGGCTGACACCAGACAACATATTTGTAGAGAGTCGAGGAGGATGAGAAGACCGAGGAGGGACAGCACAAACCAGACCTCCACTCGAAAAGTGCAAAGAGTGCTGAGACCTTGGGGAGGCTTGTTGCCACCCAAATCCCAGAGAAGACCAATTGTCTTTACCGGCGAGAAATCAATGGTAAGAGACTGTTGCGATACCGCATCGTTATCGAAAAGAGGTGAAGAACACTGGAAGTCTGGGGAGACTTGTTGTCACTCAGACTCCAGGAAATACCACTGGTTGTTGTCGGTGAGCAATCACTGACGATGATCTGTGTGAGAACTCCTAGTGAGTACAAATAATAATAATGATAATAATAAGAATATTAATGATGAACAATAATAATAAAATAAAATTAAAATTAATGCAAAAAATAATGAATAATAAACAATTAACAATAAATAAATAATAAAAATAAATGAAAAAATCAAAAAATTCTAATAATAAAAATAATAATGATTATTATAGAAATAAATATAACAGTGATATATGGAATGTAATACTACTAGTAGTAGTAATAATAATAATAATAATAATAATAATAATAATAATAATAATAATAATAATAATAATAATAATTATTATTATTTATTACCATTATCATTAAAATATTGTTATTATTATAATTATTATCATTTTTAGTAGTAGTAGTAGTAGTAGTAGTAGTAGTAGTAGTAGTAGTAGTAGCAGTAGTAGTATTACATTTCATATACCGAACAGTGTAGGTCACTTAAATAAATAACTATATTGTTGTTTATAGAAGGATTTTGTTTTTCTTTCATTTGACGACTCTTTTTGTTACAAAATATTTTAGGAGTTGGTCATACAGTCGACGCGTACATTAACTGCTGTAACTGAATTGATTTCCAAATGACACAATGGTAGCTTATCTTAAAACTGTATGTTTTGTTATTATTATTTCGTTTTATTTTTATTATTGTTTTATTTATTTATAGTTATCATTGTTTTATTGATTATTGTTATGAAGAATTATCTGTACAGATGTCTGCACAAGGTCTGCTTTCTTGGTTTGGCTTGGGATCGATATTGAGAAGTTAATTTTTATAAATATCCACTGTCATACTAAATGCGACTTCATCAGCGTTTGTTTCACTAAGGCGTTTTTCCTATATACTTAAATAACACAACATATATGCTGAAATATAGATTAGTTCTGGGATTAAATTATGGTTGAAAGAACAATATGTTGTAATTGTTTTAACTAGCCACTCAATTCACCCGTTTCACTCTTAGCTATCTATGTATTTTTCTCACCCTACTCTAATATGTGTTATTCATTTAGAGAAAGAATGACCCCTTTCTGCGTTGCAATATGCGTGTCTGTACATGTCACAAACACGTATGGGAAAATAATAGGTCTCTTTGCTTTTATATAAGAATAATAATGAATAATCATATTTCTATATAATAATAATAATAATAATAATAATAATAATAATAATAATAATAATAATAATCACGGTTAAATTATTTAGTGATGACATACGAATGAAATTTGGCATCACTAAATGTAGCATTCTTGTTATAAAAAGGGGTAAACTAGTCCATTGAGATGGCCTAGAAGTCCCAACAACAGATCTGATAAAGAATGTAGACAATGAGAGGGGCTACAAATATTTGGGAATTATGGAGACGGATAATATTAAAAACAAGGCACTGAAAAAACAGGTCACAGCTGAGTACAACAGGCGAGTAAGGAGCATTCTTAAATCACACCTCCACAGTCGAAATACAATCTATGCTATCAATGCCAGAGCAGTAGCTATCATTCGATATACTGCCACTATACTTGACTGGAATGTAGATGAACTAAAATGTTTGGATACCAAAACACGGAAAATGCTTACAATTTATTGAACTTTTGCAAAGAAAGGAGATGCAGATCGATTGTATCTACCTAGAAAGGATGGTGTTGGAGGTCTGCTTAGTGTTTAAGATGCCATGAATATCGAAGAAGGTTGTCTATATAAATATATTTCTGAGAGTAATGAGATTCTTCTTCGTGAAGTGAAAAGAGAGGAAGTACTAAAAATTGGGGTGAAAAAGAATCAAAGGTTACAAGAAAGGGTTAAAATTATTTGGAAAGAAACTACACAATGTATTTTTTAAGAATACTACATTTAGAGATAATGAGAGCTGAAATTGTTTGGTCAGGGTTGATCTCAAAAGATCTACCAAGAGCACCTTAATGGCAGCCCAGGAACAAGCCACCCGCACTAGGTCCATCAAACATTACATTCACAAAACTGCAGAATCACCGATATGCTGATTGTTTAATGAAAGGGAAGAAATCTTAGCGCATATTGTATCTGAATGCACAATGCTAGTCAACATCAGTATAAAAAATGGAGATACGACAGAGTCGCTCAGGTACTACACTGGAATATATGCAAACTTTATAAATTGGACCACAATGAGAAGTGGTATGAGCATAAGCCAGAAGTGGTACAGGAGAACGACAATATTAAACTTCTTTGGGATATGCGCATGCAGACTGATATGGTTCTTGAACATTCAAAACCCGACTTAATCTTTCTAAACAAAAACAAGAGTACTTGCTAAATCATTGATATAGCCTGCCACTTCGATACCAGAGGGCAGGAGAAAGAACACGAAAAAGTAAATAAATATAAAGATCTAAAATAGAAATTACTTAGACTATGGAAATGTAAAGTAGTAAAGGTGATTCACGTTATAATTGTAACGCTTGGAACCATAACGAAAAGCCACCATAAATGGTGTAAACAGATTGACGAGACAATTTATTTTCCAATTCTGAAAACAGGCTTGCCTGTTAGGAACAGCGAAAGTGGTCAGGTATAGCTTGAATGTTTAAGGGCAATGGAATTGACTTGATGTTCAAAAAAAGAAAACTTAATCTAAAAACATCAAAAAGTTGAGACTACTATGAAATAATAATAATAATAATAATAATAATAATAATAATAATAATAATACAAATAATAATAATAATAATAATAATAATATGGAAGTAAAGAAACTTATTTCATTTAGTTATGCAAGAAGAATGTCTTAATAGATATGTTACAGGTTATGAATTTTCGAATGTAATCAAAGTAAAATAAATAGTAATAGAGGTTGTGAATAAACAAGTCATGGGTACGTATATTATATATATAGTAAGGAATAATTAAGTTATGAAATTATATTTATGGTAATGAAGCTACACAGAGACTTCCGCGTTTCATCCACATAGGGAATCGTCAGGCTAAAGTGCATGAAATTTGTGTTACTGAGTGTTTTTATATCCACGGGGTGTTTAGTCAAGCTAGCTAACCTATCAGATTTATTGTTATTGCCTTCCACGGGTAACACAAATTCCATGCACTTTAGCCTGACAATTCTCTATGGAGATGAAATGCGGAAGCCTCTGTGTAGATTAATTGTCATAAATATATTTTCATAACTTACTACCTAACTCTACTCTACTCACTGTTGAAGTAAATACTGAAAATTGATAGATAATATATTATATCTCCTTATAATATTATATGTGGATACAGAGTGTGTGTGTGCGTCTGCACACTTATTCGCTCCAATGAATATATAAATATTTTCTAAGGAGATGTAAATATTTACAAGTACTTACTGAAGATAGTTTATTCCATATTTAGCTTCGAATAATTATTGGAATTTTTAAATCTATTACATCCATAGCTATATATTTCTCTAAAAATTGAGTCTGTCAAATACTATTCAACCAATTTATGGTAACGATAAAATAAGAATATTGTTCTATGGCAACAGGAAACGTTTTTCTTTTTTTTTGTTAGTGTTATTCACCACAAACAAGGCACAGTTCACTGAGACGAAAGCAGCTACTGTTAACTAGGGGTCACACCTACAATACATACCCAAGTGGGGAGTTGTGCAGCGAGATGTTTGTTCACATGAAATTTAAATTCATGCATGCTGGTAGTCAGAGAAACAGGGAGCAGAGAGAGAATTCTAAAGGTTAGCAGTTCCAGGAAATAAATTATTATGGTAGAAAGCCTTCCTGCATCTGGGGAGCTCTACAGTAAAGGGGGTGGGATTTTGCTGATTATCGGGTCGGTCGAGAGTATATGTGTCGAGGGGGAACCAGTGCAGCAAGTTTGTAGAAGCACATTTAATTAAAGTACTTGCAAAACATCCACATTGCGACGATGGGGCAGGTGCTAGAGCTTGCTAGATAGTAAAAGACTTATTAAATAAGAGGCTCTTCTTTTGACCCTCTCTAAGAGGGTGAGGCAAGTGGTTAGCACACCAGCTCATGGGGGATGTAGAGATGTAGGATACTGGCAAGTGTGAGAAGTTTTCTTACTCATACATTTATTAGAAACATCTTTTGCAAATTAAATAATATTGGCCAGATTCTATAGCATTCTAAAAAGGCTATGAAGAATATAATATGTGACAGCCACTCCTTCGTTCTGCAATCACATGAAAATCGTGGAACTGGATAAGAAGCTCTGAACAAAGATAGTGCTGGATTTGAAGTGAACTCCATAAACAAACTACTGAAGTAATTCTTCTGAAATTTAGAGATGTATGTAGCTGAGAGTTCTATTTTCGGCCAGCTCAAGCGATTTTGATCTTCGCGATCGTCTTCAGGAGTTGTTCTTCTTAGGCTATAATGTTGTTGTTATTATTTAAGTGGTTTATCATTTTACTTTGTAAATACGGTGTAATTTAATCTATTATTTATTTATGTATTTGTATATTTATTGTTTTATTAATTTGTTGTTTTGATAGTTTTTTTATTGTGACGGAGATAAGGTGTAGTTTACTAAGTTATTTATGTATTTGTTTTTATTAATTTATATTTTTGTTGTTGTATTTTCATCGAATGAGATAGCTGAAAAAAAGAACTCTCGGATATATATATATATATATATATATATATATATATATATATATATATATATATATATATATATATATATACAGGGCGTTACGGAGCCCTCCAAAAAGGAGCCCGCTCCAGGAGCATGCTCCTTTTTGCTGGAGCGAAGGAGAGGAGGCTCATTTTATATTCAGAGGTGGTTTTATCGCTCCGCGCTCCTCGCTCCAAAAAATTATTTGATTTTTTTTTCTTTTAAACATTAGTTTTTTATTCAGCAATAAAAAGGAAAAGAATGTCTCAGAGTTTACTCTGAGTTATTTTTTAAAATTATATCTGGTTGGTAAATGTATATGAGATAGGGAGAGAGAGAGGGAGAGGGAGGGAGAGACAGGGAGAAAGAAGGAGAACATTTAAAGTTCTTAGATGTTTACATCTATGTGTTAGATTTTTTATGGGACAGTTTTCTTAAGGCAGAAGACAGACAATTTGGCACCAAATCTCTTTAAATGAGCCAGTGTGTCTATAGATGTATTTGAAGTCATTTTCTTACAGATTTTATCTTTTTTTTGTATTTATAACAAAAGTTTATTTGGAAATGTTATTTTCTTGGCTATGGCAGTGTGGGTTCAGGGAGAGGAGGTCAACATATTGCCACAGTTGAGCGTCATGATCCTTTGCCTTGTTTTCTTCCATGATGGGGTGGGAATGTTGGCAGTCGGTTGTTGAGGTCTGTACTAAAAATGTACCGAAAGACGCGTGGGGTCAGGGTCGTCCCTTATTCAGCCAAACTCTGTTATTGGCGCCCTTTTTCTAGTCAGTACCAGCTCGTTCTTGGAGAAAGAACACATCCCTTTTGGTGGGTTTTTCTATCCCCCCCCCTTTAAGTAAAGAGCAAACGGCTCTAAAAGGGGATTATATCAACGTTTTTTTAATCTTTCCCTTTTAAGTACAGAGAAAGGGTCTCTAGAAAGGGTCGACAGCAAACTTAAAGTTTGTGAAGATTTGTTGGATCCGTCCTTGGCAGGACGAAGAAATTATCCTTTGAGAAGGAAATTTAAGAATCTGAGGAAGGAAGAGTTTAAAGAAAAACAAGAGAAGCCGGGACAGATTTGAGAAAAGATTAAAGAGACATATAGAGTTGAAGATCCTTGTTGACCAGACTTTGCCAACCTGCTGCTATTAAGGTTCTGTATATATGAGTTTTATTTTTGTTTCATGTCCCCTTTTTTGACTCCTTTGTCAGATTTGTAAAAAGGACCTCTTGGACCATTTTTGTTACCTATTTTGTGAAAAATAATTAATGTTGTTTCCTTATCGTTGTGCCCAACGAATTTATATTCTTTTGTGACATTTTATGTTTTAAGTTTTTTTTATTGGTGTTACCCAGGTTTACGTAGTTAACCTAGTTTTGGAATAAAAACATTGGCCCCCTTTTTGTTAATAAAACCCTATTTAAACACAACCGAACCTCTTACTTGTTCACTTTGCCCTTGTCATACTTTCCTTTATTTTATGTTACTAACCCCTTTTTGTTACCCTAAAGTCGAATTTTGCTAATGACCGAAAAATTTCGATATTTATTGCTGATTGAATAAATAAGCCAATTTTTCTTTTAATTCGTGTTTTTAAATAAAGAATTTTAGGTTCAATTATACTACAGGGGCTGTTGGATTTTCTCGTCCATTTCGCTCGGTATTCACCCAAATGTTCGATAAAATCGATTTTGGGGTTAAAATGGTATATTTTGTCCTGACAAAAATTCTAATTTATTTTTTAGCATATATCAAATTGAACTTTTATGCAACATTTTTACCTTTTCGGCGACATTTTTTGTTATTTTTAAATTCACGACTAGTATGTTTTAACCTTTTCATGTTTGCTTTTAAATTCGTTAAATTCCGTTAAAACTTGCTTTTGTAAATAGAATGTTCAAAGTTTTTTTGTGTGTAATAAAAAGTTAAAGCAGTTAAAATATCTTTAGTCCAAGGAAAAAAACAATAAAAACCAACATGGCCGCCAGCGATTAAAACCTGGAATAAAAGTTAGATTCTCAACACTTTAAAAAGTAAATGAGAATTTGATTTCAGGTCCAAAAATACAATTAAGACCAATCAGTTTCATCCTAAATTTGGGCGAATACCAAGCGAAATGAGCGAAAGAAAACAGCAGTCCCTATTCTACAATTAAACCGATGTTTAAACTTAAATTTTAATTTTTAAAAGCAAATAATTAGACTTTCTGACCAATTTGGTGTTTTTTTAGAACCGAAAGTAGATTAGATATCTTTCTTCATCTTAAAATATCTATTATCGAATATTAAAATTGTAAACAGTTTGCTTTTGTTAGTGATTTCAAATATAGACGTTTCACCTTTTTTATCAAATTTTTAATTTTAATAAATATTTTTACCCGACCTAGGAAAAACTGCTCAAGTTAATTTTTTTTTTTTTGGGGGGGGGGGGGGGGGTGAGGGTGGGGGGGTGAGGGGGGGTGACCCGATATTTTTTCAACTCCCAAGGTCTAGGCCAGATATTTGTATGAAATTTTAAGACATTAAATGGATCTCTGAATTGTTTATTGACAATTTATTGATATTTTTGGGAAACTTATGAAAAATATTTTTTTTATTCAATCTTTAAAAAATAAACTACATTGGGTATTTTTTTCGTCCCAAATTGTACTATAGAAAAAAAATGGATAAATCGATTTGTTTGAAAGTACTTGCGCGTTTCTCTGTTATAAATAATAATATACATTATACAATATAGTTACGTTTGTAAAACAAACAAATATTAAACAACACGACGAGTAATGTTGCCCTGGCTGTCTCTCCTCTTCCAGAGAAATGTTTTCTTTAAAAAGAAAATAATCACTAATAACGTTTATAAGTAAAACTTTATTTACTTAAAACAAATCTTAATTCCCTTCCAAAATAAATAGAAAAAATATCGGGTCAAATTTTCCTTTCCTGAAAAAATAGGTTGTTAATTTAATGAAAATTAAAATTGTTTTAAAATACTTCAGGGATTTTTCTATTTCTATTTTATACCCCAGGAAACGAAAATTTACGTATAATCCTATACTTCGTCCGACATGTTCTCCTATAACTCACAAAATATTATCGAGAATTTGTCAAATATTATCTTGCGGTCTTACACTTAAAGTGACATCCCAACCCATATTGATGAGATCCTTTGACGCCCACTCCTATCCTTCGACCATTCATTGACAGAATAGAACGTTTATGAAAGAAGGTATATTTTCATTATGGAGCGCTGAAAAAGAGCCGCTCCTTTTTTATAGGAGTTGGAGCAGGAGCGGCTCCTTTTTGAAAATGTTGAGCGTGAGAGGAGCAAGCTCCTATTTTGGGCGTTGGAGCAATAGCGGGAGCAGCTCCAAAAGTAGTGGAGCGCGTAAAGCCCTGTATATATATATATATATATATATATATATATATATATATATATATATATATATATATATATATATATATATATGAAGGTTTATAACTAAAAGATAACTTTTAGAGAATTAGACCTATTGTGAGATGAAGAAAGCTCAATATACTGGATAGAGCAAAAATAAGGTGAGTCAATGAAAAATAGTTCAGCAAACACGGAGATCCAAGTTGTAAAGGGTTCAAATGTAATTGGATCTCCGTGTTTGGTGAATTTCATTTACACACCCGTTTGAACTTTTAAAAACTTTTTAAAAATAACTTTTTTTAAAAAGAACTTTTTTTAAAAAACTTTTTCCAAATTTTGAATTTTGACTGTTCTTATCTGTCAACTTATCAATCACTACTTCCTCTGATGATAAGATTTTGATCTTTGAAAAGCCGTGCTTAAGGAATACAATTGAAAGAAGAAGAATAAATATTTTTATCTACTAAATGCTCCTTGTTCTGAACAACTGAAGATATCGATCTGTTTCCATTTACAGGTCTAACTATTTTTCATTGACTCACCTTATATATATATATATATATATATATATATATATATATATATATATATATATATATATATATATATATATACTGCACTTTGCAAAAGTCCTGTTACATAATTTGATTTTGCTTTCAATTCTCAAAACGATGATATTCTGTTTGCAGTCAGAGAAATATTGCTATTCGAATATTTTATTATGTGCTTACATAATACTATTAATCAATGTACCCGCCCATGCGAGATTAACGGAGAATTTCAGCATGTCGACATTGATGAACTTTGTCAACTTTTTTCTCAACATCCGCACATACG
>OY744516.1:148534524-148547024 GCA_963556195.1 Sepiola atlantica
CATTATTATCATTAGCAATGAAGACCGCTGTCAGATGGCACTGATGGATCTAGGCAAAATTATATTGGTTATTTTTTCATCATAGATGAATTGGACAATGACTCGGTTAACAGTGAGGAGAGGAATCCCGAGGTTTTCAACGATTCGACGCTGATTAAATCAACCTACAATATGGCTCCTCTATAACTCTGAGAATTCTAATGCTTCTTTGGTCCGTCTCATACTTAAATGCTGATACAGCACATCATTCAATAAGTCGCTGTTTTAACTAATAAAACAACAACTTTCAGGCAAAAATTGACTTTATTCATAAACATAGTCTCCTTCTCGAATGATACACTGATTCCAACGCTTCTCTAAAAATTCGGTTCCTCTTCTATAGAAAGATTTGTCATTGACCTCAAAATGTGCCGCAATTTCCGATATAACTTCCTTATTGGAGCCAAATCTTTTTACCTGAAGCATACTTTTGAGAAGTGAAAGTCAGTAATCAGTGGAGGCCAGATCCGGAGAATAGGGTGGTTGTGGAAGCAATTTGAATTGTAATTCATATAGTTTTGATATCGTTGCGATTGACTGGTGACACGATGCAGTCTTTGTAAAAGAGAACTTTTTTTTCTTCATTTATTTCCGTTTTGTTTGATGTCTTCGTTTAAACGCAGTTATAAACTAAATTAATAAATGCGACATATTTTCTCTTTATAACTTTTATATTACAATCAAAACAGTTTAGTCTAATCTAATTAATATATACATTATACTATTTTGAAACTCCTTTTTGTTGCATCGAAACAGTTGCAAACAATGCTCTGAATCATCGACGCACTGTTGTTTTTGATCGATTTTGGACAAACGAGACACCCACTTTGAACAGAGATTACTCATTGACAAATGTTCATGCAAAATGGTAAATTCACTGTCTTCTGATATCTTCAAATTCTCTGCTATCTCATGCAACTTCAATTTACAGTCTGCCACAACGAGTTCAGGACTTCACTATCCACCAAGCTCCAGCCCCTGTCCCATTGCCGCAATGTTGCTTCCTTGTGCCTGTTTTACAAGCACTTCAATGGAGTGTGCTCCGATGAGCTTGCTGCTCTGGTTTCTCCACGACGTAGATTCACTATACCAACCCGACAATCTGCCAAATCCCATCCATACACTGTGAAGGTCCCCAGATGCCGAAAAGCTTTCTACTTCAAAAGCTTCTTTCCTCGTGCTGCTGGACTCTGGAACTCCCTCCCTACACCCTGCTTTCCTGACGTTACTGCCATGCAGAAATGTAAAACTAATGTAAACAGATATCTCTCTGTTATAGCTTCCAAATAAGGTTGCCCCCCCCCCAACCTTGATCCTTAGTTTTCTCAGTAGCCCCTTACGTCTACAGTGGCGGCCTGCCTTGTTTGGGGTGAACTATGTTAAAAAAAAAAAAATTTTAAAAGCACTTATTAAAAATGATTTCCGGCACAACTGCCGAATTTAGGCGACTTGAGTATTCAACATCATTTGTGTCTGCACGACTGCATTATTTCAGCATTTAATTGTTGTAGTTTTTACATTTCTGTGAAAAATAACCTTAACCCGACTGTAATTTGTAAAATAATAATCCGATTGGGCTAAAATTTTGACACATACCATTGAATGTTGAATCATATGGATTTCTCATTAGTATCGCTATCTGTATGTCAGGATCGGGACTTATTGAGTGTTGTGCTATAATAGATCTGTTAATATCTAAAACACAAAAAATCTCAATTCGTATGAAATATCGATGCTGCAAACTTTTACTGCTACTTTGTATGACTTCTAATACTGGTCGTCAACGAAAGAAGCAGACATTTTAAAAATGTATGAATTATTTTTGCAGGGTGTCTAATTACGTCTTTCATGTCTGCGTATTTTCATCCTATAATATCCCCCTCAGGTTGATAAAAATTGAAAATATATTGACTTAACTAATTGATCTTCATCTTTTTAGCCATGAGTTTTTGACTGACTGGACAGGGCGTATAAGTGCCACTATTTCTCCAGACCTTACATCATGATCTCACTTCACTGAAGTATATGCCGCAACTCGTTTAGCTCGTTTGATTTCAAATCTCATATGATCAATCTAACTACTCTACTGTTATATGGGGCGCCATGTTAAGTTCAACGTTTATCAAATTTACGAAATTGTTTATTCAATCATTGTAGAATGATTAGATGCAAAACTGAAATGCGAAATTAAATCAAATGAAGAAGGATATTAAACAAGTGTGAAGCGATCAAATTTATTTTCAGGAACTGAAGACAAATCATTTAACATTTACAAAAATGGTGCTAAACATTTTTTCACAGCAGCAAAGTCTACACACACAGTGTAAACATGTTCTTGGTTGATGCTACACTCAGATCCAATCCTGCAACCCTGTAAAAACATTCACAGCAATAACTCGTCTCTCTACAACCAGAGCAAAGAACTTTCGTTTCTCTTTCTCTCTCTCTCTTTCTCTCTCTCTCTCTCTCTCTCTCTCTGTACCCAAAACCAAATGGAACTTCCATGAACAAAGTTTCTATCCTGGAACATCATATATGTGGAATTAAATACCACGTGGCTACTTCCCAAACCGAATACAACATGGTCGTCTTCAAGTTTGATGTAAACAAATACTTGTTTAGCCGTCCTTTTGGATAATCAATTCCTCTTAATAATCTTCTGTCCATTCCACCCATTGTTCTAAATTCTCTTGTGGTAGCGTTCATCGTCCCACTGAAAATCTTTATCCTCGAGTGGACTCTGGGCCTTGATAAGCGGTAACCCATTAGTTACAAAAGAACATGGTGGAACAGTAGTCTTCAGCCTAACATCCACAGGTAACATGAATTGGAAGAAATAGATAGAAAATACTGCCAAGTCTTCTATAAAGAAAGTGGGCTCCCTCTATCGGGATAGAAACATTCTCACACATGCCAGTAGTCTATATCTTTACAAAGCCATTATTCGCCAATGCATGGAGTATAATTGCTACATTTAGGCTACTGTACCGAATACAAGTTTCTCCCTCTGAGACAAGATCCAAAAATGAGCCTGTAATCTAATAGATCCCACACTGTGTACCAAGCTCCAGACCCTATCCCATCGCTGTGTTTGTTTTACAAGTACTTCAATTAATGTGCTCTGACCAACTTGCTGTACTGGGGCCCTCTCAATGTAAATACTTCGACCAACCCGACAATCCTTCACTGTAGAGATCTCCAGAAGACTTTTTACTCTAGTAGCTTCTTCCTCGAACTGTTTGCTTTTGGAATTCCTCACTGCTACCTGTTTCCCCGACTGTATTTACATGCATAAATTTAAATGTAATGTGAACAAACATCTCGCTGCACAACTGTCAACTGAGATGTTCATATAAATCTGGCCCCTAATTCACAGAAGCCCCTTACGTTCCACTGGCAATGTGTCTTGTTTGGGGTGAATAGAAGTAAAAACAAAAGTAGGAATCTACTACTGGTTTATTAGGTACGTTCGCAGGCATACATAGACATATCAACACCTCAGCCGAGCACGTTAATAACCCGTCAATTATACTTAATAATCACACCCGGCGACTCGTATCTCCACTTGACTTACCAAGTATCATTCAACATGAATAGATTGACATTTTTTTAAATTAAAAACATAGTAAGAGTTATAATGCCATCTACATAAGTAAATAATAAAATTTGTTAGCTTCATTTCAAACATTCTTCCGATTCACGTGAAGAGCTGAAAGGCGTTAAACATTAATAATGTCTCGTCTTAACAGATTTATTGAATAACAATTCTCTTGGCTTTTGAAACTGTCCAATATGGCTTCCCGTTTTCTTTTGTCAACCTAAGAAAGAGCATTCATGTTCGCTGTCATCGTCACGGCAGGTCATCGCTAGTATGAATTCGACTGCAGAGGTTATCGAAGTATTCATATCTAACCTTATATGTCAGTACACGTTCAATCATTTTTCAGCTATACAAAAAAAATGTAAAAAAATAAATCAAATATCACCTAGACATGAAATATACAAGATTTATGAAAGAAAACTTTATTACGTTTTTACTGTTGACATCACCTTTTACAATGTTTTTTATCAGAACTTAATTGAAAAGAAAAACAAGTTTCCAACTTGAAGAGAAAAAACAACTGATTTTATTTTTACCTCCGCCAAGGAGGTTATGTTTTAGGTCGAGTTTCTTTGCGTGCAGCCTGGCGTCCAAATTGCTTAGACAATCGTCATAAAACTTGGTCAAAATATCGGTCATAGTCTGACTTAGAACTGATTTAATTTTGGGATATCTAAGTCAAAGGTCAAAGTCAAGGTTATGAAAAAGGTGGAAGTTACACTTTTGGTCATAACTTCGGTTCTGTTCATTGTAGAGACACGCTACTTGTTCCATATTCTAGCCAATGGAACTCTGTATCTCACATTACCTAAACATTAACATTTCACCTTAACTTTAAAAATTCAGTCATATTCGGAAATATTTACGGAATTTAAACTTTTGATTTTCCCAGAATTGATGAATTGATCTACCGTAACCACCACACAAAATGTCAGCCTGATCAGAAAAATCGATTTTGAGTTATCAATGTTTCCATGGCATAACTTCAGGAATTCTTCATACAATATAGAGAAGTAAGGCCTAGATAAAGCTTGGCCCATCCTTACATTGTCAAGTGGAGGTACGGAGTCTCATTACTGACTTATGTTCTTGTTTTCAATTATGTAAACTTTAAAAATTAACCGTTTTTCATATTTGTTAAACTAACAAAGTGAGAAAGTGTCCCTATTTATTTACCTCCCCACGAGGGCTGGGCTAGACACAAGGTTGGGTTTTAATGTGGGGAAAATCCAGCTATCCAAAAAGGGAGACTCTCGATTAGGAAAAATCTTTTAAAATGCCTCTGTCTAGAAGGAGTTATTTTTCACTGACCGAGGTGAGATGAAGTGTACTACTAGAAGAGGTATTACAGGTTGCTTCTAGTCAACAAAAGGTATGGTTGTTATGTCTTTTCTAGTAACATGATAGCCGTGTCATCAGAAAAAACCTTACATACTTATCTATCTCTCTTTTTCTCTCACCCTCTCTTTGTATATATATATATATATATATATATATATATATAGGCTGCATGTTTTCTTTTAAACATATTTCGTTAAATACGACGGACAATTTATGGCTGCATATTTTGTCTTGATCTTTTCTAATTTCCTTATGGATTTCTGGGTTACAAGCGGGAACTAGGCGATGTGGCTGCCATATTCACTTATATCCCTAGTATTTTCAGATCCATCTGGATCCATCTTCAGGAGTGAAGAATCTGGTACTTAGATATTTATAGGTATTTAAAAAAATTTATATAAGTACTTCATAAATACTATAACCAACACGTGATTCACAGAAAAAAATTATTACTCATTATTATATATATATATATATATATATATATATATATATATATATATATATATATATATATATATATATATATATATATATAACATAAAAATCCTTCAACAAGAACTCAAAGTAACTACATAGCAGCTTAAACAAGCAACAACGGACACCCTTTTACACACCATACAAAGTAAAATCTCCGACACTCTCCATCCAGAACAACTCCGACAAAAACTAAAACTCAATAAAAAACTGAACCAACTATACAAAAGACACATCTACCTCCCCAAGCACAGTGAAAAATACCTAAACCTCTCCAACACCCTTTTTACAGAACACCAAAAACAATTCCTCAACCTCGGACCGAACTGCCACCTCTCTAGAAAATACGATCAAAACATTAAACAAAGCGAAATAGAAATTCTCTACCAACAGATTCAAAACTTTAAAAAACACGCCAAGATCGACATACATCCAAACTTAAAAGATCTTTTAAAAGTTGAAGGCATTAAAAATAGATACAACCACCGACATCGTACTTCCCTCCTAACCACAGAACTGAAAGAAGCCGCTAATGAACTACACCAAACCAACGATATCGCTAGACGAATGGCCGACAAATCAAACATATACACTATACTAAACAAAACCGATTATAATACTAAAATAAACAAAATCCTCTCAAACAAAACAAAATTCAAACGACTCCTAAAAAACCCCACCGACCAATTTAAATAAGAAATGAATCAAATAATAACCGCGAACAATGCTGAAATAGGAAAATCAAACTCAGTAAAATTATAGGCGACTACAAACCAGGTTATATCTACGGTAAAATAAAAACACACAAGAATGAATACCCCGTCAGACCCATAATCTCCCAAATCCCCACACCTGTACACCACATCGCTAAAATTATTAAAACATTATCCAACCATACACACTGAACAAATGCAGTATAAAATCCACAACCGACTTCATACACTTACTAAAAGCAAACGCCCCCTCCCCCCAAAAAATACATAACAGCCTCCCTCAACGTACCAATACACGACACAATAGAAATCACCCTTAAACAAGTATATAAACACAGCACCTTACCACCTCCAGCAATAAAACCTAAAACCCTTGGAAAACTCCTCCTAAAATGCACCACACAAGTACCATTCACCGACCCCTCCGGCAAAATATATATCCAAATAGACGGCGTTTCGATGGGATCACCCCTGGGTCCCACGTTCGCCGAATATTACATGGCACACATAGAAAACAAAATCTTCCCCGACTTCATAAACAAACCCCCCATATACACCCGGTACGTTGACGACATCTTTATCGCTACTGAATCCTTAGACAATATAGACAAACTTAAACATACCCTAGAAACCCACTCAGTTCTCACCTTCACACACGAACTAAATACTAACAACAAAATCCCCTTCCTCGACGTAATTATCGACTCTAACAATCCTGCCCAATACACAACATCCACATATAAAAAAACCTACAAACAATAACCCTAATTTACTCAACTACCATAGCGAATGCCTCCTCAAAATATAAAACTGCCCTAATAAAAAACCTCGTCCACCGCGCATACACGATATCTCCATCCAATAAAATATTCTACAAAGAACTAACAAACATCAAACAAACCCTAGTAAATAACAATTTCCCCAACAAAACTGTCGACCAACAAATAAAACTATATTTAACCTCCCTACACTAAAAGAATCAGACAAAAATGCACAACAAAAAAGACACTCTTCCCTTGTACTATAAAAACCAAATGCATTCTAACTACAAACTTGACGAAACAGCTATAATTAACATAATAAACCGACACACTAAATCCACCGACCAACAACAAAAAATAAAACTAATAATTTACTACACTAAATTCAAAACTTCTAACTTAATAATCTAAAATAATAACACTACTAACTCCCCCCTAAACCAAACAAACGTACTGTATTTGTTCCAATGCCCATTCGAGGAATGTTTCCGCAAGACCTAAAACAGACAAACACAGTACTTATATTGGCCATAAAACCGCAACACTCTCCCGACGCCTTACGCATCACTTAAATGACATTAGTGCCATCTAGCGACACATAACCACACATAAAAAAGTATAAAATCAACCGAACTAAGACAAATATTAGCAACTAACACTAAGATCATACATAAAAACAACTGCACCAACAGACTAAAAATCTTCGAAGGCCTACACATAAAAAATTACAACCCACAATAAATAAAATAGCATTCACAACCAGTACTAACGCCTTATCAGTCTTAAACAATTAATACTCAATAATAATAATAATAATAATAATTATAATAATAATAATAATAATAATAGATAAAAAAAATTAAAAAATAAAATAAATAAAAACAAATTAATTAATAAATACATTACTAAATAATTAAGTAAATAAAAGAATAAAGATATATATATATATATATGTATATACACATATGTAAATTAATAGATATGACCATAAATAAAACCATAAATACGGCTCTTTACTAACAATAAGACACAGCCTACTGAAGACGGTCGCGAGACCGAAAGCGCTAGAGAAATGGCCCAAGATACAACGTTAGGCGCCATAATCTACCAATTGACACCGGAAAACCGACGAATCGCTCGCCGCGTCGAGAAGTTAACTAGAAAAATAGCAAAGAAAGAAAACTCTGTGGTCTTCAACGACACATGTATAATGAATGACTTGCTGCCGAAATATATATATATATATATATATATATATATATATATATATGTATATATGTACATACATATATATATATATATATATATATATATATATATATAAATTTATGTAAACATTAGAATAGCCTATGCAAATTAGCAAAATGAACCTCTTCACAAGATCACAACTACTGGGATGGGAAAGACACGTTTTATCGTGTCACTTATTATTATCACCGATCGGCGGAAATCAAGTCGGCCTTTTCCCTGATCCCCTAACACGTTAGAGAATCGTAACTGTCAACCACATACATGCATAAACATAATCCACCATAATACGCACAAATCACTATTACATGCCTACTCATAGACAGTACGTACACTCTTGACATAATACAGGCATGCACAAATTAGATTAACATACACACACTTTCGTTAGCTAGAGATATTTGAAAGTACATACATATACATATTGCTGCATCTTAAATATTTACATACACAGATTACAATTTGCAATAGCATACACACTTGCACTTATCACTAGGCTGGCAATTATACTTCTGAATTATTATATTAAATTAATCAAGAAAGTACATTTATAATTACAGTCAAATTTAAGAAGGAATAGATGAAATTTAATTTTGATATCTTAAATTGTAGTTATTTAAATCATTTATTTACTCAATTTGAATTTTCTATCTACTGTATGTAACTGGGGTTAAATAGATAAATGTATACTCAAACCAGTTAATTAGAAAATTCAACCGATATTATGAATCTTATACTTATAATAATAAAATAAAAAATGTCAATTCATATTACAAGTAATCATAAAATCATACATCAAAATCATAACAAAAAAATTCTGTAAAAATGAGATATAGCAATTACAGGCATCAAAGATAACACAAGTGTAGCTCTATTATTTCAAAGTGAGATTTTAGTTTTAGTTCGACCCAAGTTTTAATATTATGATGTTCATTATATCCATCGGCTAAAATTACGTTCTGTTATTAATGAAGGCTTACATTTTGCATATATGTGAATTTTATTATATGCAGACAATTTTGAATCACTTCAGTTTCATTTCCATGTGATTTTCTTAACGTTCGCTTAAATGTATCTATGAAGCGTTCTTCTAGGTCATTAGATGTTGGATGATACGGAGCGGTTGTTATGTGACTAAGTGACAATTATTGTCAATAATTTCCAAATCCTTGAGCCGTAAATTGAATTCCATTATAAGAAACAATTGTATCAGGAACACTAAATCTTGCAAAAAGTTTGTGCAAAAAGTTTATAGTGCTTTTGCACGCAAGTTTCCAACATTCTTCTGGTCACTTTGCAAAACTATCTACCAAAATAAAGTAATAAATCTCATCGATTGGTTCTGCAAAGTCAATATGTAGTATCTATCCGTTTCCGGCCACGGGTTAATTTTTATTTCTGGTACTTTTGTTGATAAAGTAATTTAGAAAGTTTTGCAAGATCTTCTATTTATTTATTAATATCTGTCCTATAAGCATAACTCTCTGAATATACAGACTTGTTTAAACGTCATAATCAGATTAGTAAATTTTGTAGAACAAGTAAAAATATGCAGTGTTTTCAAGAATCCATCTTTTAACACAGTGTCGAATGCTTTTGTAAAGTCGATGAAAATGACAGAGAATGCTATGTTCTGCTACACGCCCTTCTCCTGGGGTAGTTGTTGACTGAAAATCATATCCACGAAAGCCATATTAAGTTTCTTGATGAAACGTAAATTCTATAAATCAATATTTTACGACTTTTGACCGACTTTTTGGCATCAATTTCCCTAATACGCTTTAGAATAAGGTACTTACAAGGGGGCAACTTGACGGTTGCCAACATCCATAGTGCTATAGAACCAGCAGGATTCAAACTTGGTACACCATGCCATTAGTACACGTCGTCATCCACTTAACCACAGTCACTTCTAGTTTCTGTGTGTAATTTTCCTTTAAATTCTTTAAGGAGAGTAGAAAGTGGACGTCGGGTTTACTTTGGCCAGCTTCGTAACTCTTGCTTCTGTTATTTTGTCCTTTAGTCCTCACATTCCATGAGCGATGTTTCTGACACAGAGGGAAGAATTGCTGTTTTCTGAATTGGAATCTATCCATATGACACTTATAGTTTGCTAGTTTTTTTTTATCTTGAAGTGGTATATTTTACCTCTTAACAGCAACTGGTTTCATGCCTTGTCTGAGGCGATTTCCATAAAAAGAAACCAAAACAAACCAATATACATGAGCGAATTTTCCACACATAGATTAAAGTGAAATGTTTTTATAGGTTTTACAGTATGTCTGACGTCATTTTAACTTGTATCTTTTGACTTGTGTCTTTTGACTTGTATCTTTTAACTTATATCCTTTGACTTGTATCTTTTAACTTGTATTTTTAAACTTGTATCTTTAAACTTGTATCTTTTAAATTGTATTTTTAAACTTGTATCTTTTAACATGTGTCTTTTAACTTGTATTTTTAAACGAGTATCTTTTTACTTGTATCATTTGACTTGTATCTTTTAACTTGTATTTTTAAACTTGTATTTTTAAACTTGTATCTTTTAACTTGTATTCTTTGACTTGTATCTTTTAACTTGTATTTTTAAACTTGTATCTTTTAACCTGTATCTTTTAACTTGTATTTTTTAACTTTTATTTTGTTTTGATAGTACCGATCATTTCTTTAACTTTTCTTGCACTGTTTATTGTGCTGTCGTCCACATTTCCTCGTATATTTAACAGATGTTCAAAATAGTCTGCTAAACTATCAAAGATTTCTCATTTTTATTGTAAGACCGTTTTCCGATCTTCAGATCTAGGTTGTGTGCGCCTCTTTTGGTCTGTTAGATGAATTTGGTTAAGTAGTTAAGTAATTACTATTTAAGTTAAGTAAATTATTTAGAGTTGTAAGAACACACACTCGTGCCGAATTATTTTCTTCTTTTTCACCAACAACAGAGTAGACGTTCGCCCTTAGTATCAGCAGCAGTACTTTTTATTTCTTCTCTTCACCAACAAAAGATAAACTGACAACAGCTAAAAACAAGAGATAAACCGACCACCGTCCAAAACACACGCGAACGACGTGGCGTCCAAAAATGATATCTCTTTGAACAAAAATCTCACTCCTTTTATTCAGCTATTTTATATGGTCAAAAGCGCCTATTTTGCCTAATCGCGACCCTCACCTCCAAATCAAACAATTCCGGGTTCGCTCCCACATGCAACTACTGTTTCCTTTCAGCGAGTGCATGCTAGTCGTGACCGCTTATCCCTTGGTCTCCCTGCACAGCCACCACACGTTTAAGTCTCTTTTGTATTTTTTGATAAGGGGTACAATAGACAATGTTATTAGGGAGTGGAAAGAACAACCAACACTATAGTATAATTAATAAAGAAAGGTTTATTTCAATAAATAGTACGATAATGAATAAACCGACATTAATAAGACAATTACTAATGTATGAAGCAAGAAATGTGTCAATCTGTGCGCACTATATATGGGTTGTTCATATAGGAAAAAGAGTGCATGGGATATTCTATTACAACCATCTCCCAAGCAGACCCTCTTCGTGTTTTTGTATCAGCTGCTTTATGCTCTAAACATTCGGATTTTATATAAAAGGTATAATGTTATAGTCTACTTCTGACTCAACCAACTTGGGTTTCTTGAATCATGTGTTGGTCTGAAGCTGCTGGTATCTTGCACTGTCCAATCTAAGTTTTTAAAAACTAACCTTGGTGGTTGTGTTTGGGCTTGCCTAGAACAATTTGTAGAGTTTCTAAGACAGCAGATTTGAGCTTGTCATTGTTCTTTTGAGTCATGTGTAGCCTGATTTTCTCAACTATGCATAGTTTTATTATTCTCCTGCACTAGTTTTCTCGGATTTACCCGTCTCTAATCTTTCTTGTATCCGGTTTAGTCAGGAGTTAAACTCCTGTCGTGTGGTTATTTCCCCTGATAGAGAATATGATCAGAGATTTTATTATTTGGTGGTCTGTAGATCAGTCTGCACCTCCATAACGCTGATATTAAAAACATCATTCTGATCTTACTTTCTGATGATGATGTAGTCTATGAGATGCAAGTGTTTCCGGCATGGATACAGCCATGTAATTATTTATATTTAAAAATGGTATTTGGTTTACAGTTTATTTCATAAATACATTTGAACTTGTTAAAATAATTATATATATATATATATATATATATATATATATATATATATATATATATCTGTTTAATATTTCACAATTTACGTTAGGGTCTCCTGTTTATGTTTCACTGTTATATACTTGAATCCCCTTTTGTATTTGTAAATTTTCCAGCAGTAAG
>OY744516.1:148552024-148574524 GCA_963556195.1 Sepiola atlantica
AAAATATATTAAAAACACATCAGTAAAAGATGCTACTGGTAATATATAACTCAGTACTACTTGCCCCGGGTCGAGACTTCGACGACTTAACTGGCACCCCCAACTAGACTTCAACCCAGTATGGAGAGTGGTGTAGTCATCCATCAGGACTAAAAACAAAACCTGTAAAAGGGAAAATGAGCTCTAGCTACGGGCAAATAGCGTCACCAACCCACCGTACCTTGTGTGGCGACTATCGCACAACCCCTGAATGAAAGACACTAATAAAACAAGGCTCTTAGTTCTTAGCAGGTCTAGAGTCACCACCCAAGGCAGCAAGAGGATGCACAATGGAACAGAGGGTGCTGGAATCCCTTGATTAAAACAGGTTGCAATTGGAACTTAAAGATTGAAACATACAATGCCAGGACCCTATTCTCAGCACACACATAGCAAGACAGGATGATGAGCTGTTCAAAGTAAAGTTTGACATCATCGGTATTAGCCAAATAAGAATCAAAGAAGAAAGCGGCATAACCCCTTACAAAGTGGCCACCACTTATACTACAAAAGTGTAGACACCGTTGGCTTTTGATACAGTCAACTTTACCAGCCTGAAAATCAAGTCTGATAGAGTAGCCCAAATTACAATAAAAATCAGTGCCAGATATCATAACATTATACAGGCATACTAATAAGCCTACTTTCTGTTGTTTACAAAGTATTCTCTCAAATTCTCCCCAATAGGATGCAAAAACTACATGATTCAGTACTACCCATAGCGACAAAACCACAATTGAATATACTTTAGTAATACATTTAGAGATTAAGTTTATAAATAAAGTTATTTGGAAATAATAAATAGAAAAACAATGCTTATGTAATTTATTAAAATAATATTTTTAGAGCATTATCAAAAAGACATCAGTATTTTCTGGACAAACCTACTACATGATTAAGTACTGCCCACAGAGACGAAGTCACAAATGACAATATTCTAGAGTTTTACTTAAATAAGTGAAGTTATTAAAAATAAGTTAACAAGCAAAATAAATAATAGGGGTTGCTTAACCCGCTAAAATCCCCCAAATTTTCTTTGTATTATTTAATTCTTCTTTTTGTGTGTTTTTTTGTTTTTCTTTTAAATAAAATTTATTCTTTTTTTCAATTATTAGAGATTATTATTAATAAGTTAAGAATTATCAAAAATAATAATATTTTTTTCTATTTAAACATCATCTTTTTTTAAATAATAAAATAACATTTTACTTATTAGTTATATTTAATAATTTCAGGGTTTTTTAAAAAACACTAACTCCATATTCCAATTCAAATTAAATGATTTGCAAAAATTTTCAAAATTTTCAGAATTTTACTTTTTAGATTAAAGTAAAATAAGATAAAAATATTTTGAATATTTCAAATATAAATATTAATAAATTCAAAAAATCGGATTTTCAGAATAACTGTCAGAATAATAAGAATAAACTTCAATTTCTGAGTTTCAAATAAGTTCAAATATGTTATAATTATTTCAGAATGAATTAAAACATCACAATTAAATTCATTTTAAACTCATTTTTATTATATCTTTTTAATTGTTTAAGATCAAATTTTATTATGTTCGAAAAGTAAAAAGCCTACAGTTAATCTAAAAAAACTATTTCTATGTGCCAAAAAACTTTTAGAATGAATAATTTACTGTTTATGGTTAAAAAAACAGAAAAATTCAGTATAATTTAAAATTTCAAGAAATCTTTATTTGCTAATTTTTAAAAATATAAATATCACTTTTCTAGAAGTAAAAACATTTACATACATTTTTCTAAAAAATAAAAACGTATCTAAAAAATATCCGTGCAATCAAAAAAATGTCCGAGCAATCAGAATAGCAACAATTAATTTGGCAACAGAAAACTATGTATTGAAATCATAATCGTTATAATATTTCATTTTATTAATTTCATCTAGTAATTTTAATTTTATATAGAAGCTATGAATTTGTAATAGAACATTATCAGAAAACCATCTGTCAGATGGTTTTCTAATAATTTTCCTTAATTTATTTATAGCTTTACTTTATTAGAATATATATATACAGTTAACTTATTTTTATTAAATTTTGGTTTGTTTTCAAGATTAAAAAAATGAATTTTTTACGCTGTTGAGTACACATTCATGCGTCAATGACAAGTCAATTATCATTTTTAATTTATTAAAAGAAAATATTTTCAACTTAAATATTTAACGACATCGTGTAGCACGTGGTATCCCAAAATCAACAAAAGCATTTTTGCGCGTGCCGCTCTAATATTAAGGTACTATAAATATTCTAAAATATTAATTTTTTAATATTTTTTGGGGGGAGATACCCCCTGTATACAACTATATCCCCCTCAAACATTTATTTCTAAATATTATCTTGGAAGGGATGGAGCTTTTAATACATGAAAATTTGCTAAGAATTTGAAAACAAGTTTAAATTACTTTCTATTCGACAATTTAAATACTTCCAAATTTCTTTTCAAATGTCGAACATGGAGTAATAGATTTATTATTTCAACTATTACCAAAATATTAAAATGGCTGACTTGTTTACGAAGAAACAGAAATGCATTATGATGGATTTAATCTCGTTATAGGATTTTAACTTACTACTTTTTAATATGATAATTGGAAAAGATGGTACTTTTTTAGTTTACAGACATAAATTATTTAGAAAGCAGTTCTTAAAATAGGAGGGGGCTTTGCTAACGATTTTGTACTTTCACCTTACAATTTAATAAACAAAAGATATCGTAAAAATTTTACTTAACTTGAAATTCTTATCTAAAAAATAACCCGGTCCATAAACTGCACAAGTACCAAAAAGATAATACAAGAAGTGTTCTTTTTCGGTTAAGGGAGGGGGGGGGGGGTAGCCAGTATTTACAACTATATCTCCTGCAAAATCTAAAATCTATTTCGTTCTAAAATCTATTTTCAATCGATATTTTTGCCAGATTTTCCGTTGCACAGAGGTAAAAACAAGCTCGGTTTTTAATGTGCAAAAAATCAAGATCTCTAAAAAGGAGAACTCTGGATTGTAACAAAAATGAAAATTGCCTTAGTCTAGAAGGATTTCTCCTTCACTAACTAAGGACAGAAAACATGAAATGTAGTATCAGAACAGATACTGTACTTTGCAATATTTATTTGCACAAAAAATACAAAATCATACAAAAATTGATGCTACATTTTGCTCCTAGCCAAAAGGCCAAGAAAGTATGTAACCGTTCTAGTTAAATTGTTTGGGTTACCACCTGGACTTAAGGTTATTGATAGAGTTAAGTGATTTCTTTTTTTTTTCTGGACTAAATTTTAATTTCTTTATGTTCAAAAAAGGCTTAGGACTAGTCAATTCTAAAAAACCGCATCAAGTTTGGATGAAAATTGAATTAATGACAAGCCCAAGAGTTGGTCACGATTGGGTAAATGTTGACCGTAAGCATATTATTCACACACTGCCGTGTGTAAATGATATATATACATATCTGTGTCAATATTTATATATATATATATATATATATATATATATATATACATGGACAGCGGCATTTTTACTTGGGCCCCCAACTTTACGGTCATCGATAATGAAGTTATATATGCATGTGTTTAACAGCCCCCCCACTTTTTAGGAGAGCCCCCCCACACACTTTTATAACTGTCCCGCCGGTTCTGATATATATATGTGTGTATGTGTGTGTGTGTTTCAATATACATGTATATATATACCCATACATATATAGATATATATGTGTCAATACATATATATGTATATATATCAAGCACTTTATTGATTTCTGTTCAACATAACTGACACACACTATATATATATATATATATATATATATATATATATGTGTGTGTGTGTGTGTGTGTGTGTGTGTGTGTGTGTGTGTGTGTAGTAGTGCGTGTGCGTGTTTGTTTGTCCGTGCCTTTCTAAAGAAAATGCATACCGGAAAGATTATCATGCCAACCAAATATAAAGATCTTGAAAACTAGAAGCAAAGAATCTATCAGTGTTCTTTGAATTAATAAACACTTTTGCAGAAAAACTTAT
Source organism: Sepiola atlantica (assembly GCA_963556195.1). Classification (NCBI taxonomy): domain Eukaryota; kingdom Metazoa; phylum Mollusca; class Cephalopoda; order Sepiida; family Sepiolidae; genus Sepiola; species Sepiola atlantica. The sequence goes on from OY744516.1 coordinate 148,556,106, forward strand.
AAAATTCAAATCCTGGAATATATTTTTAACAAACACACGCTGTTAAAACATATGGACAAAATATACATGATTTTAACACAAAGATAGGGGTGAACAAAAATATTTTTACTTCAATGTGTTCATACTTTTAGTCAGTTTGTGCCCCCGTTCCCCTAACCAAAAAAGCGATGAAGGATCAACATTACAGAAAGTCGGTAGTAAACGTGAGACATGTTCGGCATAATCGCTTGACACACCGGTTCTCTTAGATCACCGAAGTTAAGCAACGTTGAGACTGATCAGTATCAGATGGGTGACCACTTGGGAATAGCAAGGGCTGTATGTGGAAGAAAAGTGACACGTCCCTGTAAAATGAACTGCAAAAATCAACATTGTTAAAATCATCTCGCCTGAGCAGGATACAAATGCGACTGGAAACTACTTGTGAATTCAATATTTCCTAAAACATTTCTCCTTTCGAGGAAGGCTGGCTAAACCTGCCTAGTGTATGTTCCACACTAGGATAGGATGACATACTCAGTTGTTGAGCTCAAAAGTACATTTTGTAAGACGATGTTGGTATTGAGATGTGCTTCAAAGTTTGCAGAGTGCAAATTTTGTTTCCAAGAAAACGAAAATAGCCAAGATTTGTTTACATTAAGTCATGATTTCATATTCAACGATGGTATCGATTAAGTCAATAATATACCCTCCCATAGACATATAGATGCATAAAAATGTACTTGCATATATTATCGTTCATTTATTGTATAGATTCGAAAAGAACTAAAATTGTTTTGAAAAACGAAAGCAGGCTGTGTAAATAAGTTCACTTTGTAATCAGATTATAAAAAATTCACAATGTTTTGTTTCTCTCTTCACATATTTGTTTTCCATAATCTATTATTATGAATTAGTTAAAGATAATTAACTCCAATCTATTATCTAACTTTTAACTTAGAACGTGTGCTAACACATACTTTCATATATATATATATATATATATATATATATATATATATATATATATATATATATATATATATATATAAACGGGTGTGCATGTCTACAATGAAACTATACTAATAAAAGAATATATTCTGATGAATTTAATATGCGTTCAAGAAAACCTTTTAGTTATATAAAGCTTGCTATACATCAACTTATCTAATATATGAAATTAAGTAAGTCGGCTTTTCGAAGTTAGACCCACATCGTTATTTGATTCTGACTAGCTAATATTTCGTTTTTATTCTTTCAGAATCTGTCTTTATATTCTGTTTCTTTCAAAAATAACTTTATCTGACTAGGAATATTTCTTCAGATGGCTGCAATATTTATCACAAGCAAATTAAAATGGACGCCATCTTTCTAATCAGGAACAAATTCAGCATCTGGCAATTTTTATTTAGATGAGACAACTTTTCATTTTCATCCTTCCATTATGTTCTTTTACACAGAAAGCCCATTTACCAAAACCTTGTGCTCACACCTACTTTAATATATATATATATATATATATATATATATATATATATATATATATATATATATATATATATATATATGATTAATTTTATTTATACAAACATGTAGAAAATCTGAGACACTGGCATGTCGATGTTATCGATCAACAGCTGTAATAAACTGAGATCTCATCAGGCAGAGTTAGAATCCGATCTTTACCTCAGATTATATTTGGGAAGGATGAAATGGGGAAGAAAAGAAAAGGAAAAGAAAATTTAAAATTTGGAAAGTCACGTAGTTAGATTTGAGCCCGTTGAAAATTAAATATAGAATGAACTAAAATAAAATGAAATGGAATAAAATGAAATATAAGATAGAATATAAAAATATAAATTATAAATTCATTGAGGATAGAGAAAAGGAAAGAGAGATGGAAGTTTGTGGAAGACAGGGGGAGGGAGAGAATTTTAAAAAAGGGGAAAGGAAGAGGAAGTCAAATAACACACAGCTAATGTCTGAATTTTGTTTTGGTTGCTGTCGAAGACGCGTCGATATCTGGTTGATGTTTCGTTGTGTAGCAAGACACGCTTTCCCGTCTAGTTTCAATTGGTAGTGGGGTGTTAATACATTAGGCTTTAATCTTGTTTGTTTTTTTTACAACTGAAAAGTAAACAAATAAAAATGAAATCATGTAAAAACACAAAATTCATAATTAGTTAAAATGTTTTTAATCGTTACAACATAAAATATAGCCAACTTAAATCATCTCTAAAGAAATACAGAAATAAAAGTTAAATAAAAACGAAATGATTTAAAAGGGCAAAGTTAATATTTGTTTAAATTCAATATCATAAGTGTTGTTAAATATAGAACCGGGGTATATTAATCTTAGTGATAAGTTAATGAACTATAATAAATGAATTTACTAGTTTAGTCTTCTACACTCACCATGGAATTTCGATATATTCCACGGGTACATATTATGACAATAATATACAGTGGATATAAAAAGGTTGCATCCCCCTCTTAAAATGCCAGTATTTTGATGATGAGACCAAATTGAAACTTTTCAGAAAATATTTTGATTGATAAGCTAATTAACAATTAAAAATATTTGAGATGAGTATTGATAATTGTTATTATTTGTATTATTCGCACTACTGTACTCATCTTGGATGTTATTTCACTAAGTTCCGGTTAATGTAACATCCAACTTTCTTCAGGTGTATCTTGTCGAAATCGGGAATCTGCATAGAATTTCGAACGGAACCCTCTATTTAATTCACAGGGGTAGCTTGCTCTCGCTCCATCAGTTATTTGTAATGCTATTTCTAGTATCGCCCACCCTGAAGATTGAACCTTCAACTACCAGAAGACTGTTACTTGTGCAAGGACCTGTGGCGTAACAGTGCTAAGTAATAATCAGTTCAAAGTGACAGTCTTCTGAAAGGACCCGTTGCGCAAATAATAACATCCAAGATGAGTGCAGTAATTCGAATAATCCAAATGATACAAAGTAATTTACTATTAAAAAGTAAGATTCTTTTATTATAAACCACCGTGGAATTTCCACGAGTGCAACCAGTAGATACTATGAAAATAGTCAAAAATTAAATATATACACGATTACCATATCGTTGTAACAATGTTGGAGATGGGCTTCAGTTTGGCTCAAGTAACTATTAAAAGTCAAAGTAAATTTGTATGAATCAGCATAGTAGTTGATTCTGTTTGCATTGTGATGGACACCGTGATGATTACTAACATCCATGCCAACTAGTGATTGTAGAGAATCTGTTTGATCAAATAGATCAGGTGTAGTAATAAAAACAATAGCACTTACCCTGGTTAGTTGTGAAATAAATTGCTGATTTCTTCTGGCTATTAACATGTTAACAATGAAAAACATTAGAGAGATCTATTTCATTTCCTTAAATAATAACTGAGAGAGGTCACACGTGACTACTGTATATATAAATGTTTAGTAGCCTTCAATTGCTTTTGATTAGTAAAACAAAACGAAACACAACCAGAAGTAAGTGTATTGCTATCTCTCTCAGTCTCTCTCTCTCTCTTTCTCTCTCTCTCTCTCTCTCTCTCTCCGGGCTGACCACTGTCAATTTATCCACATTATACTTGATGAACAATGAATATTAAGTGATTGATAATGCATAAAAATGTAAATTCATTTTTGAGGACAGCCTTTATCACGAGAGAGGCGTGTGATTTCTGTAATAGACACCAATATGGACGATGGAATCAGGTATGGGAATTATCTAGACCGAGTTAAAATACTATCCTGTCTATTATGTTTCACTTATCGACATAGTACATTGAAGATATTAAGAACTCGACACAGAGAAACTTTTACCAAGATGAATCGATTCGGCATCCAATAACCAGAAAATGGTTGATATATACAATAAAACCAAACAACCATTCAAACACAATGAATAAACATACAAATATATAAACTTAAACCATAACACTTTAGACAAAATAAATTGATTCTGCATTAGATAATCAGAAGAATTATACAGACGTGATCTAATATATAAAATAAAGTTAGTCGGATTCTAAAATTATGATAGAATCTGGGCCATTTTGAAGCTGACTTTTTTTCTGTCGAGCTAAAGTATGGTTATGTTTAGTCCTAGGAGGTCAAGCCTCCAAGGTTTTACCTTCTCTTTTTGAAAAGTTTTTTTTATTACTAATGGCCTGAGACGTCCCTACCGAGGAATGCCGGAGGAGCTGCTCAGGAATCTTTGTAGGCTAACGTGTGCTTTTCCAAACGTGCTGGCTTTTCAACACTTATCTCACCTTGTACCTAACTTCTTAAGGGGTAAATGAAACTTTGAATTTAACAAATCAGTACTTTATTCTGACTAGCGATTCCTTTTTTTTTATCTTTGCACCGTGTTCTTTAGATTAAATAATGTAATTTGCTACAGTTTCTTTCAAAACAATACTTTTTTCCGGCTAGGAAGATTTTTAGAATTGAGCTATTTTTTGTTTATGCCCAAACAGTTCCAACTGCTTACGAAATTAATAAACATAGATGTCTACATTGCTACTTGTGTTCTATTTGAGATAAATAATTATATTTTAAATAAATATTAATCTATTTATTTCTTTAAGTTATTTAATTGTACGTAAACTAATTTAAAAATAGGTTGTCTTCACCTGATGGTAGAATTGGTCTTTCGTCAATTAAATCAAATTTATTTGGCAAAAATAGCCAAGTAAAACACACCATGTAAAGAGATAGGTAGAAGATATTAACATCCACATACAGGCTAAATGTTTATCAAGACCATTTCAAATCTGGATATAGTAGTCATCGTCGCAACCTCGTCTGGCAGACTGTTCCACAGAGGAAAAACATGCAGAGAGAATACTGCTTTTCTTTGATTGAACACACTCCGGGTGTACAGTATATTTTTGTTGATAAATACATGCTGCTTCGATGCCATACTCAAGAATAAGCCATACCAGAATTTCCTGACTAACTCCTTTATGAGTATCGTTTTAATAGTGTACTTATATATCCTGCATATTGGATCTTTATTATGGTAAGTTAAACTGCAACTCCTTCCCCACAATTACGGTTATCTTACAAACACAAACAGATGTTACTTTTATTTTTCAAACATACATTTTAAACCAAAACTATTGTTTTGCTTACGTAATGCAAAAAAAAAATGCCTATCAATAAAAATAAAACAAAAAGTCGTTCACATACAGATATTTAAAAACAAAACAATAATATTTTCATTTAAGTAAAGTTCATGGTTTTCAAATTTTAAAAAATAACAACAATGTTTTTAAATAATTCCCGCCAGCAACGATACATTTAAACCTAAAAGACAAGACTAAATCTTTCGTAAAAGTTGGGTTACTTTAAAATTGGGAAATTACGAAATGACTGACCAAAATATTTAACATATCAATTACCAAGAGAGACAGACTTTCTTTCTTCTTATCATAGCATATAATTACTACTAAATCATTTTCGGATAGAGATGAAAAAAAAACAGAAATGAAGTAGTTTTATATTTTTTAAATTCACCTTCAGAAATAAACTGCACCACAGAGACACGTATACTAAAGGAAGGGGGAGGTAATTCTGCTAATGTATTTCAATTAAACCTTCTGTTAATTACTTTTAACATGGATTTTAACGTGTATTTCGTGCAGTAATAGTCCTGTAAAATGTCTTTACTCAGGTTCTTTTCTTTTTTAACTTAAACATTGATACTTATATGAATTACAAAATAAAAAAAGTGATATGGAGTTCAGGGGTGGGAGCAGCAGTTTTACTTTTTCCAGGGCAACGTCCGGACTGATCCCACTAGTTTTATATAAATTGAAGAATATATTCAGAATTCTGAAATTACATTTTACTATTAATATATATCTATACATGATGGTCACTTGCATATGTATGCGTGAGATTGAGTGTATTTATATATGGAATTGTCTGCATCTATGTTTCTAGTGTGGTTTTGACTGTATGTGTGTGGAGTTAACTCTGTGTATTTGTGTGTAGGGTTGACAGTGTGTGTATGTGTGTGTATATGTGTGTTTGTGATTTGTAATACATACCACTGATAGCTTTTTTTTACTTTTGAAGGAATTCAGCTTGAAATTCTTATATATGAATTTATCTATGTCTTTTATTTTTCTTAGCTTCGATTCTTTTACAGTAAGTTATTTCTGGAATTCACATAAACATATAAACAGAAACAAACTGATAAAAAGGCAAAGAAAAACAAAACTGGTTAACGTATTCAAAAGACAATTAGCTAAATTCCTTTTTCCCAAAGGATGAAAAACATTTCCGAAATAAAAAAACAAACTCAAAAAGCTTCCATGTCCATGTTTTCCACTTCTTAATGGATGTAAATCATAATATGTCTTTTAGATGGTTTCCGTTAATTACCAACATTGGCTGACATTCGTCCTGTCTGTGGGTATGTTTCCCCTCTCCTCGTATGGATCATAAATTGAAACCTTTTTAATACATTCTTACTATTTCTGTCACTTGTCTCAGAACTACAATTCGTTCTACTAGGAAAATCAAAGTTATGCAACCGTAAGCAATGATGGAATTCAAGACATTAATACTAGCTTTTATGAGCCACTTACGAAGTTTATATTTTCAAAGTTAGTTCTTAATTTCCCTTGACAACTCACATTGTGCCAACTGACTGGGCTTTTTTTCTTTTTTTTTAATGGAAATCGCTCCAGACAAGGCATGAGGTCACTTGATGTAAAGAGCTAATAAAAAATTACCACTTCAAGGTCAAAACCTAGCCAACGAAAAGTGTTAGATAGATAGATTCTGACCCAGAAAACAGTAATTCTTCCCCCTTTGTCAGAAACATCGCTCATGAAATGTGAGGACTAAAGAACAAAATAAGAGAAGTGAGAGTTACGAGGCTGCCGAAAGTAAGCCCAAGGTCCACTTTCTACTCTCTAGAAAGAGATGATGTGTTAATTTGCCGTCGTCGTCGTCATCGTCGTCGTCATCATAATCATCAGTTTAACGTCCGTTTTAGATATGGCATGTGTTGGACGGCTTTTAGAGATTGACTTTCAAACGGACGTATCTCTTACCAGGTCTTCATTTATTCCTCTTTCTCTCAAATTCATCCTTATAGCTTTCTCCCACAATTCAATACTATGCATTTTTATCCTTACATCAGAAAATATATACTAGATAACTCATTTGAATTTGCTAAATACTGTATAGATTTTAAAGTGGACGACACATGACCATACAAACGTCTTGTTGGAATTTGTTCTTTAATTAGTGTAAAAGTTTAACGTCCTTTTGGATTATTTTAAAGAAAAATATTTATGTTTTATCTTCTTGTTTTTTAACATAGTGTGTAAATTACATTAATAAGAAAAATCTATACCTGTAAATTAAAAAAACTGATAAGCCATATGTAACCCTTTTCTATTCAATCTGAAATAAATAAATTTATTTGATTTGCTCATGTTGACACTTCCGGTTCTAAATTGAATCAGTTATTTACGTTTTAGACTTTTTTTAAAACCAGTTATTACATATATGGTAAAGATTTTGATTACTATATATCTGGTTTAGTCAGATATCGTTTTCTTTTAAACTCATTATAGAAGGTTTAAGGTCCGTTTTACATGCTGCCATTTGTTGGACGGCTTTTAGAAATTGACTTTCAGACTAACTTATCTCTGGCCAAGTATTTATCCATTTTTTTTTCAAGTCAACCCTTATCACTTCTTTCCATGTTTTCTTTGGCTTTCCCCTATGAATTGAACCTGCTACCTCACTTTTCTGCATCTACTAACCAAAGAACTCTCACCCATTCTTTCAAAGTGGTCATACCATCGAAATCTACTTTTCTGTGCATATCTCACTATACTGTCCAGATTTAATCTTCCGATTTCACATTACACATCTTTCGTATCAGTCTTATATAAGTCTCTCTGTGCAACGCATTACCTCAACCCTCACTGGCCAGGTTTAACTTCAATACATCACCATACTGTGTACACATGCCTGATAGACTCTTGCTATGGTCGACAGGGGTAACGCTCTACTGGTAAGTAATAGCAGTAGGTCACTGTGGAACACATTATCATGGGACTGCTACCCTGCCAAATACAACACCGTCATGTTAACATCCAATATAAACAAATACTTGTTATAAAGTATCCTAATAATTAATAACATTTTGTTCATTCCATTCATCATTTTCAATCCTCTCATAATATTACTCATCTTTCAACTAATAATTCATCTAATTAAACATTATTCTCCTTTGGCTGTTTTAACACTATTTTAACACATCATCATCATCCTCATCCTCCTCATCATCATCATCATCATCATCATCATCATCATCATCATCATCATCATCATCATCATCATCATCATCAAAAAATAATGGTTCCATGCAGAGTAAGGCTAAAAAGGAGGGTGTTATGGTGATCTACCCTATTCCATCATTTTATGGACTCTTCCTGACTCTACGAATAGAGTCGTTATGGCCAATCAGTAGAAGTAAAAAGAGAAACGAAGTGAGGAAGTAGCCTCTGTCAACCCATTGCTTCTGTACTTTCTGTTAATTCAATTTCTTGTTAATTACCTTCTATTTTCTATTCATGTTATTTTGTTTGTCCCTTTAAAGCCACAACAGTATAGTTTTTATTTTAATTTATATACAGATACGTTAAGATTCTTATACATTAGTCCTATGAAAAATCTGTTTTTCGTTTTTTAACATAAGGCGATCATTTTTTTTACTTCATGTAAAGAGCCAAGATTCGGACCAACTTTGTTTATGTTTGTTGATTAAAATAGATGATTGCATTTCATTTTACAAAAGTATAGTTTTTATTTTAATTTATATACACATACGTTGTTGATGGAAAAGAAAAAAAGAGAAAGGGAAATAAAGAACGCGTGCTACCCTCATCCATCAGTAGAGGCAAGTTAACTATTGGCTTGTTGTCACGTAACTACCTTTATTATCGTTATACTTCCTATACATTTGTCCTATGATTAATCAGCTTTTCACTCTTCCACTTATGGCGGTAAAATTTTTGACTTGCTATCACGTCACTACTTTTGTATAATTTTTACTTTAATATATATACAACTACGATGTTCATCGAAAAGGGAAATAGAGAGACAGAGAGAATGAGCACATCCATCCACACCTTGAAGTACAGGGGAAATATTGCAGTCATCTTTGTTATTTTGTCATCTGTCCTTTTGACTCATTTCTTGTTAGGTCACAATTTTTATCATCTTCCTACACATTAGTCCTATCTGATGGATTAAAAGCAGCTTTTAATTCCTGGACTCACAAGAACTAGATTTTTTATTATTTTACCCTAAAAGATCAAAGATTCAAACAAACCAAGTCTAGGAAAAGGCCACTCAATATTCTACCTTGTGTCTTACTTCCTTGTTCAGGGAATTATGCTAGAGTAATAGATTATTTTACGCAAAGTATGAGCTCGGTATTCAGAATGACACGTGGGACGAACTGCGTATGTCTTAGATAAATCTGAGTTTAAAAAATTCATTTTACCTCCGACACATAAAAATATTTTTTCTGTGTACATGAGAGGCAGCAAGTGATATATTTTCTTGTATTTCTTTTTCTTTATTTCTATTCTTGCTGTCTACATTTTATCCAGGTTTTATAAATTATGCATTCATTCAAGAATTCTTACCAAACATGTTATTTGAGGAACATATATATATGTATGCATATAGATATACATATATATAAATATCCATATCCATATATATATATGTATATAATTTGAATATATATATATATATATATATATATATATATATATATATATATATATATATATATATATGTATATATATTATATCTGTATGTATATTTCCATATATATATATATATATATATATATATATATATGTATGTATGTATGTATATATAATCACACATATATATGCATATATATATATTTAACAAAAGTAACATTAGGAAGACATTCCATAATTTATATAAATGTTTTGTTTTTCTGTATTGAATGTTTTTTGTAAAAATATGCATGCACTACAGATAGAAAGGTGAACAGATGTTTATATACACACACGAAGAATAAATGCACACATGCAGGCCTACGTATTGTATACATTTATATATGTATAGGTAAAATTAATATGGAACAAAAGGATGAGATGAAAATATTTATAAAGAACGCAATATTATCAACAAGGAGGTATGAATGGCGGGATCGATATTTCACCTCAGATAATTTATTCATGCTTTTATTTTAAAAATAAAATATATGTTCTAGGAAAAACGAAGTATACATGCATACAGATTTAGGCGGCAGAAGAATAAGTCCAAAATGTGCAGGCGCAGGTGAGAAACGTGTGAAACCGTTGTCAATAAAAATAGAGTTTTTCGTGATTATATTCTTGGCGAATGCAGAGTGAATTTCAAAGAATCTAAGACGTTGATTGATATTATTGCAACAGTATGCGATTAAATCTACTTCTGTGGTGTGTGCTCTGTACAAATTTGTGGTATTAGCAAAGTTCAAAACTATGATTAAAATCAAGCATTTGTGAAACAAGTGCTTTTGCTAATGCCACGTGTAACAACAGTATTCCGTTTATAAATTCTTTTGGTAAAATGGCGTTGAGTTTCACCGATGAGAAAATTGTTACAATCGCTACATGGTATGATGTATGCATTTGTTCGCACTGTATTATAGGTGATGCAGATGTGTTTATGTTTGTTGAAAAGATTTTAAATGGTGAAAGAGGTTGATTGTACAGTCCCAACCCTGAATTTAAATAAGGCAGGGTGTGTGTGCCCGTTTTGTGCATTAGTTGTTACTGATAGATCTAGGCGGGTGACTATAAAGGATTTTAGTTTTTCTTGTTGGTGAAAATGCAGAAGGTTTTTCATCTGGTGTTGAGAGTAAAGAGTTTGGCGTATTTTAGGGTTTTAAGATATGTTTTCATTATGTTAAATTCGTCCAATAAACACAGGGACTACATATTCTGTGGACACGCAGTTAAAGTCCTATTTTAACGCCTGTTTTTATCATACGGTGGTGATTATCTGATCCGTAGACAAAATTGTCAGTGTAGTAATCTTACACATGCATAAAAACCTTTCTCTCTGATAATACCACCTATAAACGCACACCAGCCACCAATATCTTAAAAAAAAAACTATTTTAAAACATAATTAACAATGACATCATCACAATACTGCATAGCCTCTTTAAAACTTACGCACCAGGCATACCACTCCATCACATCATATCTGGAATTGGCAGTTCCATCCCTCAAAATAGCCCAAGCTATCCCCAACCACTGACACTATTAGCTTCTATCAGTCAAGCCCATATAAACATCTCTGGAAACCTACACCAGAAAATAACAAATCTGGATATATACAACCACACCATGAAAAATATATAAAATTTAATGGACAAGAATGATAATGTTCAAAAATATATTTTGTTATACTAAGACCTTTTATAATTAGAGAAAACATCCTTAATATTGCTTTTCAGACAGTTTGTGTTAGGTATACTAGAATACTCTCATCACCTATTGAAGAAAATATTGAAAAAGAAGAACAATATTTTACTAGACTATTCAATGAAATGATAATCAGCTAACTTAATCAGAAAGACTGAAAATATTAGAAAGAAGAAGAAGACGAAGAAAAAGAATAGATATAAATCATATGTTTTTTAAGCCCTATAAACAAAATTCCCAATCCAGAAAGTTAAAAAACAATTAAAAATTAGAATAGGATCTAAATTACACATTCCATTTAAACATACCATTTAAACATAATTCAGTACCAGACAGTATGTTTTACAAGGAATTGACCTCACAAAGGAGAAAACTACTTAATAGGAGAAATTTGGAAAACCTTGTTAGTCTTCCAAGTATTTAAAAATACTAATGATCAGTCCTCTGCATCTCAGCACAGACCGATCAGTCCCCTATGCATCATGAGTAAACTACTTTAATCTGTGATAAATCAAGCAATTGTCAACCATCTCAGTAAAAAAAATCAACTTAGTGACAAGCAATACGGATTTCGTCCTACAATATGAACTGCTGATGTGGTAACTGTAATATCGCTTACGATTAGCGTACCTCTTCATGGAGTCTATGCTTCTAGATCTAGCCGTTAACATATGAGAGGCCTCTGATAGGGTGTGGCACTAAGGATTGCTTCACAAACTTGCCAGCTACGAAATATCTGGCGATGTCTTTGTAACAATCGAATCCTTTCTCTTGGATAGGGTTATAAAGTGGCCATTTGTCAGAAGCACAGACAATCAATGTCATGTGCATCAAGGATCTATTCTGGAGGCAAACTCTTCCTAATATTTATTAATGATATGCTAAATTATATCTTAAGATCATTGGCTATGGCAGCACCTCATTCTATCACTTTGGACCAAGAGCAATGAGGATAAAGTGGGTTGTCACTTGTAACACCTCTAAAAACCAAGCTTCTCTCTTTTAACCACCAACACTCGTATCCCTGTTTTGCCTCAATAAAAAGGAATGACTCTCTCCTTGAAAAAGCCCCTTGTTTTTATATGCTCTTAGGACTGAGTTTATCTTTAGATCTCAAATGGAAGACGTATATTAAGTCTGTTGCTAAAGTCGTTTAAGAAATGGTTAGATAATTCTACCTCTACACAAAGTTCCTTACTCCGGATGCAATCTTCTATCTTTTTTAATGGAAATCGCTCCAGACAAAGGCATGAAACCACTTGATGTAAGGAGCTAAAATAAATACTACTGCAAGGTCAAAAAGTAGCGAAGAATAAGTGTTAGATAGATAGATTCCGACCCAGAAAACAGCAATTCTTCTCCCTATTGTCAGAAACATCGCTCATGGAATGTGAGGACTAAAGGACAAAATAAGAGAAGCGAGAGTTACGAGGCTGCCGAAAGTAAACCGAAAGTCTACTTTCCACTCTCCTTAAATTAAAAATAATTCTAGAATATCTTCATCATAAAACATATTTTTTTAAATTTAACTTTGAAAATAGATTCATAAAAATAGAATTAAAATATTAAATTTTAGATTTAAATAAATTTACAATTTTTTTTACATTAACAACTTTAAAATATTTATATAAGAGTCAGATGGAATATCGCTGCCATATCTGAGGAGATACCACACAGAACATTTTTTTACCTGACTTGACAGAGTACAATATCGACATTGTAATCTAGTGGGGGAGAGATGATCTTTTCTCTTTCTTAGAACCTCTTTCTCACAGAAAATACGTTTCTATCCCCTCTCTATCATTATTTTATGTAAGGTGCTCGACTGAGCTCCAATCTTTGGTTGATCTTGGTGAAACATTCACAGCAAGAAATCGTATTTCTACCTCAACAGAAAAATATCTTTCCTTTTTACCCTCCATGTGTCTAGTATTAGGCGAGATTTCCATGGATAGAGTTTCTTTGCAAAGGCTTTCCACCTGTTGAACACATTACCGCAAATTCAATGTCAACATATTCTTATCATAAACCGCCCCATACGTAATCAAACGCTGTTCATACCATTGATCAATGTTAGTGCTCCCATAGTGTTGTTCATCTTTCTGCTGACAATAATTCTGTCTCATTAACCCTTATCGTCGAGTGGCTCTTGGCCTTGATAACTGGTGACCCAATAGTGAAAAGAAATGCAAATATATTAAAAAACTCTAGGAACAGATTAAATAAATTCAGTTAAATCAAAGTTGGACAATTTTCTAAGAACTGTGCTTGACAAATCTCGTTGTGCAGGAATTCAAAAAGTACCAGTTTCAAATCCAAGTATATCAAGTTACTTATACAGTCAAACCAAGGTTCATGAACGTCTCAAAACTGGAACAATTCGGATTTCGAACTAAAAGTTCAAACCGGAAGTGCATTGGTTTTCTAACAAAATTTTGATTCTCGAACCACGCCAACACATACCGTCTGATAAAACGTTACAAGTTTTGTGCAGGGTTGCCAATCCTGGTTTTTTAGATCCAGATTTGTTGGGTTTTTTTTTTAGATCAATCTGGGTTTTTATTTTTTGAATCCCTGTTTTTTCTTAGGAACTATATTTTAAAATACCTGCTAAAATTTTAAAAATATTCCTCTGTTGCTTGGGAACGAATTAATCTTTTTTTGCATTAGTTTTAATGGGAAAATATGATTCAATTTTCGAACTTCGGTTTTAAAACAGATTTTCAGAACGAATTATGTTCGAAAACCGTAGTTCCACTGTACAAAATAATCATTTTCTTTTTTGTTTGTAAATCTTAATTCCATATCTATCAGATCTTAAACATGGGAGTGACTAAGCACCGCCCCCCCCCCCCGGTGCCCTTCCGGACCACTCGGACCGAAAACTTTAATAATCAGTATCATACATAAAAAGCATAATTTTATTTCCTCACATATTTTGTGGCTATAAAAACTGCTCTAAGTTCGGAAAGATAATCTGAGGGGCTTCCATCCGTAATATCAACAAGACAGACAACATAACAAAATCATGAATATTCTACAAGGTAATTGCTAAAATTCTTTTACTAAACTGACTTACCGATTATTTATATAGACTCAAGAAAGTTACATGCAAATATTTCTAAAACCAACTTTTTTTAGAAGGAAGCTTTCGGCAAATAAAGAACTTGGAGTTAAGCATTTTTCTTTCTTTTTATTCTAGCGATGTGTTAGGGTTGTCATAACTTCATTTCATATATCTAATTTATATACTGATATATACGACACAAGATATGTTTATCTCAAATACCACTATTTACTTTTCTGAATATATATATATATATATATATATATATATATATATATATATATATATATTCAGAAAAGTAAATAGTGTTTTAAATATGTTTCAAATTTTAAATTGTTTGACTTGGATGAACTGTATAGCGTTAACAAAAAAAAGTATGTTTTGGGCTGATATATTTGATGTTTTATATACTTTTATGTATTTTTATATATATTTTTATATATTTTCAAAGTTTAATTTTATTATCTGCAGTAATGTCATTGCGGTAATGGTCCTCTGAGAAGAAGAATTTTATTTGAAAACTCATGAGTTAAGAACTGTAAGGTACTTTACTTGAACATTGAATTCTAATAAAATTTGATTCGCACTTTATTTTATTACTTCATTTTATATTATGCTATATATATATATATATATATATATATATATATATAATTATTATTTCATGTATCTACATAAAATTTTCAGTATTTACTTCAACAGTGCTCAATATGTGAGTAGAGCAAGGTAGTAAGTTATGAAACTATATTTATGGCAATTACTACAGCTTTCTGTATTGCTTCATGTCTCTCGACAGAAGTTGATGCTGGATCCTTCAACGGAATAATAGCAGGTTGCATTTGCCAATCTGAGGCCCTGAAGTTATTTAAAGGTTGCGCTGTGGACGGTTTGATTTTTTTCGGGAGGGGGGGGGGGGTACATATATTGAGGTTTACCTAAGGATATGTCTTCCGCTAAATGTGTGGGATTCCTCCTTCTTTTTCCCCTTTAACTTTTCCTTTTTTCCCCCTTTTCCCTCCTTTTTTGGATTGCATCGGACTCAATTCTTGTGGCGACGTATCACAGCTACCACATATTGCCAAGTTGTTTGAGCTGTCTTTTGAACTTATTTTCCTTTTTTTCTCAAGTGATTTTAACTAGGTCAATCCTCTTGGGGTATTGTCAGTTGTTGAGGTCAATATCATAGGTTTTGTATCACACCTGATGTACTGCTTAGCAAGTACCTTGCTAGGTAGCAAACACATCTAGGGAGCAATATCTTTACAAAAGTAAATAAATAATAAAATTAAAATTTTTTTCGTTGTGATGAATGAATCCTCTCTTAAAAATAGCTTGTATAACAGGGTACCCCACTCGTCTCTATGCACCATGGGGATCGTTGGCACCTCACACACAGGTGTATGATATCCTGGTCGCGGTGCCAGATATAACAAGTAATCCCACACGGTTATGTCTTTCGGCCACAGATCTTGCCAGACCGTGAACACTCTTCAGCCGATCGTCGTAGTGGCAATAAAAAAATGTTGATCGAAATGCCTCTAGGCCGGGATGGCGACGATGATGATGATGTGACTTCGTTGATCTCGTCTAACTCTCACATTGAAATTGTCTATATCAGCGAACGATTACTGAGTGATAGCAATCGGCTGGTTCTGTGGGAGCAAAAGATTATTCAAAGCAGAACAAGCGAAAGGAATAATGTTCAACAACTCGGTCGGGTCTTTTTGTATGACAGAATAATTATTGATAACAATAAAAGAAAAGAATTGATTTTACATTGAATTAATGTCTATCGTATGGTAAATGACTTTAGCAAAAAGGAAAAAGCAAGTTATTCTCCGGTTCTCTATGTTCGTGAATTCATTCGCAAATTGTTATTTAAGTTACTAAACTAACTTATCTAAGGAAAACCGGAATGAGTTTGTCCGGTTCTGTATTCATTGTCGAACTGGCACACGAACCGATTCGCGACTAGCCCATCTTGCCGTCCAGCTCGTTCTGTCGTCTCGTCGCATGGTTCTCTCCAAAACGTACGTTCTCTTATTGAGATGTGTATTACCACACCCTCCATTTCTATATCCTATTTCTCTATGTGTTTCTTCCTCTCTCGGGGTTTGGGGGGCGCGTCCTCCTCCTAACACTGTCTCTGAAATAAAATGGGGTTTTAGCGTTATCATAAAACACTTACTCTTTCTTTTCTCGCCGGGTGGCCCTCGGTCGTCTGCTGTAATTAATTACGAACGCCTAGATGATTATCTTGTCCAGTCAGCTCAGACACCCCCGGCTTCGCCTGATTCAAGGCGTGTTACTGATACACGTGATCATATGTCTTTTGTTGATTTTTATTTAGCATTTTAGTGATTAGAGATTTTGCCCAAATTCTCGTCTCACATCTGGTTTGTAACTACCTGTTGTAACGATTATCAGGTTTGACAACATACATGGCTTTTTCTTAGACAACCTAGACGACCTGACGACTTAAATCAGTTTGTTTGAATAAGCTGATTTTACGTCGAATATATATACTAGTCTTATATCTCCACTTCGTTTCTACACAGGGCCTAGCATCATCACTAAGATGCATACTAGCGCGTAACTAGGGTACCCGATCCCCATAGGCCCCGGATACTTTGTCACACTTGGTAAACTCTCCAAATATATATATATATATATATATATATATATATATATATATATGATTATTTTAATTCAAACCGACGTGTACAAAATCTGCAACACTGGTATGTCGATGTTATTGATCTACAGCAGTTAAAAGCTGAGATCTCATCAGGCAGAATTGGGATCTGATCTTTTCCTGAGATGGTAGTTGGGAAAGCAAATAACGTATCCGAGCGTGGATTATAAGAGATTATCCATTTTCTCTACTAAGTGACAACAAAGGTTGAAGATAACCGGGAGGTTAACAACTTATGAGCTTGAAACCAATGGTACTGATGTTTACTGATTTTATGTACGGAATAATATATATATATATATATATATATTTAATTTTTTTGGTAGTACAAAATGTTATTATGGCAATGAACAGACCATATTTATTTTTCGTAAACTAAAATAATAAAACAATGAAAAGGCTCCTTGTAAGTCGATTATAAAATATATTCTTCCCGCCATAATAATCCTATTATTTTTTATTTAAATGTTGTAGTTTTAACTACGTTGGAAGTAGTTCACACAGATTAGAAAAACATGTGCCCACAAAAATTCGGCAGGCAAATTATTTACCGTTGGATGTTCTGAACAATACATACGGGTCTTCTATCACTGAACATCTAATTAACATTAGTTCTGAAATGTGGCTGCGTACGTGTATGATGAGATCAATCTAGGTCGAAATAATTTATATTGCAGACAGCCCTAATGTGTGTATATTTTATCTCTTTTAAATTTATTCCTGCTCTGTTAACAAGTACATTGAGCTCTCTTACTTGGATTCCCATCAAAACCATTCAACTCTGAACACAACACTATATATATATATATATATATATATATATATATATATATATATATATGTAAGTAAATTTCGTGTACAACAGAATCGTATGATTAATTTTAGAGGAAGCATTATTAAAATCAATGAAACAGACGAGTGGAAAAGAAGAAAAAAAAGAAAATAAAAGGAAAATTGTTAAAATTACCTTAAGGCCTTATCGTCTGACCCTCTGAGAGGAAACGTCAGAATGGTAAATTAAAAACTAAAACTCGAATGAGATATGAGGGGAATATATATATATATATATATATATATATTGCAGTATCAGAACTGGTACTACATTTTGATCCTAGCCAAATGATCAGTTGGAGTCATAAGCCATGGCTGAGTAGAAGTCATAAGTA
>OY744516.1:148579524-148772024 GCA_963556195.1 Sepiola atlantica
CAAAAATATTTAATTTAATTATCAGTCACTAGATTACTCTACAAATCCATTTAAACAAACTATATCCACATAAATTCCAAGAGCAAAAACTTCGACTTTCGCCAAAATGCAAAAATATTTATTTTTTATCAACCACTAGATTAATCTACAAACCCATTTTAACAAACTCAAATATTTCATATTTCCATCTTAGTTACCTCCCTTAGATCCGAATTTCTTCATTAAATCACTCCAATCTGGGGAAAAGATTCTTACACATCAACGGTTTTTTAGAACGCATACCTTCAAAAATATAACGGCTAATGATACAAATTCATAATTTGGCTCACGGGAATTTCAGAGAAACCCTTTCTTTATGTATCTTTAATTTTTAATTTTTAATTTTTAATTTTTAATTTTATTTTTTATTATTATTATTATTTTTAATCTTTAAATTTATTTTTAATTTATTTTTATTTTTATTTATACTTTTACTCTTATTTATTATATTTTTATTCTTTTTATTCTTTCTATTTTTATTCTTTCTTTCTCTCTCGCTCTTTTTTATTCTCTACATTTTATTCTCTATATATATATTTTTTAACCCCCTTTTTTTCTTCTTTTTATACCTTTTTATACTCTTTTTATTCTTTTATTCTTAGTATTGAAATGTTTTTATATATATATGTTTTTTTATATTTATTTATATATATATATATATATTTTTTCATATATATCTTTTTATTTTTTACCCCCCTTTTTTATTCCCTTTAATCTTGAATTCTCTTTCTTCTCCCGTGTTTTAAATCTTAACGGTCTTATTACACTAAATTCAAATTTAAACAAACACACACAACACACTGAGCAAATAACGCGTCCCAACAAGAGTGTCATGTGACCTCACATTTCCAAAACAGATGACAACAGAAGCTGAAGAGAGCCGGATGGGTAAGACCTTCCGTGCTTGAAACCGACGGTACGAATGTTGTACTAATTTTTCTGTACCAGAATAAATAAATATATATATATATATATATATATATATATTCCATGAAAAATGCCAGTATACTGAAATCATATGCCCTTAATAGGGTTAAGATGAAAATTCATATACACTAAATGTAAAAAAGTAAGGAAATTCACAAATTTTTACACTTTTATTGTCATTAAGGATATGCAAGCACAACTAGGCTATGTATTTTACTGGTAGGAATTTTTCTTCAGCGCACCTCACACACTTCATCCACTCATGCAGAGATTTATACTGTAGTGATGTGATAATGAAATGGTTTGGTTGATATGTAGTCATACCCTTAATGACAATAAAAGTGTAAACATTTGGGAATTTCCTTGGTTTTGTACATTTAGTGTATATGAATTTTCATCTTAACCCTATTAAGGGCATATGGTTTTAGTATACTGTCATTTTTCATGAAATGTCACTACTTTTGTAAAGGCTATGCCTCAATGCAATGCCTTCCCATAAGGTTTTTTTTAATTTTCTGGAAAACTAAGATATATGGTAAACTGAAATTAAAATGCCCTCAACTAGACCCTAGAAGCTCTATCTCTGCCAAAAATCAACTGAATCCATCAAATAGTTGATGAGATACAGGGTGGCACATACGTACGTACGTACGTACGTACAGATAACATGATTTTATGATTGAACTTTCTGGATCTCTGGGTTGCCTTGACTAATGATGCTGAAATTCTACACACTTATAGAACTTATCAAATAAAAATTTTGTGCAAAGTTTTAACTAATTTGGTTTATTGGTTTTTGAGTTATGATTGATCAAAGAAATGAGATTTCCAGAATAAGCCATTCGTGAAGTCTATTAAGGGATAAAGCGCTCTCGCGCCTCCCTTGATATATATGAAGTAAGTTGAGATAAACAAAAGTTGTAGCGTTGCTGCTTGTCGATTGTCATGTGAATCCATTAGTATTCGGCTCGCAACGTAATCGTTTCATATACATAACAATGCAAGTAAGAACGCAGAATGAATAAGAGAGACATAGTTGATGTGTGCTTCCGATCGTTTCGTCGTAAGAGGACGATCTACATAAGCATTTATTTATATAGCATGAGAAATATACAAGGGAGATAACTACAGAATATAAGGGAGGTAATTAGGATACACTTGTTGTCATTTCCAAATATACGACACTACAGAACATTTTTTATGTCAGTTCCAAGAATTCAAAGACAACAAATATTTGGCATATGATACTTTCCATAACAATTTGGAAAATGTTATTTTGTATTATACTTTAGATGATACCAAAAAGTCTCTTCATATATATATATATATATATATATATATATATATATATATAAAGTTATATTGTGATATTTTTAAAGTTGAACCTAAATAGCCTTTAAGCTGACATATCAAACTTTGATTCTGACGATGTAATTTTTATTTGTTATTGTTGTACATGTTATTAACATCATAGTAAAGTCCTTTGTTACAGTTTTTTAGGAATAATGTAGACCGCTCCGAACAACTGGTAATATAGTCACGTTTATCAAGTACTCAGAAATATCACTTGTATTTTAAATTGAAGAATATAAAAGGAGTTGCATCCCTGACAACTAAAATGTTATCTTTTTTCTTCTGTATCAATTTTGAATAATGTGGAAACAAATAAAAATTAGAAACTCAAATGACTTCCATTTATCCCAGGCAATGTCAGGTAGTTACGACTAGTATATATATATATATATAGTCTGTTATAATTAAATAAATTCCAGGAGTAAAATCCGGGTATGAGAGCTAAATGTAATAAACAGAGCAAGAATAAAATAATATATAGTAACACGAAATTACATAATCATCGATGCAATAATTTATTTCAACTTTGTGGTATTGTCAAGCATCCAAGTGAGATGATTACATTTTTGAAAATTCAATATATATATATATATATATATATATATATATATATATATATATATATAAAGACGGTTATACAGATGTACGGACATCTACATCTATATCTACATACATAACTTGTAGATAATCTTTCATTTAAATTAGCCTTTTTTGATGCACTCAACAACAAATATTTAGGCTTCATCTTTAACAGGAAGTAAGAAATATGTCACCTGATAACTTTGTTTTGTTAGACGAGGAGAAGCGAGAAATTGCTTGTTTAGAAAAAAAGATTTCCTAGTGCATAATAAAATTTAATGAATAATTAAATTGATATACATCCGTGCACTTAGCTAGCCGCTAGAAGCAATAGAAATGAGGAGGTAATTTGCATTTTAACTTAATGGAGGAGAATAACTCTAAAGGGCTGCACACAGACATGTACACACTTATACAGACGCACACACACACACACACACATATATATATATATATATATATTTATATATTAACTTATATATATATATATATATATATATATATATATATATATATAAGTTAATATATAAATATTTGCATATGTGTATCTTTTTTCAGACATTTATATATATATATATGCTTCCCTATAGCAAAGTCTTGGGAACATTTATTGAAGAATGAAACCTTTGTTAAATATTACAATTACAAGACAGTTTCTGTAAGAATTAACTATATCTCGTGGCTCAGTGATGAGAGCTGCCGATTATCAACTAGATAGTTGAAGATTCGATCACTGGCTTGGGATTGGTGCTAGTCTAGCCGCACTTAAGAAAATATAAATATTATATTAAACCCCTTTAAGAAATTAAAGTTGAGCACTCTCGGGGATGTTAAAAATAGACTGTCAAAAAGCTCTAATGCAAAGTTCCGAATACGTTCGCCGAACACTCTCGACTATTCTTCTATCTGTACCCGCTTCTAGGTACATATAGATCTTAATTTCCCCTAATTACGTGACAGTTTACGTTGGCCGAGTGGATATGCCGACTGTTTACAAATCTTAGGCTGACTCTGTGAAATGGGTTCGCGCCTCCCGACTGTCTGAAATTGTAACTTTCCTGCATTGATGAGAGCAATAAGCTTGAAATGCTAGCGTCTGTACGTATTAATAATTTAATATTTATTTATAAATATTATATATATATATATATATATATATATATATATATAAGTTCTCAGAAATCAAGAGGCCCTTTCCTGGGGCTAGTACTTGATCTCTATATGATATATTTGAATGTTCAATTTAAGTTCCACTTTATCTCTCAAACGTTGTGTTAGGAAAGAAGTGAAGAACAGTAATGTTGTTCTCCATAATTGACCAGTTAACTATGTTATAGTATATCTCTCTTGTGGTGTATTTGTTTTACCGAATTCCAGAACATGAATTCATCTAGTCTGGTTGAATATCCAGCTCAGTACTGTTTCTAGAGGCAACATTACTTGGAGAAGATGCACCATTCCTCGTATGAGCCAGTTTGTGGCCATACTGAGGGGATCTTATTTGGGCTTCAAATACTTTGTTATTTTGAATATTTGGACAGGGGTTTTCTCATAGGCGGAAGTATCCTCATGCCAGGTTGTCCTGATAAACCCTAACCCGACTGAGAGACTTTAGACACCCTAGGATGGTGCTAGTAGGCATTCAAATTCTCTCCACTGGGCATTCAAATTCTATCTATCTATAGATATATATATGTGTGTGTGTGTGTGTGTGTGTGTTTGAAAAGAAAAATTGATCAGAGTGCTTAATCAATTACTGGGCAAAGAGTTTAACATATTTATTAATAAATATATTTACATATTGGATGTCATCATACCCATAATTTCCTTTCCAAAAAATGGAAATTCATCAGTGACTGTCCAGTTTCCATGGAATTACAAATTCATATTTGCGAAAATCACATGCTCAAACTTGAAGAAAAAAAACTCCGCGGAAATCTCATAATTATGTCCGTGAGTGCAAATTACGAAGGGTGACAGTAATTAGGGGTTAGCTTGTTCTTTCATTTATAATTTATAAGCAGACAAAACAATTAGGGATGTGAACAATTAATTCTAACGTCCAATTTATTTGAATCAAAAGTAACAAGACTTATCTAAAAATAATTTATTTTAATTTCAAACACCAAATTTCTCTTAAATGTAATCTCTTCGAGTCTAATTCATTTTTCCATCTTTTTTATTTACCATACTCATATGCACGGTTAGAAATAATTTTTCTGGGATGCCCGTCAGCTCTGTTGTAACAATCCACACCTTCAAAATAGGATTCTTTATGTTCACCTCGAGCATTTGTGAACAGAAAAGTCACACGTTGCAAGAACAGGTGAATATGGAGGTTGTTCCAATACTGTAATTTTTATTTATTCCTGTTCATCGTTTATTCCTCAGTGATCGAAGCTAAACAACTTGAAAAAGCGATATAAACAAAAGCATGTGAAAATGCAATAGGTGCAGAAAGCTATGTTTAAAGTTAAATACGCCCAAGATATCATGTTAGTTTATAGCATAATATGCTTATGCTTTTATTCCATAGCTTACTGAGCACACAGACTATGGCACTGCTGCGTCTGAGAGAGTTAAAAGGCTGACGAGAAATACACCATGCAGACCTCGACTGAACGGGTACAAAGAGTACTGGAAACCTGATGAGACCTATTGTTACGCACATTCCAGAGTAAGCCACCGTCCGTTCTCAACAAGAATATGATAGGAAAAAGTTGGTGCAAGAACACCAAGTGAGTTGCAATAATGATGGAAAAAAGTGGAGAGTACAGGAAATCTGGATAGTGGTGCTGTCACTCATGCTTCAGGGTACAGCACATGTTTTTTTCCAGTGAATAATCACTTGTAATTACTTGTTTTTGCACTTCGAGTGAGTAAATAATAATACTAATAACTAAGAAGATATACGAAATTTACAAAACGGCTTTAGGGACTAAGAAACATTAAAACTATGTGATCAATTTATAACTATGTCTGAAAGTGTTTATTCGATAGATTACTATCCATTTAATATATTCATTTTAATTCTAATAAATGTTAACAGTAATAACTTTATTATTTCCTGTAAAGGGATAAAATTCGGAATACACTAAGGTTTCTGTTGGAAGGTATTATATACCGTATTTCCATAACTTAAAGCAATTACTTAATTCGACTTTTGAGATTTAGTTAAGTTAATTAAGAAAAATATTTGGATAAAAATGTATAGAAGTTTTGATTTATTATTATCATACAAAAAATCAAAACTTAAGACAGTCTAATTATTTAGAATTACTTTCACAGATTATGACCTACATTAATTCTAACCCTAACTCTAACCCTAACCCTAACCCTAACCTTAACCTTAACCTAAACCCTAACCTAAACCTTAAACCCTAACCCTAACTCCAACCCTAAACCGTAAACCCTGAACCCTAACCCCTAACCCCTAAACTCTAACCTCTAACCCAAAACCTTAAACCTTAAACCATAACCCTAACCCCTAACAGTAACCCTAACCCTAACAAGGATTGGCACCATAACAACCATACCACTAATAAAAACAGCTGGCATGTTCAGAACAATATTAGTATAGCTGATAAAAGTGTGTGTTTTGTTTATTCATTAAATGAATGAACAAACACAGCTCTAAATTAAAAGAAACTTTATCCACAGGAGAAGAAACATCTTGTCAGTTGTTTTTACTTTTCTTAACTAAAAAGGATCACCACTTATCAAGGCCAAATGTAACTCAAGTATAAAAATTACTCAGATAGAATGATTATCAGTTGATCGATGAAAAACCTTATGAGCAAATTGATGGGATGGACCAAGCTCCAATTACTAGTGGAGACGGTTCATAACAAAAATCTGTTGACATTGTATTTAAAGACAACCATGATTAAATCTGCAGGGAAACACAGAGGAGAAGTCCTTGCGAAGAAGTTCTGTCTGTAGAAGTTCTGCCTGAGGCTAGACATACAGAGAAAGAAAGGAAAGTTGTTTTTTTTTTCATTGTAGTAGCAAAGCGAGTTCTGGCTGTGAATGTCTTACAAGGAAAAACCAGAGATTGGAGTTCAGTTAAGCATCGTCTATGAAAATAAACATAGTGTAGAAAGAGACTGGCAATGTCTCTTCTATAAGAAGATAATCCCCAACTAGATTACAGAGTTGATTTTGAATTCTAAGCAATGAAAGGTGTGCCGAGCGACACCTCTATATCTTAGGACGTACCTGACTCTTATATAGGTAGAGGATTGCATCAGGAGTTTGTGTTTTGCTGTAAATAGAAAAGGTCACTGTATACACAAGGGAGTTGGGAGAATGTTTGCTTGAATCAGACAGCCTGTTTGTATATGTGTTTTTAAGACGAACAGACTAACGTGTGTGATTCAGTTTCGTTGACTGTCTGTGTTAGTAAAGCAGACTTGATTTTTCTATATTTGATATGTGACTGCGTTTATGATTTGCAGATTAATGAATGTGAGTCAAATGGGATGGTTTGACTGATCGATTGTCTCTCTCTAAACTGGCTTTTTATTTGTTTCCAACCAGGTACAGGTAGTTTTCCTTGCATTAGTTGGAAGAAATCCCGGCTCTCCGATTGGTCGAAAAACATGTTAATAAATATTTATATCTTGAGCCGATTTTGATATAAAAAGTTTTCACTGAATCGAGTGACTACAATAGAGTGCAGAAACCTACCCACATAACCACATGACACCAACCACAGCCTAGTTAAAATAAAATGTCACTCAAGCTAAACAAACTCAAAGAAGAGATTTGTTTACTCTTAGGGTCACCAGTCATTAAGACCAAGTGTCACTTAAGGGTTAATGAGTCCAGAATGATTACCAGCTGAAAGATGAGGAACACTATTGAAGTACTAACATTGATCAATGGTATGAACTGCATTTGATTGCTTGTGGGGCAGTCCGTGACAAGAATTTGCTGACATTGGATTTGAAGATGATTAAGTTGTAATCAACAAGGAAGCAGCACCGCAGTAATTTGTTTCACAGACGGAAAGCCCTTGCAAACAAGTTCTGTCCATGGAAAGTTCGCCTGATGCTAGGTACATGGAGAGAGCCAGAAAATAATATTTTAGTTTTGGTAGAAGCAGTGAATAAATGAATCAAAGACTGTAGCTCAACCAGGAATGATTCGACGAAGAATCGAAAACGTTCGTGATACCTATGGGACATTTATTATTAATTTTTTTTTTTTTGAATTGAAAAAATAAAAAAGGTATAATTAAACAGAGGAATTCTGTTATTTTTAACAATGTTTGCAAAAAATATATATATATATATATATATATATATATATATATATATATATATATATACTCTGGCTTGTCAGTATCCCCTTCAAATGTAGTAAATCTACTAATTCCTCTGTAATATCACATTTTCTCTTGCCACCCCTCATGAAGACAACCCAATAAGCAGTATCTGTAATGTATGTACTATTGATAACTTCAATAAGTGTAGTCAATTGCAGATAAGAATTATTCACTCAGTGATGGTACGGTTTTCAATTGCAGTATTTTGTGACAAGGTGATGTTTTCAAGCATTTTCCTTTAATTTCCATTAAAAGCAGTTTTTGATAAATGTTCTTTCAATCAAGAGTCGTGACTATTCCATGCTTATTTCAGTGTAAGAACAACTTGCTCTTACAGGATTTCCATTCGTTTTTTCCAAGTTGGAAAAAAAGGATTGTTGCTTTAAAAGAACTGTCTAAAGCTTTTCTTCTTGTATAATTCGAGTGAATACTTCATACTGATCTCGGTGTACTCTTTCATAATGCCTATTTATGTTCTATATTCAGAGCAATATAATGTAAACATGTCAATGCTACAAATTTAACTTTTGTTACAAAATATGAATGTTCGCATTCTTCTTGAAAAACTTGATTCTCTTCAGCAATTTTCTTTCAGGTTGTTGTTGCCTTAATCGGACGAAAAGAAATAAGACAACAAGATGGTAGTTAAGAAGAGTATGTATTTAAAGAAAATACAGAAGTAATGTGCTGCCAGAGACAGCTTCTGGATTCGTTATTAGCAAGTCTCTCTGTTACTACTATTCATAGTGTCGGGAAGATTCTATGAAGTGACTTGTAGGTAACGATATAAATTTCTTAGATTGATTTGTTCCTTAAAAAAATACCACTGAAACCTTGTTGCAAAGTTCATTTCTACTTTTGCGGGGTAAGTAGTTGATGAAGAATATGTGGTAGTAAGAAAGTCAAGTATTCTTCCCTTTCTCTGAACTACAGTATTCTGCTGACCGTAAAATTGGTTGACTGCGTAATCGGTATCGGTGATTTTTTTTTTGCTGGATGCCGTCTGCTTCTTGCTGGCGTTAATGTTAGGCCATATTCGCTATGTTGATCAATAGAATGTTTCAAGTAGGTAGTCGAGACAGATCATAAACAAGAACGGAGCCAGAGTATCACCCTTTAGTACACCGGATTGAATTTCAAAGAAATTGGTCTCTCCGTCGGGAGAGCGTACCATGGCTCTAGTATTCTTGTACATAATCATTACGGCTGCAACGATCTCTTCAGGAATTCCGTATGCTAATAAAATATTTTCTATCTTGCCTTGCTTTTACACCCCTGATGATTCGTCTCACCGTAAAAATTTGACTAACTGTTGAGCGATTTCTTCTAAATCCATTCTGATTGCTTCCCATAAACAAAAGAGATAAGCATAAGAGAACTAAACAAAAATCTATATAAACTTAGTATGTGTATATGTTTATGTATTTGATGGACTCGGATGGGCCTTGAAGTTATGGCAGATTCATCGGCTAATTCCCCACCGAAACAAAGACCCAGGTTTGGCAAATGGAAAGGATCCACACAAGGATATCCAGACATAAGTTGTCTATCATATTCAACAACATTTGTATTACAGAGAAAATGCTGCCTAAATATCCATAGTTTATATATTTGTATGTACAGGATTCACTCAAAAACTTATTAACTGATCATTATGAATTTTGAAACACAGCTGTTCGACGTAAGGGTGGGTAATGTGGGCTATATTTAGTTTAATCTACTTTCATACAAAGGGAGTAAAGTGTGGGTGGAAACTATTTGGGAAAACTCTGATTTTGGAGAAATTTTAACAATAGGTATTAGACATCAATTAATAAATATTTCCGAAATTTCAGTTTTTTAGATTAGTTTAAAAGGTTTTTAGGGGGCATAATATGGACATAAGCTCCCGTTTTAAAATGAACATTTTTCATATTTGGGCGCTTGTTCATTATTTACCACTATCTTTTTTTTTCAAACGTAAATTCTCTAGCGACATGATAGGTAATTGTACACAGAAAAAAATGAGAAAAATTCGATCCGTAGAAAAAGTGAAAAAAAGAGGGAGGTAAATAACGAACAATCGCTCACATTTGCACTAAATTTTATCCTTAGTCATTAGACACCAATTAGGCAAGATTCACTGAATTTGAATTTCTTCGTAAGACCCGTTAAGCTTAAGTTTAAATTTGAGACATTTTCTCGAATCAAAATGAAGTAGAGGATTTTTACTAAAATTTTAATAAGGATTCTAGACATAAAGTTTACTAGCATTATATCTTGATTTTAATCTTTGCTAGGGGGCACACAAATGTTCAGGGAATTTATTTTACTCGTCCTGGGACGGGTATTTGTCTAGTTATTTATAAAATTATAACATAATTTATTTGTGCTTAAAAGTAATACAAAAATATGCACACATGTCAAGACTTTCTACTTCGTGGATATATTAAAAGACGGTTTACCAAACATTTGTAAAGATCTAGTCTCCAAAATACGTCAACAGTACTAGTCTGGATAGAGAGGAGACTTACCGCATGTCGCCTCAAAGGCACCTCAACACAATTTGTCTTATGGGGAGAAGACCTGGACAAACGATAATTACATTTTTTATCTCCCTCCCACAGCAGTAAGATGTGACGCAAGGTCGGGAAGTGGAATTGAAAAGCTAGCACTCTAGAGGAAGAGCATGGTGGCCTACAAAACATACCTGGGCATCCCGTCGGCATTCCTCGATAGGGGTGCCTCAGCAAAAAACTAACCCCTTCTCAAAGGGTGAGAAAGCAAAGTTGGCGGGGTGAACTGCATAGGAATCAAGGCCCGAAGGCTAAGACGGTACAGGTCTATGAGGTGTAGCATCCATCGGAACAGATACTACACTTTGATCTCAGCCAAAAAGCCGTGTCAGATCGGAAAAAGGTGAAATGAATAAGCAAACTGAGGAACGCTTTTTATATTTGTGATCACATAGCTAAATCAAGCTATGGTTGACCGTACTGTCATCACGTGATCTGGGGCTCAACATTTTATACGTTATAACAGAGCCAACAAAAGTTTATTACTATTGGAGTACATAAGCAAAATGTTTTACTATTTAAAAATAACAAAGTGTTGCTTTAATGGCTATTTAATTCAAAATTAATCAAGTGTGAATTTAATGGAAGAGTTATTTAAAAGAAATAAAAGGGTTGATTTAGCGGTAGTGTTATTTAAAAGTAATAAAGTAGCATCAAAAAATCATTGTACGATTGTAGCTAAGAAAAGGTATATGGAGATGACCAGAAAGCGCATTGTTTCACAGAAACCAGGAACTCGCAATTTCTGGAAAATCTATAATAGTGCAGTGAACAAGCAGCAATCAACAATCCCCCCTCACTATCAAACCACAATGATGCCGTTTCCACAGCAACTGATAAGGCTGAACTACTTGCCCAGTGGTTGGTTATGCACTCTACTTTGGACTCTGCAGGCCGCTTCTTCCCACATTTCCCATTGCAGATTACAGCCACACTTGATGACCTAATCATCACCCCTTCCCATGTCAGAGATATCATAAAAAACCTTTACACCTTCAAAGTATGTGGGTCTGATCTTATCCCAGTAATAATAATAAAGAAATGCTCTGCTGAGATGGCTCCTGTCCACTTAAAACTCTACAACAAATGCGTTACCGAATCTTGCTTCCATGATAGCTGGAAAATTGCCTCAGTGATACCAGTCTTCAAGAATTTTGGTGATAGAAGTGACTCTAATAATTATCGCCCTATCAGTCTACTCACACTCTTTGCTAAAATCTTTGAATCCTTAATCAATCAAGCGATAGTCCGCCAAGGCAGGTGAAGCTAGGGTGGTAGCGCTTAATATATCCAAAGCCTTTGACAAGGTCTGGCATGAAGGTCTTCTCATGAAAATGAATTCATATGGTATTTGTGCACGAATACTTAATATAATTAGATCCTTCCTATCCAAAAGAAAGATCCAGGTTGTCCTCGATGGCCATTATTTAAAGCAACATGAGATAAATGCAGGTGTACGCCAAGGATCGATCCTTGGACCTCTATTTTTCCTGATTTTGATAAACGACCTTCTTAGGTAATTGAGTCTGAGATGGGTATATTTGCTGATGACAGCACACTCTACTCTCGACATGTGGGAAAAGCAGACGCGCACATATCTAATGCAATGGCTGAATCCTTTGAAAATTACCCCGTCTGTAGTTGAACAGCGACATAAATGAGTGGTAACATTTAATGCCACAAAGACAAAGCTTCTTTCCTTTAACAACTACAAGAAACCCTTTCAACCACCGATTACTATGGATAATAACACCCTACATGAAACTCCAACGTTAAAACTCCTCGGTCTAACATTCAGAGGTAACAGGTAACATGAATTGGAACAAATACATAGAAGACATTGCCAAGGCTGCTGCAAGGAAAGTGAACTTCCTCTACCGTGCTAGAAAACTTCTCACACCGACCAATATCTTATAGCTCTACAAGGCCATCATCCGCCCATACATAGAGTATTGTTGTCACATCTGGGCTGGTGCACTAGAAACTAGTGTCTCCCTCTTAGACAGGGTTAAAAAAAGAGTCGTTAATCTAATAGGCCCCTCGCTATCCACCAACTTCCAATCCCTGTCCCATCGCCAATGTTGCATCCCTGTGCTTGTTTTACAAGTATTTCAATGGAATGTGCTCCGATGAACTGGCTGCTATGGTACCCCCTCGACGTAAACACATCCAACCAACGCAACAATCAGTTGAATGTCATACATTCACTGTGGAAGTCCCCAGATGCCGGACGGTTTTCTACTCTAATAGCTTTTTGCTCAGAACTCCTTCCCTGCTTCCTGTTTCTCTGACTCTACCGACATGCAGAAATTTAAGTGTAATCTAAACAAATATCTCGCTGCACAACTGTTCACTTAGGGTGCCCTACTATAATTTCTGGCCCCTAATCCACAGTTGCGCCTTACGTCTTAGTAGCAATGTGCTTTGTCTGGGGTGAATTCAAGTTAAATCAGTCAGTGGAGAAATCCTTTTAAATTGAGGCAATTTTTATTTTTGTCCCAATCCAGAGTGACCCTTTTTTATGGAGCTGACTTTTCCTTACATTAAAAACCGACCTTGTGTCTAACTCTGCCGTCGAGGGTAGATAAGTAAATAACGACACCATATCTACCATGTTTTTTTCTGTGTATTTCGTTTGTTTATTATAAAAGTTTTGTAAATAAAATTAAGTATCTTTTCAAAATAAATTTTATATAAAACTCCCCCTTTTCATAAATCTCCAAAGTTTACTGAACAAAATGTTTAGTATACAATCTCTGCACAATATCCATATATTTAAATGTTTTTGTTTAAATTTGTTTCGTTCCTTTATACATTTCGTTTAATAAAAAGTTTGTAATTATTTTTTAATTAAACATTTATCTTTTATAAATATCCAAACTTTACAAAACAAAACGTTTTGTAAACCACCATTTTTTTTTATTAAAAAAAAGACAATGTTTTGTTTATAATTAAACCGGAAGTCCAGGAAAACAGTGTCATGCCAAAATGAGTCCTTTTTGGTCGTTGCTGATGCAGGATGCCTCTGTTACATTATAAATGGTCCTATGTCG
The DNA here is from genome assembly GCA_963556195.1 of Sepiola atlantica. Lineage (NCBI taxonomy): Eukaryota > Metazoa > Mollusca > Cephalopoda > Sepiida > Sepiolidae > Sepiola > Sepiola atlantica. The sequence goes on from OY744516.1 coordinate 148,593,360, forward strand.
GATATCGATTACATGAGCTAGTATGAATGTTTGTCGGGCGAATAGTGCAGGTCATGGTGACACGAAATCTGCAAAACAGGCTGGTTCCCCAGACAGAATCATAGATAAGTGACATGTAAGGTCAGAATACAAAGTATTACGTTAAATAGGTTAGACAAAAAGGGATATGAGTCGACATGACGAATGACGTAACGTTTGTCGAGTTGAGAGGAAACAAAGGTTTTAGAATAAGTCGTTTGTGAAACTCGAAGCGGGACGGATTGCCGATAAAAATGTAATAACTTGAAAGATTTTAAATCGGCATAAAGCGAAAATATTTCCTCTAAAATGCCTGTTTGTTATGCCCATCCATTTTTCCTTAATAATATAGTAAACTAATTAGTTAAAAGAAATTTAGTCTATCTCTCATCGGTAAGTTATTTCTCCCCAAAACTAAACTTTAAAAACCCTTGCCCGTCTTTTGTCTACCTTTTCTGTGCGAAGAAAAGTTTATTTATCTAGCTACACTGAAGAGATTACGAGCGACAACTAGACGATCAGAGTCAATGCGACAGCGACCATTAGACAAATAATCAAGGAGAAAGAAATGACGAGGAAATCAGACAATCGCACGTAGAACAATCAGCAAAGAAGAAGAAGAAGAAGAAGAAGAAAGACGACGAGGAAAAGGTAATTCATGCATTATATCTATAATGAACATTTACGGTTGTCGCTTGACGAGTAAAAAAAGAAATAGAGAACAAAGTATCTAATCTATGTACGCGAAAAACGAGTGAGAAGCAAATAGCGACATATATAAAGACTTTTCAGTAACGAAATCGCCACACCTAAAGTATAATTGATCTGATTATTTGTATCATGTATAGCTTAGAATACTTTTACAGATGAATCGTATAGTTCCAACTAGTCGATACTGGCGATCTCTGATGCGTGTATAATGTCTTTATACACTCTGTAACTGGAATCCATGTGTCGTTGTGTATTTGTCTTTGATTAAATCGAAGGAAATCGGTTTTCTTTTCGATAGAGACTTCATTTGCGCAAGGAACGCATTAAGGCAACATTTACAGAAATCAGAGAGAGAGAGAGACACACACACACACACATAAATTATTCATTAGGTTAAGAGAGAGTGAGAGAGAGGGGGAGAGAGAGCGCGAGCTTTAGAGCTAGGATTCAATTTATGATTCATTGGTATTAGGACGAGAAATTATTTTAAGCGAACATAGGCCACAATATCGTTATAGGTAAATTACGTCAGATTCTCAACTTCCATTTTTCCTTGAGGTCACTTTTCACCCCCGGACCCGTCAATTATTCTGCCAGTTTTATCGCTCATAACGTCTAATCTAGTGTATCCATTCACGAATAAGGGCCTTTATTATCTAACGCAAAGATTTAAATATCAAATCGTTAACACAGACTTTATGCACTCCTTGCATACTGATAGCTTTCTGACATTTGTGTACATATTCAAAATAACAGATCCATAGAAATCCTTATTAATTAAATTAATTAATTTATTAATTTGAAAAGTTTAATGACATTTTCGATTTTCATTTAGATCTGAGCATAAACCTTATTATCGAAATAATTTTTTCCTTGACATAATTAATATTGAATCAATTTAAACTACACTTTTCCTTTGACAATCACATTTCATTTCTATTTGCTATCCAAACGTCCCCCTCTCTCTTGTTTCGCATTTCAGTATTTTCTACCCCTCCTCCTCTATTCATGTTTCGTCCCTCTCTTTTCTCTAACTCCTTTCCATTCTCTCACCCCCTCTCGCTCAATATATATATATATATATATATATATATATATATATATATATATATATATATATATATATATATATATATATAAAGAGGTGTACTAAAAGCGAACTTTTAGGAAGGTAAAACCCTATTGTGAAGAGTATACAGCTCAATATCCAGGATAGAGCAGGTAGAAATGGAGAAGAATGGAAAGGAATTAGAGAAAGCAAAAGCCAAATCAAAATTCAATTCAAAAGTTCAAAGCAAGGTATTGACTTGAATAAATTGCCTTTTTGCGGAATATACCTTGCTTTGAACTTTTGAATTGAATTTTGATTTGGCTTTTGCTTTCTCTAATTCCTTTCCATTCTTCTCCATTTATATATATATATATATATATATATATATATATATATATATATATATATATATATATATATATATATAAACTAATATAAACATTAGAGTTTGGATTGCTGTACATAGCTACGGGACTGAAAAATCAACTAAATATTAAATTGTCCCAAAAGAAATAAGACAAAATAAAACATAAAATTGGTCAGTAAAAATTAATATCTTCACAATGTGGTCGAGGTAAGAGTTTTCTAAACTTTTCTGATCAGCATAAATACCCCCCCCCCCCGCATACCCATACACATTGGAAATGAAAAAGTGTCAATAATATATATGCATAAAACACACAAACGCCACACAGTACACATAAAACTTTCCTACCCACCCAGACAATACGTATACTCGAATCTATAGTCGGCAAGCTTAACCTAGATTAACACACACACACACTCTTATGGGCTAGACATAAATGGAAAACCAACCGCCTCCACATACATATCACCATATTTTAAATGTCTTCCTAGGGAAACAATTTGCAATAGTACACGCACACATTTACTCATTGCACATGCAAATATAATTCTGAATGAATAAAATGATGTCCCTGTTAAAGGACAAATCTCTCTCAAATTGCATAGTCACTGAAACAATTTGAATTTTTACTATATTTAACTGGTGATTAATAGATAAATTCATACTTAGTTAATTAACTCGTTGATTAGAAGATTTAATTGGTCTTTACTAAATATATTAAAAAGGATAGATAAGTAAATAAATGTTTTTCAAAACTCCGAATTCAAAAAATTATGAAATCACAAAATCATAATCTTACCAAACAAAATTGTTTTAAAGTAATATATATAACTTACATGCATCAAAGAATATATCAAGAAATCATATCACGATTACACAAGTATGTAAATTAACGCTAAAATAAAACAAGCCGCACAATGTGATAAAACGGTATTAGAATTCTAAAAATTATTTACTCATCTTTACTAGCGTATAAGAATACTGGAAGTGAGACATATATTATTAGATGTATTATTCATTAATAGCAATGTAATTATTAGCTTAATTACTAACTATAGTCTAGTTCAGTTGATTTACAGTCCATACAACCTTTCACTGCAATTCAAATTACCTATTAATTAGTTAGCTTAACACCTAATTTAATTACATTTATTAAAGGAATAAAAGTAATATTATTTCTATACTTAACCAGGAATGATTTAATTGTTATGTTATACCAGAAAGGAAGTGTATTAAAGATTCGTTATGGAATGCTATGGAGAATTCACAAGAATATTATTTTATTTATCCAGAGTGAACTGTTTGTAGTGTCTACTGCTAATAGCTATCTCACCCTTTGATTAAGCAATTTATTTTTTATCAGGGAACGTAATAATAGCCAGTTATTCATTTAAAAAAGAAAACAGTAGGGGTGTGTAGTGTAGGAGTTGACGCTCCATTTCAGTACAGGTACATTATTATTATCCCTTAGGGACCATATGTGTTTGGACAAGGAGGTGTCACCTTTCTTATCAAGGTTATTGAAATATATTTCATGGTTTATTTATCTAGCATTAAAATAAGTATCTGAACCCCCTCCAATTTCTCCAAACTATTTCTTAAATAAACAATACCTTTTGTTAAACATTTTTCTTGTAGCGAACATTCATTTTTATCTCTACAGTTACATTCATTATTGTTATTATTATCTTGTGGATTTATAAGTCGTTTATTATTACAGTTTAATATATCTCTATTATGGCTCTTAATTATTTTACCTAAGTTATTTGTACAGATATAGCTAAGTTTAACAGTATTTTTATTAAATATTGTATGTAGAAGGTTGTTTGCAGGAAAACGCTGACTAAAAAGATAAAGAAACATGTGTGCTATTTTGGATTTCACTAACAGATTCTATTTTTCCTTCTAATGCTGCTATTATTTCTGCCGTGATACTTAATCTTAGTGTTAACGTAACCATTGTTTTGTAAAGCGTTGTTGTATGTATGACTATTGTTATTAAATATTTCTTCAGTAGAGGATTTATCGCTAATTCTATGGCTAATTGATATCGGGGTATGTTTACTAATAGAATGTAGGTGATTCGACTTTGTAATTAACATGTATTGAGTCATAATTGTCTTTCATATATGGTTTAGATGTGTCATGGATAGGGTTTAATGTAACATCTAGGAAGTTGATAAATTGGATTCCTGCCGTGATCTTAGCTTTAAGCCCTAAATTTGTCATAGTTTTGTGTATAAACCTTTTACTCTATATCTATGTTTGAGGAAGTTTTAAGCATGAAATAAAAAATTTAGACAAATGTATGTATGTATATATATATATATAATTCAAAAAATTCTATATCTATATATGAAGACGTATAAAGCATGAAATGAAAATCTCAGGCAAATATATATATATATATATATATATATATATATATATATATATATATATATATATATATATATATATATATATGTATGTGTATTTATATATAATAAAGTAAAGTCAGTCGGATTCTCGATTTAAGTCATCAATATGTCCCTTCTTACAAAATTTATATTTTATTCTGAATAGCCAGTTCCTCTTGTAGATCGTTCAGCCATGATCTGAAAACAATAAAATGTAATTCGGTTAAATTCTTCTCAGAAAATACTTAATCCGAATATGAAAATTGTTAAAATTTAGAAATGCTTTACTAACAACTTAAAACAAGAGTATAAGAGTACGACATTAATAAAAAAAGATTTGGATTGCTCTATCTATTTTAGCGTTTTAAAGATTTTAGTTTCAATTGTATACTTATTATTTTACCGGTTTTATGAACAAAATAGTAATAGAAATACTTTTAGTTAATATTGTCATAGACGCTAATAATTAAATATTTATTTATTCTCCTTTCGCATCGAGAAGAATCTGTATCCTTACATGTAGCAACTGTCTTTAGTATAAATTACAAATGTAATCACATTTAAAGATTTTATTTTCGATTCTATTTTTTTATCGCTTTAATCAGTAAAATAATAATAAAATAATATTGTATAAGTCGGTGAAAAGTAAATATTTCTTTATTCCTATGAGATTTAATATAACCATTTTAAATGGTTTAAAATGATATAATCATTTTGAAAATGATTTGTGAGAAACATGTTTTAAGAAATAAATCGTTTCATACTTAAAGAAAACATATATGATTGTCTATATGAAAGTTGAAATAGAAAGAGCAACATATAAGCTTTTTATTAATGTCGTAAATTGATGCTGCTCTTTAGGTTATTGTTGAAAAATGTCTCGATTTTTACAAACTTCATAGTTAGATAAAGTATTTTATGAAAAGAACTGAATCGAATTACATTTTGATGTTTTGAAGAACATGATTACACGGTTCTCAAAGTAAACTGGCTATTAAGAATAAAATATTAATTTTGTAGGAAGGGACCTATCCGACTGACCTTAGTTTATTATATAAATGTGTGTGAGTGTGTATATAGAGATAAATGAAAAAAGCATAGAGGTCAAATATAATCAGAGCAACTCATACAGTGTAATTATTTATTTTATGATTTGATATTTTGTCGGGTTTTATCCAAACTCTTATTTCATATAATAATACACATATATGGTCACAGACATGTGTTTTGGCGTCTCTACGACTCATCAGTGTAGATATACATATATATTCCGATTATTAATAATTTAAAAAACAGAAACTTACTAGCAATGCTCACTGTTCGATCGCACAATTTAAATAGGTCACTTTCTTCTTTTTATGTATTCGCTTTTAATATATAATGTAGCTTCAGCTCCATGTACTCTGTCAGATGACGGCCGCTATTCCTTCTTGATACCTGTGAAAAAATCTATTTACGTTCTTTGTTAACACCAACTTATTTTCTTTAAATTTGGATTCATAAGAAGATTTCTTAAATGTTACTAAATTTTTATTTGCGGTTTCCTTTCGCCCGCCATCTAATGCTGGCTTAGATCGCTCATTCCTATACGCTTGATAATCAGAACAAATAACAAAAGTACGCGTGGCGTCGACTGCATTATTTAAATGAGTCACATTATTTTTATATTTCTTTTGTGGTTACTGCCTCTTGTTTCAAAAATACTATAAATTATTACTTATTAAACTAAATCATTAACTTTAAAGCATACAAATACCTACGTTTTATTAATATCGCTGTTTGATATCCAAACCAAGCCATTTGTTTCGTTGAAACGTTTTTGTTTATTTGATTATTACACATGCTTGACGATAATTGTTCTTACTACTTTTCGAGCACTCGATTCAAAGCCGGACATAGACAAAAGCATAAACTGCTACTTCTACTACTTATAATGTCCAGGCCATGAATCCGAGAAGCAAAAAGGTTCATTGTAGCATACAGACTGTAATTTGTTTCTTTTTAACAAACTTTTTCATATTTGCCCTGTCATAAAACGATTGTACTTATTTTTAGCTAAACTTCAAATCCACTTAAATGTTAGTATATTGTGACGAACTTATCGATAAATACGTAAACCTCTACACATGTTTTTACATCTTCCTTTGTATAAATACAACACTTCAAATACATTTTTTCTTTTTTTCAAACATTGAACATTTTACCAGAGATTTCGTGCACGAAAGAAGTGCATAACCTTTCTGATAACTTGCCAGCCATTAAAACATTTAATTTAAGTTAGAGTATCACATTTCAAAATACGAAAATAGTTTACATGTAATGAAACTAAAAATTACATAAAATGTTCATTACATGGCCGCCACCGATTACATCATTTACTTTTAAAAGTAAATCCGATTTTTTACTGGATACTTCGACACCAAAAGTAAATTCCATCATAACTTTGGTTGAAAATAAATCTTTTATTTAATTATTCCACTCATTATTTGGTAACCATTACTATTACCGACAGAAATTACTTTAAAAGAAATACAGTTGGGAAATTAGTCAAAGATATTTTGCTATATAGATAGCTATTCTGTTCAGATTCGATATTTAGGAACTTAACATTTTTATAACTTCTATTAAATATTTTTTTAACGCAGATATGACACAAATGAGCATGGATAAGCAAAATACATTGTTTTGACTAATTTCCCAACGGTGTTTCCTTTTAAATAATGTATATCGGTAATAGTAATGATTACTCATTATTATTATAGAAATATATAACAAAATATAAAAAATGCCAAATATAGGTAATAACACTATTAAACCGATAAAACAAAATAAAAAATAAACATAAATGATAGAGCATTACTTCCTTTTCAAACACTATTACACACACACTACTACCAGAGGGTATTTTCAATCTCAAGTTATATTCCCTTTAGAAACACCGGGCGGCGTTATGATCGGAGATATAAAAACCGCTGCATGGACAAAATTCATTCTCCTTCCTCCGGCCTCGACTTACGACACATCAGTCACAGACTTCCTCCGTCTGCTGGCTGCTATAAAGACAGCACGTATGCGATCACACACAAACCCACTATTCTGGTACGTAAGACTTACCTCTACTCACGCATACGCACACATCTTTCTACTCAGATGTTGTTGAACATATTCTCGTCAACTCAATTTTATAGCAAACACAATGTGCGTGCTTACGGACATAAAATTCGGTACATAAAGTTTTCTTCTCTACGTACACACAGACACATCAATTAACCCACACTCACTTTGTAACGTTTTAATGAACACTATTTAATAGTCGTGTTCGCGACCAATAAATGTTTTGTTATATACTTCTTTGTTTCTCGTGTTGTTAATTTGTTATCATTGACACGCTTGTATATTTAACACATAAATATATACAGAGTGTCGGCGCTGCCCAAGCGTCCCACCGACGCTACCAAATGTTGACCAACACTTCTACTGTATAAGTCATAATTTACAATTTCGTACTCATGAAGAAAAAAAAGAAAATCAATTGTTTAAATGAAAAAAAAAACAAGAGTGGCGAAAAAACGCTACATTACCACATTCTACTTCTCAACCCAGAAATTCCATTTAAAAACAAACTCACGGCGCCATATTTTTTCCTGTGACCACATGGAACAAAATAATGAAAAAACAACCAAGCAAAAATAGGCTCACGACGCTATCATTTTTCTGTGACCGCGTGAGACAAAATAATTTTTAAAAACAACAAAGCAACAGAACAAACTCACTACGCTATCGCTTTTTTCTGTAACCACGTGGATTGAAATATTAAGAAAAACGAACGACAAACACACGATAATTTAAAAAGTAAATTATTAAAAGAAACAACTTCGCTTTTTATTGTTCTCTCTCTTTCTCAACGCTCACTATTGCTACTACTACTACAGACGATGCCTGTGAAGCCTTTGACAAATTACAACGAGTTGCAAGAGTCTACGGCTCACCTGAACGAACTCAAGTCTATGCTGAAAGTCATCTAAACTAAAATCAGGGGAACTCTCATCTCAACCAATCATGAGCGACAACGCTACAAAGTTATTGACTTAATACTGCTTATTAAAATCAGTCTCAGCAAAAAATCAACATCACTCTTCAAAGACTACCAACATTCTCCATCAACGACGCAACAACAAAACTTTCCTGGACATTTATCCAGCATCCAAAATGCCAAAAGAAGCAACCAACAAAATCATCACTGACAACACCTTAAAACGAGTACAGCTGCATATGCACAATTAAATTACTCAACAACTAGACATTCACTGATAAACTCAGCAAAATGAACACCCATCAACTCAAACAGCACACTCCAACATCAATACACGCCCACTTGTACTTGTCTCTTCAAATATGCAGACCTATTCACAAACCTCACTCCCAGCACAGTACTACACCCTCTTATACTTGTCTTTACAAACCAGCCGCTATAAAAGAAGCATGTGTGCACTCACACGCAAGCACATTATTCTGGTACGTAAGACTTACCTCTACTCACGCATACGCACACATCTTTCTACTCAGATGTTGTTGAACATATTCTCGTGAATTCAATTTTATACCATTTCATACCGAATCCAGTCGGGTTCGCGACTAATAAATGTTTTGTTGTTTGCTTCTTCGTTTCTCGAGTTATTACTTTGGTTTTCATGTTTTCATGTGGCATGTTAATATATTGAACACACACACACACACACACACACACACATATATATATATATATATATATATATATATATATATATATATATATATATATCGGTGCAGCCAAGCGTTGGCCAAAAAACTTCTAACGCTGGGTAAGTACACCTTGTTCAATATAAAACCCGGAACAAGATAAGTATTCATTATATCTTAAAAGATACCAAGTTGAAGACAATGTGATTTTGTCGTTTTTTCTTCTCCAAGTTTCCGTATCGATTGTTTCTGGATACCCGGTAGAAGTCCACGTTTTTAAAGTTGATTTTTTTCCGTAATGGAAACAATTCTTCTAAGACAGCAGTAAAGAGTAAACCATGCTTTTTTATTAGCGTATAGATAATAACTATATTCATTAGATTATTAGCACGGACCCCCCTCAATATCACATTCTGATCCTCTCTAATCCCATCCCCCGCTGTCTATCTACAACCTCTTTTGCTTTCTTTAGAAACTAGTAAAAATAGTTGACGAATTATCACATATTATAGGATGCTGCTTTAGGGGGTCTGTATATATGGGACCCGTAGGCCACTTTTTAGGGAATTTTTTTCAAAACTAATATAGCTTATAATAATATCCTGTGTGTATACAATCTCTATGCATAATTTCATTGCAATCGATTCATTAATTTTATATGCTGCTTTAGGGTTGTCTGTAAATATGGGGCTTGTTGACTTTACTTCTTTTCGTGTGACCTCTTCTCAGTTCCAATTTTTATATTGACTATCGGCCATATTGGATCTATGCCAGTATGTCGGCTAATTTATGAATTTCAAAAATGTTCTTTTTATTATTTGATATGAATACTATATTGATATTGACGCTAATATGTTCAGCGTGTTATCATCTAAAAAAAATACAATTTACTGAATATCATCTTTCCGATAAAATTACTTATTCAGGAATATCTTTGTGGCTCATTATTTGGATTATTAAGACTACTTCAGGTATCTCTTGTCAAACTCGTGAATCTTTATGTCGAACTCGGAATTTTGAAAGGACCTTTTTTTAAATCGAGTGTAGCTTGTTCTCCTTCCATACCGGGAGAAATCTTGAGTAATTCTTAATATTGAGGACTGAACGTTCAACGTCTCGATGACTGCCACCTAGAAATGATTATCACTTTTTATCCTTTGTGTCACGGGTCCTTGCGGACAATTCTAGTATGAATTTAGGAGCCTTAAACCTATCTTTGTGTAATATGTGTAGTCTTACTACTTATTGCTACATTACTATATATATATATATATATATATATTTCCCTAATTATATATATATATATATATATATATATATATGCAAGTAGAATACCCGTCGCAGGATAGGCATAATCAATAAATATAGCATCAGTATTGAATTTAATGGTTTTGTTTTGAGGGGAGTATGGTACGGTTTCCGTAGCAACCATCTAAATGGTACAGTTTTAAACACAAATAATGTGCCCACGTTACATACCCTATTGCCTAGAATACATATTCCATAATTTATAATGGTAAGTTTAATAGATAAAGATTTTAGCAAGCACATACTTGTTATTGACGCTAACTCGCGCAAAACAATCCTTTTAAAATCGTATTACTTAAAATAACTCATAACTTGATGTAGAGCGATTTTCCCTCTTTAGTGGAGCACCACCTTAATGGTAAAGTTTACAAAAAAAAGAATGTGCCCATGTTACTCACCTGGTTGCTGAGAATATATATTAAAAAGTTCATAATGATCGGTTTATAGAAATATATATATATATATATATATATATATATATATATATATATATATATATATATATATATATATATATATGCCCCATAAATGTTAACATTTATAAAGAATTTATGTTTTACAATATATATTCACAATGATTGTTAATGATCGGTTTATAAAATTTAAAAAACCAAAAACATTTTTTAAATTTATATATGCACCCCCAAATGTTAACATATACAAAAATGATGTGCTCATGTTACTCACCGTATTTTGTAGAATATATATTCCAAAATTCATAATGATCCGTTCATTAGTTAGGAGATTACCCTTCACACACACACACACACACACACACACATATATATATATATATATATATATATATATATACCTAACTTTATAAACATATATATATATATATAAATATATATATATACATACCTAACTTTATAAACATATATATATATATATATATATATATATATAAATATATATATATATAAATAAATATATATAAATAAATATATATATAAATAAATATATATATATATATATATATATATATATATATATATATATATATAATTAAAAAAACATTTTATGGTGTTCTAATCTATTATTTAAAATTAATGGTATACATATTATATTCAATCTACTTAGGAGGTCATTGTCGCCAAACATAGATTAGAGCACCTTTAAAAAAGAATAACATCCAAGATGAGAATAGTAGTCCGAATAATACGATTAATAAAATTTATCAATCCTCATCTCAAAACCTTCGAAATATTAGTTGCATTTTTTTCAAATCGGTCTACCACCCAGCGTGAAATGTTTATTTTCAGATATTTGAACTTAATTGATATATGATTACACAATATTTTCAAGTGATCAATGTACACTACAATATAATTATCATGCAGCTCCTCCTCAGTAATGGCAAACTTTGGAAAATGTAACAACTCATTATGTACAATATAAATCCTAACCAGATTAAGTTTTCAAAGGAAAGCACTGATTTCCTCTTTGCAAGTTGAACGATAACTATATTTCTCTGTTTAGCATATTTAGCTTCTCAAATATATCTGAAAGGTCGAATATTTCAAATTAGGCAGCTATGATTCTTTTCATCAAGCTGCTTAGAATCCATAAATATTACAACATTGTTACAAAGTTTAACAAAGTGACACAGGCAATTACCATTTAGAAAGCCATCTCATTTCTGTATGCAAAAGTAGGCGTTCAAACTCCTCTGCAAGACGATTTGGGAGTGGATTTGACTTGATAATTTGATAGACTTGATTACAATGTTAATATCAGTTTTCACATCTCCTCCTAGTTTAATTGCAATAAAATGTTGATGTAATGTTTTGTGTATGCAAAAAAAAAAACATTCGACACAGTTTTTTTTAGATATGTAACGAAGCTTTGTATCTATCAAACATTGTTACATATAGTAACGTAACAGGAGAATTTAATTCATACCTGTTCTCGGCGTCTCGATGTTCATGTATCTTATAGTGATGTTGCCCGACGGTGGAAAATCTCAAACTGTAATCAAAAGTCGGCACGGCAACCACAAAAGATCACAATCAAGCAAATCACATTCTTAATGAACAAAGATTGGTTTATTCAGTCGAGTTTGTATTGGCTGTATAACAACGAGTGGGTGACAAGGGGAGGGGGAGGAGGAGAGCCTTATTAGAAGTGTGTTGCCTTGTTCAAATTAATTTTAAGGCCTCTCAAATATGTCCCGTCGTTGCGCTTACTCCATACAGACTGACTGATTTCCTTTCTCACATCTGTCGTTCCACGTCACTTTAACTAACTTATCGTTCTCAAGCAGGTGATTGCACTAAATGGTTAACCGCCTAAACTCTGCTGACCTCACATCTATTTTACATAATGAATTTCTTTACAAACATAATTCCCTAATGGTTACTATTTGACGTATTTACCAATATCTAACCCTATCGGTTGTGCAAGCCATAATGTTATCTATTGGAATACATTTTCTTGGGAATAAGTTAATTGTTTTTTTATTATAATAGTTTTACTTTCAATATATGTCACATGATTACTGCAGGCAAAAACCATTCTCTTACTATTATCATTCAAAATCTAACATACACCATAAGAAGGTTTGGCTGTAATAGAAATTCCTTACTTGTAAAACCACAACAAATTGATTTCCAAAATGCTGTTCTATTTAAAAATTGCGTTTAGATACTATTTTGTGGTTCAATGAAGAGATTCTGTTACCTAACATGAACAATCACTACAGATACTGCTGGCAAAATAAAATCTTCAATGTTAGGTTTTCATATAGGATGCAATTAAACCTTTTGATTAATTTAGCTTTGTTAAGTGTAAGAATTAATGGTGTTCCCTCTTTGGAAATCATCACAAATGTTTTACATAATTGGATGAGTTGTTTTTCTTATCAGTGTGTTTATTCTTCAAATGTACAACATCTTTAAGAAGGTTATGCCACTTTCTAAGAATCTATCACCAAGTAAGCTATCTTTCCTCACAGAAGCAAGTCTAAATTAAACTGGCTGCCATATTTTCTTTCAACTGCAAATACTAATAATAACACATTACTCAAAAGTCCCGGGCCTGACGTATAGATAGCGTCAGAAATAAAAATTATATATGATTTTTCTAAAGTACTAACCTTTAAATGGCACGTGTCAAAATCTGAGCCTAATCGGATTATTAGTTTACAAATGACAAATATTTAAGTGAAGCTACTGTTGCAAATTTAAAAAACAATGGACAAATCTAAATTCGGTTTGTTGATAAAGCATTGCTTTCTGATCGAAAATATGCTGTTCAAGTAAAGCAATAGCTTGATGAATGTGATTTCGACTCCGCCTCATCGGAAATAATAGGTAAAAGGTGGTATTCTGACTTTCAATGATGCTGAACGCTCAGGTCGACTTAATACGGCAGTTGTCGCAGAAAACATAAAAAAAGTAAACAAACTCGTTTTGGCCAATCGTAAATTGAAGTTGCCTGAGATAGTAGAAGAGTTGTAGATATCAGAAGGAAGTGTATTCATCAATTTACATGAATATTTGTCAATGAGAAAGCGATGTTTAAATTGGGTGCCGCATTTGCTGATAGTCGATCAAAAACAACAACACGTCCACAGTTCAGAGTGTTGTTTTCAACTGTTTTAATGCAACAAAAGGTGGTTTTGTGTCAACATGTGATAATAGATGAAATATAGATCCAGCACTTCACTTCGGAATCAAATCTACAGTCAGCTGAGTAGACAGCAGCAGGTGAAAGTTTCCAAAGATGCAAACATCAGCAGGTAAGGTTTTGGTCTTTGTATTCTGGGTTGCACAAGGTATTTTATTTATCAATTACTTTGAAAAAAGAAGGACCATCAATAGCGAATATATATTGGTGCGATTGAAGAAAGTAATAGGCGAAAATGGCCACAAATGAAGTGGAAAAAGAGTTTGTCACTATGAAAGTGCACCATGGCATAAGTCGATCGCAACGCTGCGAAAATTACATGAATTGCACTTCGAATTGCTTATTAACTCTATTCTCCAGACTTGCCTTCTATTGACTACTGACTGTTTTTAAACCTAAAAATAGTGCTTCAGGGAAAGAAATTTGGTATCAATGAAAAAGTGATGACGGAAACTTAGGCGTATTCATAGGCCAAAGACAAATCTACAAAAAGGCATCAAATTGTTAGAGAACTGGTGGAATCAGTGTATCACTCTAGAAGGAGACTATTTTGATGAATAAAGTCGAATTTTGCCTAAAAGTTGTTGCTGTATTACTAAGACCCAGGACCTATTGAGTGATTTAATAATACATTCTTTTATTTATTATTTACTACACATAAATAATTTCATACTTAAATTCGAATAGAATAAAGGTGGGGAAATTTAGGAAATATTCAGAAGCTTTGACATAACTTGACGTCACAAGTCATCCGTAACCGGTGCGTAAAAATAGCCTCAAATAACGATTGTTCCATACTGTATTGTTTTCTTACACGCCATCTGTTAGCAAAAACTTACATGGTAAGCGATTCATCTTTTATGTTTAATATGCCGACCTTTTTATGAGACTATTGTGACATTATTTAATTAAACCACGTCCGTTACTAATACTTGGAAGAGTCGATAGGATTTTAAACCATGTTTGTTACATATATTTGAAAGAATGAATACACCTTCGGTAATTGTGTTCACAAGCGAGAGATAAGATTTATACTTTATTTCTTTTGTAAACTTTTTAGTTAAACCATGTTCGTTACCAATACTTGGAAGAGTCATTATGGTTTTATTTTCAGTATTTATGATCGCACATGAGAGATAACTTTTTTACTTTCTTTACTATTTTTAGGACTATATGGAAGTGTCTGTATTTGCTTGTCTTACCACGAAGACACAGTTATTCTCGAATGGCCCCTAGCCTGATCCATTAGTATAAAAAGTAGTCGATTTTAATGTGGAGAAAATAAAGCTCCCCCCAAATGGGGCACTCTGGGTTGGGGCAAAAATAAAAATTGCTCTTATCTAGAATAATTTCTCTTTCACTGGCCAAGAACAGAAAAGATGAAGTGTAGTATCAGAACAGATACTACATTTTGCTCCTAGCCAAAATGTATTTCTGTCATCAGTATTTCGTAGAGTCAATAGGTTTTTAAACCATGGTTGTCGCCATTATTTGACAGAATAAATAATCTCTCTTTTTCAGTAATTGTGTCCACACGCAAGAGATATGATTTATACTCTTTTTAACATTTTTTTAGTTTAAACTATGGAAAGAACAATAGGCTTTTCCCCCCAAATAATTGTGTTCACACCCGACATATACTTTTTAAGTTGATTTATTTCGTATTTTTCTCTTAGCTAAATCATGTTTCAGTACCAAAAATGTCAGTCAAACATTGTTTCGTATAATGCTGTTTAGAATGAGATTATCGAGAAACTAATTCTTAGTATTTACTAGCAGGGCTACCCGGCGTTGCCCGGAGTCTGCGAAAAGGTGATAGCACAAAAGTAACATCTCGAAAAAGCGAATAAACGTCTAATTCTGAAGCAGAATAAAAAAACAAGAAAACACACATGAAAATAAACATAATCTCGGGCTACGCCGGGTCGGGACAGCTAGTAAAATATAAAAAAAGCTATTGTTGTCCCCCAAAATGTAATTAATATTAGTAGTGCTTATAATGATAAGAATGATTATAAGACTGCCGATAAGATTATAATTCTCCTTTAGATTCGGTTTTAATATAAGACTCGAGCATTTCTGGAGTTATAGGAAAGCAAAGTTTCTCAGTTTCCTTCTTTAACTGTTGCTTATTCAAATGTCACACTTTGGTTAACTCTATTGGATTCAAATCTAGAGATTAGGATGACTGTTCAAATGTTTTGCATTCGTTTATTCTACTATATTAACTTTTGTGACCTATTATGGAGTGCTGCATATATGGCATATTGTAAAGAATGAAAATTAGATGATGTAATAATTCCTCTGTTTTATTAATGACTAACCACTTATCAAGGATGAAGGCCACTCGAGGATAAGGGTCAATCAGATGGAATTATAGTTAGTTAAATGATGAAGAACCTCATTAAAGGATTGAGAATTATTAATGAAATGAACTAAGTTTGATTACTTGACAGAAATCTGTTGACATTGGATTTGAAGATGGCAATGTTGTAATTTGCAGGGAAGCACTCCGGCAACAACGTGTTCCACAGATGGAAGGCCCTTGCGAGGTTGTTCATGGAAATTTCGCCTTATGCTAGACACATGGAGGAAGAAAGGAAAATTACATTTCGTTATAGTAGATTACTATAATATTTGCAATTCTCCTCCTGAAAAAAACTGTGTGCTTTTTCTTGCAAACTAAAAAAATTATATTACAATTTAAAAAAAAATGATATATATATATATATATATATATATATATATATATATAAGTCCACACTAGAAACGTTGATGGAAGGCAACAATGAGAATATTTTGAAAAACCAGAACAGTGTAAATTTATGTTGTTTTTAAATTAAATTATTTATTATTGAAAAATTTGAGATCTTTCAGCGTTTACGCCTTTGTCAAAAGTATAGGCATTTTTTCTTTTTTTTTCGTTTACTTTTCTTTTTAATCCTTCTTGATTGGGACATTGTCGCAGCCAAGATGAACCAGGTGTGTGTATCTCGTGGTTTATGTGTTGTTATGATAAATAATTTATTTTAAAAAAAAGAAATTACGTTGTTCTGGTTTTTCAAAATATTCTTATTATTGCCTTTCATCAGCGTTTCGAGTGTGGACTTCTTTATTGTATTCAACAACACATAAACCACGTGATACACACACCCGGCATTCAAACACCAACCGTCATAACATCAAAACGAATATCATCTTGACTGCGACAATGTCCCAACCAAGAAGGATTTTTTTTAAAAATGCCTACACTTTTTACAAAGGCGTATTCGCTGAAAGATCTCAAGTCTTTAGAATAAATGAATAATTTATTTCAAAAACGCAAAAAGATACGTTGTTCTGGTTTTTCAAAATATTCTTATTATATATATATATATATATATATATATATATATATATATATATATGTGTGTGTGTGTGTGTGTGTGTGTGTGTGTGTGTGTTTATAATTAAAATTCAAGAAAACCCAGTATTCTTTCGCCCGTGCCCGCTCTCCCAGCTGGAAACCTAAGGTACCATGTTGATCTGAACTTCTGTAATACATATAACGTTCTTATTATTAAATAATCGAGAACTCTGTTGAATTTTTCTACCAAAATGAAACCTAGAATTATATATATATATATATATATATATATATATATATATATATATATATATATATATGAAGAGTGTAGAATACAAAGTAATGTTATAATTTTGTTATCATTTATATATTTATTAAATGAATGGAACCATTTATTTAAATACATATCACTAATAGTTCTAACATTAGTGATTATCAGTGGTGTTCCCTGTAATCTGAGTGACAACATGTCTCCCCAGTTTTTCAATACTCTGCGTTCTTTCAATAACCGTTGCGAATCACTTTGCGTTCTCACAACGGCTGTTTACCATTGATTTCTCATTGATAACGACCGTTGGTTTTATCTGTGTGCATGTGCTTTCATGATTTAGGTTGACCTGTGGCATATGGTTTTTAGTCACTTGCCAAACGTGCTGGGAAGTTGGATAGAACTCATAACTAACTACCCTACCACACTGATCTACAACACTTATATTACTACTACTACTACTACTACTACTACTACTACAGCTGCTGCTTTTGATTTGGAAAATACATTAACAATTTTTTTCTTAAAGTTTTCAGCATTCCACTCTTTCATAAATTCATCGTTTTCTCATTTATTTATTTATTTTTTACGAAATCATTTCATAATTAGCCGATTCTTTCTTTTGGAAAATGGCTTAATTAGAGTTTTGCGATGTCTCTCCTCTCCCTCCCCCTATTTTCCGTATGCACCCTCCACCCACCTTGTCAAAAATAGCTTTTTTCAAAATAGCTGCTTTTTGTTTATTACAAAACCGATCTTCATTGAGGCAAGCAATCTAATATGCCCAAAGAGAGAGAGGGAGAGAGAGAGAGAGAGAGAGAGAGATAGAGATAGAGAGAGATTTCCCTTTTGTTTAAACCTGCTGATAAAAATACTCCTCAGGCTATGGTATCGTCTGCATTTGCCAACAAAGGCAGGAGACTCTCATTAATATTTTTCAAGCTTCTAAAAAAGTATATATATAAACAAGCAAAACCAAATAGTTTTTCATTATTTATATACTAAGTTAAGATTGCTCTCCTTTCCAAAGATTTGATTAGGTCTCATCTATTCATATGGGGAACTTGTAAATGTACTTGATTTTAATGGCATTATTTCTCTCAAGTCCATTTAGATCGGTGTTTGCATTTGCATATCTCAGCATTCAGCATTTTTAAAAATATGCATATTAAAATATTGTAAAAAGAAAGAAAAACAAATAGTGTTTCCTTCTTTATAATACGAAGGTAAAATTGCTCTCCTTTCCAGAGATTTGATTAGGTCTCATCTATTCATATATACTTAATTTTAATGGCATTAATTCTGTCAAGTCCATTTAGACCGGTGCATATCTCAGCATTCACAATCTAAAATAAATCAATGGCATATTTTCTAGTTAGACACACAAATAATACAGCATACTGATTCGCTTCTTCTTTTTCTCCTTCTTCTTCTTCTACTTTTTTCTTCTTCTTCTACTTTTTTCTTCTTCTTCTTTTGCTTATCATGCGTCATATATATATATATATATATATATATATATATATATAGAAAGATAGACAGCTAGATAGACAGATAGATAGATAGATAGGTAGGTAGATAGATAGATAGATAGATAACCAGATAGATAGATAGATAGATAGATAGATAGATAGATAGACAGAGAGATAGACATATATATATATATATATATATATATATATATATATATATATATATATATATATATATATATATATAGATAGACAAAAACAGACATACAACTCTGCTTTCCTTAGGTAATTCATTCATTGTGATTTGCTTCGGACTGAAGGGTGTAGAGTGTGTTTTCATCATGAAGAAATACAGTATTGAGATGAGTTTGGAAATGTTCCTTCCATATTTAATCACCAAAAGAGATTTGGCATTCGTGTGTGTGCTGGGGGCTTCAGAGTTTATACTGAGCTATGTTGATATGTTGTTTACTTTGAAATTCGAAAGTAATTTTGGAGGTTTTAAACTGGTAGATAAAAAAATATTTTTCTGATATGAATTAACATTTAAAGGCAAGAGTGAAGGGTATTTGTGCCCTTTGTTAAAAGGAAAATGGACCAGTACTACTTTATTAAAATGTAATATAAATTCTCATAACATTTCCCAATATTACAGACTTTTGGCTAGGAGCAAAGTGTAGTATCTGTTCTACACTTCATATTTTCTGTCCTTGGTCAGTGAAGGAGAACTTCCAGACTGAGGCAATTTTTAATTTTGTCCCAATCCAAAATGCCTCTCTTTGAAGAGCTCGATTTTACCCACATTTAAATTCGACCTTGTGTCTAATGGACATATTAAAACAGAACTGCGAAAGAGGCCAACGACATTCATTTAAGCCAGAATAGCTTGAATTACCAAATCAGGAATTGTCTGAAGGCAACCTTAAAATTGTGAGTTGACATCTGAGGATAATTCATAAGGCACCCATTTTCCATGCTTAGGAGCCATTACAAGATGTTGAAAATGATGATGAACAGTTGTACGGTTTGAGGAAAACTCCATAGACAATTCTTCAACTGATACTGTAGGGTTTTATTTAAGTGATGCCTCAAAGAGCTGTTCATTAAACGCAACTGGATGCCCTCATTCATTCATTTCGTATGAATCAGATGATTCTATTGTTGGCATTAGGTTCTCAGCTAGAATTCTTCCTAGAAAGACATCGGGTACTGATGGGAGAGACCACATGAAGGTTGCCAACAATGATAGATAGATAGATAGATAGATAGATAGATAGATAGATAGATAGATAGATAGATAGATAGATGGATATACAAATAGATAGATAGATACAGAAAAACAGACAGACCTACTCTCTAAGTGAAAATGTTTCTGTGGAACTACATTCGAACTTGGCACATCCAAGTCGTCAATCCGTGTCGTTAACCACTTCGCCATCATCACCTCTCACTGGACGCCCTGATCGGTCTTGATCTTTAATGGCAAAATTTCTATTTCTGAAATGTGTAAACAATCTTCTTCAGGCTCTGTCATTCAGGTATTCTTCTCCATAAACTGAATGAATAGTTTGAGTCGATTCGGTTACCTTTTGAAACTCATGAAGTATTATGTGCCCGAAATACTCTGTGGGCACTATCATGTTTTAAGGGTTTCCAACAGTAAAATCTTAATTAAAATGTATGTAGATAATAATTAAATATTTATTATTAAATAATTATTTGTTGCTCCCGTTTGGCTGTGCTCTTTAAGCTGTCAGCATTAGCCATAATGACACGTTCCTTTATGTAGAACACTCTATGTCTGCTGCTTATGAAATGTCCGCTTACTGAGATAAAGAAGTTTATTTCGCATGATTTCGTATATGCAAGCCTCATCGGTTAACGCGTCGGATTTGAAGTTATAAATAAACAACTTTCGTTCCGGGGTTCGAATCGTGCAACCGGCTTGAATGGTTATCTCTACACTGATGATTCCATAAGGATGAAACGTATATGTATGTAGATAATAATTAAATATTTATTAATAAATAATTATATATATATATATATATGTATATACATATATATTGAAATTTTTAAAAACAATAAATGATGCGATTTTAAATGAGAACTTTCTGATTCTTTCGATGAATACATCTTTTTTCAGAGAGAGAGAGAGAGAGAGAGAGAGAGAGAGAGAGAGAGAGAGAGAGATTGGTTTGGTATTTCTACATATCTATGCTGCTAAAGATATATTTTGATGATGATGCGTGAGTGATGGTTGAAGCATAATACGATGTAATTGTCTTTTATGATTTATTATTATTATTCAAATTCAATATTTCAATCACCCTGCGTGTTTCGTCGGGAATAACAGGAATGATAAAAAAAAACGAAAATAAGGCAGCATATGTGCGGGATATTTATATGCTAAAAAATAAACGGTCATATGTGGGGAGAGGGAAGTGACGGGTTAGTGTTGTTTAAATGTGTTTAGAAGGTTTTATTTTTTTAAATAATGATGTGATTATTTAATTATTCGCTTGTAATAGTCGTGTATAATGTATCAACGAGAATATTAGTGATCGGAAGTGATCACTAATATTCTCGTTGATACATTATACACGACTATTACAAGCGAATAATTAAATAATCAATAGTTTTAAATCGTCTCTGTTTACCTTTATTTTGTAAATAAAAACAATGGCGATGTTATTTTGTATTTGAGATCTTGTGTTATATAATTTAGTAGTTTAATTAATATATCTTTGAGAAAAACTGTTTTGAGATTGTATTTGGATGTGATGTGGTTATATATATAAATATATAATATTTGTTTTATATATATATATATATAATTTTAAATTGATATATGACAAATAATAATTTATTTATATCTTATTTGAACTGTTTGTATAGAATTTCTCATGAGAAGTTCAGTTTATTTTTTGTTGTTTCGAACTATTTTATAAAGGAAAAGGGAATGAATGTTATCTGTTACAATATAAGTTCTAAAAATAAATTTGCTTTGAAACAATTGTAAAAAAACTGTTGGTATGAATTTATTTTGAATTGTCTAAAAAGCTATCTATAAATATGAATATATATATATATATAATTATTATTATACATATATTTACTGGCAATAGAAAGCAAATACAGACTATTGCCTATTTTTTTAATTGAATCTCAATTCATGCATAAAGTAATTTCAGGACAAATCTCAAATCAAATTTAAGTTTTAAACAAAACTGAGAAAAAATTCCTTCTCAAACTTCTACTTTTGGTGACTTTCTATAACAATGTTTCTAAACGGTTTGACTTTACTCTATCTCTAATCTAAGAGCATTTGCAAGTCTTATTATTATATTTATAATAAGTATGCTTGTTCTACTTTTAATTTTATATGACTAAGTAAGTCACAATCAAATAAAATCGATGGAAGTTTATAAACATAACTTGTTATCGAATGGAAATCACCAATAATAAGAGCAAAATTAAATCAAACCTCATGTTCCGCTCCTCCGGGGACACGCATTTCATCTACGGTCGTCTCCATGGGAGAAGGGGTGCATTCTCGCCTATAATTCAAGTCTCACAACAACCAAAGCATTCCGTGCTACGAACATCTGAGGCCCCTTAGTTTACAATCGATTCTCAAGTCGTTTCTTTATGCGTGCTGTTCGCTCCAAAGCTTCCCAACGAACTGCCCTACTCTTTCGCTCCCTCTCTCCTTGAGCCATGTGACGTCGCATCCCATTTCAGCCATAGAAGGTTGAGGTGACATTTGAGTGCATACGTGCTGACCCCATGACTCAAGTTTTATGTGTACGTGTGAAATCCGCTCTACGAACTGAAATCATAGGATATATGCTAGCAAACGTACCCTTTACTATTTAACATATGTTAGATTATATTTAATTGAATGATTTTACTTGATTTGCCCGACAGTGCAAGTAGTCTTATATGTTAGAAGACAAAGGCCAAACATATAGCATACAAATTTGTTATTTTAAATAGTTAAGAGTGAAAAAATTAGAAACGAAACCTAGCGCTCAGATTGAATAATCCTGATCATCATTTTTCAGTCTATCTCAGTTAAAACGTCAGAGATCTTTGGTCCCAATATTCACAATTCATACGAGACATTGGATGGATGATAGTCGCTTATAAAAACGAGCCCTGAGAGACCGCTTGGATGTTCTAGGGCATCTCTCTAGCTATCATTCGAGGCAACACCATGTCTATTATGACGTCACCACGCATTGTCTAAGTCTTTATGAGGAAAACAACGAACTTGGCCCTCGTGTGGAGGCAAGCAAATTTGGACTTATTGAAATGTAGGATATTTTTGTCCGACGCTTGGGCAATGCTGGTGCGACGCTTGTGCAGCGCCGCTACTCTGTGTGGTCAATATACAAGCATGCCGATGAAAACAAAATAACAACTCAAAGGCAATATAGAATACCAAAGCCATGTATTGTTCGCAAACCCGACTGAGTTCTCAATAAAGTTGCATTCGCGAGAATGTGTACAAGAGAGTGTAAGTAGAATTATGTGTACGTGCGTGTACATAGAAAAGAAAAGGTTTACATACCGAATTGTGTGTTTGTGTGTAAGCACACATGGAGGCAAAGTGTCTATTGAGAATGTGTATAAAAAAGTCTGTAAATGATGTGTGTCAAAAAAGTTTTACATACGAGAATAGTGTGTTTGTGTGTGAGCGCACATGGTGTGTGTGGTGTGTTCGTTAAAGCAGCTCCTAGACCGAGGATGTCTGGGGTGTGTCGTTGTCGAGGCCAGAAGAAAGCAAGCGAATAAATTCTGCCGTACAGCGTTTTTATAGTTACCAATACAGCGCCGTCTGGAATTTCCAAAGAGAAGATAACACGAGTCTGACGCTCTCTGGTAGAGAGTCTGTAATTCTGTTGAGAAAGGGAGGTAATGCTACAAAATAAACCATTTTGATTTTTAAAAAAATATGTTAATTAGTTTATTAACCTTCAACACTTCACCACTTATTGCTTACTTGCCATGAAAAAAACCCAGAATCTTTTTATATTGTCTTGGATTTTATACAAAACACTGTATAAAAAGTAGTTTATTTTAGAGCCTCATATTTTGGTCTACTACAACACTTTCATAGAAGAGAAAGCTTATATATTTTCATTTTAGGGGTCTTTTTGCTAGAGCCACCGCTTGTTATAGGTATTGTTTCGGCATTAAATTAAACATTTTTTTCTGCTAAAACGTAAAATAACCCAACCAAACAACACTTCTATATCTATCCCACTGGTAACAATAAAAATAATATATCTACCTGCTAAATAAACTTATTCGCCCTTAATCTAAACTACTTGCATTAGTTATCATAAAGCGAAGAAAACATGGAAGCTATGCATTTTTCATCACAATATCGATATAATAATTAGTGATGGAACGATTCCAATATTTTTTCCGATTCCGATGAAATTACGGAGTCTGTTCTAAATTCCAGATTCCGATAACGAAAGCACCCGAAAGAACACAGGCTTTAAAAAAGTAATCATATGGCCAACTATAGATAGATATAGATAGAAAGAGTACATCAAATGGCGTAGATTCAAGGTTGTTTACATTAAAATTTTCCGATATTTGGAGTTTTTCTTATCGCACACTTTTCTTAAAAAGAACAACGCTGATTCATGCGATAAAAACGTAAATATACATAAGTTATGTTAAAAAATCAACCAACAATTTTTTTGTAACTCACCGATTAATTATATAAAAAAGTAACGATACACATTGGTAAACTTGTAGATACATCAATTTCCTTTCGTGTCATAGAATTTTATGGATTTATAACGATCTTATGAGGGTATTTCCGACGAACATACGCCGGAGAATAATTTACCCCAAAGAATTTGACTCACCCGATATATTTTTTCTTAACCTTGCGGAGATTTTGGACAGATATTTTTGTATGAACTTTTAGGACATTAATTGGATATCTGACACTAAATAAGTTTATTATTGACAAACAATTTATTGATACCGTTCAGTCATTGTATTGACAATGTTTTTTCTTGATTAAAAAGAAACATTAATTAATAATTACTTAATGAATGTTTATTTTCATTTTAAAGAAGCAAACATTTCTTTGTTAACAAATTTAATTAACTACTTTTAAAAAGAGGTGAAACACGATTATAATAGATTATAAAACATTTGTTTGAAAAGAAATAAAAACAACTTTTAGTTAACTAAACAATAAGAAAAACGTGTTTGTCTTCGTTTACCGTTTTGTTTTACGAACTTAACTATATTGTACGTATTATTTAACAAAGAATGTTATCTCAATTATAGTGAAAAAGTTACAGAGAAATATAGGAAACAAATAAAGCCAACAAAATACAAATTTTACTAATCGGATACAGTTTCGGTTTAATTATAATTAAAAGGCGAAGGAAATGAGTCCAGCGTTTTTCGGAATTAGAAGTCTCGGGTTCCATGTCGAACCGTTGTGTGGTGCATTAGCTGTTCAATTCCGGCTGTATACTGAATAAATTATAAAAAGAAACAAGTACAGCAGTAGAATTGGGAAAGCTTTATTCAGCATACAGTATCGTTACATTGTTATTTCCATATTTATTATATAAATAGAAACAGAAGGGGATAATCGAAATAAGGGGAGCTACTCTCAATTAGTTATTACAACATGTTCTCAGTAAAATAATATAACCTTTCCTTTCATTTCTGTTATTGGTGAACATTTTATTTCTACACAAAACTTTAACAAAAACAAAGCCCTTGTGCCTAATTAAAAAAAGATGTTGTATATATATATGTTAGCAAATAAATAATTCAAAATTTAGTATTTGTTCTGATACTACATTTTATCTTTTCTCACTTCAGTCAGTCAAGCAGAACTCTTTCCAGATTCATGAAATAAAATTATTTTTCTTAATCCAATGTACACCTTTTTGGAGAACTGGATTTTCCACATTAAAAACCGATTTCGTGTCTAACTTTGACCTCTTGGGGAGATAAGTAAATACGATCACACGAAATTAATAACACCTTCAACTAAATCACACCCTCCAAAATGAGATTCTACTTTTTTACGCTATTACGTCTGAACACCCTGAAAAACTTGACAGAAAGAAAAAAACCCACCGATTTTAGAATTTAGAGTGAAGGATCAGTTTCGTATATAAATTTCACGTAACATGATCCTCATTTCCGGGCTATTCGAAATTTTTAGGGTCGTTCATTAAATCTTTTATACCACTAAGCCTAAGTTCGACTGGTAAGTACATAAAATGTCACGAAATCGCTTCAAAAAGTAGCCCCCCCCCCCCAAAAAAAAATACGCACATAATTTGTCTACGATAACAAACATTAGGTGGGGTACTTACTCTAAAACGCTAGAATGGCCTGGAAAGGTGGCTCCTTTTACGTTAAACTTACACGTGAAACTCGTCCCCCACTCTAAATTATGAAATAATTGATTTTTATTTTCTTCCCAACAAGTTTTTCTATGGTGTTTACACGTAATCGCCTAAAAAGTAGAATTTCATTTTGTTTATAGAGGGGTCATTTAGCTGAGGGTGTTAATCTACAATAGAACCATAATAATAATAATACTTCCAAGTTCTTATATAGTAAAATAATCTACTTAAGTTATGCAAAGTAAACAATTAAAACTTTCACATTACATTAAAATATAAGTTTAAATATGAAACAAAATTAATAAAAAACTATGACAGTAATACATTTTTTATTCATAAAAAGCATTTTAAATTTTGTTAAAATAGTTTTAAAAATATACAGTTATATATATATATATATATATATATATATATATATATATATATATACTTACATTTTATGTAACCAAGTGTTCACTGTCTTTCACGTAGTCTGAAAGAAGTGTACTTGTGTCTTATCAATGGAAAGAAAATGTAGCAACTAACAGCCAAACGGTTTCAATAATATTAATAACCTAGAATCATTTGTATTATTAGTCTTTTGTTTCATTGCCTTCTATCTTTATCACAATTCAGCTTTTGTATCTTTACACATCTTGTTTTACAATCAGTCTACAGACATGGAAACTCAAAATCAAAGAAGAACTTACGCCAAAGTCTTCTCGCTCAGAGCCGTGACATTTGTTTAATTCACTAATTTATTTATACCTGATTCAACTCCGCACCAAACTTTTAAAATATTCAAAGTTTTTATCACACGTTTTGGCTACCTCTTGTAAGATTTGCCAATGCTGAGGGACCAGAGAAAAGCCCACCAGACAAAAGTCCACTTTTACTTTGATTTAATTATCAATGATGTTTTTTTAATATTTTTCTTGACAAAATGTTTTATTTAATTTTTAAACATTTTTGGAACCTTGTAAATCAACTGCATTTTTTAAAGATTATCCTAGCGAATGTATGCAAAGTTTTTTTGTTTTATTTACACAAGTATAATAAATTTACATCGTATTTTGATGTTATTATGATGCATAGATTTTAGTTTTACTAGTGTTTTGTAAAAACAATAAATATGTATTATTTTATCATTAGTACCAGCAATGGAAAATGAAGTTAAAAACAATAATAATAAGAGAATCGTTTTTGGAATCGGAAATTAGGCTAAAATTTTTCCGATTCCGATACTGATTCCGATACCGATTCCGATACCCCAAAAGTTCCAATTATGTCAATTTTCGATTCTTATTCCGATTGATCATCCGAACACTAATAATAATATAATATAATATACAATAATACTATATAATAATACGCTAAGCCACTTGAAGTTCGTACGTACGTTATCATTGTACCTTTTTATAAAACGTGAGATCTTCCGATTTGTAAAGATAAGGATAGGTGATTAATCTGACGTCGCTAAGGTAAAACATTTCGCTTTTAACAATTTTTAAATAAATTATTTCAAAATTATATTATGTCGTATCTTTCAAAACGTGAAATTCGTTTTATTTAGTTGAATAATATTTAGCTGACAATTATTTTTACGATAAAATGACAAAAAATATTGATTGTAAGAATTAAGAAGAATGAAATTGCTACAATTTTAAATAAATAAAAAAGAAACATATTCGTTTTATTTATTTTGAAACACAGATACTAGGTCCCAGGGTGTGTCTTGTGGGCTATATATATATACATAGGAAAAACATTTTATTATAACCTTTCAGAGCATCGGCGCTTGCTTTCACTACGATGTGTACTAACATCACACTATACTAACATGGTACTGTCTCCACTTTAAACCGGGGAGAGCGTCGCCATTTTGGAGTCTCTCCCGTACGTTCAGCGTGGTAAATAATTATATATATATATATATATATATATATATATATATATATATATATATATATATATATATATATATATATATATATATATATATATAACAATGTCATATTTGATTTATTATATAAAAATGAAAAAATTTATATATCCTGTCATCTTATCGTTGGCTGAAACAAATTGTGTGTATATATATATATATATATATATATATATATATATATATATATATATATATATATATATATTACATTAAAATTGCTCCAAACAAGACATAAAGTCACTTTATCTAAAGAGTTGTAAAAAAATATACTACTTCAAGATAAAAACTAGCTAACGATAAGTGTTAGATGAATAGATTCCGACCCAGAAAACAGCAATTCTTCTCCCTTTGTCAGAAATATCACTCATGGAATGTGAGGACTAAAAGACAAAATAAGGGAAGCAAGAGTTACAAAGCTTGAAGGTGTCATTTGCAAATGTATATATTTATATATATATATATATATATATATATATATATATATATATATATACATGTGTGTGTGTGTGTGTGTGTGTGTGTGTGTGGTGTGTGTGTGTGTGTGTGTGTGTGTGTGTGTGTGTGTGGATAATTTTTTTTTGTTGTTACCTGCGGGGTTTCAGAAATACCCGACTAGTACACAGACGCAGGCTATCTTCTCTCGGAGTGTTGGATCCGTAGACCTTGTTAGGCCACCCACCTAAGAGAAGGAAAACTCTGATAATAAAACCTTGCTACTAACTACTTACGTCTTGGCAGCAAACCGTTGGGGAGGGAGGCCTCCGCAGTCTTGATCGACAACCTTCCTAGAGCTGGAATCTCGCACAAATTATCCGGTTTTCAAACTTATAATTGCTTAAGCAGTAGATGGGTTTTGCCTATCGCCCGGCATTCACACTTCTTCTCTGTCTATTAGCCAGGCGTATAGGTACAAGCACTGGGACGCCTCTAAAGACACCTAGTGATTGGCCTTGTTTTCTGACTAGGGCAATGAACGTCGTCTCTCTTTCTCTCTATCTGTGCAACTTGGGGAAAGTTTCTTGTCACTAAATCCTACATAACTAGTCTGGATAGCGCTTGTTCCAACAGATTGAGGGTACAGGTTAGACAGCTTGTTTGGCTGCTGTTTCCGACTGGTAGTTAGGAGCACTTATTTTTAGGTAGCGCTAAGAACGACTCGAATGCCCAAATACATGTATTTGGGGATTTTAATGCGCATCACCGTGACTGGTTGGGATTTTCCAGCGTTACTGATGCAGCTGGGAACTCTACGTTTAATTTCTCCTCAGCTCACGACCTCTCACAGACAGATTTCCGACCTGCCTTCCTGATCGTACGAACCAGTAATCCTCACTTCTCAACCTGATCTTGACCTCACTACCCGAGGCTTGTGTGGCAAATGCCGATAGCCCACTCGGAAACTCTGCTAGTAAACTTCTCACACCTGACATTATCCTATATCTCTAGAAAGCCACCATCCGCCAATGCATGGAGTATTGTTGTCACATCTGAGCTGGTGCATCATCCACTAGTCTTTCCTTCTTAGACAAGATCCGAAAAAGAGTCATCAACTTGATAGGTCCTTCACTATCTACCAAGCTCCAGCACCTGTCTCATCGCTGCAATGTTGCTTCCTTATGCCTGTTTTACAAGTACTTCAATGGATTGTGCTCTGATGAACTGGCTGCTTTGGTGCCCCAACGACGTAAATTCACTAGACCCACCCGACAATCTGCCAAATCCAATCCATTCACTGTGGA
This sequence comes from Sepiola atlantica, assembly GCA_963556195.1. NCBI lineage: Eukaryota > Metazoa > Mollusca > Cephalopoda > Sepiida > Sepiolidae > Sepiola > Sepiola atlantica. The sequence continues at coordinate 148,623,721 of OY744516.1, forward strand.
GGTACTGACATGCAGAAAATGTAAAAGTAATTTAAACAGACATCTCGCTGCACATCTCCCAATTTAGGTTGACCCCCCCCCCCAAAAAAAAAAACTCTCACCTTTTATCTCAGTAGCCCCTTGCGTTTACAGTTGCGGCCTTCCTTGTTTGGGGTGAACTATGTTAAAAAAAGAATATTTAGCTGACAATGAAAATTACTTTTACGGAAGAAGAAAGAGTATTTTTTCTTAATAATATTGACTCTAAAAGACATTTATTATTTCAAACGGAATATTATTATTAAAAATAAATTATACAAGTTGATGTAGAAAGCACCGTTGAATTTCCACGTGGCCCTGCTCGTTAGTATTATTGTCATTATTTATTTTTTACTCACTAGGAGTTCTCACAACAGAGACTAGTGGTTTTGCTCTGGATTGTATAGTTGTATACCAGGTATTTCTTGATTATAATGGCCGGTTGGTTACTCTGTAACCTGAGTGACAATAAGCCTCCTCAACATTTTAGTAATCTTGGTACCCGAGGTCCGGACGATGCTATTCCTCCTTGGTCTTTCCAGGTTCCCAGACTCTCCAATATCACTTTGCATGATACCAAATGGAATTGTTGTAATTGCATTACATTTTGAGGGGATTGTGTGGCCAGGTTATAGTATTTTTATTATTATTATTATTTACTTACTAAGAGATCTCACACAAGTCATTATCAGTAATCGCTCAGCAGCAATAATGCCAAGTGTTTCTGAGAGTTCAAGAGAACTAAATATATTCTTTAATATTGGGCGAGTAAACCCACTAGTATCTAAATTGTTTGATTGAGGAGTACAAGAAATGAAAGTTCAGTCGGGGTCAACTTACTAAACTCGAGGTTAGTTTTCACTCGGCTTTGAGAATTAATAGAAACGGATGTGACGTCACATAGTTCAAAGAGAGTGTGAGTGAACAAAGTTATCAGTTCTTTGAAAAATTTATAAGTGTTAACATGTAGTTTAAAAAATGTTCTGATAGGATATGATTAAACAGTGATTATCAATCACGTGAAATCCGATAATTTACACCCCCCCCCCCCGGAAAAATCTCAGGTGTAGACAATGCTATTTATCCTTTGTTATTCCCGGCTCTCAGACTCTCCAAGATCACTTTCCATGATACAAACAGGAATTATTGCTATCACGTCTTATTTTGGGAGGATGGCGGGTTAAGGTTATAGTATTTTTATTATTATTATTTACTCACTAGGAGTTCTCACATAAGTCATTATCTGTGATCGCTCACCAGCAATAATAGGTAGTGTTCCTGGGAATCTGAGTGATAACAAGTCTCCCCAGATTTCCAGTATACTCCCCTTTCCACGAGAGCCTGCTAGTATATGATAAATATTAGAACATAAATCAAACCCTACAGTAGCAGTAAATTATCTTCTTTATCTATATTCAAAATGCAAATCAATGCTTAACATATTCAGTATTTTCCTCAAAAGTAAGTACACATTACTTCTAATTTATTTCTGACACTTCCTTTGTTACCAAACGGTCAGTAGAAGACAATTTATCATCTTCCGTAGTCGTGAGTGCACCGAGCGACAATGGTACATTTCTCTCGGATTTATTTACTTTTAAAAAAGTTATCTTTTTCTTTTGTAATATTCCTATCAAAATAGACGAAGATTAAGTGCTTCATAAATAAATAGAGTCAGGGAGGAGACGACAAGTGTGTGAATGTAGTTAACTCTGGGTAAATTGGTAAATGTCACTTCTGGTTGAGCGTGGCCACTGAATAAGTGACAGTTTATCAAAAAGTGTGTATGTGGCGAGTACAGCCGACGACAGGAGATTTTCAAAATCTAAAAGTAAGTATAACTTCGGTTACACCGAGATTTTGAAATTATAACAAACAAATGAAGATATATCATGAAGGAAATAAAACATGTCTTTCAACTGTCCGAAATAAATAACCAACTCGCCATTTCTTTTTGTATTTATTTTATATATATATATATATATATATATATATATATATATATATATATATATATATATTACTATTTCATGTATCCACATAAAATCTTATAAGGAGATATAATTTTTTATGTATCAGTTTTCAGTATTTACTTCAGCAGTGCTCGATATGTAAGTAGAGCTAGGTAGTAAGTTATGAAAATATATTTATGGCAATTAAGTTACATGAAACGCGGGATCATTTGTGTAGCTTAATAGCCATAAATATATTTTCATAACTCACTATATATATATATATATATATATATATATATATATATATCGTACATGTATTGTATTAGTTTCTGTAAATGTAAATCCGTAGAAACTTAAGTGTTTATAAAAAGTGCTCAATACAAAGTAGAGCTGTTTATAAGTATAAATTTTTATTTATACAAACATTATTGGTTACATATGTGCATACATGTTTCGGTTGCACTTTTCCAAGAAAGTCAACCTCATCAGACCAAGAATTTTCGAGAAAATTCTTGGTCTGATGAGGTTGACTTTCTTGGAAACGTGCAACCGAAAAATGTATGCACATATGTAACCAATAATGTTTGTATAAATAAACATTTATACTTATATATATATATATATATATATATATATATATATATATATATATATATGTATATATGTATATGTATATATATATATATATATATGTGTATATATATATATGTATATATATAAATGTATATATATGTATATATATATGTATATATATATATGTATATATATATATATATATATATATATATATACATATATATATGTATATATATATATATGTATATATATTTGCAATGTTTACATTGAGATATGGCGTAAAGGTTAGCAGCGCCGACTGTCAGCTCGACGATTGCGTTTCGATCCCGGCTTGAGGCACTAACTGGTCTGTATGTGGATGACTTTATATATATATATATATATATATATATATATATATATATATTAAACGAAATGAGTGATGAGAATAAAAAATTGGAAAAAGCACAATATTTATAAAGTCATCAAATAGTTTAAACAAGGAATATATAAATAAATGTAAACATTTCCAAAAGTGGAAATTATAAATGTTAAGCAAATATGTTAATATATATTTGCTTTACATTTATGATTTCTTCGATTTTCTCTTTTGGACATGTTTACATTTTTTCTATCGAAAAAACTCTGTATATTTTTTAAAAATATTTTTATATTTTTAAATTTGTGCGTAAGAGTAATAGAAGTTCACTGTTTTATCCTCATGTTCTCTTCTGATGATGAAAGCATACATTTTAGAAAATTCATCTGTTAAGAGAAGAAAAAAGTTTACTTATATATTCCTTGTTTGAACTATTTGATGATTTAATAAATATTGTACTTTCTCCAATTTTTATTCTCATCACTCATTTTATTTATATTACTGCCCTATCTTGTATATTGAGCATTAAGTTCTAAAGATAGGATATATTTTATAGATATAATTTCAGTTTTATCTTTATTATCTCTCCATTTATGTAACATTTATATATATATATATATATATATTATTTCATGTATACACATATAATATTATAAAGAGATATAATATATCATATCTATAGTTTCAGTATTTACTTCAACAGTGCTCGATAAGGTAGTAGAGCTAGGTAGTAAGGTATGAAAAGATTTTTATTGAAATTAAGCTGCACAGACACGTCCGGGTTTCATCCACATAGGGAATCATCAGGCCAAGTGCATGTAATTCCTGTTACTGATTGTTTTTATATATCCATGTGGTGTTTAGTCGAGCTAGTTAACCCATCAGATTCCCTCTCACGTGTTGATATTTTTTTTTATTAGACAGTGGCTGAACTTCTCTCAAACAAAGGTTCTGCTAACAATTTACTTGACATCGTTTTCTTTTTTGTGTTTCGTATGAGTGTGACTCACCACTTTTGTGAATATGTCGAATTAACATGTTACCTTATTTTAACACGTGCATGATTGAAATAGTTTAATTTCTATTTATTTTGTTATTCGTTGCTATTTTAGGTGTTGGTGTTGTACTGCTTCTTATTTATTTTATTTTTATGTATTAACATTGTTTTAACGCGGACGCCTCGGTGTAGTTTCATTGCCATAAACATATGTTCATACCTTACTACCTAGCTCTACTCCCGTATCGGGCACTACTGAAATAAATACTGAAAACATATACATAATAGATTATATCTCCTTATAATATAATACGTGTATACATGCAATAATAATGCATAGCTCCTCAAGCAGTTGAGCACTTTCATAAGAATTTATTTCAACACCTGAAAAAATAAACATGGAAAAAGTTAACCTAGAAACATCATTTAAAAACGTCTCAACACCCAGAAAACATGGATACATTATTAAATTAATTAGAAAAAATGGATGAACTTATACACCAAATGCGCTGGTGGGTGGGCACACTCTTCCTTAATAAACATAAACACCCAGATACAAAAGAATCCTACGAATTTAAAGTCTAGAAAACGCAAATCCAATAGAACTCATGATTAACTTCGAAAGCATCCCTAACAAAATCTTCGTAAAAGCAGATAAACTAGAACTTTTTACAAAATAAACAAGAGTATAACAAACATTACAAAAAAACTACAAAAAACTAGATACAACGAATGCAATTACATAGATATAATAAATGCTGAGAGTAAACTAATCGGCGATGAAGCTTTTAAATTTTTGTAATTTTAAATTTTTGTAATTTTTAATTAGTCACTCGCTTTGCACGTGATCACGTCCAGCATACGGCGTCTCATCACACATGCGTACATTTAAAAAGCCATACATAGTCGCACCGTTCGACGAACTCAGCAGATATGAACGAACCTAACTAATATTCCGCCTGAAGATGATTGACTGAATCAATCGAAAGTACTGCGAAGAATGAAACATGAAGCCTACGGATCCTAAATACGGCAATTTGACAAAAATACTCGATGGACCATCGCTAAAAAGCGAAAAACTCAAAAAAAGATTATTAGGCGGAAGTATTTCGTGTTTTCAATAACGTTTATCTTAATTTACATAAAGCGAGTACACTAGAAAACTAAAACCATCAAGAACATCACAAACGCTAAGAAACACTAAGACAATTATCTCGAAAACAACCTGCATCACTACAAGCTAGACAACCTCACAAAGGCCGAGAGATGGACCATACAAACATTCAAAACCAATCCCAACATCACCATTAAACCCGCAGACGAAGGGGGCATTACTATCATTAACATAGTGGATTGCACATCCGAAGTGGAATCACAACACCAATTTCTACAAGTATCACCCTGTTGATCCTACCGCACTATATCAGACCGAAACTCAGCATACTCACCAACCTACCCAGTCACGATAATAAAATCCGCACAGAAGCTGTCACTCCCCCAAAACCTAAACCGGGCCGTTTTTACACAATCTCTAAACTCCATAAACTCCCTAAATTAATTTTCTGAGAAATTCACTCGCCACAGATCTGGCAGCACTAGCCTAGCTACACCTATTACCGATGAGACAGGCACTTCGCTCTGTGTGACGTTCAACAAACACAAAAAAGCGACTAGAGACAACATTTACTCATCAGTGGCACCACATTACAACATTCCAAACCACACGACAGATAACATAAAATGTATATTATTAAACACAGGCTCTACTTCCACACAGAAGGAACGGAATTAAATGAATCTAAAAATGAAATAACGACACCAGGAGCTTTAAACTCAGATATCGAAAGTTTGAGCTCTACAAGTTTTTTTACATCGCCTCACTACTAAAAACTGTTTAAAATATAAAGGTATACACTCCACCAAAACCAATTAAATTAAATATTACCGAATGCACCCACTTATCCAACACACACAACACGTACATCCAAAACTAAACAAGATATAGATAATTATATACCATGAAAACAAGAAAACAAATCACTACAAGACACACAGGCAAAACACAGAAATTTCAATTTTCGATATAGATCCTCAAAAGATATTGCTGATCACATAACCCTCCATCCACATTAGATAATCAGATTAAACGAGAGGATTTCCTTCTTCGCTCATTTATACTGGAAATGAAATAGACAGCAAACGCTCACACATAAGAAACTTTGTCGACCACGGACAACAACCCTCACCCACATCAGACAATCAGATTTAACTAGAGAACATTTTTTCTTTCTTTTCTTATTTCTTTTGTTTCTTTGTTCATTTATACTGGAAGAGAAACAGACAGAAACCGCCTACACATAGGACCGCGATAAATACCTACTGATGGCTCGATTCGAAAACATTAATTGTATTTCACTGTTTTCAAGAACTCTGTTTTCACTTCACTGAAGTCTAAATAGAGAATGGTTCCCGAAAATGTGTTACAGAATATCCTAACAAAACAAACGATAACAGTAAAAACAAGCATTCTGAAATTTCACTTTCAACAAGAAAAGCGTCAGTGTTGGTGAAGGAGAAACAAGCAGACATCGAAAATTGCAAAATAAAGTGTTTGGGTGAGGGCTGAGCCAACAAGCAACACAAGTGTCATTTTGGCAGACCTTCACATTAATAAATTGACATCAAACCCGATATGATAGTACAGAAGGGAGAAAGTTAACTTGAGTTTCACTTGAGTTTCTTTTCATCATCCTCCATAGTTTTATTACCCCTACGCAAGAAGGAATTAAAAATAAAGTTTGTGTTTATCATTACTCTGCGAAAAAGTAAATTCAACAAATGATTAGCGAATGTTATTAATTCCTTTTCATTGTGAATTGTGAATATATTTTAATTATTTTCAGACTTATCAAATTGATGCTTACGGGTCCACGAGGTTAAAGAGTGAGGATCCCTCCATGTTTGTTCATCGAGGATTGAACCCAGAGCGTTCCGATTACAAGATAGACTCTCGTTATTTCTGTGCGATACTTATGCAAATAACCATTGTTTTGCATGGGCGAATTCTCGTTGAAATAAAAAGAGTGGAAACTTTAATCCCCGGGTGTGACGATAACATTACGATACGTGAAATGTTAAGCGAGAAAAGGAGAAAGAAATTGAATTGGGTTACTCGATTGACGAGACTCATGTTTGTAAGAATTGTTAATTACAATTCTAGAGTCGATTCTTTTTAGGGTTGGCGTCGTCGTGTTTTGGAGAATTGTTACTTAGAATAATAGAGTCGGATTCTTTGAAAATTGGCGTCGTCGTGTTAATACAATTCGGGAGTCGGACGTTTTTTTTCGTGTGTGTGCGTATTTTTTTTTTAATCTTTCAACTTTTACTTCTACAAATATGATGGATTTTTTCTTTATTGTTTTTCGGGAAGTCACTACAATAAAATGATTAAATATATAAAATTCATTTTATTTGCTTAACTTGGTTTAATTTATTTACATTTAAGTCTAAATAAATATCGTAAATTCAATTGATGTGAGGTTTATATTAATATTTATTACTGATCTAGTGGAAGTTATTTTAATATTTGTTATTGTTAGTGTAAAGGATACTTTTGAGCAATATGTATGAAATATATATTGGCGTTGTTATTTTAAATATTCTGAATATTTGTAATACTTATAGCTTCATTATGGGATGCTATAATATTTAATTTTAGCTTCTTCTATATTCTTCTGAAGTAATCTACTATATACTCCCCCCCCCTTTGACTCAATAATTTATATCTATATGAGAATCTAATAATTGATAAATTTTCATTGCGGCGAATGCCCATAGCCCGCTCACGAACGCTGATCACCTTGTGGTAATGATTGATATAACCCTAAAATCTCGTTCCAAAGCTGATGAGCTGTTGCTCAAAATGTCGAGATACTACAAGCAGGCTGATTTTGATTCCATCAAGATTAACATCACAAACACAACCTTTTCTCTCCCTACTGATCAGTGTGCAAATAAGGTAACTGAATAGGTCATAGTCGGCATTGAAGAAGATGTCCCCATGCGAGAATCCTACAGCAAGCCCCACTCTCCACAATGATTTACCTCGAAATGTGAAGCTGCTATTGCTCAGAGGCAGCAAGCATTCCGAAAATTCGGCCGCCATAAGTCAGCTGCTAATAAACGAAAATTTATAGATTCAAGAAAAAATTGTAAAAGTTTGATAGGTGTAGCTAAGAGAAAGAATACAAAGATGACCAGAAAACACATTCAGTTGCGGAAACTAGGTACTCGTGATTTCTGGAAAATTTACAAGTGTGGTGAACAATTGACAATCAACAACTACTCCGCTATCAAACCACAATGATGTATTTTGCACAGCAACTGACAAGGTTAAACTACTTGCCCAGCGTTTTGCCGTAAACTCCACTTTGGACTCCACAAACCACTCTCTCCCAAATTTCCCACTTCGGACTGAAGCTACACTTGATGACCTGTTCATCATTCCATCTCATGTTCTAGACATCATAAAAAAACCTTGACACCTCCAAAGCATGTGGATATGACCTTATACCAGTAATAGTAATAAAGAAATGCTCTGCTGAACTGGCCCTTGTCCTCTCCAAACTCTAAAACTAATGCCTTGCCGAATCTTGCTTCCCTGATAGCTGGAGAATTGCCTCTGTAGTACCAGTCTGTAAGAATTCTAGAGATAGAACCGACCCTCAAAATTATCGCCCCATCAGTCTACCCCCGCTCTTTGCTAAAACCTTTAAATCCTTATTCAATCTAGCGATAGTCTGGCACCTCGTTAATGCTAAAATTATTTCTGACCGCCAGTATAGATTAAGGTAAGCACGATCTACTGCAGATATCCTAACTGTCATCTCTGAACGCATATACCACACACTTGACTAGGCAGGTAAAGCTAGTGCGGTAGTGCTTGATATATCTAAAGTCATTGACAAAGTCTGGCAAAAAAGTTTTCCTCAAAAATTAATTCATATGAATGAATATTTACTATAATTAGATCCTTCCTAACCAAAGGAAAGATCCTGGTTGTCCTCGATGGCCGTTCATCTAAACAACATGACATAAATGCCGATGTACCTGAAGGGACCGATCCTTAGACCTCCCTGATGACATTGTGTCTTGAGATGGGTATATATGCTGATGACACCACGCTCTACTCTTATTGTGTGGGTTAAACAGATGCGAACATATCCGAGGCAATGGCTGAATCCTTAGAAAGTGACCGTCAGTCTTTAGTGGAATGGGGTCATAAATCATAAATGGATGGTAACATTTAATGCTGCTAAGACAAAACTACTTTCCTTAAACAACTACAGGAAACCTCTTCAACCACCGATTGCCATGGCAAATAATTCTACCTGAGAGTCCAACGTTATACTCTTTGGCCTAACATTCACAGATAACATGAATTCGAACAAATATATAGAAGACATTGCCGAGGCTGCTGAAAGAAGGTTAGCTCCCTCTACAGTGCTTGAAAACTTCTCACACCTGACAGTATCCTGTATCTCTACAAAACCATCAGTATTGTAGTCACATCTGTGCTGGTGCATCATCTACTAGTCTCACTCTCTTAGACAAGGTCCCCAAAAGAGTCGCTAATCTGATAGGTCCCTCAATATCCACCAAGCTCAAGCCCCAGTCCAATCGCTGCAATGATGCATCCTTGTGCTTGTTTTACAAGTACTTCAATGTAATCTTCTCTGATGAACTTGCTGCTCTGGTACCCCCTAAACATAAATACACTCGACCGACCCGACAATCAGCTAAATCTTATCCATTCACTGTGGAGGTCTCCAAATTCTGGAGAGCCTTCTACTCCAATAGCTTCTTGCCTCAAGCTGCCGGCCTCTGGAACTGTTTCCTGCTTCCTGTTTCCCCGACTGTACCGACATGCAGAAATTTAAAACTAATGTGAACAAGCATTTTGCTGCACATCTCACAATTTAGGCTGTACTCCAAAATGTTCACCCTATCTCTACAATGACAACTTGTCGTGTTTGGAGGAACTAAGCTAAAAAAAATTAAAATAAATTAGAATTTTTCTATTAATTAAGTTTTGTCACGACCGCTTGACTGAAATGAAACCGGGTGGTTTATTTCATGAACAAAATGTCAATAATTAGGATACTTATCAATAAATTGCTGATATAGATTGATAAAAACGTCTTTATTTAAAAAAATAATAATCCAATACAATTCGTTGTTAAACTTTTATTTTTATATGTTTTAGTTAAGATAAACGCTACTCGATATGTATTCTTTGTTTGTAATTATTACCGACGATTTCTGTGACACAAAATAGTATGTTCTTTTAATTTTATCTCAATATGAATTTGAAAAATTCAAATTCAAATATTAATTAGATCGTTCAGTTTTATTTTGACTTTATTTTAATTCAAAGAAAGTTAATAACCCTGCTAGTATCAAATAGTTATTTCGTTATTCAACAATTCATCAGTGTGGTTAGATGTACTGAAATTGGAAACCCGGATGCTATTCACTACTAAATGTGACCAGCTTGTCTGGCTCTCTACCCTCTGACGCTGGGCCTGTTGTTATGAGTGGAAGAAATAAAAATGAATTATAAATAAATTGTTATTAATTTGTTTACTTTTTACAACACTGATTATATATATATATATATATATATATATATATATATATATATACATATACACTTTTTATGTATATATACACTTATATATATATATATATATATATATATATAATATATATATATATATATATATATATATATATATATACATAAAGACTTCATGTATATATATATATATATATATATATATATATATATATATATGAGTATATGAAAGGATAAAAATAATCCGACGGTATGAAATTAAAAATGGAAAAGCGGAAGACCTTTTCGCTCAACGTTTCGCCCAAATTTCACGTGGGCTTTGTCAAGAGCGGACGAAGAATACAAAAATGACAAAAGACGAGAAAGTCTGTAAATTATGGGGAATATATATAGTGGTTGGGTTCATGTCGAGATAAAGGGTATGCAAATAAAAAAAATTTAAAAAAAAGAAATAAATAAATAAAAAAAAAAAAATAAAAAAAAAAATTAGAAATAAATATATATATATATGCACATAAATGTGATCGAAACATATATATAACACATATACATACATATATATCAAATATACATAGAAGTAGCATTGGAAAAGAAGAGGAGAAAATAAAGAGCAGAAAGGGGTCCAAAGGATATTTAATTTAAAGCTCAGGGAATCATCCGGTGTCTAGAATTATCTTGTTTTCACTAATGATTGCTTTTGATAGGTTGGGGGAGATATTGTAGAAGCCCATTCTTTGTTTAATTTTATTTGTGGAAAGGGCTATGAGGGCAGATTCAATTATTCGACGTGTTGACTTGTTGTGTATTATTTTGATTAAAGTGGATTTCTCAAAGTCAAAGTAATGACCATATTCCATAGTATGAGCACATAAGGCGTTAAGTGTGTTGTTAGTTTTAATCGCTCTTTTATGCTCATAAATCCGCTTGTCCAGATTACGCTGCGTCTCTCCAATGTAGACCTTATTACAGTCTAGACAAGGAATGGAGTATATGCCAGCTTTGACATTGGGTGTCGTGTTCAGTTTAGGTGTTTTGATTAAATTTATAATACTTGCATAAGTTATTTGGGATATGTTTATGCCTAGTTTATTAAGTTCTGTGTAAATCGGGTTATTGTTGGAATTGGTTGGTAAAGCTATATATCTATTTATTATAGGGCTGGTGGATAAGTTTTTCTGTTTGGAATTTGAGTAAATCTGTAGAGCTTTTCTTTTAGAATTTTGTATAAAATACTTTGGGTACTGTAATGTATTGAGAGAGTGTTCAATGTATTTAAATTCGTCATCTAAATATTCATTGCTGCATATCCTAAGTGCTCTTAGGTAAAAACCAATTATGATGCCAGATTTTATTTTATTATTGTGGTGCGAATAAAAATGAACATAATCGTTCTTATTGGTTTGTTTACGGTAGACTTTATAAGATAAATTATTATTTTTATTTATTAGTAGAATATCAAGAAAAGGAATAGAGTTATCTGTTTCTTTTTCGAAAGTAAATTTAATGGTCGGTTCTATTTTGTTCAATTTGTTAGTAATGCTTTCTATTTTAGTGGTTTTACATTAAATTTACTTTCGAAAAAGAAACAGATAACTCCATTCCTTTTCTTGATATTCTACTAATAAATAAAAATAATAATTTATCTTATAAAGTCTACCGTAAACAAACCAATAAGAACGATTATGTTCATTTTTATTCGCACCACAATAATAAAATAAAATCTGGCATCATAATTGGTTTTTACCTAAGAGCACTTAGGATATGCAGCAATGAATATTTAGATGACGAATTTAAATACATTGAACACTCTCTCAATACATTACAGTACCCAAAGTATTTTATACAAAATTCTAAAAGAAAAGCTCTACAGATTTACTCAAATTCCAAACAGAAAAACTTATCCACCAGCCCTATAATAAATAGATATATAGCTTTACCAACCAATTCCAACAATAACCCGATTTACACAGAACTTAATAAACTAGGCATAAACATATCCCAAATAACTTATGCAAGTATTATAAATTTAATCAAAACACCTAAACTGAACACGACACCCAATGTCAAAGCTGGCATATACTCCATTCCTTGTCTAGACTGTAATAAGGTCTACATTGGAGAGACGCAGCGTAATCTGGACAAGCGGATTTATGAGCATAAAAGAGCGATTAAAACTAACAACACACTTAACGCCTTATGTGCTCATACTATGGAATATGGTCATTACTTTGACTTTGAGAAATCCACTTTAATCAAAATAATACACAACAAGTCAACACGTCGAATAATTGAATCTGCCCTCATAGCCCTTTCCACAAATAAAATTAAACAAAGAATGGGCTTCTACAATATCTCCCCCAACCTATCAAAAGCAATCATTAGTGAAAACAAGATAATTCTAGACACCGGATGATTCCCTGAGCTTTAAATTAAATATCCTTTGGACCCCTTTCTGCTCTTTATTTTCTCCTCTTCTTTTCCAATGCTACTTCTATGTATATTTGATATATATGTATGTATATGTGTTATATATATGTTTCGATCACATTTATGTGCATATATATATATATATATATTTATTTCTAATTTTTTTTTTTTTAATTATTTTATTTATTTATTTTTTTTTAAATTTTTTTATTTTTTATTTGCATACCCTTTATCTCGACATGAACCCAACCACTATATATATTCCCCATAATTTACAGACTTTCTCGTCTTTTGTCATTTTTGTATTCTTCGTCCGCTCTTGACAAAGCCCACGTGAAATTTGGGCGAAACGTTGAGCGAAAAGGTCTTCCGCTTTTCCATTTTTAATTTCATATATATATATATATATATATATATATATATATATATATATATATATATATATATATATATATATATATATATATATATTTAGCCTGTAGATTCCCCCCGGGGATGAAACGCGGAAGCCTCTGTGTAGCTTGATATCCATATATATTTTCATTGCTTACTACCTAGCTCTACTTACGTATCGAGCACTGTTGAAGTAAATACTGAAAACTGATACATAAAAAATTATATCTTCTTATAACATTTTATGTGGATACATGAAGTACTAATATATATATATATATATAGTGAGAGAGAGAGAGATTTATATATATATATATATATATAGAGAGAGAGAGAGAGAGAGAGAGAAAGAGAGAGAGTAAGAGAGAGATACATAAAGAGAGAGAGGACAAGAGGAGAGATAACAAAAATAAGCAAACACTAAAAATAATATATATATATATATATATATATATATATATATATATAGAGAGAGAGAGAGAGAGAGAGAGAGAGAGAGAGAGAGTGAGAGAGAGAGAGAGAGAGAGAGAATTTAAATAAATAAAGACTAAAGAATAATTATTATCTCACGGAGTGCAGTTTTTGTTTTCTTCATACAAAATCTTCTCATTCAGCCCATAGCAAAGATATCCTCAATAAAAATCTGATATTTAAAACATCGTCATTTCTCCTAAAAAAACACTAAAGAAAAGGTTGTAACTTCATAACTATTTTTATTACAGGTATGATTTTTACCTTCTCACAAAAGGAAAGAAGCATATTTTTTCTCAAATTACATCTTTACCTTACAGTCAAGTGTTTACTTATTTTCTGTGCATGGTCAACTTCTAAGTTTGCATAAGTGTGTTAATGAAAAGTTAGTGACTTCTGTAAGTAAAACTTTTAGTTCAAATCTACCTTCTCATAAGTAACTAAATCGGTCAATTCAGTTAATTATCACTAGTTTGTACCCGTTCCTTGATCGGTGTTGGTACAGTACCTGGGTATGTGAATTTCCATCTTAACCTAGCTTCTACCACTTTATAGCTAGTACGAAAATATATTTGTAAAATGTCGTGGAAAAATACGCTGCTTATTATTTGCATGAGAGAGTAAATAACTACGATGATGTATTTACGTATTATTTTCATTGGCAAAAAAAACATTTATATATTGATACGATAGCGTGTGTGTTCGTGTGTCAGGCGTACATCAAAAGCTCTGCGCATGCGTGCCGCACCTAGATTTAGAAACTTATTCAAGTCACTTAATTTTCGTAATATGCGTAAGTATTTCTCATTGGCGTAACGGTTAGCGACGTAGGATTTTTACGTCGGTTTTTCAGGTTGGCCTGACTGGTTTATAGTTCGATCCCAACCAACCTCTAAGACTTTTTCATGCATCGAAGGATGGAGGGAGGGAAGGAGGGGACGACCGAGAAGACACATATTAATACGATAGCGGACGCGTTATTTTGTTTCACGCTTACATCAAAATCAACGACCTTCCGAATCTTTGTATGTTACAAATTAAGGTTAAGTCGTTGGAATATTACCTTCACTAGAAATATTGTATATAAAGAAGGTTTGTAAATTATTTCGTGTATTGTTCATTTTTTAAAAATAAATATACAAGTCAAACCTTATCATATTTTATTCAAACATGTATATGTTAGGAACAAGATAATTAATATTGAAAACATAATTTCGTGTAATTTACACGGGTTCTACTAGTTATGTATTATGTTGTTAAGCAAAAATAATTTGCTTTGAACTAATGCTAAATAATCTTTATGTCTACTTTGTGCCGATCATAAAACATGGTCGCTTAGTTTTAAAATATTCATGTAAGATTTTTATTGTTATTATGTATGTTAATCTCTTTAAATCTATAAATCGCGTATGCAGTTAAAGAAAAATCCTTTAGACGTACGTGAGATTCGAACTCGGGTATTTACATTGTAAAAACTACTGCCTATTCTTTTTTGTCAACCAACCACATGTTTCTATTGCACCCGAACAGAAAAACTCTAAAACCAATACAACTTTTTAATAGTATAAAAATAGATTATAAAAATGGGGCAAATATAACTGGAGAGAAAAGAAACAAGATCTTTTAATATTAGCTTAAAACTCTAGCTCAGTGTGAAATTTAAGCTTGCTGATGTAGAGAGTTGTTTGCAAATCATATTGAGAGTTATTTTCCTTGGACGATATTCAAGTTATATTCCCTGAATTATTACTGTGAACAAGTGAGAATGAACTCTATATTTTAAGTACAAGAATGACTCGGAGAGACTTTGTACAGGCTTGCTCTCTTTCCCGTGTAGGCTTCGAGCCAGCCGGACGTCTCAGCGCTAACTGTACATTTTCATATTGTTTTCATGACTTTGTGTTTACAGTCAGATGTCCTATTTCTTATATTCTTTATAAAGAAGGTAATATATATATATATATATATATATATATATATATATATATATATATATATATATATATGTGTGTGTGTGTGTGTGTGTGTAAAGGATGGAAAGTTTGATTCCAGTAACAATGTCTTTATTCATTTTTAAAAGATTCAGTTCTTGACGGACCGTTTCGTCGTCACTTAGAAACCCAAAGTACAGTTATATATCTCGGATTTTGTATGAATGAGACTCATCAAAAGGAAAGGCCTAAATCGTGTCAAAAAGATTAGGAAATAAAAAAAATAAAAATACACAAGTTTTTGTTTACTTTCATGAATGACATATTCCACACAAACAGAGCTAGCAAAAATACGTATACTTTTCCTAAAGATTGCAATTCTAAATTAGATCGTAAAAAAACTAATACAATTAGAGGAGAAAAGTAAAATAGAAAATAAATAAAAATAGAAAATAGAAAAGAAATGCTTGGTACTAAATTCGAAATCAAGGCTTGCTGTCTTTCTTGTGTAGGCTTTCAGCTATCCGAATGTGTCCGTGCTAGCTCGATATTTTTACATGGTTTTCATGGCTCTGATGTATTTACGGTCAAATGTCCAATTTCTTATATAATTCATAAAGAAGGGTAATTAATTAACATTAGCAAAAGTATTCGACCGGAAGGTGAATATTTTTGTTAGTGTACATTACTTACTCTTTTTTATTGTTAAATCTCATTTCACTGTGAACCATTTGTCTGTGTATAGCCTCGAACCATGTAAAGATATTCTGATACTTTTCTAGTTATGCTAAAGAAATAAGACAAGCATATACAGAAGAAAACATCTCATCAAAACACGTGAACAAAGAATTCTCTTAACTAGTGAACAAATTACATACTGTTCTTGTATATTGAAGGGGGAAAATGATATTGCATAATTATGTGATTCACTTTCAGTGTGAATTTATTAGACACCCTAGAGCAAACGTATATAAATTAATAGAAGTAGAATAGAAGAAAAAACACTATTTTCTCTTAATATCATTCGGAGGTCATAGCTGTAAGATGATAATGATCTTCTTAAGTTACTTACCGCAATAAATGAAAGGAAATTGTCATAGATGGACACTGTGTGCTAGGAGGAACAAATCGAAAAAAATTGGATGAATTTGCAATGATGAAGTCAGAGAAGTCTCCCTTAACAAACGTACATATGAGTTTTCAGTGCAATTGAGCTTTGATATATTGAGAGAATAACTACTAGCAGACATTAAGAAATATAGTTAGACATCATCTGATTCATGTATATCTATATATTCTAATATATAAAGGACAAGCGTCCGTGTGTATGTTTGGATGCTCGAATGTTTGTATGTCCGGCTAAAACTTTAAAATTACAGAACATACATAAACAAAATTTATTCTTTAGCATATTTCACCCCAAACAAGGCAGGCCGCCACTGTAAATTTAAGGGGTTACTGAGAATTACTGTGTAGGTTTTGGGTGTCATCCTAAGTTGAGAGCTGTGTAGCGAGATGTCTGTTTTCATTATGTCTGTTTTCATTTCTGCATGTCAGTACATTCGGGGAAAAATCAGAGAAGGAGTTCAAGATGCCGGCAGCCTGAGGCAAGACGCTATTGGAGTAGAAGTCTCTCCGGTATCTGGAGACCTCCACAGTGAATCGATGGGATTTAGCTGATTGTCGTGTTGGTCTAGTGTATTTACGCCGAGGGAGCACCAGGGCAGCCAGTTCATCGGAGCACAATACATTGAAGTATTTGTAAAACAAGCACAAGGATACTACCTTGCGGCGATGGGGCAGGGGCTGGAGCTTAGTAGATAGTTAGGAACCTATTAAGTTGGCAACTCTTTTTTGGACTTTGTCTAGGAGGGAGAGACTAGTGGATAATGCACCAGCCCAAATGTGATAATAACACTCTATGCATGGGCGAATGGTGGCTTTGTAAAGATACAGGATAATGTCAGGTGTGAGGAGTTTAATAGCACGGTAGAAGGAGACCACCATCTTTGCTGCAGCCTTGGCAATGTCTTCAATGTATTTGTTCCAATTCATGTTACCTGTGAAGGTTAGGCCGAGGTGGTTGAATGTTGAACTCTCAAATAGGGTGTTATTTGCCATCACAATCGGTGGTTGAAGAGGTTTCTTGTGGTTACTGAAGGAAATAGGCTTTGTCTTTGTGGCATTAACTGTTACCAACCATTTATGACCTTAATCCACTACAGTCTGGAAGTCATATTCTAAGGATGCAGCCATTGCCTCAGATATGATCACGTCCGTTTTGCCCACATGATAAGAATAAAACAAGGTGTTGTCAGCAAATATACCAATCTCAGACTCAATGTCATCAGGGAGATCGTTTATGAAAATCAGGAATAATAAATGTCCAAGGATAGATCCCTGGGGTGCACCAGCATTTATGTCATGTTGCTTAAATGAACGGCCATTGTGTACAATCTGTATCTTTTTTTTGGTTAGGAAGGATCTAATTATATTAAATATTTGCCCAGTAATACTATATGAGCGTATTTTTAGGAGAAGCCTTTATGCCATACCTTGTCAAAGGCCTTGGATATATCAAGCACTACTGCCTTAGCTTCACCTGCCCTCCAGTGTATGATATATGCATACAGAGATGACCGTAAGGATTTCCGCAGTAGATCGTGCTTGTCTAAATCCATACTGGCGGTCAGAAAGAAGTTTAGCATTAACTAAGTCCCGGACTATCGCTAGATTGATTAAGGATCTAAAGATCTTAGCAAAGATCTGGAGTAGACTGATTGGGCGGTAGTTCTGAGGATCTTTTCTATCACCAGAATTCTTACAGACTGGTACCACATGAAAACATATGTAGAGAGATAGTTTTATTCATAAATAAATTTAACGAAATACGTATCTTTGAAAGAAAAAACCGAAATAAACGAAAATGCACACCTAGACAGACATGAATATATAGAGAGAAAATAATTCGCACACATTCACGAATATAGACTAGGGTAAGAAAGAAAGGGAAAACACACATGTACAAACACAAGGTCTAAAGAAAAGAAAAAAAGAAAAATATAACAGTGAAAAAACAAACAAAGGCCATATACTAATTGTTGTTTTCATAAAAGACAATAGTGATTGTGTTTTTGTCTGTTACTTGTTTAATTTTTGCTGTGTATTTTTATTCTTCTCTGCTGATCTCATGAAAGGGGGCGACAACGGAGAAGGGGATTGCAGATTTTACTATTGAATTTGTGTTTAACATAGAATAGCAAAAGCGTTATATATATATATATATATATATATATATATATATATATATATATATATATATATATATATATGTATGTGTGTGTGTGTATATATAGTTAACGTATTGGCGACAGGGCATTGATTCCTTTTAATGAAATTGTGTTGGTGATTGTCCTAAAGAATAAATTGAAAAAATGATTACTTACTTTAGGCGGGATACATGAGTAAATATGCAAGGGTGTGATATAAAAAGTTCTGACAAATGCGACATTATCTCGAATTGACAGAAGTTGCACGGGGGATATTTCCAATTGGACGGATATTCTTCTATCAAGATTATAAACCAAAATTTGTTTATTATTATAAACCAAAATTTATGAATAACAACTTTTTTCGTACTTAACAAGGTAAGGACAATTCCGTGCATTCCTGTGAGGCAAGAGGGAGGGTGAAGAGCGCCCCAGCCGGAATATGACGCAAGGGTGACTAAAAGAAAGCCGACGTCCTTACACTCTGACGATGGATCAGGTCAGAAGTCGTGGGGGTGCTCCGACCTTGGAACAAAAGATAATGTTAAAAAGAAAGTAAGAAAGTCCATTTAACTTGGTCCTTTAGGGTTTGGAGACAACTTATATTTTATCGATTGACTGTAGAGCTAGAAAATATCCATAGATAATTTTCGGATGAGATTGGAAGTAATGTTAAATAGTAAGGGTACGTCCGCTAGTACTTATTTGATGATTTAAATTTGTTGGGAAATCTTAACATGTAAACAAGAAAACAAAGGTCAGACAATGGTCCCCAAAGGCCAGTCACCGTCAAGTGGCTGGCCTTTGGAGGCCATTGCATCTTGTTAGAACATGACCTAAAGGAAATGACGTCACACGAGAGAGTATAGGCGCGAAGAGTGGGAACTCTCTGTTTGAAGCTTGAAGCGAGGAGACGTGATTAGAAATGATTTAAGAATCGATTATAAACGAAAGAGCCAGTCCCCAGAAATCTGTAGCCCTTATATGCCTCTTTCCTCGCCACTAGCAGAGAAAAAGGATACGTCAACAGTCTAATAAAAATTAGGGATATAGTTCTTTTCTTTGTGTTGTTGTGCAAACTTTGATCCCAGAGCAAGACAGCAGCCCATTGAGAAGTAGCGCTCATAGGACGATGAAAGACGATTTTGGATGAAGTGTCCTTAGTCTTGGAGGATCGCTGTAGTTGAGCGTTGAAGACACAAGGTGTGATTTAATTGCACTGTTGTGATTTGTTGATTTGCATTCGATAACAAACATATATGTTATATGATCGTGACATACGAAACATTAGATCCCTTCTTGGAGTGGAGGTAATGCAACAGACATGATAATACTAAAAGCGTATACAACACAATACTTATTAGATACCGATACAACATAAAAAAAACCTGAGGTATTTGGAAGGATACGCATTCATTAAATTATAAGATGTAAGGGTCAATGTATATTGATTACTAAAGAGTAGCTATGAACAATTCTTTTTCTTTTTCTGTTCGTCATGATGTAAATGTAAAATTCCACTTTTATCTTTCAGACACAGGTTCATGATTGCAGCCATTTTGACTATCGTATTATCTGCACATAATGTGTAGTTGAATATAGGGTCTTGCTCACCACTGAATTATGAGGCAAAGCCGAATTTAGGATTTTGACCCCATCTCGGCATTTTTTACCGCCTTTCTAGCCTTAGTATCAAAATGTGGGTTAATAAAGGGCATTTTTCGTCCTCCTCATCGTCAGGTAAATTCCATAGAATTGTCAATCATGACTAGTTATATGATTGTTATGAAAGAAAAGCCCTCCAAAATAAAATTAAAAATTAAAAAATCAAGATTAAATATTTATATTTTTTACAAATCAATCAAAATGTTCTTTCCTTTTCTAAAAATAAAATTATTTTATCATTTTGCCCATTGTTGACAGTCTACTTTAAGAGTGGCAATTTTTCTAATAAATACCTCTTGGTGCTTTGAGTCCAAGTTTTTGGGATATTTACATTACCAACAGAAAACATAAGTATGAAGAAATTGTTTATAATCTTACTAAACGAATACCCAACCTAGGACGTGTAAAATTAATTGCTGAAACATCCCCCTACGAAGATTAAAATCACGATATGATACTAAACCTTACCTAATTTTGATCAAAACGCATTACATGACTTTAATTATAGAAAATGTCTCAAATGTAAGATTAAACAGGGTTTTGAGAAAAAATTGAAATTCAGAAATTTTGCTTAATTGGTGTCTAATGAGTGTGGAGAAAATATAATGCAACTCTGAAATATGACCGTGTAACTCACCACTCGATTGATAGACTTTTCCCTACACCAGGCCCACACACATATGTGAAATATCTGAATTTTCGGTACTGATATCGAATATGAACCAGTTTCCGGGAACTTTGCATCGGCAGCATTCGGGTATGTTACGTAAACATTCGAGAGATGCCTAGGCAAATGTTGACAGACGATAACTTCGATACGTTGCTGCGTCGTATACTTTAAGTTTCAAGAAAGATAGCAACAAACAAAAAAACGACCAAAACATAGAGAAATAAATGTTAAAATATATTTTTAAATTTATTTTTTTAACAAAACAATGCTCAACAACTGTTAATAAATACATTTTATTTATTTTTTTTGCATTTCTTTTTGTATTCAGTCCACTTGTTAAAAAGTATTTTTTTGTATTTCTTAAAACTGAAAAATAATTTCTTTTGTGTATTTTTTTTTGGGGGGGGCTGTTTTGACATTGTATTTTTTAATCAGTCGGGTTAGGGTTAAACAAAGGCTCGTCTATCTCAACCGTATGCCCTGCGCCTCCGATCTGACAAGGATTTTATAACAAATATTCTTCACAGACCTCCCTCAAAAAATTATTTCAATGTTCTGGCTTTAATCAATTTCAATATTGGTTAGAAAATTTGTCGTCTGGCAGCTGATTGGCTAATCGCCTCGGCATCTCTCAAGTATTTACGTAACATACCCGAACGCTGTTGGCGTGGTTCATATTCGCTATCAGTGCCGAATTTTCAAATAGGTGATTGCGCCCATATTATGCACCCTAAGTCCCTTTCACTGAAATCTTGGAAATATTTATTAATTGCTATCTAATACCTATTGTTACGATTTCACAAAAATCAGAGGTATCTGAATTGTTATCCACTGTTCATAAAATTAAATTAAATTAAATATTGTCGACATTATGATCCCTTACACACAGCAGCTATGTTCCAAAATTCATAATGATCGGTTAATTAGTTCAGTAGGGAATCCTGTATATACAAATATATAAACAAATACTAGCAGGACCCGTGACCCGGCGTTGCCCAGTTGGGAAAATAAAAGAATGATTCAACTATAAAAAGATATGCACAAAAAAGAATTTTCCAAAAGAATTCAATGTTTTAGCTTTTAGAGTGGGGGATCACTTTCCTATATAAATAAATTTAACGTAAAATAAGATGGAGGCATGTGTGTATTAACTAAACTTATATTTTTATTTAATTTTTTGTGGGGATTTTTGTTTCCTACAATAAAATGAAGTACGGAAACAATATTTAATGTTTAGGGATACATTTTTTCTGGACCCACCAAATTTCTTTTTGTGTGTGTGGATGGGAGGTACATTTTTCATGCTTTTGTAGGAATAGATATATAGCCCATATTACTACCCCTTATGCCTAGCAGCTGTATTCCAAAATTCATAATGATCGGTTAATTAATTTAGTAGAGAATCCTGTATATGCAAATATATAAACATATACACATTCCTAATTGTATATAGGTAGAGATAATTTAGTCCTTTAACTTTAGTAATCAAAATAATTTTTCATAAAAATTTCGAAAATATAAATTTTATCGTGCGCCGCTATGGTATATCTTTGTTGCTGTTAGAACACACGATATTTTTCCACTTGATATTTGCCCTTCCACAAAATGTCAAAGGAGCAATTAGTAAAACAACAACTTGGAATCACTCCAAGTAATTAAAATCGTACACAGTGTTGTGACCATTTCCTAAAAAATTAATTAAAAAAAACAGAATATGAAATAACCTTAGCGATGTGGGTGTGTTGACTCTTGAAAAAAAAAAACAGTTACATATAATTATCACAAGGAAAGTAACGCTTGCTTGATTCTGAGACAGATATTGTTTATGTTTGTCCAATTAATATGTCTGAGACGGTAATATCATTCGCTTTGCAGATCAACCATGAATTTGTTTAGGATATATTTGTTAGTGTTTTGTTTATTTTCGATTCTTTTGATACTCATTATATTTTTTGCGTATTAATTTACAAAAAAAAACAAAAAACAAACAAACAAAAATTCTTCGAAATTAGATCTTTTTTTTATTATTATTTTGTCTCATTATTTGAGAGAATGCACCTATGAAAACTTTTCTTCTTTTCTTTGTGAGCATTTTCCCACCTACTTTACAACAGATTGGTTAAACGCCTTCCATTTTACATCTAAACTGAAGTTCAGTATCGGCAGTTTATCAAGGAGAGAGCAATGCATTTCAATTGGTGCAAAACAACTTCATGAATGCGAGTTATAAGAAGAGTTCCGCTTGGTTTTAGAGGTTTCCAGTGTGTTTAAAAGTTATATGTCAAGGATGTTATTGAGATTAATATTATTAATGTATTGTAGGAATTATGGGTAATCTGAATGAATTATGACACGTTTACAGTGTCTTTTCGAGACAATATTTAGGGCAATATGCATTATACATTGTTCGCCGTGACTTTTTAAGCTTTATTTGGAATGTATGTTTTCATATTTTTGTTGGGCATATTTTCGTTAATAACCATAATCAAATAACTATATGTGTCTGTTTGATATGTACTTGTATAGCAGAAATTCAGAGATGTATATTAAAAGGGAACAATTCTTTGATCTAAGACGATGACAAAATATATCTGTAAGTCTTGTTTCGGTACTCTTATAGAGAACAATTCGCGTTTCCGTGAGTTTGCGTCGTCAACGTTCGGGAAGGTTTCGGAAACACCTGAGAGTTGACGAAACTATTGACCAATCAGGTTACAGCAGGCATTAGACAATCAGGTTACAGCAAGCAGACGATAACTTTTGGAAGAAATTAATTTCTACGATCTGCAGCGCGTTAAAAAAATGTCTATGATCTTTGTCAGCGCGTTGAATCTCTCGAAGGAATTTTGCCAGCAACGGTCACTACTAGCGAAGGACCAACCCTAACCATAAACCCTAACTCTAAACCCTAATCCAGAAAATGGTAAAAAGAAAAAATACATTGAATAAAAAAAAATGAAAAAAAAAGAAATTGGTTAAATACAGGTGTTTCGTTGTTTGTTATATAAAAAAATAAAAAATCATCTTCTGAAACTGTTGCACAAAAAAAACATTTTATTTATAAACATTTGATTAACAATGGTTTCTTTTGATCCAAAAAAATATACATCGATAACAATAGATCTGCTATGGTTTGTTTGTTTGTTCTTTTTTTTGTATTTGACTTTGATTTTCTTCGTTTAACTTTTGTTATTTTAAACTTTTCTTGAATTTATCACCTGGCAGTATCGTCTCGTCAACTTTCCGACGCTTCCAAGACCTCCCTGAACGTTGACGACACGAAGTCACGGAAATGCGGGTCGTTCTGTATAACAGTACCCTTGTTCGTTGACACGTCGTAATGTTGTGTTTCAACTTTGCACCATACATAATCATAGCTGCTTGCTCTTCTGCACGCCCTTTCCGAGATATTTACAGACTGAGCAAACGCTGCCTGCGAATAAGTTCTTTCATAAGTTCAACTCATGACAAACCTGTTGGAATACAGAGGAGGTGTGTTCTGCTTGACATTCTGTTCATAAATCGCTGACCAGTTCATGTACACAGTGCTTCCAACAAACTGCCCAAAACTAACTCTCTCACTCTCTCTTTGAATTATGTGACGGCACATCCGTTTCTCTCAATTCCTACAGTGTAGTAAATCTAAACTCGAGTTCAGCAAGTTGACCCCGACTGAGCTTTCATTTCCTGTTATTTTCAACTAACCAATCTATATACTACCGTGTACACTCACCTAATATTTAATAGTAAGTTGTTTCTCAGTAGATAGTGACATCTTTGTTTCTCTCTCCCTCTCTCTCTTTCTTCTTGTTGCAGTCCCTGTTTACTTGCCTCCCCACGAGGGAAGAGTTAAATACAAGGTCGATTTTTAATGTGAGCAAAATCTAGCTGGCCAACAGATGTGTAGATTTGTCAACGCAGATTGTGTGGATTTACATTTCATGTTCAAGCCTGGATCAGATTGCTAAACCACTTGCACCAGTTTTTGACAGAATTTTAGATAGTACACACATTGAGAGGAGTGCCCAGGGTCAGCAACCTTGTGCCAAACTAGGACATCACATACACACTGAACAAGTTCAAATTAAAAGGCAATACGTGTAATACAAGTTAGCAACTATTGCTATTATAACACTTTCCCCTTTTAGGAGATGCTAGCTGTCTTTTTTAGCGAATATCGTTTCCATTTTGAGAGATTTCTCAAAGCTCTGTCAAGTTTATTTGTTTTTAGTTTTTTTGTAATCCACTGGGGTTTTCCAATATGATTCGAATTTCATCCTCGATGCAACTGTTGTAAGTGATGATTAGAACTGACAAGACAAGAACACATGGGGTGCTATTAACGGGTACTTTTTTACAGAATATACACACTACTGAAGGGGAAAGAAGTAATGATCACATGCGTTAGGCATTATACAGGGTCCGCCATATGTAACTATATACATTTACATATCATTTCCAATAATCACCATATTGATATTCAGAAAATGAAAACCATCAAATACACAGATGATATAAATTAAAACGCCTCATCGAATCTTCTCTGATTTCACGCTCCAAGAACAATATTCCACAAAATCCAAGATTTTTTAACATATCTGACACCATAGTAAAAATACTTTGTTTTGAAAATAAATTTTAAAAATGTGATAAGGGATTATCTCAACTGTCCTCCAATACTTATATTTTTATTTCGAACTTTATCTATTTTCCTATCCCCCACATGATTTTATTTTTCGTAACACTTCTAATCAGCCCCCTCCTTTGCATACCCCTCTACCCACCCATTCCTCATGCATCTGGATCACCCTCACTACTTGCCTTGTACTCAGCCCAATATATCTCCACTTTCTCCTCACTCAACCAACTACATACAACATCTACTTCTCCCCCACCTCTCTTACATCTGCTTTCCTCCTTGGATTATCTTCCACACTTCACTGTATAAAATGTTGAGTTCTGTTTAATAAAGTTTATTTTTAATATGGTCGAACGGATCGACCGAAATATCTTGGTTCAGTTTTAATGATGTGTTTGTGTCCTTATTTCTACTAGCATGTTGCTTACTTATCCACTATTCCATAAAGTAATTTTCCATTTTATCTAAAATTTTCATCTCATATTTACTCCCTTATAAGACACTATATAATTTTATTTTAACATAAAAAATGTAAGACGGAAGAAATATACAACTGGACTTCTTCAAACAATCTTCTTTACAAAATTGGTCAATTAGGTCTCCAAGATCGCAGTATTATCAATTAACTATTATCAATTATTAATTAACTTAATATACTTAATTGGCACTGATTAACCTCATTTGTAACATTGATATCTGTTGAAATTGAATATGACTGTCAATTACATCTAATGGTTATTATTTCGGACGGATATAGCTTCAACTTGATTTTTACCCTTCCTTTATTTAAAGTCTCATTCACCGTAAAAAAATCAAAATCTTTCCGAATGGCCTTCAAATAAATAGAGTGTATTGCTACACCTAAAAGGAAGAAAAGCTATTGATCTGATAGTCAAACAGGATTTCTTTATACCTTTTAATTTTTTTACGAAGTTGTATATTTTTTTTACACATCGGAAAATTGGAGGGTCAGATAACAGATTTTGGGGCAGAAATACTAATTGAAGCCTCCTGAGACTTGTTTCAAAAGCTAGAAACATCATTTTAGTGAGTTTGGTGAATGAATTAGAGTTAAATTTTATTTCTCTTCCCCACAAACTGAAAAATAGGCTTATTTTTTATAAAATTTTAGCCGAAAATTAAAAAATTTTGAAAAAAATTATCATTTTCCATACTGGTGAACTGCGTATATTGTGAAGCCTAGCAATATCTGTGGTAAATCTTATGGACTTTTTGTGCATATTTGGCCTGTAATGTCTCACCTGAGTTGTTAGTGGTGGTATTATATCTCATACTTAGATAAAATAGGCCGAAATGTCCTTCAAAGAAAAATTGTTTCAGAAAATGGGCATATTTTGGCGTTTTTTTTTTGGTCGAAAGCCCTGATTTTCCAGTAAATACTGTATTTGTAGGGAGAAAAATCAAAGTGAGAGGGAGTAATCCCTTTGAACCGCGGAAAAAATCGTAACAAGAGCTCAGGCCGCGTCTTAAGTATCAACAAAGTTACAATATATATATATATATATATATATATATGTATGTATATATATATAGTTGCTTATGGTGGACGCCATATAAGTAACAGACGAGTTGAAATAAAAATGTGGGTAGAAACAAGTTAGACATTGCTCTCATTAGAACAGGAAAGTATGAGAAAACAAGAACAACTCTATATTGCTTTTAAACAAGATGCAAAAGTGAGCATGTCGCATAGTGCACTAAGAATCAGCATGATGCAAAGATCAAAATCATACAAAATGAAAAGTCATGCAACTAGGCGTAGCCGTGAATCGATAACATCTACATAGTGCTCTCGTCGTTTGTTTCTTCTTTTTCTTCATGAAACTACAAGAAATTTTTTTAAAAGTTTATTTCCATAACCCAATGTATTCCTTCACCAATGGAGAAACTAGTATTCACTAACAATCCATTACCAAGTTTTGAGTTTTTCTGCTTTATTGGCATACTTAGGTCCCCTTTCTTTTGTTATAGAATATACTATTTTCTTGACATGTGTGTCATGTAGTAGATGAATTCTCATAGAGGTTTGTTTCTACGTTTCTATGGGTGGTCTCATTTCCATGTTTGGAGTGGTCTAATGCAGAATATCTCTTGTTGGAAACAGCAGCCGTAGCGAATGTTGTTTTTACGTATTGACTCTCGATTAGACAAAAGCTCAAATAAACAGTTTCTTTCAGCCAACCACAAAAACCAAAATATTCAATCTCTAATATTCGTGTGTACTATAAAACCTTTGATGCGACTATGTTGCTAGTTGAAGTTATGTTGTTAAACATAGGACGAATATATAAAAATGAATTGGAATGAAAAATCTTCAGTATGGATTAAAAAATATATTTATTTATATATGTACAACTGAAATAGAATTACTTATTAGTTTAAACATAATAAATGAAGAAGCACTGCGACTAGCGGTTATAAAATGTTAGCTCTCTGAAATTTATGCAAGAGATGTTACTCTTCTCAAATATCTTTGATGCAAGCAGGACAAGAGCAAGAATTACTTCCCTTTATTTTACAAAAATGTTTTCCATATTTATTTATTTTAAGGTGGTGTGTAGCCACCTAACACCTTCCCTTTGAGCTTTGTTCTTTTTTGTCATGGCCTGACCTACATTGGAGTCACACGATTTTGTATGCGAACAGATCTCCTTGGTAATGTCTTCACTTGAGTTATAGGTTGTTCTTTTTGGATGACTGGAGTGCGTACTTGAGGCGAATCAAATGTATCCAACAGTATCATCCTGCGTGCCCTTTATATTGGTTTCTGTGAGATATGAAGGTCACAACTGATTCGCATGTCAGAATCCAAACAGAAGATTACACACTGACGTCATGAATGGCATTTGCAATCTGGCGCAAGATGTAACCTTGCCATTCTGAACATTTTTGTCCCGGTTTGAAAGTGCGACTGTTGCACCATGATGATAGTTGAACTGCCGCCCATTTGTATGTTTCTCTTGTGAGTAGTTTGTGCAGCTGGTAAACAAACTTTCTGTTTCAATAGAGCTTAAGCCAGTGAACTACTGTTAGAGGCATTTGTGTTTGGAGTAGCTCTATAACTTCCAAGGAATATCTCAAGAATTTCTGGAGTAGTTTCATCCCCTTTGAGTTTTAAGAATGCTCTCTTAAATGTATCTAAAATCCTGTCCATTAGATTTAGAGTAAAACGGTAAAGTGCGGATGTGTTTGGTACTATTCTGCTTGCAGAAATCAGTAAATTTCGCTGAAGTGAAAGCAGTATCATTTGTTAGAAATAATTTTTTATTTCTAACGCACCTCTTTTTTTTTCTTCTGTTAATTCCTTTTTATCCGAACAACTTCGTCAATTTAGAAAAATAAGTAACACCAACAAAATCCTTGTACTTAAAATTGCATATATTTTACAAGTAAAACGCAAAAAAGGTAATGTATATGTCGGGTTAAAGTTTTCCAAAACAGTTGTTCTGGAGGGATTTTCCTTTTGTTACAGAAAGAAAGAATAATATATGAGAAGTGCCTGCTGTTTATTTTTTCTCTTCTTCTTTTTATTGTTGCAAGCAACTCCTCAAGTAATAGTGGGTAATTTGCATAAGTGACTTTATGCAAATTACCTTACAAAGTTGGAGTACAAAAATAATTCTAACACATTGTTAGAGACTATGGACTCTCGAACTCCGAATCGGCTGAAAATATATTACAATTTTAAGATTATTTCCTCAGAGGTAATCCGGCTTATTGGAAAAATAGCAGGCCATTTATCGTAGTCATCTACTAGTAGTATAAAATATTTTCATCTTTTGGTCTTGCAAAGTCAATGTGACGACCTGACCAAAGTGAATCCAGAATTAAAATTTTTAGCTTTTCTCGGGGCTTTTGCTGAAAACTGTTATTTTGAACAGCCATAGCTCAGATGTAATTGTTTGTCCATATTATGCCAATAGCGACGTGCTAGAGCCTTCATCCGGCTAATGCCTTCATCTGGCTAATGCCTTCATCCGGCTAATGCCTTGCTGCCAAAAATAAAATTGTTTTAATACACAATTTTGAAATTTTAATGAAGCAATTACACGTTCTCCAATAAGAATACACCTATCAACCTCAGACAGTGATAGTTAACGCTGAAATAAGGGTTGAAGATGTTTGCCTTTTCATACCTCAGGCCATTTTGTACAGTGAAAATGCAACACTGGTTTGAGTAAGGGGTCGGAAACTGTAGCCTCGCACATCATTTGCGAATTAATTAGCAGTGCTATGACAGTTGATGCAAGCAATGAAAGTATTTCTGGTGCCACAGATGATACTGAAATGACTGAATCTTTTTTTACTTTGATTTGCTTATCCATTAGTATGGATTAAGCATATGCATGTCCAATTGCATCAGTTTAATAATATCTGATGAAGAAATAATAATTACAACAACATAGTGGCTCATCTTTGTAGAAAGTTAGCTGTATGGACTGGGATATCTTTCTTGGATCCGAAAATGCTAACAAGAGGTTTATGATCTGTGATCAAGGCAAAGTGACGTTCATAACATATTGCGAATTTTTTTGTTGCAATAATTATAGCCAATGAATCTTTCTCTATATGACTATAGTTTCGCTCGGCAGGTGTCAGTGACTTGGAGGCATGAGCTATTGCTTTTTGGCTGACATCAGGAAAACTATGTGAAATGACAGTTCCAACATCATAATCAGATGCATCAGAAACAACAATAATATCCATGGATGAGTTTTAGTGTGTGAACAATATATCTGAAGAAAGTAAAGATTTGATCTTATTGGAGACAGACTGACACTCAGTAGACTATTTCAATAGGATATTCTTTTTTTAGAAGATTGTTGAGAGATGCACAAACTCGATGAAGTTTTGGCAAAAATGTTCTGTAGTGGCTAACCATGCCAAGGAAGGAGCATAAAGATTTAATATTTACCATTCTTTTATGGCTAAAATATTTTCTGGGTTTGGCCATCGACCATTTTTGTCAATAATAAATACCAGATATTTAATTTGTGTTCGATATAATTCCCATTTTCAGCTTTTACATGGAATTCATACTGCTGAATTCGTTCAAATGTAGAAATCAAACGCTGAAAAAGTTCATGTGTAGCACATGTAACGATGATATAGTCGATGAATGCTGCAACTTCTGTCAATCTGGTGCATCCATTGTTTGCTGGAAGATGGCTGGAGCTGGTTTGACTGAAAGGAAGGCGGTTGAACCTAAACAGTCTACGTGTGTATGTTGATTGTCAGAAGTCCTGTTGACTTCTCATAAACCTCCAACTGCAGGAAAGCATTCAAGAAATCAATTTTTGCAAAACAAATTCTACCATTTAATTTTGCAAAACGATCTTTGGGCAAATGTGCATCTAAGGAATTGTTTAATTCTATGGAATAATCAGCACATATTCTTACCCTCTAATTCGCTTTCTTAACAACAGCAATGGGATCTGCCCATGCGAAGTAATTGTTTTGTTTAGTACTCCTTCTTGTTGCAGACATTCTAACTCCTTGTTCATTATGTCTATTGCAGCATAGGGTACCAAACTTTTGGGCCTGGAAATCGGTTTCAGATCAGACTTTAATTTGAGATGTGTCTTTGATTTGGTGGACAATCCTAGACACTCTTGAAAAACATTGCCAAATTTAGCCTTGAGTATTTCTGCGAATTGTTTTTCAATATTAGAAATAGAAGAAATATTTAAAGTGGAATTTTGAAAAGATTCGATTCCTCTATCCAGTCTAAACCAAGCAAATCTAAACAGAATTATCAGAGAGATAGCATGTTCCAGAAAAGTTTGTTTCTTTAAAGAACACATTGCAATTTAACTCACCATCAGCTGTATTGTGTTGCCTGACACACTTCGAGCTATATGATGCGTTTACGCTAACGTCGGCTTCCTAATATGTTTTCACATCGAGCTAGAGATGAAGGTAATGTCAAACAAAAAACGAACTGGACTAATATTTACAACAA
Source organism: Sepiola atlantica (assembly GCA_963556195.1). NCBI lineage: Eukaryota > Metazoa > Mollusca > Cephalopoda > Sepiida > Sepiolidae > Sepiola > Sepiola atlantica. Next base: position 148,655,710 of record OY744516.1, read on the forward strand.
CAGTAATAAATTTTCTGCGAGATTCCAAATCGATTTTGAATGTTGTAGAAACAGAATTTGAATTTGATTTCTTCCAGGCTGTTTTTTTCTTAAATTTCTTTCGTGTCAAATCTGAATGACTTGTGTGTGTGCTGGACGTTCTGCCTTTCTGGGGATTACAAAATCCTTCTTTATGTTCGTAATTGAAGCATTTCTGACACTTATGCTTCTCAAATAGACAATATTTACACACACGTAAACGTACATGCCGACAGTCGAAACGAACATGCCTACTCAAATTCATCCTACAGACAAAACAACTTCCTTCACTAATAATTTCTGAACTCTCAATCTTTACTAACTCTTAATTTTTGATCAGCTTAACAAGTTGCAATAAAAATTAATTATGTTTCTATGAATAGACTTTGTCGCTCTTTCTTTTGATATTGTCTTTTTTCCCTACAGATCTTTTTCCTCCCTTTCAATGAAAACGTTAAATATGTTGATGTAAAACTGTCTTGTTTAGAACATTTTAATTTTTAGTTTGTATTTTTCTTCGGAGAGGTTCATTTCTGCCTTTTATTTTTAACAATTTAAATTCTCGTTGGCTTTTTTATTTCTCTTCTCGGTCTTTTGAGAGCTTGCGTTCTCTACTCTGAAAAGATTGTATTGTCCCACGTTTTCTTTTTCGGTTTTCTCTTAGACTTGTTAGACATTTGGTTTTCTGAATAGTCGTCTGAGGAATCGCTTTTGCTGTGTTCTTTCTTTCTCGTGTACATTGTCCGCTTTAAAAATATTTTTCACCTGTGATGTATTTCCCTGATCGTTAATAAGACAAATTCTGACCTGAAAAGAAGACGATAAAGTTGTAGAAACAATTCGGCAAACTTGTGAGACATAATATTTCCACTTAAGTGAGGCAGACTGTTTCAGGAATCAATTGGCTGCAATGAACTCAGTTACCTAGACTGACATCTTTACAACCTGTCCAATGTATAATATCAGATTAAACTTGTACAAGGTCTGACCCACATTTTAGGGTAGTGCACTTACAAACGATAACCTTACTCTTAATAAGAGAAAAAAAGAAATTAGAATGTAACACTGTTGTAGAGAAAGCACTGACACCTTCTTGCTTATACAATGAACTTTCCCGAGTAGCATATCAATGACAACCATGCTAGCTTCGAGGAGTACAACTGAGCCATTCTCCGTATACATTACAAGGCAGTTACTCAACTTATAACTACCTATTGCATTGTTAACTTACAGTAATAAACCTTTTTATATTTGTATGTTGGCCATACAAGTTATTATTAAATACCTTCGGATAACATTAAAGAAAGCACATTTATTCAAAAGATCACCAATGTTATAAGTGATACATCCTAGATTTTCTGTGAAAGAACTTATTCCTGATATTAGTAATGTCAATCTTATGCAAATGTTTATGTGCAATGCTCATTAATGCAAAATTAGTAATCTGGCTTATCCAATGGTGATTCTCTCTTCATTCTTATTTGTTTCTACTTTACAAAAGATCGCCCTCCACTACAAATTCTAACTAAAGTGAACAATTTTTACATTTGAAATATTTTCCATCAAACTGTTGTCTGTTAATAGACGATAGAATTGAAATTTCTGTGGTATATATCTCAGTTTTGAGTAATGTCGAGAATTGAATCAAATCTTGACAAATAGTGTGGACACTTGCTTGTATAGGATATAGACAACTGTCGCATCCTTGGAAAAATACAAATTAATATGTTTATAACCAGCCAATAAGAAAAATGGACAAAATGTAAATTGAAGGGTCACCATTTAGCAAGTGCTTAATTCACCAAATGGGGGTTTTGAATGAAAAAGAGAGAAAACACGATGAACAAACAAAAACATATTTATATCTATACAAATCTACAGTGATTTGAAAGATATTTCTTAGAGTAAACCGTTCGTTAGAAAAGTTGAAAGTTCTTGTGTTTGCATGTAACAAGAATAGTGACCCTTTTTGTGGTAGCTGGGGTATCAACATTTAAAAGCCCTTTTATCTGGCTTGGATTGCCCTCTAGGGGAGACAGGCAGGGCCGTCATTATTGTACTTCAAAATGTCATCCCGCATTAGACAGCCTTATAGTTTATATCAAAGCAATCGGATAGCTGGGTGCGAATTGGATGACGACTAAAATATCAACAATCTAAAACTGTTGGTTAAAGATCAAATCCCTGTCTCCCGGGATATATTGAAACTGAGAACAACAATGACTGTATTTTCTGTCTCTTTACTTTTCGTATATATTGTGTCTCTTTCGCTCTCTCCATCTCTATCTCACCGTCTCCCTCGCTCTTTCTCCCTCTCCCAGTTTTAGTTTTCTACTCGTGCGCGTCGAGTGCCGAAAAAACCAACTCAGCGCACTCGACTTTTGAGTTTTAATTCTTCGATAAAAATAAATAATAATATTTTTGATATATAAAAATATGTTGTCGCTCCTTTATACAGCGTTCAATTGCAGCACAGCGGTCCCAGCAAGATAATTAATTCTCAGGAGAGAATTAATGACGCCTAATGACGCAGCTAAAACCCTGTCAAGCCAGACGACGGATTAACCCTTTTCGTTTAAGAGAAATGTAACAATCCTTAAGTCCGGAGAGCTGGTGTAGTGATGTGCCCAAAATGTAACAGCCCTTCCAGAAAATCCGCAGGGCACACACACCAAGTTAATCTTCTCGGCATGGAAAATGTTCGCAGTAAGCAAAAAGACATGAGCATTAGAATTGTATGTGTTAGTAAAAAGTTACATTTTGTGTGTGTGTGTATGTTCGTATATTTCTAAAAACACGATTGTTGTCTATAACATATCAAAGCCAGGATCCACACTACAATTTGGTGACTTCAATGTGATTTTAACATGCAATTTTCTAACTCCAGAAACCTATTTAAAATCGTTAGAATATGATGAAGCAAGAGATTTTCTCCTTGAGCATGTGGTGCCTAAAGGTCTGTAGTGACACTATACTAATCATGTATTGTCAATGGACATACCTTCTTTCTCTGACAATACTTTTTATTAATATTTCCACTAGAGCACACTTAAGTGAGGCAGACAGTTTCAGAAATAGTGTTCAATCGGCTGTCATGCACTCAGTTACTAGACTGACATCTTAACAGCCAGTCTAATCTAAAATGTCAGATGCCATTCAAGCATAAGAGTTAATGAGATGGCATGATTGTCAGAATAATTGTGAGAAAGGTTCTAGATAGGAATCTGTTCACATTGGCTTTGAGGATGACTAAGTGGTAATATGTGGGAAAGCAGTCCCACAGAAATGTGTTTCACAAACGGAAGCCTTTGCAAAGAAACTCTGTTCGTGGAAATTTCCCCATGATGCTAGGCACATTGAGAAAGAAATGAAAGTTTTTCTTAATTGTGGTTGGAAGACGAGTTCTAGCTGTGAATGTTATACAAGGAGAACCAGATATTTGAGCTCAGTCAAGCATCTTCCATTGAAATGACGATAGAATAGAGAGAGACTAGTAACGTATTTTCTGTGAGAAAGAGGCTGTAAAGAGATCATCCCCTACTAGATTTCAGAGTCGATTCTGAATTCTGTAAAGGGGACGAAGAGTGCTCTGAGTGGCACCATTTGTCAGGTCAGCCTAACCTGTACTATCTGCTCCATTATCGAATGTCCAGCGACTAAACCTACTCCCACATTGAACTTGATTGGCGGGTGAGACGATTGACCAACCTCTGAGGATTAAGTACAAAATATGTGATAGACTGGAAGAAAGCAAATGCGATGTCAAATCTGCAGTAAAGTAGCGCCTTCTGAACTAACAAGCCATAGTTTTAGAAGCAGTAAACTGGCAGAACTTGTAGAAGAGCTTGAATAGGGTGTAGACGATGTTTGTGTCTTTGAAATTCGCCAAGACGCACACTAACAAATAAATTGTTATGAGTGTTGAGAAATAAATAAAAACATGAATGTCGAATAAAAGAGAGAAACATATTTATAGAACACAATATATTTATCGATGCATAAATTTACAAATGTTGAACATTATTTTTGTGAGTAAATTGTTTCTTTGAAAAATTGAATTTGAAGTGTTAGAAGTGTATGTGTCTGTATGCTTTTTTCTGTCAGTGTGTATATGTGTGTGGCAGTGTGTGTATGACAGAATGTGTGAGCAACTTTAGTAGTCATTGTTTGTTTGCTGCCTTTGTCAGTGTGCGAATGCGTGTGACACTGTGTGAGTGAGTTGAGAAATAGTCATTTGCTCTCATTTATCCAGAAAAATAAGGAAGCTGAGCATAATAGTGTCTTAGCAGATTGTTTGTTTCTGACTTGACTATGTATGCGGAATGTTGAAATTCTGATCTTATATACTTAGCGATCAGCTTGAAAGAGTGTATTTACTTTAAGCACTGAAACAGCACTCACATGTCCGCTATTTTCGCATTTTTGTAAATATTTCTCAAGCTGTTTCTGTTTTTACGAAGTTTAATTTCTCTTTTCTAGAGTGTGTTTATAGTGATTGACTTGTATGTATTCGCACATGCCGTTAGTTAATTAATACGTATAGGATTGGGATACATGTAAATCCTATAAACTGTTCTATTGATCATTGGTGATTTCAGTCTCATGAAAAGGGAAGTATAAATCTCTTGTTCAATAAAAAAAACCCAGAAAGTGCATATTGTTCAAAATACAAGCTCAGGTTTGAATAATAAATAAAATATAAACATATATGTATCAGCTAATCAGAGACATGGAAAAACACACCCTGGTAATGTTCAAGAAAAAAAGTTTAATTTATTCCTGCCAACTGATAGGAGCAGAAGTAATCTATATACAAGCAAAGACACCAGTGAGAAAATATTTCTGCATATGCTCTCACAACCCAGTTTCTGGTGCTGTTTGAACTGATACTCTCTCACAGTGGCGAGGCGAATAACAAATGCACACATGCAACATACATCACTGGTACTACAATGATTTTCATTCAAGTACAAACCATAATTCTATTTTTCCATTGAACTTCTGGAGATTATTTGGAAGTTGCTGACAAATTAACACTGGGTCTAGTTCTGTACTACAGTTGTATTAGTTTTTAGGATATGATATCACTATTAAACTCTTCCTATACAGAATGGTTAAACGGACGACAATGGTGGCCAATCTTCGTCTCGAAGACGACACATGATGATAAATATTTAGTATTTATACTGAAAGCATTAACATCCAGGCTCTAAAACATACATCACAAAACTAGGGAGTTCCGTAGCCTTTAGGAAGAAAATGTAATATCTGTTCTGATACTACACTTCATCATTTCTGTTCTCGGTCAGTGAAGGAAAAATCTTTCTACATTGAGGCAATTTTTATGTTTGTCTTAATCTAGATTGCTCCATTTTGAGGAGCTGGATTTTCCTCATGGAGAGGCAAGTAAATAGGCACTAGGGAGTTTTTTTAATGTGTGACACAAGCTGTATTTGGTGAGATGTCAGATTCAAAGATTTGTGGTAGATAATAGAATCATAGAATCTTAATTAAAAAAACAAAAAAAATCCTCTCACCGTTTCAGACGATATAGCAACCGACCTTCTTTAGGTGCGTCTTTTCGAACTCGAGATATGTACGGAATTTCGAACTGAACCTGTTATTTAATCCACGGAAGTAGATTGCTCTTGTTCCGTCAATTTCTGGATTTGAAGGTTCAATCCCTAGTACAGGCGATACTAAGAATACAATTAAGAATTACTTAAGACTTCTACTCGATCATGGCTGACGGAACAAGAACAAGCTACCCTCATGGATTAAATAAAGGGTTTCGTTCAAAATTCTGTACAGATTCCCGAGTTCAACTGTAATGGAAAGAGCCAATCCCCCCGCCATAAACTACAAAAAATAGCCTGTGCCGTGCATAAAAGCTTGGAAGGAAAATTTGCATAGCGTCCAGGTGAACAGATGAAAAGAGAAGAGTTGAGAATGAAAACAGAACAAACTGGAGACCGGCAGGAACGACGGTTCCTTGGTAAAAGATTGTCCCAATTTTTTTAGTTTTGTGTGTTGCTTTCTTACAAGCTATCTCAGCATCATGATGGCAGATAAGATCAATCGTAAGCTTATATCGGAGTTTAGCGGTTCAGATCCCAGCCAATCCATTATTGAATGGATTGAGAAGGCTGAGCTTGTGTGTCGGCTTTGCTCTGTAAAGAAGATGGAGTGCATAAACCCTGTACGTTTGACAAGCGGCGCCTTTATGGTGTATCAACAAATGAGTGAAGAAATTCCTATGCAGTGTATGTACATTTTGTGTCACGCCGCATTCACCGTAGATGTTTTTTCTTGCAGACTTGTGGAAGCTTTCTGTACCATTCGATGGTATTACGGATCGAGGCCTCACAGCAGCCTTTGTCCTTAAATTGCCCGACCATGTCCGACAGCTCCCATGAGCTTCTTCTCGAATGGATATAAATGAGCATTTCACAGCTTCTAGCTGGAGCAAGATCTATATTGAAAGATGACCCACCTTGATCCGTATTTATTATGGCAGCCATGGGGTCAATATAAACTAAGGAAAGCCAAATGAAGAACACCAGAATAAGGTGTCTCGAATGTAATGGAATTAACCACTTAGCTAGGGATTGTCCTGCTCGGTGTGACAGATGGAGAGTTCAGGATCCCCAACTGTGGGAAAGTGTTACATGTTGTTACAGATGACAACACTTCTCTGGATGGTCCAGGAAAAGGTTTAAGGGACGGCAGCTATGCACTGACTTCTTCCACAGATAATTTGTGAACTTGGCACTGCCAACTGTAAGAATAGCTGCGAATGGGAGAGAGTGCACTGCACTAGTTGATTCTGGGTGCTCCTACACCATTAGGAGCAAAAAAAATGTGTCAGACGTGGCAAAAGCAGACCATCAAGGTGGTTACTATTCGCGAGATAACACAGACATGTGGAGAGTGGATGCGTGGTTGTAATTGAGGTCCTGGTAATCATGGGGGACCAACTTGGGTTGGTCCTCTTGATGGGGATAGACACGATAACAACTCTAGGTGGAGTATCCATCTTGAAGTCAGGAAAGGTCCAATTCCTTGATGAGCCAGTTTCTGTTTGTGTGGTTGCACCAGCCCTTATCATTGAAGGACCCGATTTTCGAGCAACAACAAAATGAATCGATTGCGACATGGAAATAGGCAGAAAGCAAGTCTCAAAAACCGTTTCACAGAGTATTTAATGCCAGCAACAGTCAGGAAACTATTCGTGGAAGAAATAGAGCGATGGATCAAGAAAGGATGTCTTGCTCCCTATGATGAGCAAAAACTGAAAACCCCCTGCTGCTTCTGTTGATGACTGACATCCAGCAGAATAAATCAAAAGTGAGTGCTGTAATGGACTACAGACGCTGATCTTTACACCAGCAAACTGAGGGAATGGAGGCAGTGAGAATCAAATGTAGCAGTGCTGAATCTCTGAACTGCTAATCCTCAAGTATGCATTGGTGAGTCACTTTGGGCCTACCAGACCGTTGTTTTCCAAGGTAGTACTGTTTTACGAGGTTGAGATTTGGTCTGAATGTGGCTCCACAAATAATAAGGTTCATTGTGAACGCAGTCTTATCACAAGACGATCACATCAAGAAGGTGACATCGACTTACATGGATGATGAGTATGTTGCTGAAAGTTTTGCATCCGCAACCAGCATTGCTGGACATTTGTTGCGCTTTGGACTGGTCAGCAAAACTCCAGACTGATTGAAGGATGGGGCCCGGGTGCTTGGCTTGACTGTCTGGAGAGTAGACGATTCCTCTGTTTTGGGAATATGGGAATGAGCTGCTGGACGTCCCACACACTATAACAAGAAGAACGGTGTTCTCTCTCTGTGGAAAGCTTGTTGGACATCTCCCAGTGTGCGGCTGGCTGTGAGTAGCAACTAGTTTCATCAAGCGAAGGACAAGCGTGGAGACAGAAGGATGGGACCATCAAACCGAGGATTTCCCATTAAGATGTATGCTAACCATAACTGTTAATAGAGTGAGTCAGGCCGACCCAGGCAAAGGTAAATGATGCGACAATGGCAAGGAGCATGACGTGTGGGTTGATGCAAGTTCCTTTGCCACAGGCATCCTGCTCGGATCACATGGGACAACGATTGAAGATGCCTGTTGGATGCGGTCAGAATCAGACACACGACACATAAACCTCGTGGAGTTGGATGTTATTCTAAAAAGAATAAATTTGGCTATACACTGGGAGACCAAATCCTTACACCTGAAGACTGACGCTTTATGTGGTCACTGATGACTTACTAACATGTTGACTAACAAATCCAGAGTGAGCACTAAGGCTGCGAGTGAAATGCTTATTAGAAGACGGTTGGATACCTTTTCAGAACTGGGCAAAGTGTGGTAGACGTTTTGCTCACCTAGTCAAGTCAAAATAAAGCCGATAAGATCACTAGAGTCCTGCAGAGGTTAGGGTGAAAGGCATCGATGAAACCCTTCCATTGCTACTAGTACTCAAGCATGAAATGTATGTGGGGGATGTTGTGCTAGTAGGATCCCGGCCAAACAGGTGCACAAGTTAATGGAGGACAGGGACTGTGACGAAAGTGGTGAGTCCCTAAACCGTGTGTGTGGATGGAGTGCCTCGCCATGTAAGGGATCTTCGCCCATATCCTCGGATGGTAAGCAATTCCAAAGACAGTGGAAGTGCAACATCAAGCGATGGTGAATTGTGTGTGCTGGTGATGAATGACAAGACCGATAGCTCGGTCGATGATGACCTTAATCGGTTGAACGAAAGTGACGACAGTGACAGTGGCGACAACGACAATACTAAAGATCAACATGTCTCGGCAGAACTACATCAAGAAGCGACTGAATCAGCTGTGCCACATATTTGAAGAAGCCACGAACGAAGGAGGGCGCCTTGTAGCTACTGCGTCTATGATTATGAGAACAGAGAGGAATGTAATTGACAGGGCCAATCCCCCACGACATAAACAACAAAAAATAGCCTGTGCTATGCATGAAATCTTGAAGGAAAATTTGCATAGCGTCCAGGTGAACTAATATGAAGAGAAGAGTTGAGATTAAAAACAGAACAAACTAAAGAGTGGCAGGAACTACGGTTTATGGGAAGAAGTTTGTCCTGGGTATTTTTGGTTTTATGCGTTGCTTTCTTACATCAACATAAAGATTCCTGATTTCGACAAAATGCACCTGAAGAAGGTCGGAGGTTGCATCGGTCGAAACGTTGTAAGAATAACATCCAAGATTAAAGCACTAGTACGAATAATCCAAATAATATAAACTATTAATTCTCATCTCAAATATTCCGAAACACTAAAGAAGAGATTAATTTCTTTTGTTCGTCTTACATTTCTTTTTATTTCATTAATTGATTATCTTCCTTTATGTTTCTCAAACAATATAGCTTTCGTTTAGACATCTTTTATTTTCCTCTTCCACTCGCCTATAAACACCCATCTCCCAAGCAATAATTGCTAGAAGATTCTTGTCACAAAAAAGACCAAAGCCAAATTTAATATCCGCTCTATTTAGCAAGTTCCATTATTAGTTCAAATTTCTTATCAGCACATTTTAGTTCTCAGCTTCAATAACGGCCAGGAAAACAATAATGTTGTTACTCAAGGCTATAGAATAACACAACTTTTTCAAACAAATATTCTCGCTTGATATTTCATTATTCTTACAATTATATATAACATATACAAAACGAAGACAGTTATTGATACCAGATGAAAAGAAGTTTTTTTTATTAATTTTCCTCTCAGTTTTTTCTTTCCATCTTTTTTTTATTACATTCTGTTTTATTTGTTCTCTGCTTTGAAAGCTTTTAATTCTGTCACTGCAGCAGATATTGGAAATTAAAATAAATTTCATTGGGGTCTCAACTTGGCATGGAGAGTTCATTATAAAATTCTACAAAAGGTAACTATGAAAGAAGCAAATATTATTATCAAAAGGTTGACCGTGAGTAGCACCCCGGTTGTCCGTTTGGTTAGCGCATCGACGTCTGTGGTAGTAGAGATCAATGCAGGAGTGACCGTCTCTATTACAAAGGTTGCATGTGTGTTCTATCGATAGTCTGCTGGAGCCGTCGCAGTGTTTTCTGTGAGCCCACCTCTCTGTGGTGACTTATATCAGGTTTTCCCCCCTCAACTTAAGCTATCTGGTTATGGTTCCTCTCCATTCGGATCGGTTGACTGCCAGGCTTTCCCACGACTCTATGTTGTTATCTACAGCCTTCATATTGCATTTCATGACATCGCGGTATTGCAACTGTGGCTGCCTGCTGGGTCTCGTTTAAGTTGCCAGCTCTCCATACCGGAGATCTTTGAAGATGCGACCATTTGGTATGACTATTTTTCACAAAATATATCTTTTGGATTAACAGGTGGAAGTCATCAACACTAACTGGGTTTCTTGAAAATTTCGGGTCTCTCAGCATCGTATATTCTCTCCCAACTGACCGAATTAGGACTGATCTGATCATGACTCCAGCAAAAGCTTTTACAAATGTCGCCGTTATTTTAATATTGGCAATTTCGAACAATAGGTGGTTCCATAAATATATATGTCTGGTCGTAGTACCCTAGCCAATGGTGTTTGAGTTCTGTTCGACCACTATCAGTATATGAGTTTTTTAAGCTTTAGTCACAGTTTGGCACCAACCAAAACAACAATGCACTGCCTGTGGTAAGTTTGTATTTTCTCCTATCAAGAAAGGACACCTTCCTACTCTATTTTGTTTAGTAAATCCTGTCTACACTTATCTCGGACACACACACACACACACACACATACCAAGAGAGATTCTAATAGCTAATTTGGTTGAAGCCATTATTTACCTACCAGATAATGTTTAATTTGAACCCAATAACCCTTTAACCAACAGGCCAACGGTTTCCAAAACCAAAGAAGCGGAACTGAAGTGTATACCACATGGAATGATAACCTTAAGTGGCAAGTTTGAATCTAGTTTATTGCACAACTTTCACGTAATCCTTCCTGCAAGTATATACATTGCTAGTTTTTTCTACTCTATCGATATTTTCATAATAGGTGCTAGACAACTGAGACCTCTGGTTCTTAACTGTAAAACAGATATAGCAAACACTCGTCTAACTACAAAGAACTTTCCTTTCTTCCCTTGTTCACCTAAAACAAAACCAAATAGAACTTCCATGAACAGAGTTTCTTTCCAAGAACCTTCTATCTATGGAGCACAATACAACGCACCTGTGTTCCAGTTGCCTACAACATAGGTGTCTTCAAATCCAATGTTAAATTCTTATCGAGCCGTCCTCTTAAATAATCAATTCTTCCCTTTGCATCTATCGTTTCCAATCGTCTCATAGTATTGTCCATCAGCCAATTGACAATCTCATTAGCCTTTATCCTCGAGTGTTATTTGGTCTTGATAGGTTGTAACTCATTTGTATATAAAAAACAAACAATGCCAAATACAGAATCGATCCCCTGAAAAAGTACATGCAAATTTACGTTTTTGTCTCAAAACATCCTTCTATTAGAAACAAACTTATTTTCATCACGAGCTAGTTGATGAAAACTTAAGTCTAAGCTAATTTAAATGAATATTCGTCACTGGGATTAAAGAAACATTATTTTATAAAAGAAAAAGCAAATAAAAGAAGCCGGTACCTCATAAGAAGAACTTTGCCATGCCAATGCCACCACGAATTTATATCTATTCTCCACTTTGGGGGAATCTATACAAATCAATAACAGCATTTTATTACCGACTATTACTGCCAAGTCTTTACGAGAGTCTATATCCCTCTTAAAAGATAAAGTAAAATTTAACAGCTTACCTCAACGAAATTAAATTTAACCGTTACTTAAAACGAAATATATCAGCATGAATATTGCTTGTCTGTAGGAACAAAAGTAATACCACGAAACAAAAACACATGTCCTGGATTCTGTTTATTCACTTTAATGAACAAATACATTGAAGTCATTGCCAAGGCTGCGGCAAAGAAGGTGGGCTCTCTCTACCGTGCTAGTAAATTCCTCACACCTGACATTATCCTGTATCCCTACAAAGCCACCATCCGCCCATGCATGGAGTATTGTTGCCACATCTGGACTATTGCATCATCCGCTAGTCTCTCCCTCCTAGACAAGGTCCAAAAAGAGTAGCCAACTTAATAGGTCCCTCACTGTCAACCAAGCTCCAACCCCTGTCCCATTGTGGCAATGTTGCATCCTTGTGCTTGTTATACAAATACTGGATTGTGCTCCGATGAACTGGTTGCTCTGGTGCCCCCTCGACGTAAATACCAACTTGACAATAAGATAAATCACATCCATTTACTGTGGAGGTCCCCAGATGCCGGAGAGCCTTCTACTTCAATAGCTTCTTCCCTCGTGCTGCCGGCCTCTGAAACTCCCTCCCTGTCCCCTGTTTCCTCGACTGTATTGACATGCAGAAATTTAAAACTAATGTAAACAGACATCTTGCTGCACAGCTCCCAACTTATGATGACACCTAAAACCTACACCCTAATTCTCAGTAGCCCTTTATGTCTACAGTGGCGGCCTACCTCGTTTGAAGTGAAATATGTTAAAAAAAGAAAAAGAAAGTAAAATAAAATAAGGACACTAGAACAATAGAAGAAAAAAGTTATACAGTAATAGAAAAGAACATGTAATGGATGCAGTTTATTCACTTTCATTGACACTGAGTAAAATGTGTATAAGGTGAAAGAAAATATCAACTTCCAAAATTTAACTAAATAAAAAAATAAACAAAAAAAGGCTCTCCACTAACGCAAACGTTATTCCAAATACTGTCACTAAGAATAACATCCGTCTGATTTACATAGAGGCATCTGTAAACACAATGGACGTAATACATCCGTTCACTAAATAAAAAATAGATAAGCAGAAGGCACGTCCCATAGACATGGAAGAAATTCCGGAAGGCATGGCAGTTAAGGATACGTGGATGTTCTAAAATGCTATATTAACCGGTTTGAATTAAGATTTACAGAAAATGGCTGACTTGCAAATTCGACTGATTAACCTTCGTCAACTCCTTACAACTCTATTCGTTTGCCACAATTGAACAATAAAGATATACTATTATATGTAAGTGTTCGTCCTCATTCTTTTAAACACAGCATAATATACAACACAATAAGAACATCCTACCGGGAAAAAGACTTCACTAGAGAACATCCAGAAAAAAAACAGAAAACATATTCAAATCATGACGAAAATGTAAGATCACGAATGATACCCAATCTAAACATTAGCGAGATAAGTCAACACAACAAAAATCTAGGATCGTAAAAGGTAAAATTATTTCCATAAATTTCAGATAATCAACAAATATTATTCAGTTAAAGAAATCCGGATGTAACTCTCAGATATCTTAGTTTTACAACTTTACTCGCTCTGTTAATTTTGAAACTACCACTGCTTCTGCACGTGCCCCACAAATTTTCTTTATTTGTGTTATATAAGTAACGAGCCTCGGGGACTCCAATACCCATGTTGCCAGCCTCCCATAATATTCTCCATCTCTAAATCAAAATACATACCTGTCTCTTCTAATCAGCATCCTTGTGTCCATGCATATGTTGATAAAAGATAATTCGCCAGCTGCAATTAAAAGTTGGTCCAGCATGCAATTTTAGTTTCAGTTCAAATGGTTTTTAAGATATCTCAAAATTAGTCTGCTTGCTATGCATGCTGTCTTAAGAATCTGGCATTCTCAAATTTCCACTGACCTTAGTTCTCATGCTAGACAGATTGCCCTACAAAGTCAACCGCCTGAACCCTGCTGACTCTTGTCTACAATACATCATGTTTACACATACCTCCTCTACGAACATGATTTGATCAAATAAATACAAGTTAATGTACTCAATATAGAGTACAATACTGGAATTGATATAGTAATGTAAACACTGTGAACATTTTGCAAATTTTGGAGGTAATATCAATCAAACAAAATTTATGTTTTAATAAAGAAGTATGTCAACATTTTCATTATAAAATTCTACTTTTCAAACAAACGTTTAGCTACATTTAATATGGACATTTTCTTGGTGAAATTCTATAACATTTATTCTTAAGCTTATTTGTGATCACAGCTACATTAAAAAAATCAAAATACCTATATTATTTTTCAATATAATGAAGATTTCGCAACCGACCCTCAGAATATTATTTAAAAGGAACATGATATCAAATAATACTCGTCATATATTAATGTACCAGTTTAATTAAATATAACTAGCAGGCCCTTTGTCCTGGTACTGCTCGGGAAAATCAATAAAACAAAGAAACTCTTGTTCCTATCTTTAAACCACATATTACTAGCTTTAATCAAATTTATCACTGTTTAGAGGTAAAAACTCTCAAATAATAAATAAAAGAAAGTAAAATGTTTTATTAGCTGTGTATATCTGATGCAAATGCAGACCCCACGATATTAATGGAAAACCCCAATGGAAAAATCAAAAGAAAAACTATCATTTCTAAATTAAATTAATATGTGTTTTCTAATATTAAAGTTTAAACTGAATGACCATATTGTCTTTTTGTATCAGCATTTCAAATTCGCTCTCTAATAGACGAAAATGATATTTAGGACACTGAAAAGCTATGAAGAAAAGTAATGTGCCTTTAGGAAAATTGTATTAGTTTATTAGTAAGCTGAAGCTGTGAAGGTGGATAGTGAAAAATGGGTGTATGTTAACAAAGTTCTGAGTCGGAGTAAGTATTATTTGAAACAAATTTAAGCAAAGTATATTTTTTATTGCAAATAACATAGCCCAAACGGAAACCTGTAGTAATAAGAATCAAATATTGATTTCGCAGATTAATCGATGAAAAACTCCATGAATCCGACAAGATAATTTTATATAATAGATGACCAGCATTATTTAACCCCATGTTTTTTTTTTATATAATATTCTGAGTTTTGGTTACAAACATGCAGACACAATATCCTCATTGTAGCATGGGTGATGGATTAATATAGCGGCAGATGTTGTGGTTGTCACAGGCCATCATGAAAACAACTTGTTTCCTAATTTCCCGATAATTTAAAAGAGATCTCAGTCAGGATTTAGTTCACTTCTCAGCATTACTCAAAACTGACATTGCATCTCTCATAAATCCTACAAAAGATGCTTTGGAATTACAATTGAAAATCAATTTGGAGTCAGTTTTTCTGAAGGCAATATATTGTCTTTTAAAAAAGGTATTGCCCTGAGATGTGCGTCCGGTCACGTGCTAGTTTAATCCAGCATGTAGAATTAAAGGGGATGTGAAAAGGATGGAAGGCAGAACACATGGGAGAAAGGAATAAACATAAAAGGCGGGATTTGAAATTTCGGTGCTTCTCTATATTAGGACCCAAGCTAAAATCGGACTTAGGGTCAGGGACAGGGTCAGGGTTAGGGTAAAAGTTAGAGTCAGGATTAAGGTCAGAGTTAGCTTGTGTCCTAAGCTGAAGAAGTACGGAAATTTCTACTAACCCATTAGTGCCCCAAAATGTTGTTTTTTTTAATTTATTACCAAAATCTTTTGTCAATACAATATTATATTTGAACAAAATTCTTTCAAAGATTTACTTGACTTTATAGGATAGTTAGAACATCCATCTATACTATATATAAACATGTGGGTTGGCTATAAGGACTACTTACAAAACAAAATTTGAAGAATATAGATGAAACTAATTGTATCCTTCCACTATAGATTTTCACAGTATACTTAAAACTGAGACATCAGTTTAGCCAGTATATATCAGACAGTATGTGTAATATTTGAAAGACATCCAAATCTTCATGAGTATTTCTGAAAAATACAGATGTTGCTGAAATATGCTTAATCATTTTTCTGGACCTAGGAAAAGGACCATGGGTGTTAATAGGATAAAGCGTTTGAAATGTTTGACACAGCTCAAAACAAATAGATTTTAAAAAGGGAACAGAGGAAGAAAAGGGGAACACTTGTTTTTATATTCATCACAGACAGATCTGGCTTGTATCTTCTCTTTATCTCTCATTTCTATGTCATTATGAATTTATAAAAAAATAACATATTCTTCACTCATTTTCTTAGGATCAATTTCAGCAATACAGACAAAATATTTAAAATGTCAGCATATGAGACCATTTGATTAGATTGGTTGTTTTTTGTTTCTACATTGTGTCTTATTTGATCCAAAGAGTTTTTACTTTCATATATATATATATATATATATATATATATATATATATATATATATATATATAAAAATTTTTGTTTTTTTTTTGTTAATAGGCTTCTTGTATGTGGCATGGTGGCATGGTGGCTCATGTGGTAGAGTACTCGCCTTGCATGCAAGTAAAACGGGTTTCGAATCCTGAGTTCGGATATGTTCTATTGATGAGGCCAATAAAGGGCGAAACTCGAGTCTAGGACTTCCGGTCTGTGGCTTGCATGGTTTTTGTAGGCTGCGGTTTTGTCTGCTTGTGGAAATAATCATATATATATATATTATGATGATATAAATTAAACTCATATAGATCAGATTGATTAACAGGGAATTCTAATTTCAATTACAAATGGCAAGCTCAATATTTAGCAATTAAATAGAGCTTATGAATTTATTTATTTCAAGATTTTTATTATTATCTTCTTATTGTTTTTCATCTCCACTTCACAAGACCACAGGCTTGGTCTGGATGAAGGCCTGTTTTATGGAGATCATTGTGCAGGGCGTCTGCCAATTTCATCATAGGCCTTCCTCTCGGTCGCTTCCCAGAAACTTCTTATTTAAAATCGAGTTTCGCGATGGTGTCATCGTCAGCCCTCAGCGCATGTCTAAACTATATAGTCTTCCATGTGCTGAGGGCCTAGGAAGATTTTTTTATCATTATATCATCTTATAATAATCTATATGCAAAGCAACTAAACGGATTTACAATTGTTTAAAAAAAACTGTACAGTAAACAAATATCCATATAGTTTACCATAACAAATTCTTCTCTTCAGAATCTTTAGATCAAAGCATCAACCGAAAAAAGTTATAAAATAAACAGAAATAAGATTTAAAAACAACATAATTAAAACCATGTTCATCATTCACCCTAAAAGAAGATATAGTTTTGGTCGTGAGGAATATTCAAAGGATAAAAATTCCAAGATGATATTTGTAAAAAACTCGAGAAAAAAGTAAATGGAAGCATCAACCGGGAAATGAAACTTCAATCCCAACATTAATTTCGAGTAATCAAAGATTTCTGATAAGGGATGTAACTGAGTTAAATTATTATGGTCAAATTATATTAACGCATATTAATGCAATGCATACATACATATACACATAAAGGTAATTTATAGAAAGAAATAAAATGCAGAGGTGTGAAGAATAAACACGAACTGAAGCAAATTAAGACATATAACGGTGGAATGAGTTTTGCAGTTTCCACTCTTTATTAATATAATTTTTTTTAATATCACAATCTTAATTACCGTCAGTGCTGTTCGATGGAGGTTCCGTATCACATGATAATTCTGGGAACATTTCCCTTCGTCAGATGTATGTTCAACCATAATTCAAACGTACTTAGGAAAACCGTTTCCGGTGGTGATAGTTCAGCAGAAAATGAGATGAATTTGAAATTATTTTTTTTAAACTTGCTTCAAATGTTTTGTTTGTCTTTAATTTTAGTGTCACTCTCAATATTTTTTCTATTATGTATATTTTAGATTTTTTTTAAAATTTAATTTAATTAATTTATTTATTTGCCCGTCCTTACGTTCAGTTCAATTTTAATTATTTAATTTAAATTTCTTTCTAGGCAAAGGAAAGCAACTCCGCTGAGAGTGGTTTCTCCCACATTAAGATTTGTGATTTAAGGTTCAAGATTAATTGTTTCTAGGGGCGCCAAGGATACACTCAATATTTATTCATTTATTAATTTAATTCTTTTAAAATTTATTCAGAATTCAATCTTGAAGTAAATATTATTCTTATATAGTGGATACTGTTCAGGTCTAATGATTATTATTACAAAGTGAATATTCTTTGGCTTAAGCTTAATGGATCTTAAGTATTTATTCAAAGATTACAATTATTATGCTATTTCAATTATTTCTATGTCATATTTTTTCAATTTTATTTTTTTCTTTATCTTATTTGTTGGCGATATATATATACATATATATATATATATATATATATATATATATATATATATATATATATATATATATATATATATATATATATATGTATATATATATATATATATATATATATATATATAGATAGATAGATATAAGAGGTTTATGTAGTTTGCTTGAAGAATTCTGTATTAGTATATAGATACTTAGAAGGCAATACAATGCAGAGATGTGACGGATAGACACAAGTTGGAGTAAATAAGACATATAATGGTGGAACAAATTGAATAGTTTCACCCTTAATACAATGTATACATACACACACACATATATATATATATATATATATATATATATATATATATATGTATATTTTTTTTTTCACGAACACACATATATCTGTCTATCTATACAATGTTACAATGTTATGTAATACCTGTATCAAGATGGTCTGGTGGAAACTCCGTAAGATATAATATTTCGGGAACTCTTTCTTCTTCAGAACCGTGCTCAACTCTAGCTCAAGCGTGCATATATATATATATATATATATATATATATATATATATATATATATATATATATATATATATATATATATATATAATACGATAATATATTAAACCAAAGAAGCGAGTTAATTTCACAATGTCGACATAGGAATAAATTCAAATAATAATCGGTAAGCACACCAAGGACTTTCTAATCTAAAATTAGAACAATACCGATTATAATTATATATGTATTTAAACTAAAGAATGTGTTATCCTACATAGAACATACAGTAAAACTGGTTTGTCTTTTTTCAAGAGTGTGGGCATATCTGTTGTTCACATGGGGGGTGTCAGGTGTGCTCACTTCTTTTATATATGAGTATATATTTGCTGCAACACACACAACATTATCTCCTAAAAGCAATAAGATATCATATATTATCTTTAACAATAAATAGCAGAACGATTTCGCTGACTATTTACTTGACAGTTTTTATGATATTTAATTTGAAGATATATAATTATTTTTATTAAAAATATATGCTTTGATTATTGTTATTAATATCATTAGATTTAATTTAAATATTTTTGCTTATTATTAGATTTCGGTTATTATCACATTTAATTTAAAGATATGTGCATCCTGTGTAGTTTAGGTATGTGTGTTTAAGGGTGAATTCGTGTAATGTACAAGAGAGTGTACGGGTGTGTATGCATGTATGCGGATGTGCAAATAAGGACAGTTCTGAAAATAAGGGTGCAAGGCTGGTTCAATATAGATGGATGCAAATGAATTTACACCTGTTTGCAAAGTCTTTGATCTTTAGCTGGACCAGCTATCATCGCCTAAAGAAGATCAAAGATTGAAAGAAGGAATATATATGATTTCATTCTCATGTGTGGGGGCGCAGTTGAAAAAGACACCAACCATACCGCCTGCAACACCAACTGGTTTCCAGGATCAAACTGGTATTCAGGCGTCCCTTGAAGGACACCGTGGAGACGGCATACTCCAAGTTCAGGACGGTTTCTCTGAGAGAGTAGTATTCGGCAAAAGATTGTCTAAGAGATGTACTTTGAATTTTGAGAATACATTAATCATTAACCAAGTTATAACGTTTTTGTTTTCCTTATAAAAAGTGTCAAATTTCTTCGAACATCCTGTATATATACGTATATACTCTTAGCAGTGACGAGAAGACTATCATGTCCTTTTACCAAGATCTCAGAACAGTACTAATCTCGATCCCAAAAGATGACAAAATTTTTCTTTTAGGCGACTTCAACGACCGAATGGGGACAGATCATAAAACATGTAGGGCATTAGGTAAATATAGAGTGAGGAGCGTGAATTGCATTGGAATTCACCTTCTCCAGTTCTGCAGTGAATTTGGTCTCATATCTATGACACCTTTTCATATCAGAAAGTTGCCCATAAGGCAACTTGGATCAACCCACAGACAAAGTATTGGCACATCCTCGATTATATTATTACCCGAAGAGGTGACTTTGAAGATGTGTGCACTGTACGATTTATGTGGGATGCAGAGTGTGTTTCAGACCGCTTAAATCTCGCTCCCAAGGAGTAAAAGTTCTCAAGCGCACTGATGTATCTAGACTATAGACCATGAGTGCACTTGGAAATCTTCAAGACGCATTCAAGTATGTAGAGTTTGATAGTACATGGAATCATTTCAGGACTGTGATCTACAAGGCAAGCGTCGAGGTTCTTGGTGTTAAGAAGCGGCAGAGAAAAACAAGCTGTACTAGCGATACCTCCGTGCACCCGAAAAAGACCGTGACTCTCTACAGCAGTATTTCAAGAATGCAAAGTCGGCACTTCAGTGCAATATTCGTAAAATGAAGAACCAATGGTGGCTGGATATTTCTGGGAAATAAAAAGCAGAAAGCAATGATAGGAAAGATATCAAAGGTATGTACCACTTGATAAGGCAACTCTTAGGACCACAATCCTCATCTATGGTACCACTAATATCAAAAGATGGGTCTCTGCTCCATAAAAGTCCCGAGGATATTATGAAACAGTGGACTGAGCATTCCATGGATCTATTCTATAATCCGTCAGTGGTTGATGATGAGGTCATCAGCAGTCTACAACAGAAAGCTGTCCACCATGTGATGATGGACCATCCTAACTTCTTTGAGATTCATAATACAATCAAGGAAATTAATATCCGGAAGGCACCTGGCCTTGATGGCATCCCTGTTGAGCTTCTCTGTTTAGGAGATAACAAGAGAGTTAAAGAAGTCCTCTCTTTTATATCTGACATATGAATGAGTGCCTCTGTTCCTTCCGTAAGCTTAAAAAGCATGTGTGGTCAGACATAGCCATTACCATCAAAGTAAAACTGTGTGTCATGTCTGTGGACTGTGTATCGCAGACACATAAAGGTT
Organism: Sepiola atlantica; assembly: GCA_963556195.1. Taxonomy (NCBI): domain Eukaryota; kingdom Metazoa; phylum Mollusca; class Cephalopoda; order Sepiida; family Sepiolidae; genus Sepiola; species Sepiola atlantica. The sequence goes on from OY744516.1 coordinate 148,676,787, forward strand.
CTGAAGACGTTCCATCAATCGTGTCTCAGGAGAATCCTTAATATTAAGTGACAATTGTTTACACAAGACACCAATGTTCTAGTTGGAGTTGGAGTGCCAAGTATAGAAGTGCGTATTATACGTAGTCAGATGCTCTGGGCAAGGCACTTAGTTAGAATGGGAGATTACAGGCTCTCTAAGCAACTCTTATATGGGGAACTGCTGCATAGAAAACATCTGAGATACATATTAAAGTTACGTTTTAAGGATGTAATAAAAACAACCTGAAAACCCTTGATATGAATGTTGAGCGATCAGTTTGGCACAAGTGTATTTATGATTGCTGTGGTGGATTTGAGGCAAAGCGTATAGAGTATTCCATCTTTAAACGTACTTTGCGGAAGCCATCAGTGTGTATGTGCGTGTGTATGTTTGTATATATATATATGATTAATTAAACTAGACCAAATATATTGATAAAATGAACTTAAAACCAATATCTGTGTGCGGTTGTAAGTATGTCCTTCTGTAACTGGTGTGGATGTATATGATATAGAGAGCTTATGGGATAGTCGGTGGCTAACATTTTCGATAAGTTTAATTTCCAGGTTAACCATGTCATGTGTTCGCTGTGTGCATGTATGTGAGAATTTGAGTGGTGATATATGCATGCGCTTATTTGCGTGTGTTTCATGGCTTGTATATACAACTATATATTATGTTATGCATGTGTGTGGCTTGCGTTTATGTGTTCGTTATTGCATGTAAGTTTTTAGGATAGTATAAAGGGGAGAGGGGTGCCTTTTAATTGGCTAGTTGTAGTTTAAAAAAAGGGACATGCTTTCTGACACATTACCCACCACTCTTATGATGTTGAGCCAAGTAACTATGTTGGCATGTCGGACAATGGTTGCTACTGATTGTAAAATTCGACTCTGGACGATTTATTTTTATTATCAACTTGTGGTCCTGCTGATATACACTGTAGTACCGTAACATGAATTGATTTGTGTAGACCATTTTAGTTTATATATATATATATATATATATATATATATATATATATATATATATATATATATATATATAAACTAAAATGGTCTACACAAATCAATTCATGTTACAGTACTACATATATATATATATATATATATATATATATATATATATATATATATATATATATATATATATTTATTTTGGCACAGAAAAATTAGTACAACATTCGTACCGTCGGTTTCAAGCACAGAAGGACTTAACCATCTGGCTCTCTTCAGCTTCTGTTGTCATCTCTGAAACAATATATATAAATATATATAATGAAGTAATGTTCCTCCATTTCATCCAGTATAGCTTTCTATCCAAAAGCTGCAAATCTGCTTTGGCATTGATTTTGGCCAATTCTTTTTATATATATATATATATATGTGTGTGTGTGGGGGGTCTGTGTGTCTGTGTGTGTGTGTGTGTATCTCCTTAAAATATTAAACGATTGTTTAATTTGAAAAATAATTTTTAGAAGAAATATATATTTGTTTGTTTCATGGCTATTTTTATTTTAGATCGTATTAAGTTATGAAGATTATTTTTCAAATTTTCCAATGTTTTTGTAACATTATATTTTAAGAATATAAAGGATATTTTTTGACAGTCTATTCTGAGCCAGGTAAAAATTGATACTAATGGAAAATGCAATGTTTTGATATCATGTCAAAATTATGAAAGATTCCTTGTCAAATTTAGGGAACAATTTGTAACATAATATCTTAGGTAGTTTCATATTTATTCTATAATAATGTGCGAAACTCTTCACGCTGTCATTTGTGTGTCTGCTAACTACATTTAGCATATAAGAAATTTTAAAATGTTGTATGAATAAGCCCTACCAGCACGTGTAAATCTTGCAGATAAAAATGATTTGATATTTTGGAATTTTTATGGTGTGAATGAATTTCTGATACAATAGATATAAATATATATAATAAAGTGATTTTTCTCCATTTCATCCTGCATAGCTTTCTATCCAAAAGCTGCAAATCTGCTTGGGCATTGATTTTGGCCAATTCTTGATGTGTGTTTTTGGAAAATATGCATTTATTCTATTCGATTTAATTAATTTTACATTTAATCCTCATTCATACAGGAAGTTGGAGGAATTTTACTCTCTCATGCTCAGATCCATTGCTACTGCCACCCACGTTCACCAAAAAATGTTATTGTGTGCATATGTTCGTAGCACGGTAATTATTTCATAGTTCGATCTTGCTATGGTATGTTAGCTATTCTTAATTTCCCACCTTAACACCAGATGTTTCCTTCACCTATACTTTCTATTTTGGCGTTTTTATTGGCTAATACAAATACCTTCTTTTACATTTTCGATTGATAGAATAACAGATTAGGGGATTTTACTTCGACGAACAAAAAGTGTTCTTAGAGGTCAATAAAACCATTTTCCCTAACAGCATTTTAAAGGCATTTTATGTTTTTAAAAATATTTGCTTTTAAATATTTTTTAAATATCTTTTTTTAAAAGAATATTTTTTAGGGAATATTTTATCAAATACAAATGTATTTCTTCTTTTCATTGTGAAATTAAAATTGAAAATTTTCGAGCAACACTTTTGTTTTTTTTCAATCAAAAGTGGTTGTTATCTAATCTGTTGGACATGAATGTATGCATCGGCCGGTAAAAAAAACCTCTTCACGCATTCTTAAAGTTGGATAGCAACAGCTTCTTGTTGGCATGTGTTGTGTCTTTGTTTGGTTAATATATATAAATGTAAAATATATTAGTAATACCCTACTGATGTGAAACTGCAAGAATATGTTAAGATAAGCTCTTTCAATTGTGTATTATTTTTATATATATATAGTACCAAAATATACATATGGCAAGTTAGCTACACAGACATATTTGAATATACATTCTAAGATCCTTGTTACAGTCAAACAGTGTCAACTCTAATCTCCAACCAATTAGAGACTTATTTCAATGTCTGTATTTCTACCACACTCTCAATCAGTTTTTGTCAACGAATGAATGTTTCCCTTTACATTTCTAAGTGAATAAAATAAAACAAAAGACGACATTATTACTATAGATCTACAGTGCTGAATTCATTGACATCACCACAGCTCTAATGTATGAGATTTATGGAATAAAAGCTTATTCGATTGACATTTTAATGCGCTAGTTTTTGTTTTCTTTATCTTAGTAGTTATCACAAAGCAAAGTTTATTTCTAGTTTCCAGTTTGTTGCTATTTCACTTCTACAATTTAGTAAGGTTTTACATCTCTAAATCTAAAGAGTTCTAGATTCTCGCTCAGAACTAATCTAGACTGATCATCTAAAAATCTACATATCCAAGCCCACCTTAACATTTTCCATTCAACTACTGGAGACTGTTGGCTATTTTTAAGTTCCCCAAAATTGTTGGATAGTCATGTACTATATCTGTATTTATTTTTAATTAAATGTGCGTTAGTGATTATAATATCTTTTTGTAGTCTAATGCGGTTTCCACTAAATAATATTGCTTGTTATTCGGGTTTTAATTGATATATATATATATATATATATATATATATATATATATATATATATATATATATATATATATATATAGGATGATTCGACGAAGAATCGAAAACGTTTGTGAAACCTGTGAAACGTATGAAGCATTTATATTTTTTTGATTTTAATACAAAAAAGACCATCAGAAACATTCTGTTATTTTTAACAATGCTGCCTAAATACAAACACTATATATATATATATATATATATATATATATATATATATATATATATATATATATATATATATATTGTGCCTTGGCAGATTATGTTTCTTTCTAAATAGTTATTTTGTAGGGGACAATTAACCCTTTGTTTACAGTTACACTTTTTTCTCATTTTTACCTCTGTTATTTCAATCAAAATCATTACTATTTCTGTTTTTTATTATTATTTCATTATTATTATTATTGCTATTATTTTTTCTTCTAATTTAATTTCTATTTTCTCTATACTACTATAATATCTAATATTTTATTAATGTAAGCATTCATCAACATTTTTAAATACTACAACAATTGTAACTACGTTTCAAATAATTTTATTAAATATTTTATGTAGAAGACTAGTTATGAGAACATGTTTATCGATTAAAAAATGTCTTACTTATTTTAGTTTACAGCATCTGATTATAAGGTGGGCTGAACCAAATATTTTTTTTATTTCTTCTATTTTTATTATTTTTGGTATCTTGTTATATTTAACTAAAATACCCACCATTTTAGAGCTGTGTTATAGATATTATTCAAATGTTTAAAAACATGTTCATATGCTAAGCCTGGATTCAATAGACTAGGAATATGTTTTATAATGGATCGATGGTGCTTGATATTTGTGTGTACGTCTATTAGGCTAACATTATATTTAAAGAACTTATCTATCTTCAAATCATTTCCACATCACATGGTTAAAAATAACTCATTAATTATCTATTTTTACCATATGGGTCACAACTGACCCCAATGCAATCTCCCGTTGCTAATCTATATATATATATATATATATATATAAATTGTAATGTGTGTGTGTTCTCTATTGAAAGAAAGGTTAGAAGATCTACATAAAAACTAAAAGTTTATTTATATGTAAGATTTCCAAGGGAAAACAATGGAAGAATCTCTAAATACCCCACTAAGAGAGCTATGGGGATTGAATCCTTCTTAAAACTTCAAATATATTGTAATTTGATAAATTTTAAATTATATATATAAAATTTTTGGATAAGACAATGGAAGTGGTCTGGAATCTCTCTAAGTGCCCCCTAAGAAGGCTATGGGGGGTAGTATCTGCTTTAAAACTTCAAATATATCATATTTTGATGAAATTTTAATCATATGTATAAAATTCTCCGGGAAGACAATGAAAGTGGTCCTAAATCTCTACATACCCCTTCAATGTACTGAATTTGTACGTGCCCTTTATAAGGGAGTTTTGGGGGACAGAACCTATTTAAAATTTAAAATACTTATGTCCAATTGTAATGAAATTTGAACCATACGTATAAGACACTTAATCAGAGATTTTTCCAAAATTTCAATTTCTTCTGACTGTATTAGGAAGTAAAATGGGGGGGGGGCGGTATAAATAAAAAGTAATATGGTGTTATGAACCTAGTGAAATAGAACATTGTGTGCCTTATCAAATGCCGAGCAACGTCGAGTCTTCCTGCTAGTACCACGTAATACACCACACATAGTATCTACATTTGAATCCGAAATCATATTACTGCTATGTAATGCGCAACCCCAAGTACCTATTTTACAAAATAAGTAAGATCGACGTCGAGTTCATCAGATAGAGAAAAGAAAATTGACAAGAATTCAAATAAGAAAAATCAAGTGACACAATTTGTGTGATGACCACTGACCGCTGAGTCATACCTGATTCCAACAATTGTCACTGACATTCTATACAATCATGTGGCCACTTAATAATGTCTGTGATTCATACGATGACTTTACCACTCATTTTTACTTGACTTCTTTTTTTTTGTTCTATTTTTCTATTTTTTTCCTCAGTGTCTTTATCTTCATTGACCATCCTTTTCACCATCCGAAAGAAGAAGTCTAACCCTATGCTTCACTTCCAACATGTCGATTGTCATGAATATAATCATGCAACCTATTCACGAATTTCTATTATTTCCTACCTCCCAACACATACTATTTCTTATATATATATATATATATATATATATATATATATATATATATATATATATATATATATATATATATATATATAGTATGAAAAGATATTTAAGGAAGGTGAGCTACACAGAAATGTTTATGGTGATTTCCCCCAGGAATGAAACTAAAATATTCCTGTGTAGCTTACTTGTCATAAATATATTTTCATACGGCTTTTAAGCTCAACTCATGTATTGAGCACTATTGAAGTAAATGCAGAAAATCTATATATGTAATGTATTATATTACTTTATAATATTATATGCGTATATACATAAATTGGTAATTATAAATATAGTTATCAGCAGACACACTGCTTTGCAGTATTAGCGCTCTTCCGTGTCGCTACATGGGCAAGCTCTCGACCTCAAGTGTTTTTAAGAGTCGAAAATTCTAACCGTTAAGCTATCAAACAAGCCATAAGGAAGTGTAATCTTAATGTTTATATAAACACTATCAGTCACCAAGCCAATGTGTCGATCTGTAGACGGTCGATAGAATCTAAAATTGAGTAGAGATTTTAAATTCTGTTCGACATAAACACGTGCTATATATACGACAATGTTTTTCAAATAGAAAATATATTTTGAATCAATTTTAATTGATCCGCTTTTATATTTCTCTCTTTATATTGAGACACAAATGAAGTGTTTCTTCCTCTACATTCACACACCTAGAAAATGTTCAAATTGAACTTCATATTGATCTCTATGGTAAATATCATTTTCAAATATATTTTTGAAATATTTATAAGTTGTTAAAAAAATAATACATTATTTTATTTATTTTTAATAAATAATATAATAATTCATGTTCGATAAAATGAAAGAAATTAACATTTGAGCAAATACTTCAAAATCACAGTCGATTTTAGACAAAGATAATAATATTCCTACAGACATTTAGAGATAGGAATAAATTATAATTAAGCTTATATTTTTTGATAATTCGTTTTAATTGTTTTGTTTCGTATTCTAAGCAGAAAGAAGTTGTTTTGATTTTATTATTTCACTCCAATAACATTTCACATCGAGCATACACACCCTCGAGTGTACATCGCCAATGTTACTTCCAGCAAGATGAACGTAAGTTAACATCCTTTTATCTCTATATTATTAACATTGTGTAACCACTTGTTGTGTGTATCTGTATGCACTTTTCGCCTCTACGTGACTAACACATTATTTTTTCGTTTTTTTTTCAATAATTCTATTGATTAGTATAGTTCTTTAAAAGAACAGTTTATAATTTTTATGAGTTTCACAATGTCTTTTCTTATTTAACTCTTTTTTTCGGTTCATTGACTCCGAATATATTTTTTTCTTTGGGTAAAGAGCACAAAAATCAACATAATATTTAACTTTGATTCTAGCCAGAAATTGCTTTTAGAATTGACAGTTTAAAGGCTTTGAAATCAATTACGATTTTAGCACAGCTACGAATAACTAACAGTGGCATCCATTTCGTATTTATATGTAGTTGTTACGTTTTTTTCAACACTGACTGACATAGCATAATCTTGACAGTCATTCATTACTACCCGTGTGAACCCAGCTATAACGTTATATTTACAGTAACTCATCGCAACCAGTGTGTACCCAGCAATGTTACCGTTTTATTTTTCGATCTTAAAACGTTGACTGGGCAGAAAAAATATTTGGAATTGATAATCAATACTAATTAAAATAGGAAAAGTCGTTTAAATTTTCCTTTTTTTATCTATGGTTTTCGTTGCATCACATAACCCATAATAATTTAAAGTTACATTACCTAGAATATTAGGATAAGTATAGTTCATTTTGATTTAAGAGGGTACAACATAATCATGGGGTCTGCATTCGCACTTGACATTCATAAAAAAGAAATACAACGTTTAATTTTTGTTTAGTTTATTTATAACTTGAAAATCATAGAAATTTTAAAAGATAATAAAAATATGAATAAATGTTTAATGCTTAGAGCATGGATGTACAGGGGTCATCATTGATTTCCAGATTTTACTATTATGGCATGTGTTCATCAGAATTGTCTGATCTATTCTCTGCTTCCTTTTTTCCAGCTCGTTTGACTCGTTGGTCTAGTGGTCTCCATCAATTCGCTGTTTCAATACCTCACTGTAATACAACTTCCTATTCCAGTAGCTTCTTTCCAAGAACTTCAGGCTTGGGGAACTCTCTTCTTGCTGACTGTTTTCCTCCTAACTATAGCATTGGTCTTTTCAAGACTAAGGCCAATAGACACCTCCTGTTTTTGAGATAATCATCTTTCATTCTTGTTAGCTCCTTACATCATGTGATTTCATGCCTTGGGTGGAATGAATATCTGTCCCATTTGAGGGTTCTTGATAAGATGCAGAAACGTATCTGTAATTTGATTGGCCCCACTCTTTCTTCTTCTCTGAACCCTCTCTCTCTCTTACAAACGTGATGCTGCTAGTCTCAGTCTTTTCTGTAAATACTATTATGGCATGTGCTCTTCAGAATTTTCTGAGCTATTCCCTGCTTCCTTTGTTCCAGCTCGTTTGACTCGTTGATCTATAGGTCTCTATCGATTTGCTGTTACAACATCTCATTGTAATACAGCTTTCTATTCCAGTAGCTTCTTTCCAAGAACTACAGGCTTGTGGAACTTTCTTCCTGCTGACTGTTTTCCTCTTTTCAAGACTAAGGCCAATAGGCATGTCTTATCATTGTAATAATCATCATTCGTTATTACTAGCTCCTTACATCAAGTGGCTTCATGCATTGTCTGAAGAGATTTCCATAAAAAAGGATAATGCCGAGTGTGACTCAAGGGACAGAGGGCATCATTACATTTATCGAAATTTATTTCAATTAATATCAGTTTACTTACACAAGATCAATCCTCTCTTCCACCCCCCAAAGTATGAATATTTTAAAATGTAACAAATAAGAATAAGAACGGTAATATGTTTTTTTTTACTATTGTTCATCCCAAACAAAGCAAATTGCCACCGAAAAGTAAGGGGTTACTCTGATAGGGACCAGATTTATAGAAAGGGCAAGCTGAGTGGGGAGTTGTGCAGCAAGATTGTTCACATTACATTTAAATTTCTGCATGTCAGGAAAACACAGAGCAGAGAGTAAATTCCAAAGGCAAGCGATCCAAGGAAAGAAGCTATTAGAGGAGAAAATCTTCCGGCATCTACAGAGAAGGAATCGGATTTTGCTTCTAGGTGGGTGGATCGGAGGGTATTTTCGTTGAGGGAGTAAAATGTAGTAGGTTCATCGCAGACACATTCAGTGGAAGTACTTGTAAAACAAGTACAGGGATGCAACACTGTGGTGATGCGACAGTGGCTGGAGATTGGAAGGCAGTACCGGACCTATTAGGTTCAAAACATTTGTACAAATAGGGAGAGACTAGTAGTTGGTGCACAAGAGCAGATGTGACAACAATACGCCATGCACGGGAGAATGGTGGCGTTATAAGGATATAAAATACTGGCAAATGTGAGAAGTTTTCTAGCCCTGTAGAGGTAGCCTACCTTCTTTGCAGCAGATTTTGCAGCATCTTCTATGTACTTATTCAATTCGTGTGGGCTGGATGGAAAAGGACATATGGTTCTTCATTCAACCCCGGACAATGCTGGATCTTCATACTAGTATATATATATATATATATATATATATATATATATATATATATATATATATATATATATATATATTTAGGAAAACATTATTGAATAACACGGAGTGGCTTTGCTTGATGAGACTTTTTTTCCATTTTCCGAATGGTCCTTTTAATGTTTCGGTAAAATTGCTGTATGTAAGTTCCATGGGTTTCATTCCATTTTCTTTCCTTTTTTGTGAGTACTTTCGATTTGATTCGTCAAATTATCTTCAGGCGGTGTTAGTTTTGGTTTCTTAAAAATATGTCTTTACTGTTGAGTTTTTATTATTATTATAACGGTCACTAATTTACAACTTAAAAAGAGCGTCTAAAATATTGAGATGTTACATGAGAGCGTGATTACGTTCTAAGAGCGTGCAAGATTCAAAAGGTTGATTGCTTAACCGTTGAGAATTTAATTACGTTCTGAACGCATTCAAGATTACAACGTATAATTGCTTAATGGCTAAGAATTTGGTAACGTTTATTACTATGCATATTCTCCATCAACTCTGCTAATAAAATAAGATTCATCATTTATTTAAAAAAAATGAAAACATCCAACCATATAGTTAAAAATAACACCGCCTGAAGATAATTTGATGAATCAAATCGAAAGTACTCGCAAAAAAGGAAAGAAAATGGAAAAAAGAAACCCATGGAACATACATACAGCAATTTGACCGAAACATTAAAAGGACCATTTAGAAAATGGAAAAAATCAAAAAAATCTTATCAAGCAAACACACTCCGTGTTATTTAATAATGTTTGCCTAAATGAAAATATGCTGCCTAAATACACACAATATATATATATATATATATATATATATATATATATATATATATATATATATATATATATATATATATATTTGGGTCTTTCCAAATATGATCTGAGGTAAGGGTCGGATTTTAATTCTGCCTGATGAGATCTCAGTTTCTAACAGCTGTTGATCGATAACATCGACATGCCAGTGTCGCAGATTCTGTACATGTCTGTATAAATAAAAATAATTATACATATAAAAGCTCTATTTGATATTGAGCACTTTTTATAAACTTCGTTGAAATTCTTTAGTTTCCTATCCTGTGGATGTTTACTTTACCTGGATAAGTTTATATATATATATATATATATATATATATATATATATATATATATATATAATGTACATGCATGAATTAACAATTTCCCAGAAGTCTATTGGTGGGTCGTGGCTTCACTCATTAAAACAAAAAAATGCATACGTGTACAAATGAAATCTCCCCCCCCCGCTATCGTCATCCAAAACAAAAAAGAAATAACACCAAAAAGGAAGAGAGCGCAATTGCTGATAAAAATCGGATGCTCCATTTTTAGCCGAACGACTCTTTAATTATGACATATGAAATTAGGCAGATAATTGAGGAAACATGTCGACCTGCACTGTTATTTTTACCCAGCCTGGAACCAATATTCCAAACAGAGGACATAAGAATAAAAGAATGACAGTGAGTGGTCTTTGGGGAAGGCGTGACAGGAAGAAAAAGAAAAACAAAATCGAGTACAAAATGGGAATGTGCTACGAAATATTTTAGAAGTGAACCTAGAAAATAGTATCCTCTCAAAATTGAGTCATTACAATAGGCTAAATTATTGTTCTTGCTTTTTTTTCCTTTATATCTTTCTCTCATTCTCTCCCTCTTTCCTGTTCTCTAGTTCTCTCTCTCTCTCTCTCTCTCTATATATATATATATATATATATATATATATATATGTATAGGGTCCGCCATAAGTAACTATATCATTCTATTTCAACATAATAAATATAACATGAATTGCAATATAGAAACTAATAAAGGTTACACTTGAGTGTTTTGTAACATAAAACATACATTTATTAAAACATTTATTAAAGCTCAATGTGCTCTTAATGGAGCTAAATACACTTTGCTAATCTGTCAAGGACGGAGCAACATACTTTGGCGCAGAGCTCCAATGGTACTTGAGCAATGTCAGCTCAGATTTGTTTTTTAAGTTCAATCATGCTATAAAATTATATGATTTCCGTTTTCGAATGACACATTAAATAGAAAAAAAATGTTCAAGTATCAACACATTTAAAAAGAAAATATATAGTTACTTATGGTGGACTATCAATCGACAACTGTTTCCCCATATCATGGCTCTTTAATGTGGCGAGACCTGTCGAGTGTGTTTTCATACAAAGATTTAAAACATAACCACTTGATCAGCAAACTGTGATTAGTAGTCGGGTATTTTACCCCTACCGTATTATGCTCGCTCTGAAAGTAAAGGAAATTATACTGTTTATATATTTTTACATGTACATTAGTCTTATCGTAACCCATTACACTCTAAGGAACTATAGAAGAAATTTAATTTGCCGCATATTTTCGTATTACACCATGCGTTTGCTGAGTTCAGATTACCACTATTTCAACCTGACAATAACTGGCTAATAAAAAGAAGCTATAAGAAATCTACTTCTTCTGAATATTAATAATAAAAACAATCACATGTCTTCCTTCGAAAACAAAAACTGTGCTCACTGTTCAACTAAAATGGGTTACATTATCTTCTTTCATGTATTAACTTTTAAAATAACGTGATCCTTCGGCTCCATGTTCTCAGACAGAAGATAACGTCTGTTTTTACTTCTTACTTTCCATGAAAACATCTATTAACGGTTTGTTTAACATGAAATAATTTCCTTTAAATCTGGATTCATAATATTTTCTCCGTGTTATTTTTTCAACATTTCTCTCCGTATAACGGTTCCCTTATAATTATAGCATACTTAATTTACTTCAGTTCTTATAATTATAGCATACTTAATTTACTTTCGTTCTTGCACCATTTAATGCTAGGTGTGTTCGCTTATTTTCTTATATGCCTAATCACAAAAGTACGTCTGCTATCGACTGCACTATTTAAATACGACACATGCTTTTTATTTCCATCGAGATGACTCTCTCTTCTTGAGAATTGAAGAAAATACAGTCCTGTCGTAATGTAGATTGAAAGTAGTGTGAAAGAAACTCTGTTCATGGAAATTCGGCCTGAAACTGTTTACATGTAGGAAGAAAGGAAAGTTCTTTCCTATACGGATTTAATATTCTATTCTTATATTTTAATTTATGTTGTGAAAACAGCAACATATTCGTTGGAATTTTTGTTTGGTGACAAAGTGTAGTATCTGTTCTGATACTACACTCAGTTTACTTTGTCCTCGGTCAGTGAGGGAGAAATATTTCTAGATTAAGGCAAGTTTGATTTTTGTTCCAATCCAGAGTGCCCCTTTTTGGGGAGTTGGATTTTCCCCACACTAAAAATAGCCCTTGTGTCTAACTTTGCCGTTGTGGGGAGGCAAGTAAATAGGAACAGCAGCAATCAAGATGGGGAAAACTGTCTGAAAACTGCAAATAACGGATTTAGCCATTTTGAAATAATAAAATTGTGCAAAAAAGGCATATTTAGATTGAACAGTTCGAAGATAAAAGATTATCTTTGTTTGCCTGTCTCTCATTCCGAGTCCGGTACAAATACAGGGGCTAGATTGGCCATTTGGCATTCACCCATAGTTTCTGAAGAGACCTACTTCTTACGGTAGATGAAAAACGGAGCAATCAATAAAGAATATAGATGTTGCAAAGGAAAAGGGAAGGCGACAGACAAGATATTCATATTTCAAAGAAGATCAATGGATGGTAAATAGAGATAAAATATTGATGCATAAATAAGGCCAATTTATGTCCCAAATTTATGATATGGAAAGTTACTTTTGAAGTGCTTTAGTCGAACAGAGTATTTCCCATATTGCTATCTGTTGTATCCTTGAAAGGGGGTACAATAGATAAATCTGTTAGCCGTGCGAAAAGAAAACCCAACATGTTAGTATAATGAAGAAAAATGCATTTCAATAAAGAATACAATAATGGATAGAGAGACAGTTTGTATTATCTTATATGTCTGATGCAAGAGACTCTGTAATGCGGTGCTAAATATATATATATATATATATATATATATTTAGCACCGCATTACAGAGTCTCTTGCGTCAGACATATAAGATAATACAAACTGTCTCTCTATCCATTATTGTTGACACACCGGTTCCCGTTAGATCACCGAAGTTAAGCGGCGTTGAGCCTGGCCAGTACTAAATGGGTGACCATTTGGGAATACCAGGTGCTGTATGTGCTCTCTGTTTATATCGGCATTGTTTCCAGTCGTCTTGTACTATACTTGCCATTGGAATCAAGCAATGTCGACTCAGGAGAGCGGTTGTTAGGGATTGTGCAACCCTTGCAATTTCAAATTCATACGTGGGCAGCCCCTGGTGGGGCACTCATACGTCGAAATATCGACGGGAGAGTCCATCATATATATATATATATATATATATATATATATTTAGGCATATACTCTTTAAAATTTCGGAAATACTTCCAATTACAAACTTGATGAAGTTGTATTACAAGAATCAAAGCATATATACTTTATTGTTATATATTTTATAGCTGCATTCCAATGACCACGGGAAAAATCAACCCAAAATCATAATTTCATATTCACTTCAATTTACTTCATTTTCTCATTTCGGCAAATACCTGTATTTCTTAATTCTTCTGACAAATAAAAGCCCTTTATTTTTTCATTTTTTCATTTATTTTCTTTTTCAAAATTAATCATTTTCTTACGCGCTTTTCACAGCAAAGTCAAAACAAAATATATGGACGTCGCTGATCATCAGAACAAAAAGTTCATTTAAAAGTAATAGGAAAACATCATTATTCCAAAAACAGGAGAACAGTAAATAGGAAAAATCCAAGACGAAAACTTGACACAAAAAATTATTTTATAATACTTGGAAATATATATATATATATATATATATATATATATATATATATATATATATATATATAAAATCCGTTTGTTTATTTATTGCACTAGAGAGTACAAGAATGGATAGAGAGATATGACTAATGTCAGAAACGTGATAATCTGTAATGCGGTGCTCACTCTATATATAGTGAATTCATAAATATTTCGATTGTTTTTCTTCAGACTATTGTCCTAAAAAATATTGACATATTTATATTATGTTCCAGCTGATATCCCCCCCGCCGGTATATTCTACTCCATGTTGGTGTTACTGTGTCCAATATATAGGCAACCTACACCTAAGGGCAAATGCTGAGAGGACTGGAATGATATAAATAATTAAAAGAAAAATATATGGGGAGGGAGAGAGAAGTAGAGAAAGGCGGAAGAGAGAAATATTATTAGTACATCACAATGTATTCTGACTTTGTGAAACACTTTGACTTGACATGATTATCAACGAATGTTGTATAAAAAGAAGTATATTAATATGCTACGTCCCTTGTCTATTGAAATATATTCTCCTTCTTTGTCGATCGTGTTAATAACTTACCTTTTTGTCTTGTAAATAGCCGATTTGATTAACCAATTATTATGCACTCAATTTGTCGGGAAAATGGCGAACAGCTACACTCTTACTCTCTTTTGAATTGGTTCTCAGTCGCACAGGACGCATTTACGGAGCTGTCCTTGTGACATTAAAAAAGGTCCTCTTTCACAAGTGCTGTCATACTTAAATGGACACTATCAGGTAAGTTGGCCTTTTAATTAAACCGCAAACACACTTTATTTGCAAGACATTTCTTGTATTAGAATTTCACTACATATATCATTAATCTCTGTCTTGTGTATGTTTTTTATTACGTTTCTATTTCAGCTCATCTTTCACCAAGCAAACAGCCAAATTCCAACATGATGCAAACAAAGAAATAACATTTTACAAATTTTATAAGCAACGATTTAACATTTCACAACAATGTTTAAGTTAAGAAATTATATACGTCTGTGGCGGAAGTGATGATCTTGAGCCAGAATCGAGCAGTGGAGGTGGTCCCGACTTACTTCATTCCTGCAGTAAAAGCCTTTGCCTGGCTTGCAGATGGAAAAGGAAATAAGGTTTGGCTTCATAGTTTTCTAGTGAGGATTGAACTCGCGACCTCGAAGTAACAAATCCACTGGTTGCTGCATAATAATACGTGGATTCACCTTGAAGACAAATAGTGAGCCAGCGAATCATGTTTCTTTTTGATTGGTTAAATGGAATTAACTGAGAGGGGGAATCTGCTAATAAAAAGAGAAAAAAAAATGAATAAGAGAGAGAATCTGAGGAAGATAAAAGTGAGTGTCAGAGTGAGATTTTGCTTTGAGCCGAATTATTTTCGTTTATTGGAGCTCGAAGTTATGCAGAGGTTTTTGGTGCTTCTACAGGATTTGAACCGAACTGCATTTTTTTTCTTTCTTTAACGTTTGGGGTCTAGTAATAGACTTCCAAATTCTCGTTTGCAACGTTATAATATACTTGTTCAAAAAAATTAAGAACCCACTAAACTCATGCTCACACGTCTGAACTCCATATAAATATTCATACTCGATTTCTTACTTAGCTAGAAATATTAATTAAAATTATCTATAAGTATTAAATGTATAAACAATGCTGAGAATTTAAACGTTCTTGTTATTTCATAACTACTTGTGTAGAGGTGAGAAAATAATTAGGGCAGGGGATGAAGTAATTGGTCTACACGCAAACGCTGGGAGTAAGGTAATATTTGATATGAATTAAATATATATATATGCACGGCCTTCATTAATCCTGATGACAATACAAAAAAAGAGACAGAAGTGGTGCAAACGCAGTGAGCCTAATGAAACCATTAAAAATAAATTTATAGCCTCAGCGGCCTTTAAAAGTCAAGTTCGTCCCAAATTATCCTGGTCGCTCCTGTTGATACTTTCTCACAAATGCGAGCGTGTCAGGTAGCAGACAACTAACATAACCCCCCCCCCTCTGAAAGAAGTTGGTAGTGCCTTGCAGGATGACCTTCAATTACCTTAACTAGCAGCTGTGATGAATTCTAAATAGCATAAAAATGCTGTGCTGTGCTTCTTTATATCCTAATCTAAACCGTTTAGTATGGGTGGCAATATGAAAACAAAAGATGGAATGGTGCACAGGCAGTTGGAATAACGGTACCGTTAAAATTCATTTTATATTCTAAGGGACCGATACAAGTCAATTTTGCCCGAAAATATAATGGTCGTTCCCATCAACACCCCCTCGCAGATTAGAGTGCTTCAGGCCACAAGCAATAAAACCATTCCCTCTTTGAAAAGAGGTGACAATGCCTGGAAGGATGGCTTCCCGTTACCTTTGGAATTGTGGTGAATTTTAAATAACATAAAACACTCCGTTTCTTTTTATTCTAAAACTAACAATCTAGGTGACAATACGAAAATGAAAAGAAAAAGACAGAAAGGCTGTACGCACAGTGTGCAGAACGAAATCGTTAAAAGCCGTTTCATAGTATAAGGGACCGTTAAAAAAGTCAATTTCATCCTAAAAGAGCTGAGTCTCTCCCGTGTATATTCTCCTATAGATGAGAACGACTCAAGTGAGATGCAATGAACCCATCCTCCCCTGAATAGATGACGTGAGGTAATGCAAGCTATCATCAGTTGAACTGCTACTGTGTGGTGCGAGCGACGTTAAGTAGGTAAATGCGGCAACATTATGGAAACGGAATGAGGGAATGTATTCCATTATGCCGAGAATACAAAAGTCTGTCTTTTTATTTGATTGAAAGTCGCACGTCGCATCTCAATGATTTTAAACATTTGAAATGCGATTTTTATGAAGCTTGAAAAAATAAAATGAGTAGTTTAATGTAGCAGGCGTTTGTCATGAATCAAATTTTTATTACAGAATTCATATTTTGAGAAAACTATTATGGAGAATTTATTAAAAGGGAAAGAAAACATAAGAAATTAAAAATGCTTATGTAAGAATAATGTAAGCGACTGTTCATGAACGATTGTGCTATTGACTTAGTGTTAGGTAAAACTGATTCTACTATTCCGAGAATGTAAAATCTATGCTTTTGGAATGGATTAAAGTGGTGCACTTCATCTTGGTATTTGTAAGCCTCTGAAAATCAATACTGTAAGAGGATAAATAAGTAGGTAAATGAATCCAGGAATAATTTGGTTCGAAACTGAATAAATAAAGCTTAAAAAGTGAGAATAATGACAGCGACTGTTAGACAAAACTTCTAATATGTTATTCAATCAACCGAAAATGTAAAAAAAGTCTTTGGGGTAGCCAGTCAAAACTCCAAAACAGAAAATCTAGATGACAGGAGCGTCCCGTGTTTCGGTGGAAAATGTAGAGTATTGATTTACTCCTCTCCAGGAGTTAGGCACAAGGCCAGTTTTTATCTTACTCCCACAAGTAAGATATGACCCAAGGTCGGGTCGGGAAAGTGGGGTTGTAAAATTGCCTGGGCAGCCCCGTCGGCATTCCCCGGTAGGGGAGCCTCAGGCAGTAAGCAATAAACTTACTCCTCCCCAAAGAGGGGAGGCGAAGCCTGGGAGGGTGGACCTCCTAGAACTGCACAGGACAGACCCATAGACCGGCGTAAATCAAGCCCCGAAGGCCAAGACAATACCAGTCTATGGGGTGCAGTATCCATCGGAACAGATACTAATAGTAAGTTCAAAACATACATTTATTAGCAAAAAAATGGCAAGGTGCAGCAAACCATATAAAAAGACAGTTAGAAAATATTGCATTTATATACCTTTCGAATGTTAGTCCAAGGCAACTTTGAACATGGATAATGTAGGCATCATCACAACCTCCTCTGGCAGGCTATACCAGGAAGCAGAAATGCGGACAGAGAATGCTGCCTTTCTTTTATTGAGACAAACGCGATATTGGTATGGTACATTTTCTGGGGGTGCTGCAGAGACAGCAACTAGGTGTTGGGTCAAAAACTCCTCTAAAGGTAGATGTACATTCCTGTTTATGATACTGTATGTCAGAATCATGTTCGCTGCTGTAGTGAGGACAGAATTAGTATTTGAAAACGTTCTTTGTATGTAAGCGTAGAAAATTCTGTCACTATCTTGGTTGCCAACCATTGAACACGCTCCAGATGTATGATATATTTTGAAGATAGAGATTTGTTGCTTGGATGGCATACTTAAGAATGGGCTGTACCAGCGTTATTTATAGGGGGTGTAATAAAGGTGGGGTGATCCCTGGGAAATAGATAAACTTGTGAGATAAAATGCATGAAATAAACCTCAGAAGTTCTTGAATGAAAAAGACTTTTAATTGATAGCTCCAAAAGATAGCCAAGACGAGAACACCGTCCTGTTTTGCAGGTAAAAGTTGTGGAACTGATCTCCAAGCACAGGTCCTTCCAAATTTGTCTTGCGTATGTTTTGCTGATCAGGCGACGTAAAGATTGTCTGTTTGGGTTTAAAGTAAGTTTTACCTGTGATGCAACCTTGAAAATAAGATGATGTCTAAGCAATGAAAAATTGGTACAGAACAGGAACAAGTAGAAAAGGAAAAAAAGATGGACTCGATGGAAGCATGACAACTAGTGTAATGCAATTCTCAAGTTCATACCACAGACCGCCCTGTCGGCAGGGCCACGAATTCACCGACTGTAACTCAATGCAGAGGCGTACTCCCCTCTCGTGGGTTGCGATCCGTGATGCTTAGGACGGGATCCTCGTGTTTGAGCCAATCTTTCCATTTCGGCCCTTACTTCGGCTAGACGGGAGATTGGAGAGGCCCGACGTGATCAATCGGCTGGTCACGTCATGCTCTAGTATCGATATGTTCATCCCCAATCGTATCATTAATCTGATTCTTCAAACAATTAAAACTTATTTCTGATTTTTATTTTCTTCCCAAACAGATACGAGAAAACGATGACTGAGGGTTAATCGTGTTGAGAACAAAAGAAGATTACCAATCCCAAGGAGTAATTTTTCTAAAGAGTAATGTTTTCAAAGAATAATGTTTTCAAAGAATAATGTTTTCAAAAAGTAATGTTTTCAAAAAGTATTTTTTTCTGGGAGTAATATTTTCTTGGGAGTAGTGTTTTCTGAGAGTAATGCCCTTACCCTCTCTGTAAAATTTCCTCTAAGAGTAATGTTTTCTAAGAGTGATGTAATCTATTCTGAGAGCAATTTATTCCGAGAGCAATACATTCTGAAAACAATATATTCTAGGAATATAAAAACATTATCCTACCTATAGAATTAGATTTGACACCTTTATCGACATTAAATAGTCCATAGATGGTTGATATGCCGTAAAACAAACCAAAGAAAACCATCATCCAATAGGAATTGGAAATAAAGAGAAAAATAGGAATAAATAATAAAGAAATAATTAAAAGCAATTTTTTATTTTATTTTAAAAAATTTTTAGGACTGAAAAAAATTAAATTGCTTGATTTTGGTTCAAAATATTAATTTTGTTTTATTTTTTATCAATTCTGTTTCTCTTCTTCTGTATCTCTTTCTTTTTCTTTCTGTCTCTTCCTTTTCTTTTTGTGTTTGTCTCTTTTTATCTTGCTTTATTTGTCTTTTTTTCTCTGTTTCCTTATCCTTTCTTTCCTATTTCTCGCTTAATTTCTATTTTACATCTCTCCCTCTCCCTCTCTATCACACACACACACACACACACACACACACACACACACACACACACACACACACACACACACATATCCTTCTCTTTTTTCTTTCACTTTTTTTTATTTGTCACTTTTTTCTCTTACTTAATCTCTCGCACGTCTTTCCCTTCTCTCTCTATCTTTTACTGATTTCATAATTTACTTTCCTCTTCCTTTATTTCTCACTATCTCTCTTTCTCGTCTATCTATCTATCTATCTATCTATCTATCTATCTATCTATCACTCCATGTTTCTCTCTCTTTTCTTTCCTTATATATATATATATATATATATAATGTGTGTGTGTATGTGTGTGTGTGGTGTCCAAAATTGAATGTGAAATTAATTGCTTGTCATCCAATTACTTCCACTTCTATGAAAGTAATTGGATGACAAGGAATTCATTTGGAAGTGAGGGCAACGTAATGCTTACCGGCGCCGACTATAGACTATGCACGCTGTGTTCAAGTTCTGTTCGGACTGTCAAGTCACTTCATCTACTACCACTGAGGAAAATAAAAGATTCCATCTCTCTCACCCCTCGCCTTGTGTAGAATAGTAGGATAGACAACCCCCAAGCCTAATCTAGGAGGTTAAAAACTCTGAAATAACGCCTTCTCTGTAGTACTGACTAAACACAGACAATACTGACCACTTCAAAGTCAGTTGTCAACAAGATAGAACGAGGAGAAAACAACATCAATCTCAAGTTAAAATGGCGAGTAAACAGGTCTATATTGTTGTCTTCTTCTTCTTATCTAGAATCTGTTTAGGGATAAATTGATGACAACTGTAATATTACGTGGCTCTACTAAACCGTTTGTAACATTTGATAGGGGAGGATTATTTTGACGCCATCAGATGGCCCGTACTTTTCTCATTGACAGAAACAGCTGTTTGTCTTGTTAACACGTTATAAGTAGTTGGATCAATAGATAGTGGCGTCTCTCTTTTTCTTTCTCGTCTTTTCTGTTGTTGTTAAGCCGTTGTCGTAGTCTTAATGTGCCTTTCTCTTTTTTTAGGTTCTGTAATAAGATAACAAAAACAAACCACTAACAACAATGGCTCATGCTTTTAATGTTTTATTCCTTTACAGCACTTCAAAGTTACATATTATGTAAGCTTCTCATCACGCTCATCCTGCAAGTCAATGAAAACAGTGCTCTTCGAAAAATGCATATGAACGCAATCAGCTCACCTGACAAAAGGAAAGTTTTTTTCTTCTTAAATGTCACTTCAGACTTTCTGCCTCTGACGTCATATCCTGACATGCAACCCTAATTCCAATCTTGTAACTTGTAACGGAATTGTTCTCTTTTCTGCTTAATCTAACCTTATATAGAAATACCGTTTTTAGCATTATTTGTACATACCCACATACCATTTTAATACACTATGAATGCTGCAGGATATTTGAAATATTCATTTATTAATTCATCTCTACGACAAGCAAGTTTGCTGCATCATTCATTCCTCAGACTTCAAATTATTATTTCCCTATCCAGGTAACAATGGGGAAGAGTGCCTTTCATATTATTTACCTCTTCTCCAGGGGAATGTTAGACACAAGGTCATGTGTGATTTGGAGAAGCCAGCGCATTTGGATAAACGCACTCTGGCTTATTAAAATGCCTTAGCAGCCCCGTCGGCATTCCCCGGTAGGTGATTTGCAATAAACAAACTCCTTCTCAGAGAGATGGTAACACCTTGGAGTGGGACCTTCTAGGATTGAACAGAACCATTCCTCAGCTCGACAGTAACGAAGCCACTGTCGGACTGATTTGTATCATAACTCTATGATACAATGGATTGTCCTACATGGCCATCTATATGCTTTCTGCCTCTTGCTGACTGTTTTAATTTAACTGACTAACTTTAAAAATATTTATTTTTCTTTATAACATGATCTGCTCATACAATTACAACTCAATATATCTCATTCTCTACTTTACTCTCTAACAAACACAAGTTTAATAAGCCTAATAACACATTCATTATCATTAAATTGAAGTGTCCCAACAGCAATAGGCGTAACCATTGTAGAACCTTGCTTCCATAAACAGCATATGCAAGCGAATATTTTTGTAAAAATATCAACTCTTGATTGGATAAGAATCTTAATATAAACATCTTCGACATTGCACTATTTTGTGTTAGCGATTGGAGGCAATTTTATCCATATATAAACAAGAAGATAAGTCAGACGTGAGACTTGCATACCTCCGCTTAACAATGCAAGTTGAAATTCTCCCAAAATGTCAAACTCGAACAAACTTTTCAAGGTCAATATTAAAGGTTGGGGTCAAGTTTCTATAAGATGCGAGACTTCATTGCCTACACTATGGATCCGGTAGCGTAACGAGTCTCTACAATGAAGAAAACCGAAGTTATCATCAAAAGTGTTCATCTGATCTTTTCCATGAACTTGACTTTGATATTTGACCTAGATATCCCAAAATTAAGTCAGATCTAAGTTAGACCATGACCGACATTTTGACCAGGTTTGGTGATGATTGGTCAAGCGATGTAGACACTAGGCTGTACAGAAAGAAACTTAGTGAAAAATTCGACTGAATACATTACCTCTTTGGTGGAGGTAACAAAATTCATTCAGTCTGTCTAAAAACTTCCACAACACACATCGCCAACCGATTTAGACTGTCGCAATTACTACTAATCTCAGATGTAAGACCAAACTAATGCAAAGACTAAAGCTCACTGACTAGTAGCAGTTGCATGAGGGACCTATTTTGTTTATATGTATGCACAATATCTTGCATTATGTCGGGTTGTAGTACGGTCGGCATATTAATACACACCACTGACATGAGCACTGGAAGCCTACTAAGTTCTGCCCAGCTATTTCCTGAGCAAATACAAAGTAGTTTGAGTCGAGATTTCAATGTAGACAGTCTGGCAATCTCTCTCACCCCTCGTCATCATCATGAACTATATTACCGTCATGCCTGCCGATCAAACAACCCAACTTACTTGTCTATGTTGCTGTATTCTTGTTCCAGTTAAATAAATATATTATTGTAGAGAAAACGTTGATGTTTTCCTTCGAACTCATGTTCACCCTTTTCTTATTCAAATCAGATACATACAGATACGGCCGACTCAGTAGGATGACCCCTGTCTCGACGCTTTCAAAAAATGCAAACAGACTTCTTCGGCTATCATGCTGTTATCTTATTTTTCACAACTTGCACAAGATCATAACTTACTCGTTTCTATTATTCAAAACTGTTATTTGCTGTCAATAAAACTGAATATATTTTTGTACAGATTGCCTTGTCATTTAATACACCATCCAATAGAATTGTGTTTTTATTTTATTGGACTTTATTTCATTTCAGTAACTGTGAATGTTAATGATGTTACATTTTACATTAGATGCTCATAGTCGCATCCATTTTTGTTTGTTTGTTTTGTTTTACGGCATATCAACTTTTTGGGGTCCATTGATGCCAATCCACTAACAATAAACAGATTTTATGCTTCAAGTTCTTAAAACCTTTAAAAATATATTCATAGTGTTTACATGATGCAAATGTGTCTATCATCGGATGCATTTTAATTTCTGTGCTAATAGAGATGAGAACTTATCGAGTTCAAAGCGACTGCAATGTTTGACTTGCCAGGCGACCATTGAAAATAGGGAAAAAGATCATGCTCAAATTTGTGTGGTTTTCTAGTGTTGGTGATTTGCATGAACACCGACTCATTTTAATCAATGAAATATGACGAGAATGAAGCAGCCAGAAAACATGGTGGTCGTGAGCAGACGAGAAAGAGATTCGTGTAGTAAGGAAAACGTTGTTTTTTTAAGTTGTGTTAGTATATTTCCGGTGTTGTCTGAACAAAAGTCCCTCCAAAATTTTAGATCGTCGTGGAGACCTTTATTGCTGAGAACTTTTTTCAATTTCTTACAATGTCATACCAATACAAGTTCTATTTAACCCATGGATTGGACTTTCGTATGTACTAAAATTCTTTGTCACTGTGGAACTGGAAGTATTAGCAACTATTGAGTAACTTCAAACTCGCCAAAGCTCATAAATTGGGGCCTCACTACTAGGACACACCGCTCGCATGGTTGTTTCCAACATATAATTTACTGAGATCATAGTTCTAATCATAGTCATAACCAATATGATATTAATAACTGCTCAAGATTCTTGTACCTATTTTTTTTTTTGCTAAGCACAGACAAATGGCTCTCTTTTATTCATATGAATACTAGCAAAATCTACCCGTCATCCGGGCAGCAATTACTGAGGCTGCAGTCTTTTTTATAGAAACCAAAGAAAAGAATTTCAATTGACCTTTTAGTAATTTGGAGGAAAAAAACAAAATGATGATTGTCGTGGTGTTATTTGATATATTCCAATGTGGAGAAAATTGACTGTGCATGAACATAGTGAAATTTTATTTTCAGGAAAAAAAACAGCGAACATGTGAATGTATATAATCATATAGATATTCAAAGTCGATGAATTTTATTTTGTTTCAGCATAAAAATAAAAATGAATTCCCCATTAAAAACTAGTTATATAATGAAATCAATGAACATATGGGTGGAAGTTCGATTGGTCAGATAAACCAACTTAATATTATTGAGTAATTCGAAATTGGTACTTTGTACTTTCCGCCTTTATTATAAAAGACAGAAAATCGTCTTAATTAATATTAAAGAAAAAGAATTTCTTTTTTTGTGTGATTTAGAAAGATTAGAGGAGGTTTTTTTCTTTTCTATGACAAATGTTAAAGTCATCATCATCATCATCACTACCAACATGTTGACTCCTCGGCCTTTTGGCGAGGAGCAAAATGTAGTATCTGTCCTGAATCTGCACTTCGTTTTTATGTCCTCAGTCAGTGAAGGAGAAATCCTTCTAGATCGCAGTAATTGACATTTTTGTTCCAATTTAGAGTGCTCCTTTTGGGGCAGCTGGATTTTACCCACGTTAAATATTGACATTGTGCCTAACTCTGCTCTCGTGGAATAAAAGTAAATAGGAACAGCAACAGTAACAGCATCAAATTTATTTTAAAAATAATAAACGCATATATTTAATTATTACCAGAAACTCTTTGGTAATTATTGCGTTTAATCCAAACTTTATTTTAAAAAAAGTAATTGCTCAAAAGTTATCGAGGTTGTTGGTATGTGTAAATATATGTGTGCTAAAACGTAACCGACAAAACAACAAATAATGAAACGGAAGTTATGATTTTGAATTTTAAACTTAATTCATTAAATCGCTTAAATAATATTACTGTGGATAATAATTAAGATATTGATACACAGAAAAGATTTTCATACATATAATAAAATAGGAAAATCAAATTATATGTGAATCGTACTAAATATGAATTTATTAGACAATGTTTAAAAAATACATATGCAAATAATTTATAGCCCTGAGAGTGTTTAGTCAGGTTTTCTGTTAGTATATATACGGTATGCGAAAATATGTTAGTGTATAATTGAATTAGATATAGCTGAGGTGTTTTGATATGAATATAGTTTGGATAAATGAAAAAAGAACTTTCGCATTTATTCATTGAGATCTTATCTTATTAAAAACACCAGCAATAATGTGCTCCTTATAGTCGCAGATTTTTGTTAGTATATTTAATGTAGATATTGAGTTTACCAAGGAATAGCCGATTGTCAAAATTTCTTGTTGATGTATGCTAAAAGGAGGAGGTAATGCCTGTGAGGATGGTCTCATGACTACAGAAAATATACTACACTACCTCTACTCCCCAAAAAAGGGGTAACTAATGCCTGGGAAAACGGTATCATGACAAAAAAAAAGATACCACACTACCCCTCCCACCTAAAAAAACAAGGATGGAGTCATGTCTGGGAGGATGATATCATAACAACAGAACAGATACTACACTACCTCTACTCCCCAAAAAAGAGGAGTTAATCCCTGGGAAGATGGTATCATGAGAAAAGAAAAGATATCACACATCCCCCCCCCCCTAAAAAAGTATGGGGTAATGTCTGGGAGGATGGTATCATGACAACAGAACTCATACTGCACTACCTCTACTCCCCCAAAAGCGGGAGGTAATGCCTGGGAAGATGTTATCATGTCAAAAGAAAATATATAACACTGCCCCCAAAGAAAAACAAGGATGGGGTAATGTCTGGGAGGATGGTATCATGAAAACAGAACAGATACTACACTACCTGCCAAAAAATATAAGGCGGAGGTAATGCTTGGAAGGATGGTATCATGACAACAGAACATATAGTAAACTACGCTCCCAAGAAAGAGGTAATGCTTGGGTCACATGACGAACGAACAGATACTACACACACCATTGTGCATTGAAGGATAATATAAGAGACTGCCTACTAGACACCATCCTCGAGTGTCTTCAGTCTTTCAGGCATGAGGATACTTCACCCTACAAGTAAACTCTGACCAAATATTCGAAATGACATAGTAGTCAAGGCCCAAACGATATCCACTTTGCATGACTATACACTTGTCCATACGAAGAATGATGCACTTTTTCCTAGTGATGTTACTTCAAGTAACAGCACTAAACTGGATACTCCACCGGACCAGATGAATTCTTGTCCTGTAAATCGACCACACCAAGAAAAGACAACATGAAAGATAAACTATAACATAGTCATATTGTCAATTGGGAAGAAGAAAGTAATATTCCCCACGGCTTTACTAACTCAAGTTTTCAGAGGTAAACAGAGTCTTAAATGAACATTCGGATATCTATGTGTCTCATAAAGAAATCAAGTATTAGCCCCAGGAAGGGAGCCCATTGATTTCAGAGAACTTATTGAAGTAAAATGAAAAAATACAGAAGTAATAGCACCGTGTCGGCTTCAAACAGACAAATACCAAATATCCATGAGTAATAGATGAACATTTTGTTTGTGTTATTTAATAATTTTTATTGAAGAATTCTGTGAGACATGAAATATGGCTGAGAAATGCTGTTACAGTTGAATCTATTTTTAAAGTTTCTGAAACTTTATAAACTTTATAAAATGCTTAATTTAAGTTACTAATTACCAAGAAATCTATAAAGTTCCGAACTACTAAATAACTGCAGTGCCGAACCCATTAAATCCAATACTAGTTACCACAATTTCCTCTTGGGTACGAAACTTATCTAAAAGGTAACTAACATTTGAGTAATTAACACCAAATATCAAAAAGCAATGCCTAGAACACTATTATAACTGTATTTTAATAATATTCTAACTACAGGGTGTCCCAAAATAATGTATACATCGTTTGAATCGTTATAACTCGTTCAATTTACCGAGTTTGATTTGCAAACAAAATTGATAAAAGAGTAGAACAGTAAGATACACATTTAAAGATACTGAAAGTAAAATTAACAAAAACATAGAAAATTAACTTTTAATAAACGTAAAGGCTACAATGTTTAAAGCAAGAAACCTGAAGTAATTGCAAACAAATGGGAGTAGTAATTGTAGTAGAATGTGCTCAAATACTGGAGTAAATGTCGCAGGACGTTTGTAGGTACAATTCTTCACGTCTTCACTAAATGGAAAGTGTATTGAGCAGAACGGGTTGGGGTTAGGATGAGGGTTCATTTTGTGAACATTCTGAAATTACCCTACGTAGCCTTTATCTTTGTTAAAAGTTAATTTTCTATGTTTTTGTTAATTTTACTGTCAGTATTTTTAAATGAATATTCTTACTCAATCTTGTTTATCAATCTATCTATCTAAATTTATATACGTTTAACTGATCACAACAGCTAATATATTTTTACATTAATTCAGAAATTAAAAAAAATAATTAAAAATAGGCTCTCTTTTTATTAGTTACAACACAGAGATGTAGGGGATGACGACACTTCTTTCCCTGGATTTACTGTACTTACTCATCTTATTATGCTTAATGTATAGCAAGGAGATTTCAAGTACGATTTGTGAGTCTTTGGTATGATTCGATCAAGGATTGAACCTCAGACTTCCGACCTATTAGTGAAACTCTAACCATTAATGGCAAACATCTTTCTGCCCAACTCTCCACTCAGATTGCCCTCCTATATATATGACTCCTATCATTGTAGCCCCTTATGATTGCGTGGCAATATGCCTAGTTTGGGGTGAATCAAAGAAAAAAAGAATAGGCATAAGTAAAATGCAGGTTATTTGGTCATTGAATTTTTGTACTTTTACTTATACTTTGAAAAGATTGATTGGTAGTCAATTCTTTTTTCTTGGGAGGGGGGGGGTCAAGTCGGAAAACGTAGTGTACTAATCTTGTGATGTTCTGTTCCTTATTGTTACTGCCTAAAAGGTATTATTTGTCTTTAATAATCTTTATAGTTATAGTGTGATCGGTGATCTTGTGCCAAAAGTGCCATGTGACCACCGACTTCATTTACTTACGAGTTGGTACCAGAGTGGCAGAGTCAAAAGGTATAAGGTTCGATTCTGATTCTGACCGACTCCGATGATTAAACAAAAATTCCGATAACGAGAATCCCAAAATAACCGACTCCGTCGTTATTTTAAAGTGTTCCAATATTCAGCCTGTCCATTGATTCTTTGGAGATTAAAAAATCAGACTCCATCTCCGACTCTTAGCATTTTTATGAGTCTGACTTCAACTCCTTCCAAAACCTCTGACCTGCTCTGGCTCCGAATCCGACACCGACCCTGCAACCCTGAATGGCATGCCTCGTTTGGAAGTATGTAATGCATGCTCTGGGTTAAGCTGCGTATAAACTTTCTATAATCAGGCAAGCAATTATGTTTGTCTACAACCTCAGAGACTCCCCCCCCACTATGTATTATTGATGTCTAGCTTATTTCACTTTGGAGTTTAGCTTTAGAGATCAATCCAGTATCCAATCAGAATCTGTTTGTTAAATCCAGAGTCATTCCTGCATCCAACAACAAGAATAAATCATTCTTTGCAGAATTAGCTTCAAAACATAAGCTCTCATTCCTCTAACACCTTCAAAAGAAACGTTATCGCTTTACTTGATTATACTGCAGTTGCATCTCTATTCTATGGGCCAGCTGTTCAGCTGTTCATTCAATCCCTTCTTTGCATATTCTGGTGCATTCATGGAGAAGGAGTTATTATTTTGTTATCAAGGCCAAAATGGTTAATGAAATTGTTGGTCGGCGATGAACAACACATTGAGATGATTGGAAGCGATCGGACATCAGTGTCAGAATTTGATTATTTATGCAGCCGGCTCAACAAGAATTTGTTAACATTGGCCTTGAAAACGGCCATGTTGTAGTCAGCTGGGAAGCATTCCCATGATATTGCATTACACAAAAAGAAAGTTCTTGGAATGAAACTTTGTTCATGGAAGTTTCGTTTAGTCTTAATTAGAAATAAGAAGAAAGAAAAATGTGAAATATATTTTATTTATGTTAACTTTGAGATCTTCATTTCTTAACTTTTCTTTTCTTTCTTCATTCAGTTTTGGGATTTATGGTGCTGTGAGTGTCCTGGGCTCCAGGGTTGGCAACACCATACGTTTCATGTCTGCCGTTTGTGCAGTTCGTTCCAAAGAGTTTACATCAGCCAGATTAAATGCTGTTACATTACTCTTGTGCATTCGAACCTGGTCTTCGTTGATCTACTATGCTCTCTAGTGCCTGGAATATCCAAATGCTTTATGGAGTTGATGCAAAAGATGGCATGCTGTACATGTCTGTACAACCTGAGACTTAGATTACAAGTAACTTCTGACTGGACCATCCCCTCACCCAGGATGTTTAAGAAGCATTATGCATCTGGACCGTACCTTACATATTTTATAATTAAAACTACTCACCAACTGCTATACTTTACATCTTTCGCTATGTTACACGATCAAGCTAATGAATCATATATTTACTTCACCCACTTGAAAACACAGTTGACTCTAAAAGTTATAACATATCAATCTTATATAATAATCTTAAGCATTTCGCTAGTCATATCTACACGTAACTTTCAAAGCACAGTACTGCCAAGCAATGTATAACACTGATATTTCATCACACCAAAAATGGAAATTATGGGGGAAATTCAGTGCATCGAAAAACATTTCTAACCAGTGTTCAAGCTGAGTTTAATGGTTTGGTTTAGCATGCCCCTATTTACTTGACCCCCCTCCCCCCCCAAAAAAAAACAGTTTTTAATATGGAGAAAATCCAACTCCCCAGAAAGGGTCACTCTGGATTGATGTTTGAGTTAAGTTTGAAGTTGAGTTTAAACTGAATGGATCAGGAAATGAGAACAGATCGCAGATTGTCTGACAAAGATGGGAGTTTTTTCTGAAATTCTAAAATACTTATTTTACTTTGTTTTATTTTTTAATAGAGCTGTAGTCTTCAAAAGAAGAGACCAGCAATGTTTAATTTTGAGTTATCTAACTTGATATTTGTATATATAGAGTTGCGTCCCTTGTTTTCTATGAGTTTATCTAACTGGAATAAACATGGCATCGAGATAAGCAGATGTTGCTTCTGTTACTGCATTATGATACCAGCATACTAACACTCTGGATTGGAACAAAATTTAAAATTGCATCACTCTAGAAAGATTACTACTTCACTAACTAAAGACAGAAAAGTAAAGCATTAGAATAGATACTACACTTTACTTCTTGTGATACAATGAACTGTGCCCTTCCCCCAGCCAAGACGGCGAACAATGATAGGAAATGATTTACCAAGCCTCACAGTTGATTAGCGGCTTGGAGATGAAACGATCAGATCGGAGCAGATCAGGTAGAGCCGTAGCAGATGATGAGATTAGCTGACAACTTCGAGTAACGACAATGGGGGCCTTGACAGTCTGCGACGGTGTCACACACAACCAGAGTACAACTGATATATATAAACAAGGTATTGGAGTTTGTGTTTTCTCTTGTGAGTGTGTTGTTTTGTTTTTCTAAAGTTGTAAACTAATGCACGTTACCTCGGTGACCGGCTGGACGACACGGCCAGAAGGAGAAGAAGAAGAAGATGATGAAGAAGAAGAAAACCACGGAACACACGGTTGTTGAGGGACGCACTTTGTCTTAAATCTATACAAAAAGGCAAGTTTGGTTTACCATGTCTGTTTAATAGTATATCAACTAGTTTTGAGTTATTTTGATGCTAAAACTCAATACTTATCGTAAGTGATTCATGATACACAATTAATTGAAAAGTTGCTATTTTACCCATGAATCATCCTACTGGAAACCAATAAGACAAAGAATCTTACTGAAAGTATATCTAAATGACAAGGAGTTTATAATGAAGCACCCACACTTTTGCTTCGGTCGACACAGCGTGAAATCCAGTGACAAAAGAAGTTCAAGACGAGTGGAAAAAAGGCTGGGATTAGCAGAGACGGACTAGTGTTATTTCGGTGTTTACCTTCTTCTATAGTAGTTGCTCTACCAAGGCTTGGTTGTCTAGTCTACCTTACTATTTAATGGGGGTGGGATATTTCGCTTCATACCTTTCCTAAGTGCATTAATGAAAGTGATACAGTAATTTCGATAACACTCGAATCTGGCATGATGAGCTTACATTGCCTGCAAGTCACCACAAAACTACGACCATTTTTATAATATTGGATTTGAATTCTGCCTAGCTGATTCCATAGTCTAGAATAGTATCCATTTGTCCAATTATTAATTCAATATTGACAATATTTCTAATGTCTCTTTTACAAAAGTGCACATTTATTATCATTATTATTTTTCAGTTTAATAAACAAAGTTTTTAACTTTCATTAGAAGTGTTATTGGAATTTATAACATATTCATTAATTGGTCAATAGGTGTCTACTTTGTCCCCTTAAAGATCCCACAGATTGATCAATAGATAACCCAATCACTGCTCCCTTAGGGATCGCATCATGTGCTGCTCCAGCCTCTTGTTACAGTTTTCGCTCCTTGGTTGATGTTAGCCTGACTGCATTGCGACAGAATCCCCAAGAAGGTATTTCGTGTGGAAAAAGCCATTTTTTCCATCATGAAAAGAGCTATCACTGATGGACGCAAGTGTGCATACAGTTACCTGAACAATCTTTCTCAGATAAGTGCTCACGATGGCACGAATACTCAAAACCTCCTCATTCTGAACATTCACCATATTTCAACTGTATACCATTCTTTATTACGTGTCTAAGTAAAATTGTTAAATTATATACACCTGTTCTCTTTCTCTCCAAAAATTGTCGCTACCATTTCCAATTTCACCCCCTATCGTCGAGGAATATTCAACATTCTCACATGCAAGAATTGAACTTTCTTTCAGGGACAAAATCACTTTAGTGTATACATTTTTTATTTTATACATTTTTTTTGTATACATGATTGCAAACTTCTGGTTAAAAATTATGATGTTTGCCAAACTACATTGTGGATTATTTTTTATTCTAAAAGATATGTCCTGCAATATTAAAATTTCATCTACCTTTTTTCGAGCATATTGAGGACACTTTTGGGTATAGTAACATTTTTCATGAGAAATTTATTCAAATCTTGTGTGGATTGTTACTACTTACTTGAATTTACTATTGCCAGAACTTCAAAGGGTCGATCTTTTCTGCTCATGTGATTTGTTATTGGAATTTAATGTCCTTTGAATTGTCAATTTACTTTATGAACATTTAATAAGAAACATTGATAACAGATAAAAGAAGGAACTCGATTGAATAAACAAAGTTGTTTTTCTTCTGCTATTTTTCTTGAACAGGAGTTACTTATCTTGATTGGCACCTAATAAATCCTTTTTTTTGTATTTATTTTGTATATTGATTTGTTCCTTTTTTACTTGCTTTGATATTTATTACTGCGATTGGGTTAAACTGTATTATATTATATCATCTGTCACCATGTCAGCTCCTTCAATTTTCAAAGGAATATAGAAAATTATGCAAACTTATGTGCATTTTGTCAGTAAAAAATAAATTCATATGACGTATGATGCACAGTACGACTTTTTTTTACTTAATTCTCTTGTTAGCATTGGATTTCTTGATTCTTTTAAGTTGTTACAGGAGGGACCACGTGAAGGTTGCCAACATCCATAAGGGAAAGTGGTGCTATGGAACCCACTGGATCAAAACTTGGCTCGTCCAGGTTGTCACCTCCCAGAATCCAGTATAATATTGATAGTTATACAAAACAATCTCTGAACTTACATTTTACACATTTCATGATCTTACCTTGCAACTGGTTTATCATCACGATAAACATGATAATTATATTTTCCTTTAACTTCGTAAATCTTTGAGGTCTTCTAAATTTGTGCTTACAGCCCACAATTGCTGATTCAGATTTTGTAGACATCACTGTATCCCCAAATGACGATATATCACAAAAATCTCCCATAACTCTTATTTATTTGCCAAATAACTTCGCTCTGACTTCTCCCACCCACCCTTTTGTTGCGCAGTCAGGTTCTTGGAAACTGTACAGACTTGTGACCCTGAAGACTTGAACCATGCATCCATCTTACCATTCCTGTCTCCTCGGCTCATTTCTCATTATCAAGCACCATTGTAAATCATCAAATATAAAATGTTTACTCTTTAAAAAGAATTTACAATCCGTCCCTCATGGTATTTAAACGCTTTACCATGGTCTCACCTTTTGACCCAAAAGTACAGTTCAAAGACATTTAGATTAGAACGGTTAAAATATTGAAGTTATGCAAGTAATTGTTCATGAGCTTGACAAACCAGACATATTTACTTCTTTGAATTAAATTTGATGTATCATTTTTATGGCATATCAGCCTCTTTTTGTACTAATGGTTCACTCCTTTATCAAGGCTAAAAGCCAATCGAGGATGAGGATTAATAAGATGAAATGATTGTCAGTTGGGAGATGAAGAACGCTATATGAAGATTGAGAATGGTTGATGCAGTGGACCAGTTCGAATACTTGTGGGACGGTTCATGATAGGAATCTGTTGACATTGGATTTGAAGACGACCATGTTATAATCTGCAGGGAAGCAGTCTTGTCTTAGCATATTCCACAGACGTAAATCGCTTGCAAAGCTCTATTTGTGGAAATTCCGTCTGACACAGGGTTGTTTGTAAGTGTAATTATCTTTATTGATATATCTGTTAATATATGTGTGAGTATGTTTTTGGTAGCTTGTGTGGGTGTGTATGGTACTAAAGCATGTGTGATTATTCGGTGACACATTTGTGTGTTTGTATGTTAACATTCTCAAAAGGTTTTAATTTTGGGGGCTAACTATAACATGTATTTGGCCTGTCTATATATGTGAGAATTTGAGCAGATATATATGGGCTTCTTATATACGTGTTTTTGGCATGTATGTATAAATATATTATTTTATACATGTTTGTGGCATGCGTTTGTGTGTTCGCTCGGTTATGCTAGGTCTTAGGACAATTAAAGGTTGGAGGAGGTAGGCTTAAATGTGTCGAGCTGGTGTTGGGAAAAAGTGACATGTTTTTTTGATAACTCACCCCCTCACACTGTTATGAATTTAAACTCGAATAATTGTGTAGCCGCTGCTACTGATTATCAAATGATATTGTCTGTAGTCTTGGTCTCTATTTTTTTTTTGGACGATTTATCTTCATTATAAACTCTGGTCACGACAAGGTACATTAAGTACTGAAACATAAATGTATCTATGTAGACGATTTTAAATGTTTATATATATATATATATATATATATATATATATATATATATATATCATATAAAGTAGAGAATTAAAAGCGAACTTTTAGGAAAGGTAAACCCTATTGTGAAAAGTATACAGCTCAATATACCGGATAGAGCAGATAGATAGATAGAAGGATGAAAAGGAATTAGAAAAGCGACGGAGGCAGATCTTTTATCAATTCAGTTGCTCAATGCAAGGTATATTCCGCAAAAAAGCAATTTATTCAATTAATTTTTTCCTTAAGCCAGGCTTTTCAAAGATCAAAATCTTATCATCAGAGGAAATTGCTGGGATAGATAAGTTGGCAAAAGCCAAGATTTAAAATCTGAAAAAGTAAAACAAAGATTGTGGGGAAAATTCTATATATATATTCTCTCTCTCTCTCTCTCTCTCTCTGTATATATATATATATATATATATATATATATATATATATATATTTCGGCAGCATTTTCTCTGTAATACAAGTGTTGTTGAATATGACAGACAACTTATGTCTGGCTATCCTTGTGTGGATCCTTTCTATTTGCCGAATCACGGTCTTTGTTTCGGTAAGGAATTGGCTGATGGATCTGCCATAACTCTTAGTGTCCCAAGTACTTTCAGGCCTATCCGGGTCCATCTTCAGGGGAATCAGGTACATACCATGTTATTAATGTGGATATTAATAGGTAGTTTTGGCGGGAATTATATTATTAATACGGAACTAAAGTTAGAACTATGAACATTTTAGAATGTTATCACTAGTGTTAAAATTAATTCTGTTAATGGCTGTTCTTTTGGTTTTGATGTAGAGTGTTTGTTTATTATTGGTATGTTCTAATATTGTTGTGTTTTCTACTAAGAGTTTTCGAAATTAAGAGCGAGGGTAGGAATGCTAATTAGTAAGGTGCTTATTGCATCACAATATGTGTTAAATTTTCACTTGCATAAACCATTATATACCCGTGTCACCGTCGGGAACCCAGGTTCTTGTTTGTCTGTGGATAAACCCACTCGGACGCCAATCTTTAGGTTTTGATTAAAGTTTATTACAAATAGAAGAACGGTCACAGAAACCATATGAGAGATAGGTTCCTTTTGCACACATGAAAGAGAGAGAAAGACAGACAGATAGATAGACGAATAGCTCGTCCCATTACACCTAATAATATTGTGTGCGACCACCTCCTTCACATTGGGGACGGCATTCCTGACACATCTTTTCTGCTTGAAACCTTACCAGCTAAATCGATCAAAAACTTTGACCGGAATTCACATTGATTCATAGACATCCATCTGGGGTCACCTCTGATATTTAAGGTATCACTCAAACTTTTCCATTCAAATGCGGCCCCCGTTATGTAACACATGGACTCTTCCCAACACTATGAAAGAAAGAATTGCTATGATCAAGCCAGTAGCAATCTCTGATAATACGTCACTTCTGTACTATCTGTAAATACACAGTCTTTTTAATTCTACCTTTTTGTTGTCATATCTTTTCGGTTCTTTAAAGTTGCAACATTTCTGTTATGTACAGAATCACCTTTTCAAATTTCAGATGAATCAGTTCAATGGTTTTGAAGTTAACTTCAAATATATATAAGTGTATATGCAGGTGTCTTTTATACCACTTGACTAACGAGCCGGACGGTTAGAAAAGGGTGAACCTGTAAAAATGATCCCAGACTCTGTGATGAATCTTTGTTTATGCATTTACTAAAATAGTAAATCATAATCCCCTCAGAGTTGCATCAAGCAGCGAATACGTTAAACATGTTATATATAGTAAGTATTGTGATTTATTTACGACAGTAGAGTAATTTTATTTTATATATAGATACGTTTTAATCTAACATATAAAGTTATCTTTTCGGATTTTCAGAGTTAATCCATCTGGTATAGCGATACTTCATTCGGCAAGCCTAATTTATTTCGTTTTTGTCCTTCCACTACGTTATTGGCACGAATATATTTTATTTCGCTACAATTTATGTCCGAAAATGCTTATTAGAGTAGATGCATTTTCCCTTGCTCACAGAAACAGATAGTTGCGTGTAATTCTACTGAGTTTTCTCCCTTGAATAATTCAAAAATAAATTACACATTTTTATTTGTTCATTACTAGTAATCGATTAGTGTCAAGCAGTAAAACGATTTTTTTTTAATTCCATTTCACAAAATAATTTGATTACAAAATAAAAGTCACAGAAAATTAATTTCTGTTTCTTTGTAAACAAGTCAGTAATTTTTCCAGTTAATCCCGGGCAGCGCCGTGTATGTAATACTAGTTATATATATTAATAACAGAATCTGTTAACGAATTAAATCTAAGAGTCCCTATTTACTTGCTTCGCCAGGAGGGTAGGGTTAGACACAAGGTTAGTTTTTAATGTGGGGAAAAAATCAGCTCTCCAAAAAGGGGTGTTCTGAATTTGGACAAAAAAAATAGAAGGATTTCTCCTTCACAGAACGAGGACAGAAAAACTGAAGTGTAGTATCAGAACGTATACTGCACTTTGCTCCTAGCCAAAGGGCTAAGGTCTTTATAGATAGTAATGACAGCAGAATTACTATTTAAATAGCACAATAATATTTAATCTTTCAGAATTAAAAAAAATCTTTAGGAATATGCTTATACTTTTAAAAAATTTGAAATTGTTTCATTTACAGACCAACACCAAATCTTTATTATAATAAGATAAGAAAGAGATATTTTAAAGCATTTATTGTATATTTCTTTTTTTTACCTGAAAGCAATTAAATGGTAACTATATTCATCAAACCCCATTGAACCGAATCTGAAATGATTAATTAGGCAGGTCCCTTGGTTAATAATATTCAGTGTGACATTGAACTCCTCATTACTCAGCTTCCATCATAACAATTAAGAGAATAGTTTGCTTAATTATTTATTCAAAATGTTGATTAGCTGCAAACAAGTTAATTAATAGGTGACACAAGACAACAAATGCACGCCGAATACCAACTGAGGGAGCTGAAGGCCATGACAATTAAGCACACTAGAATCCTCCATTCTATAATAAAGACCAATGTGTATTTATTTGTATATTAATAAATATAAATCCGTCTCGTCTCACAAAAGATAGTGAATAAAAGAAACTTGCCTTTTTCTAGCCCTCTACTGGTGAGGGGAAGCGAGTGAACAAATAGCAAGTCAGACAACCCCCTCCGCCTGAAATAAACCCGGAAAGAAATCTCCCTCTCTAAATAAAAAGTAAACGGTTGAACTTTTTTTTCTTTTAGTCATCAGAAATTATGATAATTTTTATAAGAAAAATTACATTACTGACGTAATTTTATGATTTTATGGTAATATTAATGCGAACACTGGCAAAGCATAATCTATAAACTAGTTAAGAATGAACATTGTTTAATAAGTTAATTAGAATTGTATCTTCGTATCTTTCACTATACAGCATAATAAACAGAGAGTGAAAAGTGCACCTCTCACTTCCCCCTATTTTGTCTTTTAGTTTTCACATTTCATGAGCGATGTTTCTGATAAAGAGGAAAGAATTGCTGTTTTCTTGGTCAGCTTTTGTTTTTAGTGGGTGGTATGTGCAAATTATTAATCCTCTCATAGTATTCATCATCATCATTCAACTGTCAATCTATCCATCTCATTAACCCTTATCCTCGGATGATTTTTTGACCTTGATAAGTGGTGACTCATTAGCAAAAACTAAAAGTAATAGTCAGTGGGATGCCTGGAGTGACAGATAGCATAACGTATAATGCAATCAACAAGGTAACTGACACTACAACGGATCACATATCGAATCAGAGTTAACCACTAATGAATAACAGTAGGACCCCACTAAAGTCCAATCCTTTCACACCATGGTAGGGGCGGTGGCAATGTGGTAGTGTTAGTCCTACCTCACAACGTGGCTATGGTGAAAATGCAGGAGGAGTCAGCATCAGGATCTGTCGTCCTCTGGTCGTATTTGACTCTGCATGTGGCAAACAAAGATGTGAGAGTTACAACGTTGCTTCTGTGCAATTCTTTGTGTGTTCTCGGCCAAACCTTTTCCAACTTCGTATGCAACCGCTGAACCTTGCTGTTCTCGGTGTTGGCAGTAAAACCTTGCAATCTTGCAGGTTAACAATAGCTGCAACCAACGAGGAGGACTTCATG
The DNA here is from genome assembly GCA_963556195.1 of Sepiola atlantica. NCBI lineage: Eukaryota > Metazoa > Mollusca > Cephalopoda > Sepiida > Sepiolidae > Sepiola > Sepiola atlantica. The sequence goes on from OY744516.1 coordinate 148,715,600, forward strand.
CAGACCAGGCAATCCTGAGGCACAACTTTTGTAAGATCTATGCAGAAGTCCGACTCACTTAACAACATAAAACAACACCAACAGTAGCACTCAACAAAACATCCTAACATATGTATACGAAACATGTGAAAATACAAGCTACTCTGTCCTTGAAACTGTATTTTTTTTATAGAAATGAGGAACACTATAGGAGTATTGCGTTCGATTGCTTATTTGATACTACACTTTACTTCTTGTGATACAATGAACTGTGCCCTTCCCCCAACCAAGACGCCGAACAATGATAGGAAATGATTTATCAAGCCTCACTGTTGATTAGCGGCTTGGAGATGAAACGATCAGATCGGAGCAGATCAGGTAGAGCCTTAGCAGATGATGAGATTAGCTGACAACTTCGAGTAGCGACAATGGGGGCCTTGACAGTCTGCGACGGTGTCACACACAACCAGAGTACAACTGATATATATAAACAAGGTATTGGAGTTTGTGTTTTCTCTGGTGAGTGTGTTGTTTTGTTTTTCTAAAGTTGTAAACTAATGCACGTTACCTCGGTGACCGCTTGGACGACACGGCCAGAATGAGAAGAAGAAGATGATGAAGAAGAAGAAAACCACAGAACACACGGTTGTTGAGGGACGCACTTTGTCTTAAATCTATACAAAAAGGCAAGTTTTGAGTTATTTTGATGCTAAAACTCATAACAAATAATTTTAATATTTCAGATTTGCATTAAATTTGATCCATAGTCATTGGACAGTAATTAAGCAAGATTCCCTTAATTTCAATTTCTTAAAACCTCTTAAACTTAGCTTTAAATTTTAGATATTTTCTAGAATGAAAAGGATGTAATGTCTTTTTTATAAAAACTTGAATAAGGATTCTAGACATAAGGTTTATTAGCATTGTATGTTGTTTTTAATTTTTGTAAGGGGACATAAAATTGGTACAAAAGTGTTTTGTTCAGGGAATTAATTTTACCCGTCCTGGGACCTGTATTCTTATGGTGTATGTATAAATACAAATACAACGAATAAAGAAAGACTTTTATGTTTATAAATACGTGTTGTATTTGTTCATTTTATTACCTACGAACTGTGTATATAACGATATGTTTAATGTGGTCCTTTCTGTAAAAGTTTGATCTAATGTATCTATTATTCTGAGAACGACTGTTAAAAACAATAACCGTTGTACATTTTCATCGTAAGAATTTTCATGATGTTATGAAAATCTTGCAGATAAAAATTCCTATCATCTAAATACAGTGATTATAAAAAAATCTAAGAGAAAATAACCTAGTGTGAATAATCTTCGAGCCGTATAATTTATTTTGTCTTTTTAAAATTTACTTGTATGTAATTATAAATATTGGCACATCTGTGTTATGTAAAAGGCGTGTATGTCGGACACACTGTTACAAATGTTGTCAATTAAATTACCTGATAGAGTCAAATTATCTGCTGGTATTGAATCAGTTGCACAGTCCTCAATCACTCAACTCATTAGTGTCTTAACTCATCCCATCCTCAAATATCACATGTCACTTTGTCACTCTCAGGCTTAGTCTGAAACTCACAGTAATTTCAAATCAAGTCTATTAGTTTCACATCAAGACTATTTAATGATAAACCGTCCTTCACGGAATTAAGACATTGGGAAGTAAAATATACGCATCAATTATGTATCAATTTTGAATTCAAGAAAATAATTAGATTTTGATATGAAAAGAAGCAACAATGAACCAAAGAAAAAAACTAAGAAAAAAGTCTACCAAATTTATGTCATTTGTTGCAATGCCCAATGTTATATGCAGCTCCATTTGCTCCTACATGAGATATTATTGCTACATCTGGTCTGGTGCACCAACTGCTAGTACTTACCTCTTGAACAAGGTGCAAAAAAGAATTTCTAACCGAAAAGGTCCCACACTGTCTGCCACGCTCCAGCCCCTGTCGCATCGCCACAGTGTTGCACCCTTTGCCTGTTTAAACAAGTACTATCACGTAGTGTGCTCCAACACACTTACTGCACCTTTACCCCCTCAACATAAATACCCCCGACCCACTCGACTGGCAGCAAAATCATGCCCTTTTACTGTAGAGGTCCCTGGATGGTGCAATATTCTTTCCTCAGACCGCTTGTCTTTGGAATTCCCTCCCTGCTTTCTGTTTTCCCGACTGTACAAACCTGCAGAAATTCGTTTCTCTGACCCCACCAAAATTAAGAAATTCAAATGTAATGTTAACAAACATCTTGCTGCCCAACTCCCAACCTAGGTTGCCTCCAGTCAATCTGGCCCCTGTTACAGTAGTCCCTTATGCTTCAATGGCAATATGCCTTGTTTGGTGTAAACCAAAGTAAAACAAAATTGTAAATGCTTTTTTTGGGGTATGAATTTCATATGAGACAAACGCTTTATTTATTATTATTTATTAGTTAACGGTTTAGCTCGGTTAACTTCCTTAGTTACTTTACCTTAAGTAACTCTTGCGTGAGTCTATCTGATTTACTTAGGGGCTCTAACAACCCGAGCAAATGTATGCACCCTCCTGACGCGAATATTTGATAGTGTAATCACAGTAGTGTACAATCCTGGACACAATTATTGACACTCATGAAATTTCATTACATAATCTCCCCTGATGTAAGCGACTTAAGATCGCCTGTGCCGTTCATAATGGCTACTCTAACTGTGATAAAAGCAGATAATTGCTTGCACAGGAAAACTTGGAATCAGGCCATAAAAACAAATGAAAGTGACGCTGGTTGAAAGAAGACTTGGGCCCCAAAAGAGTTGTATCTGCGAATCTTACAGGTCTATTAAAGGATATCCTTTTTTCAACAGTATACAATGTTATTAAGAAGTGGGCTAAGCATAGAACTGTCAAAAATCTCTTTGTTCGCAGGGATAAAACAAAACTTGGCTTTGGTTAGTGGTGACTCTGTATCATTAAAATATTATATTCTTCAATTCTTATGAAATCACGTTCAAAATTTGTTTAAAAATATAAAAAATATTGATGAGTCTTCTAACTACTATTGAAATTATTTTCCTTTAATTTATTATTGCCTAAAACTGTAATAATATTTAGATGCAGGTGTTTAGAAAAATGGAGTTAGATTGGAAATTTCCCACATAAGTTTAAAAGTATGTAAGAGAAATGAAAATTCCATTAGCACTTAAGAGTAGAACTAGAGATATGTGTACAAGAAGGTGAATCATGAGCGGAAGTCTGAAATTACACGTAGGGAGGAAGAAAAAAACTCTTTCTACTTGGCAGATAAACTGATTGTGTTCAGTCGCAGTTTTTCGAAGCTCTGTCTTTGTTTTGAGTGATGGGAAACTAACAGTGCTGTGAAAGAATGAAAGCATAAAACATCTAGGAACATGATCCATGGAGAAACATTTGCGGGAGTTTTTTTAGTTTTTTTATATTGTGCATAATTACATCTACACGGTCAGAGAAAAAGATGGAAACTTCGACTACCACCTCACCACTGTGACTATGGATAAAGTGGACGTACCGTGAGGATTGAGAAGGACGTACTGTGTAACTTGGAAAACACCCCACCTACAAAACTTTTAATGTTAGAGTGTACACAGCTGTTCGAATATGTATGCTTTATACTACTTAAGAAAGTATTTGAACACACAATAAATTTTCATTTGATTTCAATTATATTTTTTTTTTTAAGATATTAGAGAATTATTATATTATTGCAAGAATTAGGAGTGGATGGAATAAATTTAGGGAACTTCTTCCATTACTAAAGAGCAGAGCATTGCCTCTGTCAAGCAAGGGAAGAGTCTATCAAGCATATGTATGCAGTGTAAGGATGTATGTAAGTGAAACCCAGCCAGTGAGAGTTGAGGACATGTATTGCATAGAGAGAAATGATATGAGAATGAACGATGCAATGTTTATGTAATGTGAGTCTTAAAGACAGGCTTAGTTCTGATGACCTCAGAGGAAAATTAAATCTAGACAGTATAAGGGGATGCAGAGGAGTACCTTCGTTGGTATGGCCACATTGAAAGAATGGATGAGAGTTCTTGTGTTAGCAGATGTAGAACAGTTGAGGTAGCAGGTTCAGATCACAAGGAAAGGCAAAAGAACATTGGAAGAAGAGATAAAAATAGATGTGAGGGAAAGAGAGATCATATAAAAACCTGTCCAGAGATAGGTTACTTTGGAAGTCAATTTCCTAAAGCCATCCAACGCATGACAGCATGTAAAACGAACGTTAGCCCGATGATGATGATGCTGCTGATGATGATGATTCTGCTGATGATGATGTGATGCAGGATTAAAATAAAATTCAATTTTATTGTATCCTAATGAAAACAGAAAAACCATGTTGCAAATGCAGCTGTTTGGCACACTACTATTATTTTGGCTGTTTTTTTTAAGATAAAAAATTGAAGAAGATGTCATCGATATAAATCTGAAACAGTGTTTTCACATCTGCGTCACATTCTTATACATGTACATTTCATCTGATTTTTGCTATACAGGTAGAAATATGATTTCAGGTAAAAAATAAAAACCCAAAACAACAAATCGTATAGATATGTTTAAGTAAAATTTTCAGAAAGCTGTCATTTTGTACTTTTTCATTCAATATTTTCTTAGCGAGACAATCGTTGAAAATAAGGAAAAATAACTAAGAAAAAGAAAGACGAAAATATGGGAATATAAAATGCAAATGAATGTGGAAATTCTTAAAATTAGCATTTCAAATTAATTCCACATGACCCAAAATTACCCTTTAGCCCACCACTCAATTGATACACTTTCCCCACAGAAGGCCCACACAACACACACACACATATGTGAAATATCTGAATTTTCAAATGGAAGGTTGTGTCCATATTATACTCCCTAAAATCCTTTTTAAATACTCCAAAGAAACTAAAATTTGGGGATATTTATTAATTGATGTCTAATACCTATTATTAAAATTTCACAAAAGTCAGATGTATCTGAATTTTCACGAAGGGCTTATACCCCCTTTTTACTCCTTTTGCATACAACTAAATTAAACTAAATATGTACTACATTAGTTATAAATATATATTACATTAGTTATAATATCGTACGGATTTTCCACCATGCCATTTTGATGCAGGTATTACATAACATTGCAACATTGTGTAGATAAATAGATATATGTGTGTATGTAAAAAAATGAATGAATAAATAAATATATATATATATGTGTGTGTATATATTGTATTAAATGTTAAACTATTTAATCAGTTCCACCATTATGTTTCATTTTGTTCCAACTTGTGTATATCCTTCACACCATTGCATTGTATTGCCTTCTAAGTATCACATTTCTATATACTACATTTGAACCATTTAAGCCGAGTAGCTCTGTTCTAGAATTCATAATGATCGGTTAAATAGTTTACGAGTAAATGCTATACATACAAATATATAAGCATATACACATACCTAACTTTATATAGATAGAGATTAAAAAGAATAATTACCTTGCTGCAATTTTTTACCGAATGAAATATCCTTATCAAGAATGAATCGAAAATAATTTCAAATTTCACATTTTTAAAACATGTGATCGTCTGCTCATTATCTTTGTCCGCTTTCGGAACTTGATTTCAACACTGACCTTAGTGTCAATCGTGTGTTCTTTGGTCAGTGCTGCAACAGAAGGATCCGTCTCTCCAAACAAAACCACAACACCAGTTTAAAACAAGTAACAATGTTTTATTTTGTGAAGCTACAATTATATTTGGTTTTTCTACTAAACGACAGTCACTTCTTGCGAGACAACAGGCCTGAATAAACAAACATATCTTCTAACTGAACACAAATAGTCCATCAGCTTAGAGGCCAAAGGCCTGCCCCTCTCTTAAAACCAGAGAAACACAACTGATCCCCTCTGCCACACTGCTGGAATATATATAGAGACATAATTTGGATTATGCCGTGAGACCACACGAGCTGTTAATCTATAGACATAAAAAAACTGACTGTGAGGCCCAGCATCTGGTATGAACATTAATCTTGGAAAATCTCAAGTTGTTTATAATCAGGACATTACTGCTTTAAATACGTCACCAATTTAGTGGGTGGTCTCTCTTCTCTTAGCTAAATATTTCTCTCATTGCAGGCCTGTCGTATGCATGCATTGCAACTATACACCCCACTAAAAATGCAGCATTGCTCATGTTTACAGTAGAATATATAACTTAAAGCAATTTCGGCTCATTCTGCCTTACCAGTTTCGAAGCATTTGCTTAATCAACCAAAGCACATTTATTTGCTGTTTACTCACCAAGTCACTTCTGTCTATTATTCTTACTGCATGTTTTTGGTACTAATACAGTTTTTGACTCATGCTGAAATCGACTTTTCGTCGGCATGTTCCGGCAGTTTACATAAACAGCCGCAAGATGCTAACAAGCTTAGCCAATCAGATTGCAGCAGACGACAATATGCAATTATGAATTGATTAAATCGTATAATTCATTAAGTTTAGACAATTGATTAAAGCAATTGAATTTTGTTTTAGGACACACGATTCAGTCTCCTGAAGGACTAAAAAATGTTAAAAAAGATTTTTTTACCCGAGCTCCTAACCCTAAAAACAATGTAAAAAACTGTCTTTCTTTTTAACCCTAACCCTAAATCCTACCCCCCAAATGTAAAATAATGTGAGTTTTTTTTCACCCTACCCTAAACTAACCCTAACCTAGCAGTCTTTGTTCAAAAGTTGTACAAGTACGAAAAATTTAATGATAATAATAATTAAACAAACCATAACTTTCTCGTGAAAAAAAACTTTCCTGTAAAAAAAAAAATATTATAACAGTTTCTACGTCAAAAATTAAATACTTTTTCATCAAATTTTACATACGGTGACTGTTTTTTTCTTGCTTTCAATGTTGTTTCATTATGTTTTCTTGTTTGATAGTGTCGCCTCATTTTGATTTTGAGGCTCGTTCGTTTCATTCAACATCTTCCGTTTATGTAAACAGCCGGAAGATGCCGAGGAAAAGTCAGTTTAAGCATGATCACAAACTGTACCATATTTTTTTGTCCACTCACGTTTTTGCTTTTATCGTCGCTATTACTGTCGCTTCCGTCTCTCTCTTTCTCTGCTTAATAACAGTCAAAGGTAATAAAACTAGCTATAAAATAGAAGATTGGAATAGTCCATTATAAACATCAATGCACAGTATAAATTCTATTCAACCCATAGCTGGAGAGAGAAAAAAAAAGTATTCATAGCAAATGAAGAGACTAATTTTGTATGTTGTCTTTTTATATTTTCAAATTTAACTTGCTTTGCAAACTCACTTTTCCTGATTCAACAATCTAACTCAAAATCAATGGGTGACCCAACGAGTCTAGTGGGTATATATATATATATATATATATATAGTAAATTATGAAAATATATTTATGGCAATTAAGCTACACAGAGGCTCCCGCGTTTTATCCCCGGGGGGAGTCTTCAGGCTAAAATGCATGGAGTTAGTTTTGCCGGGTGTCTTTATATACACGGCTAGCTAGTTATTCAATCAGATTCTTTGTTGTTCTCTTAGCCAATCGTTTGGGCTTCTCACGAACAAAGGTCTGGTTAGTTTTACTTCTTATTTCCTGTTATATTGTTCTGTTTGCCATAGAGTGGCCTATATCCTGTTTCTTTGTTGTGTCAATATAATGGGTGAGCTCATTTTAACATGTGGTTCCTTGTATTTCTATTTTTGGTTTTCGTTTATATATATATATATATATATATATATATATATATATATATATATATATATATATATATATATATATATAACAACATTGATTGGTGTTACTCATTAAAGGTGTGATATATCTTTAAACTGAAGCCAGCGCTTCTAAATTCTTGAAAATCCTGTCTATTTCAGTCAACGTTCCTAGACAAGAGAAACGGCATATCTCTCGTCTCCAATTAATCAACGCTCTCTTATTCGCGAATGAAGAGACAAAAAGGCACAAAGAGAAGAGGAAAGATTACAGACGTGCTTAACTAGTTTTCTTTGATCTCAAGGCTTCACTGTGAAACTTTTAATTTGATCAGGTTAATGAAATCACAATCTGAGAACCCAGTGGAAGAGAGTAAGGAAAAAGAGCTCAACACCGATGATGATGATGATGATGATGATGATGATGATGATGATGATGATGATGATGATGATGATGATGATGATGCCCTAAAACTAATTGCAATTTGAAGGGATGCTGGCACTAACCAAATGAAATAATTGAGTCTATTTCAAAACACTTCAAGAATTAAAACCATTTCTTTTTTTTATTATTCCACTGTGCAGGATTAAAAATAAATTTTAAAAATACGAAGGTTATAAAAAGGAATGGGGATCGGGGTAGGCGAGAATGAAGATTAAGTGGAAATTTTGGAAATATACACCGCCTTCTCCTGGCTTTGGTCTGCTTCTTCTTTATGTTTAATGGTTTGTTTTATATGAAAGAAATCCTCTAAATTTCTAATCTCTTTTAATTCCGTTGTTTTCAATCAAGTTAACACAATAATGAAACAGGAAGGAGTGGCAGAGAAAGACGCCACGTTTCCTCTTCAATAGAGTTAAAAGCATGCCAACAATGTTTCATGTATCACACCGCATTGAGACTGATTTGAACTCTTAACCTTGAGTCCCTATTTACCTGCTTCCCCACGGAGGAGGGTGGCAGAGTTAGACAGAAGGTATGTTTTTAATGTGGGGAAAAGAGACACTGTGGATTAGGACAGAAATTAAAATTGCCTCAGTCTAGAAGGATTTCTTCTCTGGCCGAGGACAGAATAGACTAAGTGAAACATCAGAACAGATCTTACACTTTGTTCCTAAATGTTGTTAGTACTGTTTACAGAGAGTATCTTTTAGTTGATAGATCATATCATAGATTGGTATTGAACATGAGGCCCTAGAGCCGTCACTGGTTGAGCAGATGAAGTGTAATATTAAAACAGATGATAGACTTTGTTTCTAACCAAAAGCCAAAAGCAATATTCAAATTTGGCTCAAGCTATGCTTTGAAATTTCACATTTTCCCTATCCTGAGTATGGTTGGTGAGGCCCTAATTTGGGATATTTGGAGAGTGTGACGTCACCACTTATTTGTGATTATTTCCAAGTCAATGCCTGAGTGATAGTACCTGTCAGGGTCCAATTTATGGGTCCAATAAAAGTAGAAATCCTGGATGTATTATAAAACGGTATCCAGTGGTGAGGCCTCAATTTGGGAGCTTTGGGAAGTGTGGAGTTACACTTTAGATATGACTACTCCCAGGTCCACCCTGACTTGGAGTGCTAGTATTCGTCTATGGATTAAATAGGTTTATTATTTACCGGCCCATTTGGCATAGTAGTTTGAGTTTTCGCTAATGGGGATGGAAGACCGGGGTTTAATCCTTGGTTGTGTCTTACAAAAGACTAAAAAAATGGTACTTTATGCCTCCTTGCTAAACACTGAGCATTATAAGGAGAGTAGAAAGTGGATATTGTGTTTACGTTCGGCATCCTGTAACTCTCGTTTCTCTGATTTGGTCCTTTAGTCCTCACATTCCATGAGCGATGTTTCTGACAAAGTGGGAAGAATTGCTGTTTTCTGGGTCGGAATCTATCAATCTAACACTTATCGTTGGCTAGTATTTGACCTTGAAATGGTATTTTTTGACTCCTTACATCAAGTGGCTTCATGCCTTGTCTGGAGCGATTTCTATACAACTATAAAATAAAGAATAGGCTGAGAATGAAGGATAAATGGGACACTCTAGGGAAATGAATGCTCCCTTATATCTAGGGTAAATAGCCAATGGAAAGGAAGCCTCCAGGTAACTCTCGACTAGGTTCGATCCATTTATTTATTTTATATTCACGGACTATTTATTCAAAAAATATACTTATTTATCTACAAACTATTCATATACAATATATACATCAACAATGCTTGACATGCCTAAAAATCCAACAGCCAACTAACCTAGTGCCTCTAAGCAAAACGATTAGCTAGAAAATTCAATCCAGGTTTAAGTGCTTACTAAGAAGATTACTCAAAACTATTGGGGATCCCGTGGAAATTTCACACTGCATTCTACATAAATCTGTATAATTTACTGTTAAAAATAACATTCCTTATGAAATAACAAATTTCTGTCAGGATCAATATTATTAAGAAGAAATGACTCTTTCTTCTTCCATTAAAATAATTATCATAGTCAGCTCAATATTCTTTAAATAAATAAAACGAATATGTCTCTTTTTTCTGTATTTATTTAAAATTTTAGCAATTTAATTATTTTTAAAATAATAAATACTCTCTGTCTTCTAACTTTAAAAAATAATTCTAAACTATATTCTTCCAAGCAATAAAACGAATGTCACTTTTTAAAATGTATTTTTTTTTCAAATTGTACTGTTCGAGTCGACATAATTTGATTTTGGAACAATTCATTTTAAAATGAGTAAAGTCAGAATTGTTTAGCTTAGCGATTTCAGATTAATGACCAATCACCCTATTGGCTAATTGGACGAGCTCATTTTTCTAAGTGTGTCTGAAAGGTAATAATAGACGTACAGTCATAGAATGCCTTAACATATTATTATATAAATTATGCGGGTAAAAAGATGTTTGTCTGACTATTGTTTCTTTTTCTTGAAATGTCCGAAAATAATTATTTAGATTCGCTTTAATCAGTATCGTAACACGAAAAACATTCTTTGATTTGTTACTGTGCATGTGTGGTAAACTGGCTGAAATTTCCACCCCTTTGAAAATTCTTCCAATGTTAAACGTGAAAAGTTATATTCCATACAAACTATATAAGTTGTATAAATAAAATTCCATTAAAATTACATAATTCTCTGATTTTTAGTGATTTAACAATAATTAATAAATAGTGTTGCTCCTATTTACTTGACTCCCCACAAAAGCAGAGTTAGACATAAAGTCGGTTTTTAATGTAGGTAAAAATTCAGCCCCCCCAAAAAGGACACTCTGAATTTGAACAAAAATGAAAATAGCCTCAGTCTAGAAAGACTTCTCCTTCTCTGGCCGAGGACAGTATAGAATAAGTGCAACATCAGAACAGATATTACACTTTGTTCCTAAATGTTGTTAGTACTGTTTACAAAGAGTAATCTTCTAGTCAATAGGTTGTATCATAGATTGATGTTGGGTATGAGGCCCTAGAGTCGTCACTGGCTTTGGGGTGAAGAAATTGTGGTTACTTTTCCTAAAAGTATGAGTGAATAACCGAAGAGAATATGCCCAATCACCTTTGAACAGTAATATAAAAGGATTGAGAACTATGATTAATTCACAGGACGACATGACAGATATTTGTTGACATTGGACTTGGAAAGACATGAATTTCGTCAGTAGGAAAAAATTCTCACGGGAACGTGTTCCACAGGTGGGAAGTTATTTGAAATACGCGTTGTTCATGGAAGTTCCGTTTGATTTTAGGTACACAGAGGGAGAAAGGAAAGTTCTTTGCAGTGTTGGTAGCAAAACAAGTTCTTGTTGGGTAATCAGAGCTTGAAGATTAGTCGAGAACCTTCCATGGAAATATCGGCAGAGCAGGGAAAGACTAGAAACGTCTCTTCTGTGATAAAGGAGCTACACTGAAGAAAAGAGATTGTCTCCCACTAGATTACTTAGTCGATTCTGTACTCTGTCAAGGCAAGATGAGTGATCTGAGCAGTACCTCCCCAGATGTGGTAGCAGTATGCCATCTGAGCAGTACCTCCCCAGATGTGGTAGCAGTATGCCATCTTGAACCGAATCTGACTGTTATACAGGTAGAAGATTACATCAGGAGTCAGGTATTTTCTAGAACGGTAGAATGATCCTACCATTTTTCCAACGACTTTAGCAACGGATTTGATGTAAGACTTCCATTTCAGGTGTGGAGTGAAAGCCAATTCTTGGAGCTTGTCAAAATAAGGGGATTCCTCAGGGTGAGAGCAACTCATTTTAACTCAGGCAAAGTGAGGATTCGTGCGTTGGTGGTAAAAGGAGAAAAGCTAGGTTTTAGAGGTATTAGAAGTAACAAACCACTTTTTCCCAATTGCACCACTATTGCTCTAAATCAGAGGAGAGATTAACTGCAAGATTTTAACCATCAGTGCTCTTTGAAGTTCTGCCGAAAGCAAATTATACGTCATATAAGTAAAACGATAATATCTGTTTTTTAATCTGATTTCCCTATTAATTTGTTAAATCCAGAATTTAAATTGCTCCTTTAGATTTTAAGTGAGTGCCAAGGACAACACCCACCAATGCCGACACACAAATATTCTTTTAAAATCATAGAATTAGGTCAGTAATTTAATTTTTTATATATAAATTATTATTATTATTTCTGATGAGCTGAAGAAAAAAAATACACTCAAGGTTGACATTTTATTTAGAGTGACGGATTTCTTTCCGAATTCATTTCAAAAAGCAGAGTTTTCTGACTTACTATTTGCTTTGTTGACAACACTCCAACACCACTTAAAAGGATTTCATCTAGACGCTAGCAGAAGGCACGTTTCTTACTCACTAAATTTTATATGACGGAACGGATGTACTATTTATGTAAAAATATATAAATGAAACACATTGGGCTTTATTATATTGTGAAGGTATATATAAGGAATTGAACACTGTAAGTACAAACTCAATTTGTTTTCTTTCAGAATTGTTTAGATTAGTCATTTTTAAGAAGTGAAACTCTTATATAAACCTATTAATATAGACAACTACTGAATAATAAATGTATATTATAAAAATACTGTGAAGCAAACAAAACTGCATAGATTGCAAAAGTCTATACAACTTTCTAAATTAGATTTCCAGAAACTATCATTCAAAAATAATATATATATATATATATATATATATATATATATATATATAAAGAGAGAGATTGATATACAGAGAGATGAAGAAATGATTAAGCTGTGTTAAATATGACACCTGTTAGAAATCCTAATCAAGCTGATCATCGCAAGGTGCCATTCTGCAAAAATGGTGAGGGAATTGACTTGCAGACAGACAATGTTGACAGAATGGAATCCAGCCAAGCCGTGTCCGCATTCTATTTCCCCAGAGGACATCCTGTCACTTTGAAAAATATTTCCATCTATAAATATGTCAATGCAATAAAGATTATCTGAGTAGTTCAAAATTAGCTGGAATTATGTCGAGCTATTGCGTCCGACAGGGGACATCGATACATAGCGAGAAGAATTCAAAACATATTGTTTGGACTAAGATACATAAAAGTCTGCACGGAAAGAATGGTTTGATTTATAAAAGAACTATTTTAGGTGCTGTAAGTGAAAAAGTAGCTTTAATATGGGATAATCACGTTGACACACCGGTTCTCGCTATATCATCAAAGTTAAGCAACGTTGAGCCTGGCGAGTACCAGATAGGCGACTATCTAGAGAAAAATAGACACTGTGTGTAGGAAGACGGCGAAACTTCCATGCAAAAAAAAATACAGACCTGAAAATACATTTAACAAGTACTTCAGTATAACCTTCTAAGCCAAACGTGTGTTGACACAACAAAACAGCCTATGCGGAATTTCTGTACACAATCACGTGGCGAAGCTCTCCGGAGAGAAAGTATGCAATTTGTTTTGTTTTTTTCGTTCTTTCGTTTTTGTCTTATGATGCTTGCTATCTATCTATCTCTCTATCTCTCTATCTCTCTATTTCTCTTTCTCTCTCTCTCTCTCTCTGTCTCTGTCTCTCTCTCTCTCTCTCTCTCTATATATATATATATATATATATATATATATTAAAATAAACATAGTTTTTAGGCAGTAAATCATTACTAATGCAAGCCTCGTTGAACATTACGGAACTTTCTATTTGTAATTTTTCTTAATTTCTCGACGCGGCGAGCGAGTTTTCTATTTTCCGGAGTTAAGTTGAATATTGTGGCTCTGAGTGTTGTATCGACCATCTCTCGAGCGCTTTCGAGCTCTCGATCGTCATCAGGAGGTTGTGTCTTATCGTTAGTCTTGGGCTGTCAGCCTTTTTATAGTTTTTTTTTTAATTATTGAAAACGGATTGTGCGTTAGTGCCAGTATTAAATGCTATTTTATTCATGTTAGGTCACATTTATTTTAATGTAGAGGGCTTCGAGGATTTTAAGTCTGTGTGTGCAATTATTTTTATGGATTATTTTGGTCTTAGTTATTAGTATTTTTCTTAGTTCTGCGAATCGTACAGTTTTTTTGGGGAGGTGGCACTGCTATCGTTTAGGTGGTACGTAAGACGTCAGGAGAGGGTTGTAGTCGTGCGGCCAATATAGGTGCTGTATTTGTCTGTTAAGGTCTAAGAAAACATTCCTCGAATGGGCATTGGAACGAATACAGTACGTTTGTTTTGTTTAGGGGGAAGTTAGTGGTCTTATTAATTTTGATTATTAAGTTAGAGGGTTTAAATTTTGTGTAGTAAATTGTTAATTTTGTTTTTTGGTGTTGTTTAGTAGGTTTAGTGTATCGGTTTATTATGTTAGTTATAGGTTTTTCATCAAGTTAGAGTGCATTTCGTTGTTGTAGTATAGGAAAAAATGTCATTTTTATTGTGTCTTTTTGTCTGATCCTTTTGGTGTAGGGAGGTTAGATATAGTTTTATTTGTTGTCAACGATTCTATTGGGGAAATTCTTATTCACTAGGGTTTGTTTTATGTTGGTTAGTTCTTTGTAGAATATTTTTTTAAATGAAGATATTGTGTGTGCGCGGTGGACGAGGTTTTTTATTAAGTCGATTTTATATTTATGGGGCCATTCGCTGTGGTAGTTGAGCAGATTGGGATTATTGTTCGTCGGTTTTTAATATGTGGATGTTATGTATGGCTTAGGGTTGTTAGAGTCGATTATTACGTCTAGGAAGGATATTTTTGTTAGTATTTAGTTCATGCGTGAAGGTGAGTACTGAGTGCGTTTGTTGGAGTTTTGTTATATATATATATATATATATATATATATATATATATATATATATATATATATACATATATATATATGGGGTAAGGTACACGATAAGTCATGAAAATGAAATGCCGTGGTAGAAAAAATGTGCACTTTAACCTGTTTTCCGTTTGTCATTTTTCACACACACACACACACACATATATATATATATATATATATATATATATATATATATATATATGGATGTGTTACTATTTCATATATATACATTTGGGAATATTTCTGTCGAACTTGGGAATCTGGACGGAATTTCGAACGGAACCCTTTATGTAATCCACAGGGTAGCATGCTCTCGTTCCGTCAGCCATGACTGGGAGAACTCTTCAGTAATTCGCAATTCTTCGTATCGCCCATCACTTAAAACTATCACTTAACACTAAATTGTACTTAGTACTATACCCACTGCACCACGGGTCCTTGCAAACAATACTCGTATTAATTTTGGGAGCCTTCAACCTATTCTTGTTTTAATATGCAGTCTTACTACTTATCATTATATATCAATACATTTTTACTACATATCACTATCTGTATGTATTATATATATATATATATATATATATATATATATATATATATTATAACCTTTTCTATTATTTATTATCAATAGTTCTCATATTGTATTAAATTCTATTCTAGTTCTGCTTTGTAAGTTATTATCGCCCAACATGTGTGCTGCTTCTTTGGGTCGTCTTACTCTCCACCGTTTTTCTCTCTATATAATTTTTACTTCGTCCCATAAGAGTAGATGGTTTCCCTTTTCCGTCCATATGTGGTCAGCCATACACGACTTTTCACTATCTCTATGTATTACGCCTTTCTGATGTTCTTTTAGCCTTACTTTCCGTGGACGACATGTTTCACCTTTGTATATTTTCCCACACTTACATGGGATCGCATGCACACAGTTCTTAGTCATAGATTTTTCCGTAGGGGGTCTGACTTTTGCAAGATGCTTTCAGAGAGTTAAGTCGCCCCTGAATACTACCCTGATGTCATATAAATTACATATTCTTTGGATTTTTTCAGACAAGCGGTATGCAAACTGTGGTGAGTTTTCGGGTAGTGTCCTTTGGTGTTTGGTCTAGAGTTCTTGGAGCTAATGTCGTACTCTCTGAATAGTTGTTTCAGTGGAGGGTTTCTCTCAAGCTGTCCATCTCATGTTGATATGTTTTGCTGTTACTACATATTGTTTTTACTCGATGTTGTAGGCAGCGGACGATCCCTTTCTTTACATTATATGGATGGTGGGAGTTGAAATTTAGACACTGTTCAATGAAAGTTAGCTTTCGATATACAGATGATCTAAACCCCTGATCAGTTCGAGTTATCAGGATAATTTGTTATTATGTTCCTTTTCCATCGTGAACTGTATAGATGAACGGATAGAGTTCACATGGTCTAGTAATATTTGAACATCTTCCTGCTGAGGCCAGAATATGGATGTGTCATCCACATATCGTAGCCACATTGTTGGCTTTAGTAGTGTCATTTCCTCTAAGTATTCCATGTATACATTGGCCAGTACTGGGAACAATGGTGATCCCATAGCTATACCTTCTTCCTGACGGTATATATCAGATCCTATCATGAAGTATGTGGTTTCTACACAGAAGGTCAACATCTCCATTAGATTATCGATTGGAATACAAGTGCATTCTTTCAGTGAGATATCTGAAGTCAGCTTATCCCGTACATCTAAACTCACCATCTGGTTGATTTTTTTTCCGGTTAATTCTTGACATATGATGAAGATTTACCTGTGAGTTGGCTGATTATATCTATCAGGAACCGGCTCAAGGGATGGCATGCTAAACCTCGACCACTCATAATGGGCCTTAATAAAATACTGTTTTTGTGAATCTTAGGAACGCCGTATAGGTGTATTAGCTTGTAATACTGAACTAGCTGTCTGTATTTTGCAGATAGTATTTGGTCCTTGTTTTTACTTACCGTCCAGATTCCCGAGTTCGACAGAAATATTCCCGAGATCAAAAAGATACACCTGAAGAATATCGGAGGTTACAGCGGCCGAAATGTCATTAAAATAACACTTCAGATGAGAACAATAGTCCGAATAATCTAAATCATACAAATTATTAATCCTCATCTAAAAAATTCAGAAACACAGTATAAAACTACATGAACTTATATTAACTAGTGCAATCAAATGCAACCAAACTTTAGATTAGAAAAATCATTAATAAATATCGTACACCTATACGTATCTCGAATTGACAATAGCAACAAAATTAAACTAGCTGTTTACAACAAGAAATTTAAGATCCAAAATCTTGTAGTTAAAAACAACTGCTCCCCAACCAATAAAACATTAATAAAAATAACGTTGTTTATAACTTCTAGTGCTCTCTTGCAGAATGCAATTCCAATAATAATAATCATAATAATAATAATCATAATAATAATAATAATCATAATAATAATAATAATAATAATAAAGCTAATAACTACATTAATTTATTTCATGTTGACACCCAATTAGATTGTTAGAAAAATTGAAAAAAATGTATAATCAAGCTGTAGAATTATGTTATGTTTAACAATGTTTGCTTACATGAAACAATGCTGTCTAAATGCACAGACACACAATATATATATATATATATATATATATATATATATATATATATATATATATATATATATATATATATATATATCAGCACTGTTCGGAGATATTAAAAACAGACTGTCACTTGGCTATAAGAAAGATTCGATTACGCTTGTCGAACCCTCTAGATAGTCTGATGTTTACAGCCCGATGCATTTAGACATAAATATAACTTAATTTCTTGTTCATCACGTGATAATGTTCGATAGAGTCAAAACCTAAAGAGTTTTGTTTGACTTTGTGAACCGGGTTCGCACCTTGTGATTGTCTGAAATTGTTACTTCCTACACTGATGAGAGTGTAAGCTCAAAACGCCGGCGTATGTAGGTATACATAATTTAATATTTCTTGGTAAATATTGCTATATATATCTATGGAGAGTTTGAATTACCTACTAGACACCATCCTCGAGTGTCTTCGGTCTCTCTGTACAAGAGTTTGTCAGGATAACCTGACATGAGGATACTTCCTCTACAAGTAAACCCTGACCAAATATTAAAAATAACATAGTATTTGAAGCCCAAATAAGATCCTCTCGACAAGGCTATATACTGGCTCATACGAGGAATGGTGTACCTTCTCCAAGTTATGTTACTTCAAGTAACATCACTTAGCTGGATACTCAACCAGCCTAGATGAATTCTTGTCCTGGAATCCGGTAAGACAAAGAGACTACAAAAAAGATATACTATAACATAGTTCATGGGTCAATTGAGGAGAGGAAAATTAATTTTATTAACTTCTTTATTTAATAACTCAACGCTTGACCGGTAAAGGAGAACATCAATGGAATATTCGAATATCTATGTATCTCATATAGAGATTAAGTTTTAGCCCCAGGAAGGGGTCACTTGATTTCTGAGATCCTCAACTGAAGTAACATGAAACAAAAAGGATATATATGTATATTAGGGGAGGTCGATTTTGAAACTGTAAATTATCGCACTCGAAGAAAGTTGCCAAATAATGTCAAAAGTTACCACAAGAAATATTTTTCTTCAAAACTTTGTATTTATTTGAGCATTGCAACTTTAAGATCAAATAAATCGAGATTTTTTCTCACAGCCTAGATTTCACCGGCAGATGTGTCGCCTTAAATTAAACCCGGGTTTTAACAAAAAAAAGTAATACATTACTTAATAATAAATATTTTAAAGTTTATTATTATTTTTCTTAAGAAATTAAATGTACATATTCAAATTAAAAAGGAATAAAACACTATAATATTTAATGTTATATATAAATAATTATTTGTTTACATAGGCGTTTTATTTATTGGATATTTTTTATGGTATTCACCGGTTGAAAATTCATCGGGCGAATTTGAGTTCCCGTGTTGATTCTGTGTTTTGTAAACACTGTTTACACATTTAATTATCACAAATATATATTGAATTGTCGAGCACTGGCTTATCTAATCCCACTTTCCCGACCTTTTGTCACACCTTACCTTGTGGGAGTTAGATAAATAAAAACTAGTTCAGCCAGGGGTTTTTACCCCACCAAATAAATCGGTATCGTCCGGCCCTTTGGGTCTGGATTCGCGCCCGTCTATTGGGGCTTGTCCGCCCTGTGCAGTTCTAGGAGGTGCAACTCCCAGGTTTTGCCTTCCCTCTTTGGGGAGGAGTAAGTTTATTGCTAACTGTCTGAGGCGGCCCTACCGGGGAATGCCGACGAAGCTGCCCAGGCAATTTTTAAATGGCCAGAGTGCTCACCTCTCGAGCACTGGCTTTCTCATCCCACTTTCCTGACCTTGTGTCAATCTTACCTTGTTGGGGGTAGATAAATAAAATCTAGTTCAGCCAGGGGTTTTTACCCCACCAAATAAACCGGTATCGTCCGGGCCTTTGGGTCTGGATTCACGCCCGTCTATTGGGGCTTGTCCGTCCTGTGCAGTTCTAGGAGGTGCACCCTCCCAGGCTTTGCCTTCCCTCTTTGGGGAGGAGTAAGTTTATTGCTAACTGTCTGAGGCGCCCCTACAGGGGAATGCCGACGGGGCTGCCCAGTCAATTTTTTAATGGCCAGAGTGCTCACCTCTATAGCGCAGGCTTATCTAATCCCACTTTCCTGACCTTGTGTCACATCTTACCTTGTTGGAGGTAGATAAATAAAACTATTTCAGCCAGGGGTTTTTACCCCACCTAAAATATATGTATTGGAGTTGATTGGAGAATGGATAAGGACACATTGATGTATAAGGAAATTGTGGATGAAAATAGACAGAGAATTATGAAAAAAACTAAGGGACCAGAACACCATTTAACTTTTACAAAAGAAACACCATGTGAAAGTAAATATCTGACACATAGAGTTCTTCCTAATAGTGGTGCAACAGGTGCTGTTCATGCAGATCAAGTGGTGGATGTTTTGCATGAATTCCACAGTGAGAACAGTATCAAGGCTATACTTGTTGACAACACTAATACCAACACAGGTTGCGAAGGTGGAATGGTTGCAATTTTAGAAAAAAAACTTTTTAAAATCTTCACACAATTGGTTGCTCTTTGCATCATAATGAACTACCTTTCAGAGCCCTTTTTAAAAACATAGATGGTTGCGCAAAGGGCCCTACAACATTCAGTAGCCCTCTGGCGAAATTATGCTCAAATGATTGCCATGATTTACCCCAAATATCATTTTCCACTATTAGCAATCCTCTAGAGTCAATTTTTAAAATTGATGAAATACATGATCTTAGTTCTGACCAAAGACTCCTTTATGAATACACAGTAGGTATTTCTAGAGGTAAGGTTGACTCTAGATATGCCTCCTGGAAAATTGGTCCTTTAAACCAAGCAAGATGGTTAACTTTGGCCATCAGGCTCATGTGTTTATGGACTCGTGGTGCATACCCACAAAGGCACACAACAAAACTACACTATGTAGTAAATTTTATTGTAAATGTGTATGCCACTTCTTGGTTTGAAATTAAAAGAAATAGTAAATTCCACAATCAGTAAGTGCACATTTTTAATATGATCCAGAGGATTAAGGAGCAGCCTCAGGAAATCCAAGATATCACATTTAGAAATATACAAGGTAATACATTTTGTTTACTGCCTGAAAACTTTCTATATTCCATGGTTAAATCTGAGGAGATTGAAGTAAGAGAAGAAGCTTTAAAAAGAATTTTGGCCATTAGGTAAGTAATATTTATTCATATATCTCTGACTCAATTATTTATTCCAATTTATAGAATGATTTTTAAAGATTTTATCTAATTTCACCATAATTATTAAAGCAGTACGGATTGGAATTTTTTAATAATTCAATTAATTAATTTGTTCTTTCAGGAGTGAGGAGTCAACCAGAAAAAGATTAAAAAGAATACTACCTATTAATTTTAATGCCACACATTGGACACAATTAATAGATTTAAAATTATGCGGCATTTTTGAACCACCAATGACGGAAGATTTTACTGAATCTGAACTTCGAGAATCGTTGATGAATGGAACCAAGCTTGACTTGCCAGATTTGCCCTCACATTCTCAGGGTGTGGAACGGGCTGTTAAGTTAATAACAGAAGCTTCACAAACTGTATATGGTTTTGAAGCAAGGCATCAACACATTACAGCCAAAGTTTTGAGTCAGAAATTGAGACCAGCATTTTTGTCTAAGGGGTCTTATATGGAGCAATTTGACTCTCTATATTAAGCTCCATTAAAATAGTGTTAGGTTTTTCCTTATTTCTTTGCTTGTTATATTTTCACTTATAACAGAAAAAAATCATTTCTTTAGGTATTCAAATATTACTGTTTAATTCATAACGTTAAAAGGTAGTTTACAAAAGCAGATACTGAAAATGAGGGGGGGGGGGCAAATTTTCAATTTGAAGATTTCTTTAATTCATATCATTTTTATAAAATAAAAGGACATTCCCTGATTTTAAATGCTAAAATTATTTGGTTTTCACACCAATATTCAAGCAAATCTTGCAAAAACGAGGAATTTTCAGTATATTCTTGTCTACGATCTTTGATACCAAACGCTCAAAAAACCGCTGAAGTTTTTGATCTAATTTTTTGCATGAGTATTTAATAGGTCTATATACAACTTTCGGTACGTGCCTTTTTTTAATATTTAAAAAAAAGTGTAAAATCGACCTACCCTAATGTATATATATATATATATATATATATATATATATATATATATTAAACTAGACTAGTAACATAAATTCGTTACTAAAGATTTTCGAAATCGCTGAGGATTCCCTCTTCAAGCAAATTAATTGAAGTCAACTTAAAACTAGACATTTTCGGCTTAAAGAAATAATGTTTGGATAAAAATGCTATGTTAGTTGGGTAAAACAAAAATATTAATGTCGTTTATTTTCCAGTTTTTGGGAAGGCGCCATACTTACCTCCTTTTATCATGGATATCTACATTTTCATTTTATCAGTGATAATGTTAGTTCTTCTTAAATAAGTTGTTAATGTGCTTAATATTGTTAATATTGTTAGTGTGATTCCATGAACACAATAAATATGCTGTTCTATGCAAACATGATTTGAAATTGAGGTAATTCATTTTTCTCCTCTAATTAATCAAGCATCATTTCTTCCTGTTTCCTACTCACAGAACTAATCTAATATATATATATATATATATATATATGAAAATAAATATAATTTTTCATATTCTACGACAAAGCTCTACTCACGCATTTAGCACTGTTGAAGTAAATACTGAAATTCTATACACAATATATTATATTACTTTATGGTATTATATGTGTATATATGTAATAATAATAAATTATATATATATATATGATATTAAATTATTTGTATAATATTTTACCTACATACGACGTCGTTTCGAGCTTACAGCTCTCAGAAGCGCAGGAAAATAATAATCTCAGATGGTCATCAAGCGCAAACCCGGTTCACAGAGACACATTGAATCTGTAAGCGTTTACCTAGTTACATTAGGCCACGAGAGATAGTTACGTGATAACGGAAAAATTAAGTATATATATAAGTATAACTATATATAAGTATATATATATATATATATATAAATATAAGGTGAGTCAATGAAAAATAGTTAAACCTGTAAATGGAAACAGATCAATATCTTCAGTTGTTCAGAACAAGGAGCATTTAGTAAATAAAAATATTTCTTTTTCTTCTCTTCTAATTGCATTCCTTAAGCACGGCTTTTAAAAGATCAAAATCTTATCATCAGAGGAAGTAGTGATTGATAAGTTGACAGATAAGAACAGTCAATATTCAAAATTTGGAAAAAGTTTATTTTAAAAAAGTTCTTTTTAAAAAGTTTTTAAAAGTTCAAACGGGTGTGTAAATGAAAGTCACCAAACACGGAGATCCAAGTTGTATAGGGTTCAAATGTAATTGGTAAATCCAGAAGAATCTGCAAGAAAATCCAACGGCGAAGATTCCACCCAAGTCCTTAGTCCTTAGAAAATGGGAAAAGACAAAAAACAAAAGACAAAAAGGAAAAGAAAAAAACAGAAGAAAAGGAGAGAAAAAAGAAAAAAGAAAAGAGTAAGGAAAAAAGCAAGAGATAATGAGGAGAGGGGTGCCAATCCTATGAGTGGGGAAAGGGGTTAATGATGTTTAGGCAAAAGAAAGAAGGAAAAAAAATAAAATCTAGGGTAGTCAAAATTAGAAATTTTATCTTGGTGCTGGTTTGTCATCCCTTATAATATTGTGACCTTGCCTAATGTCTTGAGTACATGTATTAGTGCTGCGGATATGCATGTTTGCATATGTATATGTATATAGTCTAACTATTTTTCATTGACTCACCTTATTTTTGCTCTATCCAGTATATTGAGCTGTCCTCATCTCACAATAGGTCTAATTCTCTAAAAGTTATCTTTTAGTTATTAACCTTCATATATATAAATATATGTATATAAATATATATATATATATATATAGAGAGAGAGAGAGAGAGAGAGAGAGAGAGTTATACTTATATATATATACTTATACTATATATATATATATATATATATATATATAGGGTGACTCAAAAAACGGGCCCCGTGTACACTTTATGTGATATCTCCTTTATTTATTCCCCGATTGCCCTTATTTTACAGGACATGGCAGTCTCAACGACCGTGAGTACACCAATACCTCAGTGGGAGGTGGTACAAAGAATACACTGTGTTAAATTTTACTACAAGACAGGCTCGTTTAAGAAAACCCAGGACAGTTTCATGCATCAGTTCGAATGTGAAAAGGCTCCATCCAAAAGCAGAATTCAGAACTGGGTGGACCACTTCGAGAAGTATGGCCCGTGGAGAACCTCAACGCTGCCAGTGAGAACCGTCCAAGCCACTTGGGACGTCCCAAGAAGCGGACAGCCGAGCTGGTTGAAAGTGTAAGAGAGTCTCTCCAGGAGAGTCCGAAGTGCTCTGTGCGTAAGCGAAGTCATTCCCTCGGTATCTCCCGTGAGACTTGCAGGAGAGTGCTGGTGAACGATATCAGGGCTTACCCATACAGAATACAGACGCTGCAGACCCTTACAGCCTCAGACAAGAAACAGAGGAGCGCTATGGCAGTCAAGATGCTCGATAAGATCGAGGAGACACCAGGTTTCCTTAACCTCCTTTGGACCTCAGATGAAGCACACTTCCATCTTGACGGAAAGGCGAACTCCAAGACAAATGTCTTCTGGGGGTCCTCCATACCGAATGAAGGATCCACCAAGCCCCTGCACTCTCCTAATTGCACGGTGTGGGCTGCAATCTCGGTCAGAGGCATCATCGGACTAATCTTCATTGAAGAATCTGGCGCAGCAGTGACAGTCACCAAGGAGCGGTATGTGGAGGTCCTCAAAACCTTCAAGAGTGAGCTCCAGACCCTCTACCCGTCGCTCATGAGCAAGTTCTGGTTCCAGCAAGACGGAGCAAGTTCTCACACCTCAAACCTGTCCTGAGATTGGCTGAAAGAGAACTTCGGAGGACGAGTGATCAGTCTCAAGACTAATTTTGAGTGGCTCCCCCATTGCCCGGACATCAGCCTCCCAGATTTTTTCCTTTGGGCTATCTTAAGGACAGAATGTACGCAAGGAAATCCAGAACCATCTCGGAACTCAAGGAAGCCATCAGGGAGGAGATGAGAGCCATTCCCTATTCAGTCTGTAAGAACGTCATGGACAACTTCGTTCTGCGCCTCAAGAAATGCACTGAGCTAAAAGGAGTCCATCTAGAACACATGCTGTAGAACGGAGAAAAAAAGGCCAAATACCCTCGTGTTTTGATATGATGTTGTGAATATAATAAACTAGTTATGCTCCAAAATTCATTTCATTCGGACGAAACACTAAGAAACGGGGCCTAATTAGATTTGTGGCCCGTTTTTTTGGGGGTCACCCTGTATATATATATATATATATATATATATATATATATATATATATATAGAGAGAGAGAGAGAGAGAGAGATGGAAAATTAGTTCATGGAATAGTTGATAAGCAAGTGAACATGCTAATTGAAATAAGGCCATACATACGTCTTTGCTTTGAAACTAACAATAAATCACACTATTGTATAACTTTGACCTGTCAATTTATCTTTGTCCTCAACTGTTGCCGATACTATTACTGTCTTTCCCTGCATGACTTCGTAGATAACATTGAAGAGCAGCCTCTAACCTGCAAGGCTGGAAACATAGGTGGCAGATGAAAGAAGTAGCTTCGACTGGATTGAGTGGATTGCTTTTTAGAATTTGACTTTTGTGTAGTGCCGTGTGTCTTTTAAGACCTGGTGCTGATTTACAAATGTAACCACACATTACACATGACAGAATGTTTTACCTTGGAAAGAGGGTACAAATGATTGACATAGCCAACCTTTGAAAAGATATATATATATATATATATATATATATATATATATATATATATATATATATATATATATATATATATATTGTGGCTGTCTACTCGTTTTCGAGTATGATCACTAGTTGTGTATCAATGTGATAATAGTGTTAGACATCCTGGTGAGAAGTACAGATATGACCTTTTAGGCCTGCTAGACTTTTCAAGACCATGTCACAGGTGTTGTAGGTGTTGTGATGAACGTATGGGATGTCATAATGTAAACCACTTCTTGCCTGTATTTGATTATGCTGCACATGCACTCGTTGGTTATTCAGCAAACTTTCACGTGACATGGTTATCAAATTGCAAGCTTAGCATATTAGCTGTAGTTACCGCTTAATGAAGGCTTAAGAGAAAATCTCTTCATGTATATCCTTTGAGTATATATATATATATATATATATATATATATATATATATATATATATATATATATATATATATGCGATAGGAAGTTGAAATAAATAATTTAATAACAAAAAGAGCAATGACCGAATAAAAAAACAACAGCCGGCAAAGACAAGGTGAAGAATTTAAAACATGGTCATTTTTAATATTTTTTGTTCTAAATTTGAAAATAAGCCTCAAGTGGAAACGCCGATGAGCAGCGATGAATATAAAGACTTTTGGTGGTTCGAATGTGAACAAATGATGAAGAGAAAATAAACCGTCAGGACGAGGTTATGAACGCCAAACATGGACTGATCCGACGTTACTACAGCACCTGAAAATAAAAATCGCTGAAAGCGTCAACGAGGAGCGATCGACACTAAGCCCTCCCGACATTGTGTTAAATATTGTGATGTCCATATATGTATAATTTTCGAAATCGCCGATGTTAGATTTCTTTTACCTTCGGCTATCACCTTTGTTGCTATCGACACACGTGTATGCCTGTCTGGGTCGCCATCTCCACTATTTACTGCCACAAGCCGCTCGTTGTTGTTATCATCATCATCATCATCATGAACAGATCAAACCGAAAGCCGTATATGTGTTTCGAATATTTATTAAACAAACAGACAGACGGGTGTTTTTTTTGCTTACACGAGAAAGAGAGAGAGAAAGAGAGAACAAATTACTTAACTCTGGAGAAGTCACTCAGACCATATGCGCTACTGTGCACTACACTGAGGAGCGCTGCTTCACGCGTGCTTCGCGCGCGCTTCTCTGTTGGTTGTCAGCAATAGAAGAGTAGAACAGCCCCGAACGGAAGTGAAATCACTTCCGATTCCCTTGCTACTGCCACCCTCTCTAAGGGCGTCCACGCACCATCTTTTTAAGGCGTCCTCTCTATTTGGCCCCCACCACCATTATCTAAGAGTTGGCCATGCAAACAAATGACAAAGGAACAAAATAAAGCCAGAACGAGATGAAGAATGTCAAACACGCTACCCCCCCCCCCCCCACGTCCGATGCTTCCACAGCCGTCTAAATCTTAAAACAAAAATCGCTGGAAGCACCGACGAGAAGTGATGAACACTAACCCATCTCGACGTCGCCTATGAAAACTAACGACAAGAAAGAAAAAAGTAACGCCAGAACGAGATGAAGAATGTCAAACATGGATCCCATCGACGTTCCTCCTAGCAGTGTAGATTTCAAAATGAAAATCGTTAGGAGCGCCGACGAGGAGCGACAACCACCAAGACATTCCGGTGTTACCCAAGTGAACGAACGATGAAAACGAAAACGAAACCTGCCAGAACAAGACATGTTGCCGTGCTTATCCACTATTTCATAAACTAATTTTGTCTGAAATTTTAATTTCAAATTTACTCCGTCATATATATATATATATATATATATATACACGGCATTGTCTGAATAATATGCTTACGGTCAACATTTACCCAATCGTGACCAATTCTTGGGCTTGTCATTTATTCAGTTTTCATCCGAACTTGATGCGTTTTTTGCACTAGAATCGACTAGGCCTTTTTTTGAACATAAAGAAATTAAAATGTGTGTGGTCATCAGCGTGTAGGATAACACATGTTGTAAGGCTGTGCAGAAAAGGAAAATGTCTCATTTGATATATTCTATTGACAATTTTTCTCTAATTTTTTGCATTTATTTCAAGTGACAAAAAGATTTTTTTTAAAATTTAAAAATTTTCGAAACAAATCTCCAACTTTATTTCAAAAAGTGATAAAGTGGTAAAAGTTTAGTGATTAAGTCACTAAATCTTTGAGTCACTAAATCAAGTCACAAATCAGTTAGACTAACTTGTTAATTTGCCTAAGTGATCACTTTTTCTGTTTACTTGAGGTGACATTTGGATGAAATTTACTGTATAATTAAAGAAAAAACTATTTGGGTGTTTTATGTCTTTCTTGTGTTAATCAAAATATCAATATCCAAGAAAGAGCTAAGAAAAACCATTGCATATGTCTGCCATTTTAGCAACCTTGTGATTAAGTGTGATTAAGTGTATATTTAATTCTTCAAATCTCAATTCCAGCTTCAATATTTCAAGAGTTAATTTCACTCGTCCTGTACTTTTCCACGTTAATATTTAGTAATATTAATACACATGCGTCCGCATTCTTCAGTCTAGTCTAGGATATATATATATATATATATATATAAGAAGAATGTTGTAGTTAGCTTGAAGCATTGTGATTAATATATAAGAAGTATATTTTGAAGGCGATGACAAAGCGTTGGTTAGGTAACACCGACGGTACGTGTAGTTAGGTTGCTATATAATAATTAACCAGTAAAGATTGTGATACTATGTGGATGTGCGTAGTTCCATAAGTGTGATTCGTGTAAATACAGGAATAAATGCGAATAAACAGGTGGGGCAGCTTGTAGGGACTAGACATAAGGGTTCGTTAGTTTAAGTTTATATATATATATATATATATATATATATATACATCTATATATATATATATATATATATATATATATATATATATATATATATATATGCATAGATATATATTATTATTTCATGTATCCACATAAAATGGTATAAGGCGATATAATCTTTTGTATCAATTTTCAGTATTTACTTCAACAGTGCTCAATACGTGAGTAGAGCTAGGTAGTAAGTTATGAAAATATATTTATAGCAATTACGCTTCACAGAGGCTTCTGCGTTTCATCACCGTAGGGAATCGTCCGTCATATATTCTGACGATTCCCTACGGGAATGAAACACGGAAGCCTCTGTGTAGCTTAATTGCCATAAATATATTTTCATAACTTACATACATATTTTATCTAGCATAGTTTAATTGTATATATTATTATTATTTATATTACTAGATTTTATTATGTCTAGTCATGATATCTAAGTGCTCTCGATTTCTAGTTAATATATGTAAAGAAGGACATACGTGTGCAACCACGTGTCCCACCAAGCCTTAGGTGTACGTGCATCAGCATTAGTCGTTGACCCATAGTCCTAAGTAAATTCTATTTTGTATTTATGTTATTTGTTTATAATATCTTATGCATAGTATTGCAGGTAATCGTTAGTTATAAATGTGTATGATGGTGCTTGTCGTGTGGGGTTATACTAAAAACTGAAATTGAGTTCAGCTCTGTTGTTTATTTTGGGGTGTAACTTTCTTATTAATATCGACTCTGTGTGTCTGAGATTGCTCTGGTCATTTTCGATAGCTAGTATCCTGACTCGTATGTCTTTGGTGGGGTTGTGGCCATGTGCTATGTGCTTTTGGAAGGATGATGCCTTGGTAGTTACGTGTTCCTTAACGCATGTGTGCAATGGTCTCATTGTACTGCCGATGTGGAATTCATTGCATACCGCACATGTATTTCATATAAAGCATATATGCGGTTGCATAACCCTGTTTTGTTGATTGGGCATTTTGCTAGGTTGAAGGAGTTAGTGTTGAAAGGTGTCCTATGTTTGCATAAGTGTTGTCTCAGTGTTGGTCCAGAATGTGTAAGCTGAAAGTCTAGGTTCCCTTGCGCAAGAAACACCTAGACATTCAGCTTACAGCTGAATTTTCATTGAAAAGTCAAGTTGTGTTTACTTTTACTAATGTTCAACTGGTTTTAATAAATGATTTCAGTATAAAAAGATTTTTTTCTTATTATGATGAGTTTTACTTTAACTTATCCAAATTACCACCGTTGAAAGTGTTATGATACTTTACTTATACTTTTCTCTTTCTAAGTGAAAAAGAAATCATTCTAGATAGCGGCAATTTTTTTTCTACAAGATGGATTTTCAACACATTAAATACCGCCATTGTAAAACTCTCTCATCGTGAGGAGGCAACTAAATAGCAACTGGTAAAAGTGCAGATTAGTTAATAGCCGAGAAATAACCGTTGGTAAATTCAATCTCTCACCACAATGAACACTCCGGATTGAAATAAAAATTGCCTTAGTCTAGAAAGAGTTTTGCTTCACCAACCTTAGAAAGATTCACACATATTCTTGGATCACATTTACTTTGGGGGAGGATGGCAGTGGTTTTCCTTTTTACGAATAACCGACTACTTACAATAGTAACGGGGGAAGTCACCCGAAACATTGATAAATCTACTTTGTTCAATTAAAGACATGAGTTAATCCTATTTTAATCACCTAAATTATTTACAAGATTTTTTCAACATTTTTATACGAATTTATACTTTAATACTTCTATATTTTAAATGTAATTTATATCTATTCCGGACAACTTCGGAGCACGGGTCCTTCTAGTATATATATATATATATATATATATATATATATATATATATATATATATATATATATATATGTATATGCGTGTGTGTGTGTGCGTGTGTGTGTGTGTGTAATGTTAATCTTTAAATTTAAATTGTTGGTTCAATTCGAAAATATTTCTGAGCTTGCAAGCCATAAATATATGTTATATATATGTATATATGTGCATGCATATGTGTATATATAAGCGTATATAAATATATATGTGTGTGTGTTTGCATAAATATGTGTACATAAATCAATTGACAGACGAAAGTTATATCATACAAGGCATGAGGCCACTAGATGTAAGGAACTAAAAATACTACTTCAAGATAAAAACTAGCCAACGATAAGTGTTAGATGAATAGATTTCCGACCAGAAAACAGTAATTTTTCCCCTTTGTCAGAAACATCGTTCATTGAATGTGAATACTACAAAACAAAATAAGGGAAGCGAGAGTTATGAAACTGTCGAAAATACACCAACGGTTCACTTTCTACTCTCCTTACTATAGTTTATTGTCAGTTTCAAAGCACAGAAAAGCTTACATGTGTTTATAGAAGAAACAAAAACATACATGCAATAAATTCTAGTAGGAAACAAAAAACTCCCGTCGTTAGAGCATGTTTGTCAGATGAAAAACTGTACACCATTAAAGTGAAAATGTAATGTAAACACTCCTGAAGTGTCTATGGAAGCAACACCAAAAGAATACCCAAAACAATGGCGAAATAGCAATTGACACACTTTAAACAAGACTTGAATCATTCATTGTTTGCACATCGAAAACTTAAAAGTCAATACAAGATTCAGTTAGAAAAACGGAGAAGAAATATAAAAAAATAATACTTATATTTGGCACTCAAAAAAACACACATATTTTTCCATTGGGTAGATTTTCAAATCGGAAGAATTAAAAAAAAAACGAGTGCAGATAATTCCCCAATTTAATAATTAACAATAGAGGAAAGGCAGTCCTTGTTAAAGTTTTTTTTTTCAAGAAATGGAAAACTACAGAAATGAATGTAATTTTAAAAAGAATGGAATAATAAACAAATTGCATAATGCGAAGTTAATAAATAAATAAATAGACAAAAAATAAATACGTCGATCTATAAATCAATCACATGATGACACCACTTTGATCTGTTTATTTATTTATTCATAGTTCTATTATAAATTTTGAAATAAGAATGTAAAGGTGTGAATAAGAATCGATCTTAACTATATAAAATAACTGTGTTTTTTATATTATCACATATAAATATATATGTATATATGTATATTTATATTTATATATACGTATAAACATGCAGGCATATATATATATATATATATATGTATATATATGTATATATATATATAAAAATATATATGTGTATATATATATATATATATAGTAAGTTATGAAAATATATTTATTACAATTAAGCTACACAGAGGCTCCCGCGTTTCATCCCCGGGGGGGGGGGGAATCTTCAGGCTAAAATGCATGGAGATATTTTTGCTGGGTGTTTTTATATTCACGGCTAGCTAGTTAACTAATCAGATTATTTTGTTGTTCTCTCAGCCAATCGTTGGACTTCTCACGAACAAAGTTCCGGTTAGTGTTCCTTCATATATCCTGTTCTATTGTTCGGTTTTCTATAGAGTGGTCTATATCCTGTTTCTTTGTTGTGTCAATATAATGGGTGAACATATTTTAACACGTGGTTCCTTTTTTATTTTAGTAAAAAAAACTAAACTAAACTAAAACCTAAGAATTTTAATTCTTAGGTTTTAGTTTAGTTTAGTTTTTTTTACTTATTTGTTTGTTTATTTATTTATTTATGTATTGTTAGCCTTAGGTAAATTTATTTCTGTGCAGGCAGCTGTTTGCTATCTCACTTCTACAATTTAATAGATTTTGGGGGTCTTTAAAGTTTAGGATTTCAAATTTCCTATTCAGACATAATCTACACGGGTCGTCTAAATTTCTACATGTACTGGCCTGTCGTATTATTTTCAATTCAATTATTGGTGAGCGTTCATTTTCTTTGAGCTCCCAATAGTGGTTTGCTAGTGCTGTTTTAATTCGACGTTCTCCGTTTTTAAATCTGCATTTGTGGTCATAATATCTGGTTTTAAAATCTAGGGAGGTCATACCCACGTAGTACTTCTTGTTATTCGGTCTGGCTTGGTATACAATACTTTTGGTTAGGCTTTTATTTTGTAGTGGACAAAGTGTACGATTTATGCAGTTACATCTTTTCTCTTCATTGCTAACTTTATCATTTCTATCGGGTGATTACTATTAGTGTTTTGTTTATTTCTATTTGTATTGTTTATATTTCTGTTCCTCTTAGCGTCATTTTTACTATATTTGTCACTTTTTATGTAATTTGTTATCTTTTTCTTCCTCTCTGCCGTTCTCTTTTAGTATTTTGTTATAATCTGCCTTAATTATCATTTCTAGGTTTTCGCAGCAGCTGTCGGATAGTTTTAGGTTATTTTTATTGAATACGTTATGCAGGGAATTGGTCACGTGGAAGTGTTTTTCAATCAGATTTATGAATTTTTTGCCCAGTTTAGTTTTTAGCATCTGGTTATAGGACGGTGTATAGTAGATTATATTTCTTTTTCTTTTATTATTAATTTTGTTGTAATTATTAGTGTCCTGTTTCTTATGTTTAATTTCGGTATCATGGTGACCACTATTTTTTTAAAACTGTATTGTAAATGTTGCTTGATTTTTAAAAAAACACTTTCATTGCTAGAATTATTGATAAGCCTACGTTCGATAGAATTCGGAATATGTTTTATGATTGATAGGGAATGATTAGACTTTGGGTTTACGTATATTGGATTGGTGTTATCTTTTAGGTATGTTTGGTGAGTATTTTTATTTAAGTTTAACGTGACATCTAGAAAGTAAGTTGTTTTATGTTAGCCAGTACTTCTACTTTTAGGCCTAGTTTTTTCATTTCCATATGTATAATCTTCTAGAAGTTTTCTGCCTTGACGTTGTTAGAATCTCTTATTATCGCTAATCTATCATCTCGTGAAGGCCGATATCTGTATTATCAAATATATTTGTGAGTGTATATAAAATAAATAACCCACGCGATATTATGCCTCAGTCAAGGGCACCCATGGTCAAATCAAAAGAGTTTGTCATATTTGTTTTATCCATTGGTCATCATTATTGATTAAAACTGATCTACATTTTTTAGTGATGTGGATTTCATCCTTGGATATATTAGTATACATTTCGGCAAATTCTAGGGCGATGTTGAAGAGTTTTTCTAGTATAGACGGGTAGAAGTCCACTATGTCGAATTGTAGGAAGGTACATTTGTTCTTAATTTCGATATATATATATATATATATATATATATATATATATATATATATATATATATATATATATATATATATATATACAGGGTGGGCAAAAATAAGGGTCCTATTTTTAAAAATTCATAACTTTTTTATTTATTGATTAAAAAAATTTTTTTTTAGAATAAGTAAAGGACCCCTTCCGAAGCAAGCATGAGCCGTATTAGCCCTAAGGAACGTACCCTCATTTAGAAAACATTATTTTTGCTTAAAAAACTCAAAACAGTGTAAAAAACAATACTTTAGTTTTTGTAAGTTTTAAGAAGTGTTTTTCGGCTAAAATTTGTTTTGTTTATTTCAAAAAATCTCGGAAGGGTCAGTCTACACACACATAAAGTTTGGTGAGTTTAACTTTTATTTTGTGGAAGTTATTCAAATTCAAGTCATTCAAATTTAAAGATAGGACCCTTATTTTGGCCCACCCTGTATATATATATATATATATATATATATATACAAATGATATGACATACAAGGTATGTAAACTTTTTGTCTTATTAAGAATTTCAAATAAATATGTCAAGAAAAATATGTTTTCACAAATGAGGGAATTATGAGAATAACTTGTTTTGAAAACAATTCAACCATCCTATCTTGAACTTAGTAAACATTTTCGGTATTGAACAAAACAATTTCAATTTATGGGTGCGTACTGGCATTTTACTCTTAGCAATTTGTCTTTCCAATTTTCCCAATGGACACATTCGAAGCAATTACAAACCTGAGTTGGTACATGTAAATAGAGAAACGTTTGCCTCAGTGACTATGTTGCAATCAAAAGATACCTCTTCCTCCTTTTCTTTTCAATATAATTATATTATTTTGTTTAGAGATTTTTAATTAAAGTACACTTTGAAAGAGGTTTGCACATATAGAACCTAGGTATGTAACCATTGATATACTCGCTTAAATAATTACAACATTTCTGGAAGACCATATATTTATAAATATTATTGCAGCTATAAAAGAAAATAAATAAAAGTTGTATGAATAAAAGGAATGGGTCAGGCAGTGCTTTTAAAAAGAAACATGTTTATAAATTAAGATAGTTTATGCGCACACATGTATATATATATATATATATATATATATATATATATATATATATATGAGTTAAAATGGAAAAGCTGAAGGCCTAACACTCAACGTTTCACCCAGCTGTTGCGTGAGCTTTATCAAGTATGAAACTAAAAGTGGCAACGAACGAGAAAATCTGTAATTTTGGGGAATATATATAGTAGTCAGGGTATGATGAATTTAATCTATGTAGAGGGGGAAGACATACAAATACGGATATATATATATATATATATATATATATATATATATATATATATATATATATATATAAACGAAAAGAAAATTAATTTAATTTTTTTTATATTTCGAGCGGTCCTCAGCTCTTTATAAAAAATGTGTTATTTGATAACAAAATTAATGCCGTATGCTTCGACGGTTCAGAGCATTGTTTTCAACGCAACAAAAATAGTTTTTGTGGTCTGAAATGAAAAGTATCTCCTGGCCCACAATTTATGGAATCAAATTCAGGATGTAATGAACCTCTAAAACTGGAATAGAATATTTCGTTATTCGAATGTAGTTAGAGGTCGATCATCATAGAAGAGGAAGAAGAGGAAGAAAGATATATGGGAAGGGGGATTATTGCTCTGGGTGAGCCGATAGTAGCGTATAAAAAATTTCAACATATCCCCGAAAAGAAACCCTTCCCCAGTCACTCAAACAGACCAGTAAAAAGTGATGATGAAACTATGCTGTCCCTCCCTCCCTCACTGAGATGTAGGGAAGATAATGAAACTGCTATCAACCCCTTACTTTGATGTCAGACATATTCACACATTGACATATTCACACTGAATTGGCATATACATAATGTCGCAAACATATTTACACACTGACAGAAGAAAAAACATATATATATATATATATATATATATATATATATATATATATATATATATATATATATATATATATATATATATATATTTAGCTTGAAGATTCCCCCCAGGGATGAAACGTGGGAGCGTCTGTGTAGCTTAATTGCCATAAATATATTTTCATAGCTTACTATATATATATATATATATATATATATATATATATATATATATATATATATATATATATATACCTACACATGTATTTTCTTCACACTACAAGCAAAAAACAATTAACTATTCAAACGTTATAGACAGGAGCAATTCACTCATAAAAAAATATCTGCCATATCTTTGTAAATTTGTGTATACATAAATATGTTGGGTTTCATTAATGCACACAGAGCGATCATCATAGAAGAAGAAGGACTGGTTTAGTTGTTTTGTTTTACGGCATATCAATCCTTTTCGGGTTATTTAATGCCGAAACGGATATTTCGGTAAAAGGTTTTATGTTTCAAGTTCTTTATACCTTAAAATATGTATTTATAGTGTTTGGTTTGGTTGTTTAGTAGAGGAAACTTGTTTTGTTTTTGTTTTTAGCTTTGCAGAACATGATTGAGTTTAGAAAAGGGAAAGAAAAAACCCAATAACATCAATGTTTGGTGCATTTAAAGTCAGGAAACCGGTATCTTCAGACAGCCTGATCTAATAGCACCAGGAAGAAGAAGAAGAAGAAGAAGAAGAAGAAGAAGAATTTAAACTCAGAAATAAACTTTCTCGATTGAACCAACTATTTTAATCTAAAGGTGTGTACGGACATGTTAGTCTTAATGGGCCCTCTAATTTGCCATTGGACACATTCAAAGCAATTACATCTGTAAAAAGAGCAATGTTTGCCTCGGTGACAGTATTATAATCAAAGGATACTTTTTCTTCTAAATATATTACTAATTTTTCTTTTCGTTTTCCAGTTCTTTGAAAGAGGTTAGTGCAGATAGATACTAGGTATGTAACTATTGATATACTCAAGTAAATAATTAGAATATTTCTGGAAGATAAATAAATAAAATGATGGTTATAAGAAGGAAAATAAGTAAAAGCTGTTGCATAGATTGATTCTAAACAGGTTTTTGGTCATGCAGTGCTTTTAACAGTTATATATATATATATATATATATATATATATATATATATATATATATATATATATATATATATATGTTTATTAACCAAGATACATTCTCACCTTTACGCACACACACACAATACACACATATATGTCATCTGCAGGCACCTGTTTCGTCTTGTCAAGACTCGTCAGCGTGGCTAGATGCAGCGAACACATCAACCCTGTGATTCGAATTCTTGTCCTTCGTTACTACTGACTGTGACAGTCCAACTGCCTAACCCTCTGATCCAACTTACATGCTGCTGAAATAGAAGAAATATAAATTGCTTTTAAACGAACTTTTCTGTTCTGTTTTGGTAATTAATTTTACCCGTCCTAAGACGGATAATCTTCGACCCTTTACTAAGGCTGGCTACTCTTAGTGAATTTAATAACAAGCAGTACTACTAGCTTCATTGCGAGTTCCAACACGATTTGTTGTTGTTAGATCACTCTTCACCGCTTGCTGTGAATACTCGCCGACTTGGTATTTACAAAGTTAAATTCCTCCTAAATCTTGAACTGATTTCTGGTGGCCAACTGGTAACTCACCTGACTTGGCGATTTGTAGTCGGAGTTCGCGCCCGTCGACCGTCGGGAATTAGCTTCCTTCACTGAAGATTGCGTAAGCATAAAACATCGATGTCTGTAGGTAAAAAATAATTTATATATATATATAAGGTTTACCTACTCGACGTTGGCCGGGAGTCTTTTTACTTTCATTTTTGTTTCTTTTTTTTGGCAAAATTATTGTTTTAAATAGTATTTTAAAATTTAAATTTTATTATTATTGTATCTTTCGGTCATTTAACTATTAATTGAACTAAATACTCATACTTTTGTTAAGTACACGTTGTCTTAATCTCTATTTATATAATTATTGGACGTAAATAGCTTCCAAAGCTTTCAATCTTTTAATACACAAGGATTTGTTAAGAATGTTAAAGCCGTAAATGACTTTCTATTTAATAGTTAACATGCTTTCAAATTCCTTTAAAATTTCGAAGTGTCACGTAGTAATTCATTCTTTTTGTTTTAACCTATTAACAGAAGATTATAGTGGCTGACTTGTTTACGAAAAAAAAACTAAATGGTGGATTTAATTTCGTAATTAAATTATTTTTTTAATAGGATTTTCGTTTTACTTTACGTTAGTGCATTTTTGCTTTCAGTTAATAATCGATTAATATGAAATAAAAATAATAATAATGTATAAGTCACGTAGAGGTGAGATGCACAGACACAGACACAGACACACGAGAAGCGATTACACAACTGAGTTCCGATAATATTCAGTTCATGCAATTTATCTAGATATCTCATTTTTCTGTTGTTTACTAGATTTGATTTCTTTTTTTTTCTGCTAATTTTAAATACACCTGTCTTTTACGTCAGTTTTCTTTCATATCTGTAATATAGTAAGTATTTGCAAACGAATATATACATTTAATTCATAGTTAGATTATTTTGTAAAGAGTAGGGTGAGAGAATAACTTGAAATGAAAATCATGCACCATCTTTGGAGATAGTGATTCAATTAATTTTCTTTTTGTGAGATTATTTATAATTTATCAAAATGGAAGTTGTGTAACGATTATTAATAAATATAGTTTTTTTTTTACCTTTTATCCCCCAAGGCATATTGCAACTAAAGTGTAGGTGCCTACTGAGATAGGGGCCAGATTTATAGGGGCAACCTGAGTAGTGAATTGGGCAGCAATATGTTTGTTTACATTACATTTACATTTCTACATGTTGGTACGGCCGGGGAAACAGGGAACAAGAAAGAAATTCTAACGGCAAGCGGCCAGAAGAAAAAAAACTATCAGAGTAGAAAATCTTCCGACATCTAGGCACCTCTACAGGAAGGGGTGGGATTTTGCTGCTAGTTGGGTGGGGGCGAAGTTGTTGAGAAGTTACATATACAGTCAGTTTATCAGAGCACATTTCATAGAAGTACTTGTAAAACAAGCACAGTGATGCAACACTGTGACGATGTGGCTGGAGCTTGGTAGACAGTGTTGGACCTATTAAATTAAAAATTCTATTTTGCACCCTGTCCAAGAGGGATAGCTAGTAGTTGGTGTATCAGCCCAGATGTGGCAACAATACTCCATACACGGGCGAATGGTGGCTTTGTTATATTAGTTGCTATATTTCCAAGAGGAAAGTGCTCAAAATTGATGATAGAACATGAAGATTTCGAAATTTGTAGAGCATAGATATAGAATGAACAGCATATGGTTACTGACCGTTTCTTGCCGTACGTTCTAGAGGGCCTGATTCAATGTCATCAAATAATTCGGTAGAAATATCTGGTGCAACCAAAACAGTCTGTCTGAACATACTGGCTTCCTGACTTTAAATGCACCAAACATTGATGTTATTGTTTTTTTCCTCTTTGCAAAACTCAATCATATTCTGTAAAGCTAAAAACAAAAGCAACAATTTTCCTCTAAAAAACAACCAAACCAAAAACTATGAATAAATTTTTGAAGATATAAAGATCTTGAAGCATAAAAAACTTTTACTAAAATGACCTGATTCGGCATTAAATAACCCGAAAAGGGTTGATATGCCGTAAAACAAAACAACAAAACCAAACCAAACCAAACCAAACCAAGCCAGTAGAAATAAGGCTGATAGCATGTGCTATATAAAAAATATTTATGTAATGTTTTCTGTTATTATGTTGTTTATTTATTTAGATTTGAACTGGGAGGGGTTAGGTGTTTTATATGTATACATGTATGCTATGAGAAAAGAATATAACGCCACAGAGATTTATCAAACCCAATTACAGTTGTCGATGTCTCTTTGTTAATAACGTTTACGAAAGCTGCTATTGAGAAGAAGAAGAAAAAGAAGAAGAAGGAGGGGGAAGAGGAGGAGGAAGAGGAGGAGGAGGAGAACACCGACAGAGAGAAGAAAAGATCTGAACCTTACCATCGCGACTATAGACGAAATGAACGCCTTGTGGGGATTGAAGTACACCACAGCAATGCTACAACCAAACAAAACCGATATGTTGATTTTAATATTAAGCCTGGTATGTAATCGATAAAGGAATTATCAAAAGTAATGACAAAGTTTATCTATGTATAAATATATTGATTTTATTACAGATTTGTTAAAACAGCCAAAAGTAAAGAGTTAATAAGAGTTCAAAGTGTCAAGATGAAGAAAGTGTGTGAGTTCGTGAGACTGCGTGTATGCGCTGTCGTTTATATTACTATGTGTTGCATTGTTTGCCGAGAACCTATGGCTTAGCTACAAAGGTTAGATTTTGTTTGACTGCAAGGAGTCTGTGTATTCGTGTTGTAACTGACAAGGGGTTTCTGTTGCAAGTGGAGTCTCAAACCGGTGATTGTGCTTGGGTTATCGCTTAAATAGTCACTGCTAGTAGGTGCTCGGCTCCCAGAGTAAGTGTTTATGATTCTTTAAGGTTCTGTTTTTATAACCAATTGAGATTGGATATTTTGAAGAATTAACCAATCAGTATTAAGTATTTGAATTAATAAACATCGAATATTTTACAGATATCATTTTTCTGCTGCTGTTCTTGTTGGTTCGACTGCTGGAACAAGGTTTCTAAAAAAAACGGGAGGATAGGCGTACGAGAGAGAGAGAGGGGGGTAATAGAGGTAAGAGATAGAGAGAGAGAGAGAGAGAGAGAGAGAGAGAGAGAGAGGGGAGGGTTAGAAAGAGATGGAGGAAAGAGAAGGGAAGCCTTAGCTATAAAGATGATCAATTAATCCTAGTTGCGAAAACATTCTTAGAGATGAAATTAACCCTTTCTGAACATTTAGTTGGAATTGGACTTGAAATGGACAAGCAGACAGACAGTCAACAATTTGGTGAATTATTAATAGGATTATATCTAGGAATACGATGTATCTTACAGTTTTTTTATTCGGAACATAATTAATTCAGTCGAAATGTATTCAATAACTGAAAGTAATTAATTTTCTGTAATTGAAAATAAAGCTATACATTTTTCATAGGTTATTTTCAGTTTTGTGCATAAATAAATTCAATATAGATTATTATTTAAATGAAGATGTTTTCTTGTTATGTATACTTTTCTTTAATCTATATGTAGCCTTTCAAATTTGGATACTGACTTAGAAAACAATCAATTTTATTTTCGCTATTGACTTTATTGAACTAAAGTAATTTTGTTTTCATTTACAGTATAATGGGCATCAGAATTAAAATAATAATATTTAAATGTGGATATTTGTCTCTTTTTTTAGTCTTGAATTCTTAAAATAGGACAAGTACGCAGAGAAATAAATACACACGCACAAGCATATATATATATATATATATATATATATATATATATATATATATATATATATATATATATCAGTTTCTCAAAAAATGTTCAAATATATCTTCTAACGACGCTTTCAAAACTGAACTGTAGTAATTGGGAAAAATTAAATCTTAATTAGGAAAAATTAAACCTTAAATTAAATTAAACTTCTTAATTGGGAAAAATTAACCATTAAATTAGAATTCCTAATCTGATAAAATTAAATCTTAAATTAAACTATTAAACACTTTAATAATTTCTAATCTGATAAAATATTTCAGATTTGCATTAAATTTGGTCCATAGTCATTAGACAGCAATTAAGCAAGATTCCCTCTAATTTTAGATATTTTCTAAAATTAAAATCGTGTCATGGACTTTGATATAAATTAGACGAAGGATTCTAGACATAGGGTTTAGTATCATTATATCTTGATTTTAATCTTCGTAAGGAGACATAAAAGTGGTGCAAAAATGTTCTGTTCAAGGTATTCATCTAGTGCAATACAAATATATGTACATTAGGGCAGGTCGATTTTGGAATCGTGATGATGCGATGCCAATGATAGTTGGGGTTTGGCATGGTAAATAATGATACAAAATATTTTTTCCCAAATCGTTACCGTTAAGTGAGGAAACGACTTTAAAGGTTGGAAATTAGCGTTTTCGCATGTGTTTTCGGTGATCAGTGAAGTATTTCCCGCCAT
Organism: Sepiola atlantica; assembly: GCA_963556195.1. Classification (NCBI taxonomy): domain Eukaryota; kingdom Metazoa; phylum Mollusca; class Cephalopoda; order Sepiida; family Sepiolidae; genus Sepiola; species Sepiola atlantica. Next base: position 148,757,296 of record OY744516.1, read on the forward strand.
AAAAACATTCCGTACCGTTGGAGAAATAAACATGTGTAAATATCATTTAATAAAGATTTTGTCAACTAAATTATTTACATTATTCTCAATAAATCAAAGAAAAATAAATAAGGATCATAAATAATGAAAAATATTCACTTGTAAAGGCAAAATTGAGATTAAATATACAGTGTTTAGTAAACACAGTATTTTACTATTTACGTAAGTGACCGATAAAAGATTGCTTCATTTTTTGTCTCTCGTGGAATTCAGGATTTGCGATTTTTCAGTAGAAAACAAATTAGACTAATTTTAATTATCAATAAAACACCATTAAACCAAAAAATGCCTCCATTTTAATGATGAAATACAATAAATATAATGTTTTTATTAATAGTGACGCTGGAACTTTCTTTTGGGGGTATTATTTAAATTTACACCGTTTTAAATGCATGCTTTGTTATTGTATATCGAATGTATGAAATATTGACCACTGTTGGATTTTAATTGTAAAAATAATTAGTAATTTTGTATTTTTATATAAGAAACTTAATTATTTGACATAGAAAGAAAAATAGCTTGTTTAATCTACATAATTTTATATTTTAAGTGTATCTGGCGTTTCAAACGCGTTTGTTTTTCTCCGCCGAAGAAAGATTTCCATTTTTAGGTAAGTATTTTCGTTCTATTTTTTTTTCATGTTTCAAATTAAATTTTATCAATGAAGTTTGTATTAACATACCATAATGTTTCAGTTTTGTATTAGAAAAAACTAATTTTTGGTGCATTTAAAGTTATTACCCATCATTTATTTTTCTATTTTACGGACCATTTTTTCCTGTGTAAAATTACCGATTATGTCGCTAGAGTAATCCGTTTTTTTTAACGCAATATTTTAGATTTTAGAGTATTTTTATTTTTAGTGTAGTTGTCATGAATTGTGATCATTTTACATTAAATGTATTTGGGAAAGTGATCCCCCACTCTAAAATCTAAATTATTGGGTAAAAAAATAAGGATTTTACCATAACTCAAACAGTATTGAGTCTGTTTAAATAGTCCTGTCATTTTAAGCCACACTTTTAGATGCAGCCTAACCCTAACAGATAATCACTAAAGCTAACCAAAACTCCTTACCATAATTGTCAGCCATTTTTTAAAATATGAAACTAGAAGATATAAATCAAACTGTTTTAGACTTATTCATTTATTTTCTTTTTTTTTTCAGATAAAAATGTCTGTAAAAGGACGTTCTGTTTTAACTCGCAGTAAGAGTTCCAAAAGATTTGCTGGTCCACCTTGTCCGTTGGATAAAACGGAACCCCCAACTTCACGACAAGTTATCCAGTTTAGTTATTTCCTTGAAAATACCTATCCCCACTTTTCAAATAATCATATTTCCAAATTGATCACAAAGGAAATAATCAATAGTTGGCAAGCAGTGAACCCACAATTGCCTTTGTTAAGGGAATATTATATAGGGCAGAGGGTGAATGTATTTTGCTTCAAGAGGGCCAAACTGATTAAGAGGAAAACTCTTACTGCACCCAAAGTGAAGATAATTAAGGAACAGCTGGATACATTATTTGATATTTCTTCATGTTGCTGCAAACTGCCTGTTTTAAGATGTGATGACTTTGCTGTAAAGTGCAATACAGAAAATTGCCAAACAAGGCATATCGTCTGCACTTGTCCTCCTAACAAGAAGGTAATATTAATTCTATGGTTGGTTTTTGTTTGAATTTTTTAAATTGAACTAATTCATGTCCCAATTTTCAATATTGAAATTAATTGGAAAATATGAATTAACTTCTGATAATCTTTCTTTTTCTAGTAAATAATATTGTGATATTTTCCTTAATATTTGTCATGTATGCTAGATATGTTATTAAACACATAAACATTTTGACATTTCAGGTTCCCATTGAAGAGAGAGAATATTTAAAAGATCAGAGAGAGAAAACAGGACCAAAAGGCAGTTTCCAACTTGGACCTATTGACATAAATGCTGTCAAAAAATACAAAAAAGATTCAGCTGAAGCAGATAGATTAGACAGGCAAATTAAAAGACAGCAACGAGATTCTTCACATGTTGCTTCCTCTACATCAGACATCTTTTCACAGACATCTTCCAGTGAAGAAACAACCGATGACAGTTTTGAGTCAGGGAGACAGTCCAAGGGACCTTACAGTCTTTTAAAAGTCCCGAGATATTCTATGGAACTGATTAGAGGTGATATATCTTCTAACCTTGGGGCTTGCCTTGTTAATGCCTTTCTATTAGACTTACAACACATGGGCCTTCTTCATCCAACCATTGATTTAAAAGACATTATTATAGATAAATCAAAAATAGATAGAAAAAGGGCAAGAGTGAAAGTAACCAGCCATCAAAAACATGTCCAGGAATATGAACATCTTATCTGCATTGGAGTTGATTCCAGAGTTGATAAGGACACTTTGTATTACAAGGAAGTTACAGGGGAAAATGGTGAAAAAATGATTAAGAAAAGCAAGGGACCAGAGCGCCACTTAACATTTACCAGAGAGATAGGAACTGCAAGTAAATATCTCACCCATAGAGTGATACCCAACATTGGTGCAACTGGTGTTCTTCTAGCAGAGGATGTTGCTGCTGTTCTAGAAGAGTACAACAGTGTAAATACTATTAAGGCAATTCTGGTGGACAATACCAGTACAAACACTGGTTGTGAAACCGGGATGGTTACAGCTTTGGAGAAAAAACTTAGAAGAAAGTTACATACCATTGGCTGTTCACTTCATCAAAATGAACTGCCATTTAGAGCCATCTTTAAATTAATTGATGGAACTACAAGAAGCCCTACCACTTTCACTGGTCCTTTAGGGAAACTTTGTGGAACTAATTACCAGGATTTGCCCCAGGTAGCATTTCATAGTATTAGTGGTCCTCTGTATAATTTATATCTTACTGCAGAGGTAATGAATGATTTAAGTGGTGACCAGCGGCAAGAAGCAAGGCACAAGCACATTATAACCAAAACATTGTGTCACCAAATAAAACCTTCATTTACTTCGAAGGGAAACTACAGGGAACAATTTAGTTCTATTATAACATAATTTGGTAAACTTACAGTATTGTCCTCACAACAAAAATTACATAAGCTAAAACAAAAATAACTTCAATGCAAAACAAATTTAAATAAATATATCAAATCGCATACTTTAAAAAGCGAAATTAATGGTATCAAAACTAATTATTATTTATCGTAGCTAGAAAAGAGTCAGCAGTTAAAACAAGAACATGGCGCGACATTTCATGACAGTCTCAATCCAATATGGTGGTATTTTCAAAATCGTTTACACTTCAGGTGAAAGACAAAAATGTATGAAATTAAATTCGGTTTTCACATGTTTAAACTATGCAGGTTTGTAGAGAATTTCATTCTGATGCGTTTTTATATAAGGTAAGCGTTGTTTTATTTTTTTTATTTAGAAGTTATGGCCTGAGGACTACACTGTAAGCTTACCCATAATTTTATATGGTGCAGTAGGTTTTAGCACATTGTTCAATGAACAATTCAAATTTAAAACATTTGTTCCTATAATCTGTGTCCAGTAGTATTATTGTATAATACACTTTTATTTATATATTTTTAAAAGTAATTATGACCAAAAATGTAAAAGTGATTAGCCTTTTTTGTAATTTTGTACAATTTCTACAGTTCTCATTTATTGAATACAGTTAAAAAATGACATATTTTACTAGTGGTGATTCATACTTAGAATTCTGGTTTGAATATATTTTCTATTCATTGTATCTAACAAAAAATATCAATTTTATCTGGATTTATTAGTGAAATAGTAAAATTTTGAAGTCAATTTGTCAGCAAAATCCTGCGGAAATTAGGTATTTCTGAACATTTTCGTACCCGATCTTTAAAACTAAATGCTCAGTTAAGTTTTAAAGTTAGGAATCTAATTTTTGGTATCAGTTCTCACAACACCAAACCCCAGCTTTCGCCACCGTAGCAGCGTTGATTTTCTAAAAAAAGTGGAAAATCGACCTGCCCTAATGTACATATGTATGCATTATAGTATTAAATGATAGTGTCTAATATATACATATACAAATATATATATACATATATATATATATATATATGCACATATATATGTACATGTATGTACATACTTAAATACGTATATGCATATATATATATATATGTATATATATATATATATATAAATGCAGATGCATTGAATCACTGTACCATCCCGTTTCTAGCCACACTGAAAAGCCGTGATACGAAGAAAAAACTGCCCATGGATGTACTAAATAAATTTGCTTCCCACTCTCGTAGTTTGAGCTATTTTGTAAGTCATATAACTGTCTCCCACTTGGCTAAAAATGAATAACTTGTAAAAGAATAGATCAGTCTCGTAACTGCGAATATATATATAAGCGATTATACTTCTTTCCTTACACGTAAAAGTGGGTGACAGCTCAGTCGTATAGCGATTCTCCACTGAAAAGGTATTAGAGTTTCAAATCACAGTTGGAAGGGAATCACAAGCTTGTTGCTCGTCACACTAAGTCATACGGTGAAACAGCTGTCTGTGGATGAACTATATCTCTCTATATATATTTGAAAGGGGACATAAAAGTGATGCAAAATTGTTCTGCTTGGGGAATTAATTAAAAACACAGAGCAAATTCCATAGTCCCCTAACTAACACTTAGCACTAATCCTTAACTTGTCTTTTCTCCCAACAAGAATAACATAAGTGTTATGTTTTATCATTGTTACACACCTAAATATTTGTTATACTTCTGGTTGAGTTTTTCTTATTTTGAGATGCCGACAAAACCGACCACTTATCCGAGTTCCTGTATCAACACCTATGAAGATCTTTAAACCCATGCTTTCCTTGTTAATTAGTTCCTATCTATTTGTTTTATCTTCATGATTCCTCTTGATCCTGTTTATACTAGCAAGTACCTGGTCCCCAAAAATGTCTCAGTCAGTGTTTTGGACCACACACCTTTATTAGCCTTTGGACAGAGGTCAAACCACTCATACAAATATGAATAAAAACATATACCCGCAAGCCTATCTCTCTCTCTCTCTCTCTCTCTCTCTCTCTCTATATATATATATATATATATATATATATATATATATATATATATATATATACATGTTTACATCTACATCTACGCATATGATGAGGAATTGTTTCATTGGATTAAAATCTAGAAAACCACATCAATACAAGCACTATATATATACTTTTTTTTTCTTTTTTCATGTATGCAAACATTAGTAAAAATAATAGAACTCGTCTTTCTTTTAAATCTTTTTTATGATTTTCTTTGGGTTAAAATTTAAAATAATAATAAAAGTTCCGTAAGTGTCACTAACGTTTTCGATTCCTCTCCGAATCATCTTCAGGTGACGATGGCAAAATACAACAGAGAGACGCGCACGTGAAAGTACGTTTTACATCGTCCCAAGAAAGACGTTGACGAATGAAATCTTTTAAAACATTTATTTATGTATTTAATTATTTTTTTTAAGTAATGGCTGAATTTATCTTGTGTAGTCAGAATAAATATGAAGACGGAAATGGGGAGGCACGCAATAATTAATTTAATAAAAATGTCCCTTTTTTCAGAACTTGAATTCAGTGACGACAGGGTAGCGTCACCAAAATAACTATGCTAAACATTTTTTAATGTGTTTACTAGTCTCATACGCGATATTAATTGTAGGTTGTTGTGTTTTTATGTAGATGGTTTCAAGTATTTTGAATTGGGTGAAATTGGTCTCTGAATGTATTATTTTAGTGTTGTTTACTAAAGTTTGTCTTAAATCGGATGGAGGGCAGTTACGTTTTTGTAGATGTTTGTGAATTGAACTAGAGGTCACGGGATGCGTGGTGAGCTGATAGGGTAATGAAAATTATTAGAAAGGTATACAGAGGAGTTCTGTTATTTGTCATAATGTTTGCATATTATTTATAATGAATTATATATATACATACATATATATATATATTTAAAGTAAATATTAATTATCTTTACCTACAGACATCGATGTTTCATGCTTACGCAATCTTCAGTATAGGGGATGTTAATTCCTATCGGTCGGAGGGCACGAACCCGATTTTACAAATCACCACTGATTCGTAGTCGAGTGTCTTTCCCCTCGGCCGGCTTGAATTCACATGACAATTAGGAGGGATTTAAATCTATAAACGCAAAATCGGCGGGCGCGTATAGCGAGCAGTAGAGAGTGATTCAACAACAATAACAAACGGGGTCGGAATCCTGCTTTTTAAGCCATGGTATTACTGCTCGTTTATAAATTCTCTCAGAGTGCACCAATCCTAGTAAAGGGGGCTATAATTATATTTTTTTAAGTAAATATTAATTATTTTTACCTACAGACATCGATGTCTCATGTTCATATATATATATATATATATATATATATATATATATATATATATATATATATATATATATATATATATATATCGATGTACTAGCTTTCCCTACAAGAGGTTGTCCATAATTAATGTAGTAATTATCTGATTTTAAAAAGAGAACAAGGGGGAAAAACAGATGGCGAGAATACATATATATATATTATTATTTTTGTACATATAAATATTTGTATCCCTCTTCATATATATATATATATATATATATATACACATTTTATAGTAAGATAAATATGTATAATATCCACATACATACTAGTTTTATGTTCACTAATAATCATTAGTGTAGCTTATATAACTGTACAGCAAGTTGAACAATTCGAACCTTGGACCCGAGTCACTATTAATTAACACCAATCCAACATCCGTATACATTCGGCTACTGTGGCAGCCATATTAAATACGAGAGAAATATACCCTATATTTTAATTACAAATACAGTAAGTCTCAGAAAGTGTTCGATCCGCCCAAGGAGAAAACTTGCTTAATTAGAAACTTTTCATATTTCTCTCAAAATACACGACTTGAACGTAGCTTTTTGAATAATATTTTTTTATAAATAAATATTTATTATCCACAGTCAATAAATAACCAATGTGGCTCGTATAACCGTACCACAGGTCAAACGGTTTGAACTTTGTACCCGAGTCACTATTAGTTAACTGCAATCAAACAGGCTTATTCATTCGGCCACCGTGACAGGTATATTAAATGTGAGAGAAATAAACCCTATATTTTATTTACGAATATAGTAAGTGTCAGAAATTGTTCAATCAGAAACTGTTATATATATATAATATTATTGTGTATGTGATTGTGTTTGTGTGTGGTGTGTGGTGTGTGTTAATAGTTAGATGAATATGACAAGGAAAGATAAAGTTATTATTATCTTTTCCACTTTGAGGTTTTAGTTTCTTTTCCCCAAATTTCCCTCTGGCCTCTTTGACTAGAAAATGTTATTTTACCATCTTCAAAGTTCCCAACCAATTATTTCTCCTGTCTGCGTGACAGAAGAAGCTCATATTAACGCACTCACTACTTATCACACCGGTATTTTAGAAAGCAAAGGTGACACGTTTATAGGTAATGGATATAAACTGTCTAATTGGGCAGGTAATATGCAAACGCTTCATTGACTCTTCTCCTGTGATGACTTTAAATTGTTTGGAAAACTTATGTCGAAATCAAACAGATATGATGTATTGAATGGCCATGTGCCAGATTATACTGATCCCAATATCCGAGTTTTTCTGTTGGAATCAAGTAAGTTAAGGAAAAAACAGCTGATTCTAAAGACGTGTTATATATCACATACTTTTAAATTTAGTGTAGATATGATTTGTCTTTTGCATTGAGACATTAAGTGTTACAAAGTAACCATTTGCTTATAAATTAGTCATAAGAAATTAACACTTCAAATCATCTATAATCATACCTTGTTTTCTTGCCGTGTGTGTGTGGTGTGCTGTTCTTCTTAGGACTGGGGTAATTTCGGTACCTGAAACAAAGCCATATCATGCATATAACATTATTTATTTGATTAATTAACAACACAAGAGCTTTTCAAATAGCTATGGTTTATTTATGTCAGCTGGTTGAAAGGAAGAGCGACAGAAGAGAATTGAAAGATAGAGAGACATTATCCATGGTTCAATTACTATTTTAAAATTTTGTCAAACCATCTTAAAAACGCATCTTTGCGATACAAATGTTTCTAGTCTTTCTCTGCTCTATATGTTAGTGGTTTTGTGCTCCTTCGGTCATTCCTTTAGAAGAAAAATGATAAATATATACTCTGCCATAGAACAATCTGTCAAGGCAAGTGATCATTCCTGTTGCGTTTTCACTTACTAACCCTAACCCACGTTTTGGATCGTTTGCTGACAAAATCACTCGGACGCCGATGTTAATTTATATAAAGGTTTATTAAAAAGAGAATAACAGTCACAGAAAAAATCAGAGGGACGGGTTACTTGCGTACGCATTAGATAGATAGATAGATAGATAGATAGATAGATAGATAGATAGATAGATAGATAGATAGATAGATAGATAGATAGGCAGGCATAGCTACATCATGCACAACCGCCTCCTCCCCCCATTTGACACGTTTCCTCTGCTTGAAGTCTCACGAGGAAAAGAGCAAGAAAATCTCCGTCCGGAAGTCACTTGGTTTCATCGACTTTTGTTCTGATCCTTAGATGTCACTCAAACGTTTCCATTAATACAACAACTTCCATTCTGTAACTTCAAGTTCTTATATTTCATAGTCTGAATGTAATTAGCATTCACACAGACTTCTAAAGGCGCATGTCTCTCCTATTAGTATAGGGAGGGGGTCTGATTGCTTTAATGGATCCTGTGGAATTGACTATACTGAGTTTACATCCTATCAGATGTACTGTGGTAATGTTACATAGAATCTGTTTACTTATAATATAGACATTAAAAAATGAAATCATCTTAAATCATACTTTGTTTGGTGGCTGGTGTTTCATGCTTGCATGTGTGTTGCAGTGATCATGCTGAGCTGTATACAATTTTGTAACTGTAATCAAAGCAATTTCATGCTTAAATATTAATTATTTAGTTAATTAATACATCACAAGATCTTTTCAAAGAGTAGTGGCTTATTCATCAGCTGTTGATCTTCCAGTTGAGCTGCAAGCCAGATGAAAAAAGAGCAAAGAGAGACAGAGAGTTAATCACTTATTTTAAGTGCATGGCTTGATCAGTGTAAAACTTCTTGTCTCTTCAAAACATTTATCTAGACTCCTAATTGCAATCACCACTGGCTTAATCATCTGTCTGATGTAGTTTCAGATTAAGCGATATTGCTTCTTATTCTCACAAACACCATGTGTATCTCCTGAAAAGTCACAACGATAATTCCCTTGTGATGTTTTGGCTAGTTTACACCGTGTTTACGACTCTCTGTGAAGACCACATGCATAAAGATATTTAGTTTATATTTATACTAGAAAACGTACCCACCACTTAACTCAAGAATGCATTTGTGGGTGGTAATTTTACATAACATGAGTTATATTGATGAGTGGAAGATAGTAGTAGTGAAGTGGATACCGATGCAGACTGATGACTTCGTGTGCAGTGTTCAATTCCTGTAGGTTTCATAGTACCAGTTTCATTACAGATGTTGGAAACCTTCACGAGGTCCTTCTATCATGTTATATGAATACTTTAGTAATATATCTAAAGAAATAGCGAGTGTGAACACTGGTGAACCCTATTTTTGGTCATTTTTGACAGAAGACGTACACTAGTACTTAGATAAGCTTCAAATGTTCGCCATATTTTATTTAAATAATTAAATCATAACTTTGTTACATTTAATGGGTGTATTTCATTATATTAATAAAATATTTTTTTTTACAATTATCTTTATCTATATAAAGTTAGGTATGTGCATAGGGAAATATATATATACAGGGTGGTGCAAAAGTCGCGCATTGGTTTGTTTAGGTGATAGAAACTACAACATTTCAAGTGGTTTACTAGGCTTTTCTGATAAATAATACATTTACTTGGTAATTTTGTTGCAGTCGGTTTTAAAAATAATATCCTTTAAATGGGCACCATTTTCGGCCTCACAAAGACGGGCTCTAGTTAGGGCATTTTCCATTACAGTCCTTAGAATAACTGGCTCTAGTTCTTGGATTTCATGTCTAATATTGTTTTTAAGCTTTTGAATCGTTGTAGGCTTGTTCACATATACCCTTTCCTTAAGATAACCCCAAAGGGAAAGGTCAGGGGCTGTTAAATCCGGTGAACGTGTAGACCAGTTAAAATCAGAAAATCTGCTAATTAAGCGCTCGCCAAACAATCTCCTTAAGAGCGCCATACTTTGTCGGACAGTGTGGGCAGTAGCTCCATCTTTTGTAACCACATTTCTGGGTTGTCCTGAACAGCTGGCCTTAAAAAAAATTCAATCATTTGTTGATATCGCTGTGACGTTATCGTCCCTGCGACACCTTCTTCGTCTTCAAAGAAATATGGACCGATCACTCTTTCAGAGGTAACACCACACCATACGGTACATTTTAGTGGATGTAATTCACACTGATGAACGGTTCTTGGATTTTCAATGGCCCATATTCTACAGTTTTGCTTATTTACGAACCCGTTCAGATGAAAATGGGCTTCGTCGCTCATTATCAGCTTATGGATGAACTCATTTTGTTCTCTGGCTAATTGCTGAATGTGAACAGCATAAGCTACGCGTGATTGCAAATCTGTCAGTGGTAATGCCTGTACCAATTGAATTGTGTATGGAAACAGATGCAATTCACGCAAAATTCTTTGAAGTGACCTTCTGGACATCCCAATCTGAGTGGTTCGTCTTCGAGTTAAGGTGTCTGGATTTTCAGCAATGCTATCCTCAACGAGTGCTACATTACAATGCCGACGATAGGCTCTTTGGGTTAAGGTTATTGAACGATAGTTTCCGAAGTAAAGTTCAATAATTTTGGTTCGTTGTTCAGTGCTATATTTTTCCATGATAAATTATCAATGTTTATATCTGTAATATTCTGAAAAATAAGGAGAAAATTTGATTAAATGTTAAAGTTGTTACTGATTCAAAGTTGTGACTTTTGCGCCACCCTGTATATATATATATATATATATATATATATATATATATATATATATATATATATATATTTAAACTTAGTTAACCCCAAACAAGGCAAGTTGCGACTGTAGACGTAAGGTGCTACTGAGAATGAGGGTGAAAATTTAGGGGGAGGCGTCCTAAATTGGGAGCTGTGCAGCAAGATGCTTGTTCACATTAGTTTTAAATTTCTGCATGTCGGTACAGTCGGGGAAACAGGTAGCAGGGAGGGAGTTCGAAAGGCCGGCAGCTTGAGAAAGAAGTTATTAGAGTAGAAAGCCTTCTGGCATCTGGGGAGCTCCACAGTGAATGGATGGGATTTAACTGATTGTCAAGTTAGTAGAGTGGATTTACGTTGAGAGCCCACCAGAGCAGCAAGTTCATCAGAGCACATTCCATTGAAGTACTTGTGAAACAAGAACAAGGATGTAACATTGTACGATGTGGCATGGGCTAGATCTTGGTCGATAGTGAAAGCCTTATCGGATCAGAGACTCCTTTTTCGATCTTGTCTAAGAGGAGGACACATGTGGATGGTGCACCAGCCCAGATGTGACAATAATACTCCATGCATGGGCAGATAGTGGCTTTGTAGAGATATAGGATACTATCAGGTGTGAGACGTTTTCAAGCACGGTAAAGGGAGCTCCCCTTCTTTGCAGCAGTCTTGGCAATGCCTTCTATGTATTTGTTCCAATTCACGTTACCTGTGAATATTACACCGAGGAGTTTGAATGTTAAACTCTCAAGTAGGGTGTTATTTGCTACAGTAATCGGTAGTTGAAGAGTTTTTTTGTAGTTGCTTAAGGAAAGGAGCTTTGTCTTAGAAGCATTAAGTGATACCATCCATTTTAACCCCATTCCACTATAGACTGGAGGTTGCTTTGTAAGGATTCAGCCATTGCCTCAGATATGTACACATCCGTTTTACCAACATGACGAGAGTAGAGCATGGTGTTATCAGAAAATATATCCATCTCAGACACAATGTAATCAGGGAGGTCGTTTATGAAAGTCAGGAACAATAAAGGTCCAAGGATAAATGCCTGGGTTACACCTGAATTTATGTCATGTTGTTTGGATGAATGACCATCGAGGACAACCTGGATCTTTCTGTTGGTTAGGAAGGATCTAATTATATTAAATATTTGTCCAGTAATACCATATAAATTAATTTTTATGAGAAGACGTTTATGCCAGACGTTGTCAAAGGCTTTGGATATATCAAGCGCTACCACCCTAGCTTCAGCTGCTCTGCCTAGTATATAGTATATGCATTCAGATATGACCATTAGGATATCCGCAGTAGATCATGCTTGCCTAAATCCATACTGATGGTCAGAAAGAAGTTTAGCATTAACGAGGTGTCGGACTATCGCTAGATTAATGAAGGGTTCAAAGATTTTAGTGAAGAGCGGGAGTAGACTGATGGGGCGATAATTCTGAAGGTAATTTCTATCTCCAGAATTCTAGCTATCATGTTGTAATCCATAGGGAAGCAATTCCACGGGAAGCCCTTCCAAAGAAGCTCTGTCCATGAAAATTCTGGAGGAAGGAAGGAAAGTCTTTTTCTGTTGTGGTGGCAATACGAGTTAAAACAGTAATCTGTGTTTGTTTACTTTTATTTCTTATAAATGTCCCACTTCATCAAGGGCCGACTTGCCATCGGGCAAGAAGACACCCTGGCCAGTCTGACACTGTATGTAAATACAATTATTGGTAACCAATTATTGATCTCTTTTGTACATTGATTTGATTTTTGTTTTCTTCTTCTTCTTGTCGCTACTATTGTATTGTATTGAAACGAATTGAATCAAAGTTAATTTGTATTTTATTGAACTGTATTGACTAATCATGTCTACTTCTTCAACATTGATAAGAACAATGTTTTTCCTGCGATTATTAAAATGAAGTGAACACTGCATTAGTTCTAATCTGACCCAGGATCAATAATTTCAAACGTCAACCTAATTATAATTCATGGATGACCCTATTATCTATACTATAGGTAACCAAATCTTGTGTTGTTTCTTAAAGGTCAGATTACAGAATTGCAGGAATAGAGACAAAATTGGAGTTATCATACAGATGCCTATAAAAATGTCTACAAATGTAGATATATATGAATAATTTCACAAATTTTCTCTTTATAACATCCAGAAATATCATGAATAACCACCGATTGTCATAGCTGATAGCATCCTCTTCAAGAGTCCATAGTTTAAACGCCTCATCCTGTCATTTGCAAGTAAGATAAATTAGAATAAGAACATAGAAGATGCTGTCAAGTCTGCTGCAAAGAATGTGGCTCCCCTTATCGGGATAGAAAACTTCTCACATCTGCCAGTATCCAATATCTCTATACAGCTACCATTAATCTGTGCATGGAGTATTGTTTGCACGTCAGAGCTGGTGCACCAACCAATATCCTATCATCCTTGGACAGGGTGCAAATTTTTTTCTCCTAATAGGTCCTGCATTGTCTACCGAGCTGCAGCTCTTGTCACATTACCAAAACAATGCACCCCTGTGCTTGTTTTACAAGTACATTCACAGAATGTGCTCTGATGAACTTACTGCACTTCTACCCCCTCAACAAAAAACCTCTGACCTACCTGAGTAGCAGCAAATGCTCACCCCTTCCATAGATGCTGGAAGATTTTCTACTCTGATAGTTTCTTTTCTCGACTGCTTTCTTTTGGAATTCCTTTCCTGCTCCCTGTTTCCCCGACCGTACCAAGATGCTGATATGTAAATGTAATGCGAACAAATATCTTACTGGACAACTTCCTACCCAGGTTATCCTCTCTATAAATCCCCTCCCCCTTATTACAGTAGCCCTTATGCTTAAGTTGTAATATGCCTTGTTTGGGATGAAAACAATTTTTTTTAAAAGATACATAATGAAAGTAATGAATTATTTTTTTATTAGATACTATTAAAAAATCCACAAACCATTTATTAATGAGATTCAAAATACAATAATAATTTTCGTTTTTTGTATTATCATCTATAGAAGAAAGAAATTATTATTTTAATATAATAATTAAAAGACAACACACACAAATATTTTATGATGATATTAAACAGACTGTTACAATGAGGGTCAGAGATCGAAAGTTGGCCATATGTGGCTCAGTGGGCCAACGATGACCAGGTCTGGTCTAAATAGTCTACTTTTGGAGTTTCAAGTGGACGCAACTGTGGACAGCTAAATACCCTTTATTTATATATATATATATATATATATATATATATATATATATATATATATATATATATATGAAGGAGAATGGAAAGGAATTAGAGAAAGCAAAAGCCAAATCAAAATTCAATTCAAAAGTTCAAAGCAAGGTATATTCCTCTTTATATATATATATATATTTATATATATATATATATATACATATATATATATATATACACATTTATATATATATATATATATATATATATATATATATATATATATATATATATATATATATATGACCAATGTTTATTTTTATATATTTGCTTCCTTTGTAGTGGAATCAATGTGCTTTAAATAAATGAATGATACAATTCATACAAATTTAAATATATACATTTATTCACAAACATCTGAAGGTAATTTAAATGTTCATTA
>OY744516.1:148777024-148989524 GCA_963556195.1 Sepiola atlantica
AGATATGTCTTAAAATGGACTACTGTTGCCACATTTGGGGAGGTGCTGCTCAACACACATTTTCTTGCCCTCACAGAATTTTAAATTGACTTCACAATCTCGTGGGGAATAAGCTATTCTTTACATCCTTCTTTCTCACGTTGCTAGTCTTTCTCTACTTAATTGTTATTCCCATGGAAGGTGCTCGACTGAGCTCCAATCGCTGGATCCTCGTAAGACATTAACAGCAAGAAATTGTCTTTCTTCTACAATTAGAATATAATTTTCTTTTTCCTCCTTGTGCCTAGCATCAGGCGAAATTTCATGGAGAGAGTTTATTTCCAAGAACTTTCTATCTGTGGAACACACTTCCATTGGACTGCTTCCCTGTAGATTACAACATGATCGTCTTCAAATCCAGTGTCAACAAATACTTGTCATAAAATGTTCGATCCTCTCATAATATTCTTCATCATTCAACTGACATGTCTATCTATCTTATAAACTCTTATCCTCGTGTGGCTTTTGGCCTTGATACGAGGTGACTTATTACTATAAAATACATTTCTCTTGTCAGTGGCAAGCAAAAATCCAAGACAACCATAAGTAGAGAAAGACTATGTGTTATCTTGGAGTTTTCCTTCTCCTATACTAATTGACTTCCAAGGCTTGGGAGTATAGTCTATCCTACTATTTCACCCATAGCTGGGGAGAGGAGACAGATTCACGTTTTTCTGATGAATAATAGTGAAAGTGACTTTTACTGCAACTTTCAAACTCATGGCACCATGTATTCCAAAGCTGTTACCATCTAAATACTGACCATACTAAACATGGCTTAACTTCACTTCTCTCACAAAATACAGTGTTTCACCACGATACAGCTGCAACATACAATATAAATCTCTATAATAAGTAGATTATGTTTGTCTCCATTAAAGCCATGTACACCCATACAGTTGGACTTAGAAAGTACTGTTGTCATATTTTGGCTGGTGAATCTCTGTCCCATTTGAGGGTTCTTGATGAGGTGCAGAAACGTATCTGTAATTTGATTGGCCACACCCTTTCTTCTTCTCTGCACTCTCTTTCTCTCTTTCGCAGACGTGATGTTGCTAGTCTCAGTCTTTTCTATAAATACTATTATAGCATGTGTTCTTCAGAATTTACTAATCTATTCCCTGCTTCCTTTGTTCCGGTTCGTTTGACTCGTTGGTCTAGTAGTCTCCATCAATTCGCTGTTTTGATACCTCATTGTAATACAGCTTCCTATTCTCAGTAGCTTCTTTCCAAGAACTGCAGGCTTGTGGAACTCTCTTCTTGCTGACTGTTTTCCTCCTAACTATAGCATTGGTCTTTTCAAGACTAAGTTAATAGGCATCTCCTGTTTTTGCGATAACATATTTCGTTCTTGTCTGGAGCGATTTCCATATACATTTTTTTTTTTAAGTTAAGGTTTTATAGGAATGATCTTTTTTCTATGTATATTGTTCTTATGGGATTTATTCAATGAAATGAATGTCGCCTGTCTGTTCAGAAACATGTGGTTTTGGTGCTATAAAGGAATGGCGATCTGTGAAGCAGGACAAGACAGGAAAACTGATTGTCAGTGTCAATCTGGTGGATGATCCTAACCTTAATTTCAGGTGTGTTTGCAATCTTGACTTAAATATTACTTTTGTGTGTGTCAAGCAAGTTGGCTGGTGTATCGCGGCCGCTTCGTTGCTGTTGAACGATAACACGTGGAGGCTGGTCTGATTTTAAATGTTCTATTTAAACATAAAACAAGAAACATAGATTGAATGTTTATACGGGAGAGAGAGACTGAAGGAAATAGAGAGAAATATCGTCAGGACATTTTGGGCTACTGCGTCCCACCTCCTCCAGCCGACCGTCTTTCACGTTTGCCTTTGTTGGTCAATCAGGATCAAAAGACAGAAGAAACCCCCGAATGGATGTGACGTCATTTCCGACTTTTGCTTTCACTTTTCTCACCTTTTGGGCTTTCTCTCTGCCTCTCTCTCTCTCTCTCTCTCTCTCTCTCTCTCTCTCTCTCTCTGAAACCCCTCACTATCTAACAAATTTATTCAAAAACCAGAAGTTTTCATCAAAATAAACACCGTCATTGTCCACGACATGCAACTAACGACGTTGCAAGCTTTCAGATTTGGTCAAATTACCGATGACTTTCAAATGTTTTTGACATTCTTCTGAATCAACTGACTCAAACCGGCGATCCCTTATAAAGAGCTACATCAATTGGAATAGACTGTAGTCAGATGAGGCAACGTCTGAACTATAGGTGGATGCGGCAGAGCTTCCACACCATCCAATTCTTTAATGCTGTTGCTGGTCTTTCTGATGGTATGCAGTTCTGCATTGTTTTCTTGAAATAAAAGTATTTTCGATGAACAAGACACGGGTACTTTTCAACCAGCTTGTCCTAGATTCGATCAAGTTGCTTGCAGTAAAGTTCAGTGTTGATTGCATAACCATTCAGCAAAATGCAAGATTCCTTCGAAATTCCACCAAGCAATCTTCTTTCCTAAATTATTTTAACAAAAGGCACAAACCTTTTCCATATAAGTTTATTGTTGGAGTGTTAGGTTTAGAGTTAGTTATTTTTAACCTTTTCCTCAACCGAGTATATCATTTTTTTCTTGGGATGTTTAATTTAATTTAACAGATTTACGACAATATGAAACATCGTTATTTAGTCTTATTAAATTTGTTTACGAATTTTGCATACTCTTTTTGGAGAGCTTCGCCATAGTATTGAGAACAGAATTTCCGCCCAGGTGGTCGGTTATTCTATTGTTTCAACACGTGTGTAGATTAGCAGGTCATATTAAAGTGCTTGCTAAAGGCATCTTAAGCGCTATTTTTTCACGGGGAGGTTTCGGCGTCCTCCCACATACAGCGCCTGCTCTTACCAAATGGCCGCCCATTTGGTACTGGTACTCAGCGTCGCTTAATGTCGGTGATCTAACGAGAACCGGTGTGTAAATATGGTTATGAATAATTTCCAGATTTTCCATAACTAATTCAAAGCTATCCACAGTAAACAGGAACGCCTCGAGTACGTCAACGGACGTAACTATGATTAGGTCAGCACATGTAAAAAAAAAACATCAAGGTATGTTTTTATTATATTTGTAATAGTGTGCCACTTGGAGTAGATCAGAGAAGCAAAGCGATCTGTTTAACAAAAGTAATTTGAAGATATTATTTATTTTCTTCTAACATATCGATTTCCTTTTCTTTTTTCCATTATTTCATTATATTTTCTTTATTCTTTTTCACTTTCTCGGGAAACATTTTCTTCCTTCTGCTCTTTTTACCTTTCATTGTTTTTTTTTCTTTCTTATTTTCTCGAATATCTAGTTCCAATCTTTCTTTCATTCATTTTCTTTTTTCTTTCTTTCTTTCTTTCTTTCTTCCCTTCTTTTTTCTTTCGTTCCTTCCGTTTTTCTTTCCTTCTTTCTTTATTTCCTCTTTCCTTTCTTACTTTCTTAACTTCTTCTTTATTTATTTCCTTCTTTCTTTTTTTCTTTTCTTTTCTTTCTTTCTTTCATTCATTTACTTCCTTCTTTCTTTTTTTTTTCTTTCTTTCATTTTATTCTTTCTTTTTTTCTGTCTTTCTTTTTGCCTTTCCATTTTAACTTTTTTATTTCTTTCCTTGCTTTCATTTTTCGTTCTTTCTCTCGTCCATTCTTTCATTTCGTTTTCCAGTCAATTCAATTATTTTTCTTCTTTCTCTTTAATGGTATATCTCTTTTTATTCTCTTTCTTGCTCTCTCTCTCTTTCTCTCTTGTTCTTCTTCTTTCTTACCAATCCTCTTTCCCTTTTCACTCAGTCACACTTATGGTATTTCTTTCTTCCTTTAATCATCTCTCTCTCTCTCTTCTTTTCCCATCTTCTTCTGTCGCTCTCTCTTTATTTCCATCTATTTCCGTTTCTTTCTCTTTCAATGACTCTTCATCTTTATCATTCTTGTTCTTTTTTATTCCTTTTCTTTCATACTATTTCTCACCTTCTACTCTGTCTCTTCTACTTTCTTAGCTCCTTTCCACTTCGCACTCTCTTTCCTTTCCTCTTTGTCCTTTTCTTTCTATTTCTCTCTTCCTTCCCTCTTTTTCTTTCAGTTTGTTTCTCACTTAGCTTTTTCCCCTCCTCCTCTCCATATTTTCCCTCATTTAACAATTTCACCTGCTTTTACTTCTCATATTTTCCTTATTCAATTATTTTCTTTTCTATTTTCTAGAGAAAAAAAACAGTCTTCATCAACGATACACTGATTCTAGAATCACCTTGATTCTCACTCAGGTAAAAATTTAACAGCTAACCTGAACTCATGCCACGAATTCTTAATAGCACAAGCGAGTTCTAAATTATCAAAAATAAAATTAGGAAAGAAATTGTTAAGTCAGTGTAAAAGAAAACCCATTTAACTCACAGAATCCGGCTCTAAATCTTTGTAAAATTATATTTTTAAGTGAACACCTTGAATAGTTTCGTTTTTCTTGTGTTCTTGTTTGTTTACCACAATTGAAAGAGATGGCTTTCTCCTTGAAGAAACACCTTGTTTTATTAAGTTATTTAAAATGGAAGACGTATATCCAGTCTGTTGCTAAGGTCACTAAAACAATCGTTGAAGCATTCTACCACTACAGAATGTACCTGGCTCCAAATGCAATCCTCTACCTATATAAGAGTCAGATGCGACCTAAAATAGAGTAGTGCTGCCACATCTGGGGAGGTGCCACTCAGAGCATTCTGTCCTGCCTTGACAGATTACAAACTCAACTTTGAAACCTTGTGAGGAATGATCTCTTCTCTTCCCTACATTCACTTTCTCACAGAAGAGACGTTGCTAGTCTCTATCTACTCAATCGTTATTTCCATGGAAGGTGCGTGACTGAGCTCTAATCTGTTTTCTCTTTGTAAGACATTCATGGGAAGAACTCGTCTTCTTTCCACCACCACAACAAAGCAACAAAAATGTTACTTCAAACTTAAGTGTGACAGACAATCAAACATGCTATTTCAAACTTAATTATGACGGAGCAATTTGAATATTCTTTCAAATTTAACCATGACAGACCAACAAAATGCTATTTAAAACTTAAGTGTGACAGACCAACAAAAATTCTATTTCAAACGTAAATATGACAAACAAACAAAAATGCTATTTCAAATTCAAGTGTGACAGACACACAAAAATTATATTTCAAACTTAAGTATGACAAAGCAACTAAAATGCTATTTCAAATTTAAATACAGCAAACCAACTAAAATCCTATTTCAAGCCTAAGTGTGACAGATGACTAGCAGACAGAGCCTCTTATAAAGTGGCTCAGACGCTTATAAAACAAGATACGTCCAATAAAACTAAGGCATGACAGACTGAATGACTAACGAATCAAACGACAAAGCCCCTCTTATGTGTGCATGGACATGTCTAAAATAAAAATGAACATTCTACATTATTTTGAGAATTTTCCACATCTGGTTTGTTAAATATTGTTAATACATTTTTTTTCATAAATTTAAACATGACTGAAAGTCCAACCAATTTGACTGAGATAAATTTAATCCAACCTTCATTACATTATGAGAAACCTGTTTATATACAAAATAAGTTTTAAATATAATATTTTTTCAATGCATATTAAAGATATTGAAAGGAACGACAGAAAAAAGATGTCATAGGAAAAAATATAACTTTTGCTTTTGGCAAAAGAAAAATAGTCAGTTACAAAATAAGTAATATTTTCAATCATTTCTAGTCAGAAAATAAAAGTCAAAATTTAATTTATTAAAATATAACTATTTTTGGTTACTATAAATTGAATAGTACTTATATTTTCAATATTTACGTTTCAAAAATGCAACTTATTTTCTGCTTCTAAATAACTTTGAAAAGAGCTGAAGTGGATATCATTACGGACTTTACAACTGTGCATTCAATTTTCCAGTCCTGGTCGTTCCATTGCAGCATTTAAATTAAGAGTGTTGGCAACCTTCCATGGCCCTCCTGTGAGTACCTGACTATTTCAAGGAAGTAAATGCCAGCATAACAGAATCAAGTGTGTCAAAATATCATAAGCATTGAATTATAAAAGAAGCTTGTTACTTTTAACACCTCTAAAACAAAGATGCTCTTCTTTCACTACCAACACTCGGATCCTCTTTTTGCCCCAGTCGAAATGAAACGCTCTCTTCTTGAAAAAGCGCCCTGCTTTGATGAGCTCATTCGGTTGACTTTACTCCAGATCCGAAATTGGGGACTTACATCAAATATGCTTCTAAGGTTGCTGGAAAAATGGTTGGATCATTCTACTACTCCAGAAAAAACTTTTAGCCAATCGATACGACTCTTAAAAAGAGAAGGGAAGACAAACACACACACCAATCTATGAGTGTCTTATAAATTCCAATTCATTCACACTTAAAAACTATGATGAATATATACTGTTAAAGAAAATAATCTATTTTGTAAGTCGTTAAAATCTCTTATTAAAGTCGCTGGAAAAACGGTTGGATCATTCTACCGCTCGAGAAAGTATCTCACTCTTGACGCAATCCTCTACTTGTATAGAAGCAAGATACTTCCTAAGACGGAGCACTGTTGTCGCATTTGAGTAGGTGCTATTCAGGGCACTCTTTTCTGCCTTGAAAAAAATCGACTACAAAATCGAGTTGACGATAATCTCTTTTTTTCCCTACAGCCTTTTCTCACAGAAGAGACGTTATTAGTCTTTCTCTACTCTGTCGTTATTTTCATGGTAGATGCTCGACAGAGCTCTAATCTTTGGTTCCAACAATAAAACATTCAAGCAACAACGTGTCTAGCAACAAATACTGTAAAAGCAATTCCTTTATAGTCCTCGCTCAAGCGAAGAGCGATGCTTGTGAATCTCATTTAGTAAAAAATAGTACAACCAAATTCGTTACCTGTGCAGATGTTGCAATATTACTTGCTTCGGTCGAAGGGGTATATCTTTGGACCGGCATCAATGTGGCAACATGGCTTTGGACGGCTGGGCGATCTTTTCCGGACTTTTGTGACGACGGGATGATGTGTGACAACATGTGCACGTATGTGCAATGTCTCATCTTATTATGGCCAGTGAGCAATCATCTTCTGACGATAGTCACTGTCGTCTGCTTCTGGGACTGGCTAGCCGGCTGCTTCGTCGGGGCCATCGTGCTGCAAATCAAACATTATATAATTATGGAGCTAACCATTTTACTTTTTATATAAAAATATGATTTATTATATTTCGAAAAGAAACATCTCAGAGCG
This sequence comes from Sepiola atlantica, assembly GCA_963556195.1. Lineage (NCBI taxonomy): Eukaryota > Metazoa > Mollusca > Cephalopoda > Sepiida > Sepiolidae > Sepiola > Sepiola atlantica. The sequence continues at coordinate 148,784,314 of OY744516.1, forward strand.
CGCGACAAGACGCGTGCGTCTCTGTCAGAATTCAAACCAGTCTCTCAATTTTCAATCTGAGAGAGAAGGAGAGAGAAACAGAGGGATAGAGAAAGAGAGAAAGAGAGAGAGAATGTGAATACAGCCGTCATCAGTGTTTCAAAAAATCTCGGTGACATGTTTTTATTGAGATCTTGAACCTGGTAGGTGTCTCCAGCATTGTTTATATTTTAGCTGACATCGGATTATACCGAATACCCCGATCAGTGAGCTGACATTTTTAGTGCAGCGAATTCACTTTATTTTCAACTCAAGTTTGACGCAAGGGTTACGAATATAACGGGAAGCACTTAGCTCCCAAAAGATTACGCATTGTGCAACACAGAGTCTGTCGATCGCATTAAAATATTTTAATATTAAAATGTAGTGGGGTGTTTTTCCAATATAAAAACTAAAAGAAATCTCTCAAACATATCTACACAATAATATTTGTTGATGTTGAATTTTTCGGAGCATGATTACAAAATATTGATTATGTCAGTCTGTATTCTACTAAGTTATATTATATATATATATATATATATATATATATATATATATATGTAATAAGTATTGTTAGAAGGCGGAGACAATGCGTTGGTTAGGTGACACCGGCAGTATGTGAAATGGTAAACAATCAATTAATGACAATATTGAGAACGTGTTAGCTGGTAAGTTGAGTGTTAAGTCAAGAAAGTTAACCCCGTTTTTTATTAGTTATGTTGTAAATTTTAAACCAAAGTTCGTAAAAGATTCATATAGTCTTTTTCTAGATTTTTGATATTTTATATTGGTTGATATAATCGTGAATAGAGCATCATCTCTAAATAATCCACCATCTAACTTAAGGGTGCATTTAAAATGCTCGTATATATCCTTAAGTAAATATAATCCTACCGGATGCATAACTTTTGTAGAGCCCGTAAATCCCATTAAAATAGTAAAATGGTTAGGTGTATCCTTCCTAGGCCAATATTTATTGTCAAAGTAAACTATAGACTTTCTAGCTAATATAATTAAATCTATTTCGGTTAGAGTTATGTCAAAGGAATTTCTAGCCATGAGGAGAGCTATATTTATTAGTATTGGTGAAATGGACTGGTAATAAAAATCAATGTCGAATGCTAAGAAAATTATATTATGTTTAATTTTAAAACTCTTAAACCAATAAGAGACCTGCTGATTTGAGGAAACTCAAATGGGGTATTTCATTTTCTATTTAATGGTGGGGATAATCCTATCTAATATATATTTACTTACAAAATCTATGTCAGACCTCCAAGTGCAAATTAATCTAACTTAGGGTTTATTGTTGGAGCGTCAGGGTTTCTTCAACCATATTTGATTTGCCATCTAAGCTTGAAAACTTGGGCCCGGTTTCCAAGCTTGAAACCTATAGTACCATGTTGATCTGAACAGCTGTAATATATATATATATATATATATATATATATATATATATATATATATATATATATATAATATCACATAGGCACTTAGCCTGACGATTCCCTGTATATATATTTTTTAAAGCTACACAGAGTAGTCCGTGTTTCATTCCTGTAGAGAATCGTCAGACAAATTTTCTATGTAATATATATATATATATATATATATATATATATATATATATATATATATATAGATAGATAGATAGATAGATAGATAGATAGATATATAATATTACATAAATTCATATCAATATGGTACCTTATGGTTCAACTGTTACAACAGACCCAATGTCTCCAGCTTAAAGATTGGATCAAATACAGTTTAAGAAATCCATTGAGTGGTTTATAATCTATATATTAATACGATAGCGTGTGTGTTCGTGTGTCACGCTTCCGGCAAAAACTCTACGCATGCATTCCGCACCTAGATTTTGAAAAACATTCAACTCGCCTAATTTTCGAAACACTTTCAAGTATTTCCCTTTGGCGCAACGGTTAGCGACGTAGTATTTTTGACTTCGGCCCGACTGGTTTATAGTTCGATCCCAACCAACCTCTAAGATTTTTTTTTTACATTTCGAGGGGAAGGGAAAGAAAGGTAGGGAGGGGACGACCGGGAAGACACATATTAATACAATAGCGTGTGTGATTTTGTGTGTCATGCTTACATCAAAAGCAACGACCTTCCGAATCTTTGTATGCTACTCATGAATTGGCTTGGCCTTTTGGCTAAGATCAAAGTGTAGTATCTGTTCCGATGGATACTACACTCCATAGACTGGTATTGTCTTTTCCTTCGAGGCTTGATTTACGCCGATCTATGGGTCTGTCCTGTGCAGTTCTAGGAGGTCCACCCTCCCAGGCTTCGCCTCGCCTCTTTGGGGAGAAGTAAGTGTATTGCTTACTGCCTGGGGCGCCCCTACCGGGGAATGCCAACGGGGCTGCCCAGGCAACTTCTCGAGCGCTGGCTTTTCAAACCCCACTTTCCCGACCCGACCTTGGGTCACATCTTACTTGTGGGAGTAAGATCAAACTGGCCTTGTGCCTAATTCTTGGAGAGGAGTAAATAAATATTCATGAATTGGAGCCAAATTTAATTTAATCGAAAACATTTACAAAGTAAGGTTTAGTTGTCGAAATATTACCTTCACTAGAAATATTGTATATAAAGAAGTTTTGTAAATTGTTTCATGTATTGTTCATTTTAAAAAATAAATATACAAGTCCAAATCTTATCATATTTTATTCAAACATGTATATGTTAGGACCAAGATAATTAGTATTAAAAACATCATTTCGTGTAATTTACACGGGTCCCGTTAGTTATAATTAATACTCAAGAAAACCCAGTATTTTGTTTCGCCTGGGTCGGTTTTTCCAGCTTTAACCTTAAGGTACAATGTTGATCTGAACTTCTGTAATATTATAAATAAATATGGTGCTCTTATTATTAAAGAATCGAACACTCTGTTGGATTTCTTCCTACCAAATGAAGCAAAGAATTGTATATATATATATATATATATATATATATATATATATATATATATATATATATATATATAATGGCGAATGGCTATATTAATGCACATGTGTTCATCTTAAATCTACTAAAGCCTGTTGAGATCTAAGATCGAAATCTGAGCGCATTTACGTAATTATTCTCGATATATTATTATTTTTTTATTATAAAGTATTCGGCATTGTTCAAATAAATACTGAATCATTGCAACATGATATTTATATATAGAATTACATTATATTCTCACACTCTGAATCAACACATCACACATAACTTTTCACACAAACAGACCGTAAAGGTCCATAAGGTTAAACAGATTTCAAATATAATAATATACATGGAAATTATATTAGAGGGCTGCATTATCCGGTATGATGACACAATTATAAAGCGACCTGGACAATACAATGTGTCCCCTTTTTTGCCAAATTAATATTAAAGAAATGTGATATTCTAATTAAATGAATAATTTTCTCAGACGAATTACTCATTTATTTAGTTCTATAAATATTTTACCGTTTTCGTTTTTTTTATGTTTTATGAATATACATCTTAGAATATTCCATCTCGTGACGGGTGGTAATTCCGTTGTTGATGGAATGGTATTTGTGAAAAATATTTTTCGATGACGCTTTTTCTACTTTTAATTAACATCATTTCTTCAGAATTCATCAGCTCGAACACATGCGTATATGTTGTAAGCGCTCGTATACATTGCACGCTGTTGTATATTGATATTACACTGTGAATAATGAAGCTTCGCCAAAGAGCGATATTCACAGAGAAATTCCATCATATTTTTATTCATTTTATTGTGTTAATTTCCACCTTGCCGAATCCTGTATCCATTTCTTTTCAAATAATATATCTATATATATATATATATATATATATATATATATATATATATATATATATATATATATATATATATATATATATATATTACACATACACACATATATATCTCTATATATAAAGTTATAGATATAAGAGAATTCAAATATGTCAATGTAATGCGTATATGTGAGTTCCGTCCATTAGTGATATCGAACACTGTGTGACAGCTTACTATATGCTCGCTTGTAAAGGCATCTATGCCTGTAATTCCCATCTTTCTGCATAGATGTCAGGTGTGCTGTATAGACAAAGGGGGTCAAACTTTAGTTAAAAGGTACTCATGTCTGAGGTTAGAACTATGCGACTAGCAGAAGAGTTATCTGAACACTGACGATTCTCGAAAGGGATGAAATATATATGCATGTGGATAATAAATTAAAATATGTATATTATAATATATATATATATATATATATATATATATATTTACGCAAACATTGTTAAAAATAACAGAATTCGTCTGTTTAATTATACCTTTTTTATATTTTCAATATTTCTGATGGTCTTTATTTATTAAAATCAGAAAATTAATAAATTTTCCATAGGTTTCACGAACGTTTTCGATTCTTCGTCGAATCATCTTTAGGTGTCAAAAGCAAATGAACAAAAAAGCTGGATAAAGAAGAGAATTTTTAAAAAGACGACAGATAAACACTCAGATAACGTTTTTCGTATTGTTCCTAGAAAGATGTTGACGATTCAAATTCAGCGACGCTGGAGTGGCATCACAGAATAAAATTGCATTATGTTAAGTATTTTAAAAGGTTTCCACTGGTTTTATACGTGATGTTATTAATTTTAGGTTGTTGTGCTTTTATGTAGATAGCTTCCAGTATATTTTTTTTAACTGGTTTTGGAATTGTATTATTTTAGTGTTATAAACAAGAATTTGTCTTAAATCATGGGGAGCGCAGTTATGCTTTTGAAGATGTTGGTAAATTGAGCTAGAGTTTACAAGATGCATGGGGAGGCGGCGGGATAGGGTAGTGGTTTTAAAACCAATGTAGCCATTAGCTTTTTCATCATCATCATCATCATCATCATCATCATCAGAAATATCTATAGATTTCAGGTACAGAAAAAGATATAACTATATATATATATATATATATATATATATATATATATATATATATATATATATATATATATATATATGGTCTAAAAAAGCTTTGAGTCATTTTAAACAAAAGTTAAAAAAAAAGGAAAATGCAGTTTAAATTCCTAGAGAAACTACTAAATCCAAGATATCGCAGACTTAGCATTCGTTGGAAAATTCATGAATTAAAAAAAAAGGAGGGATTCAAATCTCTAACAGTGAAACAAAAACAGGGGACCTTAACTTAAGCGTGAAATATTAAAATCGGGAGCATCAGCTGTTCACTATATAGTAGTCCACATACAGACTGTTTCGCTGTATCACAGCTCTTCAGTTCATCAAGCCGGGATTGAAACTCAACCATCGAGCTGACAGTCAGCGCCTCTTTCCCTGCTCTATCATACGACACTGACTGATTGTAAGTTATATCTCAATGTAAACATTGTCAAGTGCCGGGAGCTCGAATTAGTTTTATCCAATATATATATATATATATATATATATATATATATATATATAACATTTTTTAAGGAGATATAATTTTTTGTGTATCAATTTTCAGTATCTACTTCAACAGTGCTCGATACGTAAGTAAAGCTAGGTAGTAAGTTATGAAAATATATTTATGACATTTAAGCTACACAAAGGCTCCCGCGTTTCATCCCCGGGGAATCTTCAGGCTAAAACGCGGGAGCCTCTGTGTAGCTTAATTGCCATAAATATATTTTCATAACTCACTATATATATATATATATATATATATAATAAATATTTGTTATTGTTTATTATCTATGTACGTATACGTTTCGTCCTTTTTCAATCGGGACTCATCAGCATAGAGATATGACTATTCACTACCGGTCATGCGATTCGAAACCCCGGACCATCAAGTATTTTTCAACTTCAGTCCGACGTCGCTAATCGCTGGGCCAATTGTAAACAGCGAATAAACTATGATAAGTTTAACACTTTAACGGCGGCTTTGACGTCGAGGCATTCTACTTCTATTAAGGGAAGGAATGATGCATTATAAGCAAGTGACGTCATGCTGTGTTAATACTACCAATTACAGTGCTCTACTTTCAAGGAGCGACAAATAATAAATATTTGTTATTGTTTATTATCTATGTACGTATACGTTTCGTCCTTTTTCAATCGGGACTCATCAGCATAGAGATATGACTATTCACTACCGGTCATGCGATTCGAAACCCCGGACCATTGCTAAGAGAGGGGAAGATAGAGAGAAGCATTGGTCACCATTGCTAAACTGTGTACTAACTCGCTCTGCACACTTTATTTTAGGCGAGCACTAACTTTATGCGTTCTTGTGTCGTGACTTCTAGTGTGTAAAAGAGACCACAACGCTCTCTAGCAAAATTGACGTTAGATTCCATAATCCATCCGGCTATATATTAACCTTACGGCCGTTAATCATTCACTAAGTTGTCGCTCGCTCCGGAGCCGTTTTTAATTAATTGTTCTTCTCTTCCATTTTCGAACGAGAACGTTAATACTCATCATATAACTATGGCACCATGTACTATGTTGGTATAAATAATATAAAAGTAATTTTACATTTCATTTACACAAAATTGCTTGAAATAGACACCTAGTTTTTTTTAATGCGCGACAGACTAACCCACATGAATACCATCTCGATTTTATGTATTAAATTATAAACAATCTGGCAAAATAACTTTTCACTTTTTCAGGTCAGATGTAAGTCATTTAAACAATCTACTTCATTCGGTAAACAAGATGTTTATCTTTTACATGTAGAAACAAACACAAAAGAAAAATTAAACAAATTCAATCAGCTGATATATATATATATATATATATATATATATATATATATATATATATATATATTTCTTTTATCTTATTACCAAAGTTACTTCCTATATTTTTTAGAATACGGAAAACTGTATCGGAAAATCGATGCAGACTTTTGTTCTGGTAAATGCATTTACAATTATTCCGCAAATAAAAGCTTGGAACTGTCGCAAGAAAATCGTTAGATGTAGGGAAATATTGCAAAATTCCTGCTTTGTTTGTTTTTTTTGTCTTTTTCTTTTTATCCGTTTTGAGTATTGATGGATTAAAATTTATTAGCCCTAAATCCGAAATGGTTACAAAATAAAACAAACATATTTTTTATTGCTCTTAAATAGTTCGTTTTATGTTCTTCGAGATTAAAAGAAAAGGAAACAGTTTTAGTAAAACATTAATACAATATGCTATGCAAAAATAAGATTCTATTTACTTTAGAATAAGGTATGCCTGAATAACTAGCACACACACACACACACACATATATATATATTTTAATATTAAAGTGTTTTTCAGCCACAGACGACGTCGTTTCGGGCTCTCTTATCCTCATCAGTTTCGGAAAGCGGTTTCAGGCGGTCGCATGGGCTCGAACGCCGTTCGTAGATTCAGGCTAGAATCACAAGACGAACGTTTAGAACCACGCATCCGCGAGTAATCGACACAGACAGTAATTGAAATTAAGATACACTTAGCCGGGAGGCGCGGGAAGTGTTATTGTTGTCTACAGTGTTCAACGCTCAACAGAACTGCATTTGATTACAGTAGAAATCTAATGTAGTGAAAATTATTTAGCTGATCATTATTAGTATCATCTAAGTTTCTGATCATTAATTGTATTTGTTCGTTAACATATATATATATATATATATATATATATATATATATATATATAGAGAGAGAGAGAGAGAGAGAGAGAGAGAGATGGAGAGAGATTTACCAACACCTAAAACATGACAATATATTTTTTAAGTCTTATCAAGCAAAAACGTTCTCTGTAATTTAATAATGTTTGCATAAATTAAAATATGCTGGGGGAATACACACACAGTATATATATATATATATATATATATATATATATATATATATATATATATATATATATATATATAGAGAGAGAGAGAGAGAGAGAGAGAGAGAGAGAGAGAGAGAGAGAGAGAGAGAGAGAGAGAGAAAGAGAGAGATACATACATATATATATATATATATATATATATATATATATATATATGATTCTTTGTTGTTTTTTTTTTCTTCTCACGTGTTAATGTTTCCAGTAGCAAATGGCAGGACTTCTCACAAACAAAGGTTCTGCTTTCTTTTACTTCTTATTCTTCTGTTCTATTTTCTGTAGAGGTGACTCATTATTTTTTTGTTAAGGTGACCTTATTTTTACATGCGTGTTATTTTTCTATTTCTATTTTTAGGTGTTGGATTAGTTTAGTTTTTTATTTAATCATTTTATTTTATTTTATTTTTTATGTGTTGTTATCCTAAAGTAAACTTAATTCTGTGTATAGAGCTTTTTGCTATTTCACTTCTACAGTATTATAGTTTTAGGGGGTCTTTAAAGTTTAGTATTTTAAATTTCTCATTCAGACATTATCTAAACGGGTCGTCTAGATTTTTACATGTAATGGCCTGTCGTACTATTTACCACTCGATTATTGGTGATATATAAATGACTATATAAGGAATCAGACAGTTCTCTGTGTAATTGGTTGCCTATACGGGTAGTTAGCATTAACATATATGTGAATGAATGCGAGCTCGTGCCGTCTCTTTTTTACTAACGAATCACCATTTATCAAGGTCAAAAGCCACTCGAGGATAAGGGTTTGATTGTCAGTTAAAATGATAAAGAATATTTTGAAAGGATTCTAAATAATGAATGGAATTAACAAAATTTGATTACCTATGAGATGGGAAGTTCTTGGAAATTAACTCTGCTCATGGAAATTTCATTTGATATTAGGCACACAAAGGAAGACAGGGAAGTTCATTTCAGTTGTGGTTGCAATACAAATTCTTGCTGTGAATGTCTTTTAACAAGAAACCAGAGATTAGAGCACCTTCTATTGAAATATCGATGAAGTAGAAAAAGACTAGCAATGTCTCTTCTCTAATAAAAGGGTTGCAGGGAACAGAATAGCACATCCCTCACTAGATTGCGAAGTCAATTTGTTTGTCAAGGCAAGAAAGGGTGCTTCGAGTGGCACCTTCCCCAGATGTGGCAGCAGTACTTTATCTAAGGACAAATCGGACACTTATACAGTTAAGGGATTGCATGAGGAGTTGGGTATTTTTCTGGAGCAGTGGAATGATCCAACAATTTCTCCAGCAGCCTTAACAGCCGATTGGATATAAGTCTTCCATTTTAGATCTGGTGTGAAAGTCAGCCCTATGAGTTTTTCAAAACAAGTCACTTCCTCAAGAACAGAACTCATTTGGGCTAGTTCAGGTTCGTGATTCGTCATTAAATAACTTCCTTTCAATCATCCACACTCTATAATTTCTTCTCTTTAGCCCACTGCAGTCTTACTTTCTCATGTTGTTAATGTGTTGGAGCCTGATTTGCAGTTAGCCTTTCTGCATGAATTCTCTGAACAGAACAGTTTTGCACCACTTTTATGTCCCTAGACAAAAATTAAAATAACGATATAATTATACTTAACCTTTTGTCTAGAATACTTATTTCGATTTTGATCAAAATCTTTTAAATTATTTGGATTCTACAAAATGTCTAGAATTTAAGGCTTAAGGGGTCTTAAGAAGAAATTGAAATTTAAGGAATCTTCTTAATTGATATCTAATGGATCAAATTTAATGCAAATATGAAATATTTGAAATTTCAAATGGGAAGTTGTGCCCATATTATGCTCTCTAAAAATCCTTTGAAGTACTCCAAAAAAAGTGAAATTTGGAAAATATTTATTAATTGATGTCTTATACCTATTGTTAAATTTTCACAAAAATTGAAAGTATCCACTCTTTCTTTGCCCCATTTACATAAATCTAAAGTAAACTAAATACAGCCCACATGACCCACCCATTGACCTAGCAGCTGTGTTCCAAATTTATGATGATCAGTTTATTAGTTTAAGAGTTAATCCTATATATAGAAATATATAAACATATACACATACCTAACTTTATATAAATAGAGAAGATATTCAATTAGTATACTTTGTGATGGTGACCTTGTGTCACACTGGAATGAGGTTTGTGCATGTATTTCTGCATGAGGGCAAATAATAGTTACAACTATTGAAATAGTATTTGAATGACCTAGAACAAAAGCAGCCGAAATGGAACAGAGTATCAGCCGTAAGAAAAAGAAAATAGAAGGAGGAACAAGAAGTACATGCTCAAATAACATCAAATGCGCTCTTCACATAGATCAAACAAAGAAGTCGAACAGAAATTCTTACAACTCCTGAACAAACCTGCTGAGAAAGATACCAACATAACAAGTTCAATTTCAATAAAAATAGAGATAAATTCAAAACATTTATTTATTTTATGAAAAGTATTATTTCATGAACAGTATTTTATGAACAGTATTTTATGAACAGTATTTTATGAACAGTATTTTACGAACACTATTATTTTATGAACAGTATTTTATGAACAGTATTATTTCATGAACAGTATTTTATGAACAGTATTTTATGAACAGTATTTTATGAACACTATTATTTTATGAACAGTATTTATGAACAGTATTATTTCATGAACAGTATTTTATGAACAGTATTTTATGAACAGTATTTTACGAACACTATTATTTTATGAACAGTATTTTATGAACAGTATTTTATGAACAGTATTATTTCATGAACAGTATTTTATGAACAGTATTTTATGAACAGTATTTTATGAACACTATTATTTTATGAACAGTATTTATGAACAGTATTATTTCATGAACAGTATTTTATGAACAGTATTATTTTATGAAAAGTATTTTATGAACAGTATTATTTTATGAACAGTATTATTTTATGAACAGTATTATTTCAGTTATTTTCTACAATGCACAAGTTTGCAGTAAAAAAAATAATAACGTCATAATCTGTATTTTGTTTTTTTATTGCAGTTTTTGTTTGTCGAAATTATGGAAATCTGTTATAAAAGAGTCCAAAAAGAAATTATGTTAATTATTTCGATTATTGTATCTTGATTGATTATAATAATTATAATGTTCGAACACGGTAGTTAATCATCTCATTTTAATTGGCCAGTTGATTAGAATCGGTGTTATTTGCCCACTAAACTCTTTTCTGGCCTTTCAGCTTGAAGAGTTCTTCACAATTACATTCATGAATAATTGATTCAAAAATTCTTTTCTTTTCTAATTATTAAACTTCTTTTCTCTTTTGCCATCAATTATTCTACGTTTGTAAAAGAATCAATTTATTGTTGTTAACGAACTTTCAAACTTTTGCTTTGAAAGTTACAGCATTTGCCGCTCTTCTCTCTCTCTCCAGGTGTTACATATACATAACAATCAGTGCTAGTATTAATGTTCATGGCCTCATTCTCTTTACTACTGTTATATATATATATATATATATATATATATATATATATATATATATATATATATATATATATAATAAATGAATTAATAAAGCTGAGGGCAATGCAGAGAGCCGGATTGATGAGAAGCTGGAAAGACCAACAATAAGCAATCGAAGGAGAGGACTTACTATTTATTTTTCTTTTCAATCTTACATAAACAGCAAGTATGGTGTCAGCTGTGTGTGCTGTCTGGATTATGATTAGGAATCATTTGATATTTCGGGAAAATCTTTCCTTTGTAAAAAATGGACATAAAAGAAAAGACCGAATAGTAAGTCCTCTCCTTCGATTACTTATTTTTGTTCGTTCCAACTTTCATCAATCCGGCTCTCTGCATTGCCTTCAGCCTTCTTAACACATTTATTACAATGCCCAGCAATGCTTCAAGCAAACTACCATTTTCTAATATATATATATATATATATATATATATATATATATATATATATATATATATATATATATATATATATAATTACAGTGATAATAATGAGACAAATAATAATGGCAGGGACAGTTATATAAACTTACATAGTACTAAAGCCACATACATTGGTGTCACGTCAGGTTTTATAAGGCCAATAATCTCGAAATATAAGTATACATTCAATAATCTAGATCTTTAAAATGTTACTTAATTGTCTAGTCATATATGGGATATTAAAAATAAAAATATTCCATATAGCATTAGATGGCTCATGGTAAAAAAGTTAAAACTTATAGACCTTAAGATAAATTGTATGAATTGTGCTTGGAGGAATTATTATCCATAATTAAAAATATACCTCTTATAAGGTCCCATAATCTCATATTTCAATTTTCCCTCATACTAAGTTTAACATTACTCACACTTAGGAATGAATAGTAATTTATTATCCGAAATATAACTTTAAATATAGAACCCCTTTATCTTGTATATCACTCACATCAAAGCAGTTAGAACTATATTATTTCTACCATAATTGATGGATAATAATCTCTATTTTAGGTAACCGACATTGAATTGGGAACTGATATATTTTATTTACTTAAGGTTACTGGACTAATTGGTCTGACATAGGAAACATATCCCCTTATTTAACACTATTTTGCTCATAATTACTATAGTATTATATAGACTTAAGCATAACCTGAAAAATAAGGATTTGATAATTTTATGGTAAAATCTTTTTCAAATTCTATCCCAATTAATAACATCATAATTTATACTTCAAAACTCTTGGCCTCATATATTATAGAATAAATGTGTCTTCTATCACATATTAAGTCGCTAGCATAGCTGATTTTGGATTTGTAAAGGTTCTTTTAGCGGGGAATTGATTTGATTTTATTAAACATAGAACTATTAGTTCAATTAAAGTTATTCCCCCTTATCTGTAAGATCCGCTTTGCAAGTAAATAGAATCAGACTTGTTAGAGTTTCACTATTATTGTTTTATTTTTTCTACAATCTCTATGATTGTAGAAAAAAAAAAACAATAATAGTGGTTATTTTTTCATAAATCATTTGATAATTTGGAATTATCCTGAAATATGAAGGAATGTTTTCTTTATAATTTTATTTGTATTTTAAAATTGATAATTACTTAGTGTTTAGATTACTAATGTTTTTTTTAATAAAAAAAGCATCATTTATTAAAACATAATATTTGATAGAACTGGAACTATATATGTACTTTGAGTAGCTGATCCATCGTTTTGTATTTAAAAAATATTAACATTTGACTCTGAAATATATTTATCATAACCAGCCATGAAAAGAAATAAGCATAAAATAAGAAAATATAGTTTATTGATGCTATTAGGTGTAATGACTTACGAGAACAGACGTAACTTGGGAAAGCTTTATTCAGCACACAATGTCGGTACAGTATTAGTGCTATTTATAGTGGTTAGTAGAAGCAGAAGAGTTCTCCAAAGGGGAGATAAGTCAGAGTAAGGAAAGTTACTCGTAATTATTCATTACATTCACCCCCTTTCTATTTTAATCATAAGGGAATAAAGTCGTTCCATCGAACGGGCTTTTTGCTGGTTCTGTTGGAACGCCTCGGTAGTCTGATATCGGGAGTAGAATCAGGACTCTGGGTTTCTGAGTTTGACGATACGCAGGGGTCGATTTTCACTCTCCGTCCTGAGTGAGTAAAAATCCGTCTCCTTCTGGGTGCGGGTGGTTGTGATTCTGAAAACAGGGGTTCTGAATCGGTTCGGCGATGAGCTCGTTTTGGAGCAAGTGGATGCTCGTTCACCTCTGGCTCGTTCTGAGTACCTTGACTTTCTACAGATGTTATGAACTCCGTATCTGATGGTTGTACTGAGTCCGTGGATGAGTCATATGGTGCAGCTTGACCTTCAGCCAAGGTGGAAGGGTCTTGAGATGTAGGCGTCTCCCCGGGGGTTATATTGAGTGTAGGTATATCCCCTGCAGGGCAAGGTCTCTACGGGAAACAGTCGATTCTTTTCCATCAGAATGTTGTATCAACGCATAATGTGTATTCGCCTCAATCAGTTATACTTGGTTCATTAATGGATCATTCTTACTATGACGGACGAAACGTCTCAGAAGAACTGTTCCAGGTTTCGAGAGCCATGATGGAAGCGAAGTTCCCGCCGAGCTTCTTCGTTGGAATGGAAGAAACCTCTTGTGAGGCGTGGCATTTGTGGCTGTACATAAGAGCGTTCTAATGGCGTACAGAGATTCTGGGAGAAGATCTTCCCAGTGGGTAATTTGGCATTTGCGGTTTGCTACCGCTAGTTGTATGCTTTTCCATATTATACCGTTATAGCGCTCACATTGGGCGTTTCCCTGAGGGTGGTACGGCATCGTCCGGCTTGTGGCTACTCCTCGTTAGTGAAGAAATTGTTTGAGTTGTTCAGACATAAAAGAGGCTCCACGATCTGAATGGATGTAGGCTGGAACACCAAAAATGGCAAATAAAGAGCACAAGCACCGTATCACCGATTTCGCTGATATGTCTGGACAAGGAAATGCGAATGGGAATCGTAAATATTCGTCGATGACGGTTAGAATGTAACGATTCCCATTATTAGATGGTAGTGGACCCTTAAAATCGATGTTTATTCTCTCGAACGGTTGTGTCGCTTTTATCAGTGTCCCGGTTTTAGGCCTGAAGAATTGTGGTTTATGTTCAGCACATATTGTACACGATTTTATCATTTTCTTTACGTCATCCGAAGAATATTGTAGATTTCTGGTTCGTACAACATGTGTCATTCGTGTTATTCCTGGGTGGAACAGTTCATTGTGTAAGGTCCGAAGCTCATCCGTGTTGGGTATCGAGCTACATACTCTCGATAGTGCGTCAACCGCAGCATTCTCTTTACCGGGTCGGTAGATTGCATCAAAAGAAAAACAGGAGAGTTCTATTTTCCATCTCACTATTTTATCATTTTTGATTTTGCTTGTTGTCCTGGTGTTAAACATAAATGCGACGGATTTTTGATCAGTAATCAGTCTAAAATGTCGTCCGATCAAATAGTGTCTCTACTGTCTGAGTGCTTCCACTATAGCATAAGCCTCTTTTTCGATTGCTGTTCTGAACGCGACAAGGTCCTTGAAAAAAAAGCGACCGGACGCCCGGATTGTCTTAGAGAGGCCGCAATTTCATAATCAGATGCATCTGTTTCCACCACCAGAAGAATAGTGGGGTCTATAGCCGTAATTGCTGCATTGGCTATATCCTTTTTAATATTCTTAAAGGCCTCCATTGCTGTGTGCGAGAGAGGGAAAGTGTCCGTGTGTACCAATGGGTGAATTTTGCTTGAAAAAGAAGCAATGCAC
This sequence comes from Sepiola atlantica, assembly GCA_963556195.1. Lineage (NCBI taxonomy): Eukaryota > Metazoa > Mollusca > Cephalopoda > Sepiida > Sepiolidae > Sepiola > Sepiola atlantica. Next base: position 148,799,526 of record OY744516.1, read on the forward strand.
TGTGAGTAATGTGCAAACATACCAAGGGCTCGTTTTAGGGCACGTATATTATTAGGTATTGGCAGTTCTAGCAGCGGCTTCAGTCGATCTGGGTCTGATGACATAGATCCTTTGCTTACGGTATATCCTAGTAAATTAATGGTGTCTACGCTAAAAGTACATTTATCGTTATTTAGTGTGAGGTTGTATTTTTTTATCGGCGCCATAAATCGTTTCAGATTACGATTATGGTCTGCATAGTTATGTCCACATATTGTTACATTATCAATGTAGGCAAAAGTGCCCTCCAATTTTTCATCGCTAATTATTTTATCCAAAACCTGCTGAAAACTGGCAACACCATTCGTTACTCCAAATGGTATTCTTTTAAACTGGTAGAGGTGGCCATTTGCCTCAAAAGTCGTGTAGGGTCGATCGACTGGTTTGATAGCCACTTGGTGATAGGCACTTCTAAGGTCTAGTGTGCTATACAGTTTATATTTAGCAATTTCGCTTATAATTTCATCTATCCGTGGTAGTGGGTACACATCCAGTAGAGTAAACCTATTTATTGTTTGAGAGTAATCAATTACTAGTCTTTTTTTTTAGTTTTCTGAAGATGTTATTACTACTTGTGCCCTCCATGGAGACTCACTCATTTCAATGATTCCTTCACCAAGCATTCTCGTAATCTCGGTTTTTATGAACTGTTTCTCTTCAAGTGAGTAGCGTCTAGATTTCATCGCTACAGGTTTGCAGTCTTAAGATAAATTATTAAAGAGAGATGGGTACTGAACATTGACTGCTGTTAAACCACAAATGCTAAGGGCTGGTTTGGGTCCTTCGAAGGGAATCTCAATACGAGAATGATGCTGAAGAAAATCGTGCCCCAGTATCACATCACTGCAAAGGTTTTTCATTATTAAAAGTTTGATGTTTTTGTATGAAATATTTTTTAAAAAGTAAATTAACCAGACAATATCCAATTACTTGTGATGATAAAGAAGCATTCGCCATAGACACACGAGTAGAACAAGAAAATATTTTCCAGTTATTAGCTATTACAATATTAAAATTAATATAATTACTAGAACTGCTGGTGTCAATTAATGCATCAGTAGAAACGCCATTAAATTTAACCCGCATTATACTTTTCGAGAGGGAGCTGTTATAGTAGCTACCATGAGAGAGGCGATAGAATTTTTAGAAACATTATTTTTGGTAGACCTACACACCTTAGAAAAATATCCCAATTTCCCACACTTGTGACACCTAGCATCTCTGACCGGACAAGAAAAACGAGGGTGTGTACTTAACCCACAAAAGTGACATTTACGACCTGTGGAAGCAGCGGTGATAGGCAACTCTGAAAGGTTTGCAGTGCCCGGAATTTCCTGGTTAGGGAAAGAAGTCACAGAGGAGGGGTCCGGAGAAGAATGCACACAAGAGTGTGTGTTGTTCAAAGCAGCACCGACCGTATCCGACTGCAGGTAGAACACCGACTGTTTTGGGGCAATTTCGAACGTATAAGCCTGTTCGTAAGCTGTTCTGAGGTCCAGACATTTGTTTTCGAACAGTCTTTGTCTTACCTGCACATTTTGGAGTCCGTTAATAAAAGCATCCATAATGTGCTCGTCTCGAATGTCTTCGGCAGACATTACCCGGAAATTACAGTCCTTGCTAAGAGTTCGTAATTCCTTTAAAAACTGCTCCAAAGATTCGTCATTTTGCTGTCGCCGTGTAGCAAGTAAATATCGCGAAAATATTTCATTTTTGGGCTTTCGGTAAGTGGTGTGAAATGTTTCTATAGCCTCTTCATAAGTGCTGCAGTCCATGATAATTTCATGTATCGTGTGAGATACATAGTTAGTTAGTAGTCCGAATTTGTTTATCGGTTGTAGTGGATTTTCTGCATGCAACGTTTGCAAAAAGTTTTCAAATGTCGCTCTCCAATGAGTCCAACGTTGTTCAGAGTTAGAAGTGTCAGGTTCCACGTCGAACCGTTGTGGGCGCATTAATTGTTCCATGTTGATTGTGTGCTGAATAAATTGTAATGACTAACGAGAACAGACGTAACTTGGGAAAGCTTTATTCAGCACACAATGTCGGTACAGTATTAGTGCTACTATTTATAGTGGTTAGTAGAAGCAGGAGAGTTCTCCAAAGGGGAGATAAGTCAGAATAAGGAAAGTTCCTGGTAATTATTCATTACATTAGGTATTTTTGTTTTTTGTTTTTTTTTGTTTCATGCTTTTGTAATCATTTAACAATTTCTTTGTTTACCTGGACCTGTAACAAAGTAATAGTGTTTTCTTTTGTTATTTTGTGCTGAATAAGTGATTTTTAATAAAATTTCTGAAACATATGTTCACATAGATATTTGCTGATGTTGAATTTTTGAAGAATGATTACATAATATTAATTATCTCATAAACTTTCTATTCTTCTGAGTAATAATATATGAGCTCTGTGTTACTTAAATTCTTAATCATTGAGCTAAATTACACCTGCAGTATTCACTAGTATCTTAGAGATTTGGATGGCTTCACGTTTTATACTTTTAGAATTGAGGTGAAATATTTTCTAGTCTAATTCAGATACAAATAAATTTTAAATATTTGACTTTCTTAAAAAGTTTTTAACTTTTACACTCAGTCCCCTTCCAATTGAGATTTGGCTGGCACTATTCAACCACAGTCTCTCAATCCTGTCAACCCCTTCATGGTTACGTTCGACTTTCTCTGGTAGTGTTGCGTATTAAACTTGTGTCATACATGCAGAAAACCAAGTTGCCGTAATCGTTACAAAACATTAAATTTCACAAATTGTATTCATATATTGGTAACAGCATGTTTTCCTTGTTCGTGCATCTACGTGACCGAAAGAACGCCACTCAGGAAGTAAGCGTCTTTCATACTTTCAAAAAGGACTAAATCGAACAAGACTGATGGAAGAGAGAGGACATTTATTCAAATTAATCTTTGTTCCAAATCACTGATCAGTGGGGTTGAGACAGAAAGAGAACGATTGAAATCACTAATTAGTTATATGTTTACAGCCCATATAATTTTAGACGTCCATGTGTCGCCTGCCCCAACACAGACTCTGTCCTTTCTATCAATCTCTCTTTTTGGGTCATGTGACGTCATATCCGTTTCTATTATATTCCCACAGTCTATCAGTATTAACTTCGAGATTACCAATTTGACACCAACCGAAGTTTCAACGATTTCCAATTCCTGTTATTATCACCCAACTATTTTATATACTAGTGGATTTATTTGGCGGTGGAAGTAATTCCAAAATTGATGTGCTATAAATTTATTTTTTGATAACTTAATATTTTTAACAAATTAAGCAAGATTCTCCGCATTTTACTTTCTTCTTAAGACCACTCATGCTTGAGACTGAAATTTTAGACATTTTCTAGAATTAAAATCATGTGATGAATTTTGATTAAAATTGGAATAAGGATTCTAGACATAAGGTTTAGTATCATTATATCTTGATTTTAATCTTTGTAAGGGGACATAAAAGGTGGGCAAAACTGATTGATTCGCGGAATTAATTTTACCAGTCCTGAGACGGGTATTTGTCTAGTCATTAAATATTCATACAGATGTGTATACATACATATATGCGGAGGGAGGGCAGGGCTCTGAAAGTAATTCCAAAATTATGCAGCAGAAATTGATTTTTTGATATTCTTAACATGTGACATGAAATTCTTCAACAAAAGACCCCATGCAAAATTCCCTGATAGAAATGGCTGAATGAGTTTTATACCTCCTACGACTCATTAATCACTTATTCTCCTCCAACTCTACTACCACACCTCCAATTCCTTAAAGCCTCCCTCCCTTATAAGGATACGGTTTGTATTTTGCCTTTTTCCATTTTCCATCGAAATCTGGCGCACCATGGAGCCAAGTATTAAGAATTTGGTTGAAACAGAAAGAACTAATTAATTTTATAAATGTACGTTGAAATTGCAAATCCCCAACGTAAACATTCGCGGTTCACACCTGCCTCACCTGTGCACAGGTAATTTACGGTTCTCTTTGATTGGGAAAAGTTTTAATTTTATTTTTCTTCTTCTTGCTGTCAGTACAATAATTTAATGATAACATAACTGGTGATTATATATATATATATATATATATATATATATATATATATATATATATATATATATATATATATATATATATATATTATAGATAGATAGATACATCATACACAAGTATGTTGTATGGCTACACAAATGCAATTGTGTTTACACATCAGATCTCTAGTTTATTAATAATTGACCTCTCATATTTCTCAACCATGTGAACGTGTGTAGCCATTCAACATACTTATGTAATATTGTTAAACAGTGCCACCATATATATATAACTCTGAGGCCGACAGACCAAGATCCTGTTACAGACTAGACTCCGTCTCTATAACGCATATTGTGTGTCCATCGTGCTTTACAATAGCAACAGTTGGGCAATAACAAAAGCCATGCTTGACAAGCTGGATGCGTGCCACCGCAAACACCTCCGTACCATCACAGGTCATTGCTGGCCGAAAAAAATTATCAGCAACAAGGCACTATACGAGCTAAGACCACTACATACAGCGAAACAACTTCATTGCCTATGACAACTTGCGCATGACAAGGCCAGATGGCCTGGGACTAGCATGGAGGCTAATTGCAGCTACGGGATGTCATTTGACTACCGTAGCGGCAGAACACAGTTTTAATAAAAAATAAATATATATATATATATATATATATATATAAGCTCTACTATATATATTATTATTAAAAGGCTCTAATATAAAAGTAATTGCAAACAATACATCCACACATTTTCCTAGATAATTCTCTGCAAGAATGAAACATGTATGTTTATGTGCAGCTGACTTACGGTATATATATTTTTTCATAGTAATATATATAATTAAACATTTATTTATGGGCCCCTTTAAGAAAATCAAAGTAAAGCACTGTTAAGAGATATTAAAAAATAGACATTCACTTAAGCTACAAAGCTAAGCTCTGATTAAGTTCGTTGAGTCCTCTAAATTGTCTTGATGATTACCGTCTGCTGTATTAGGAATAGATATTAATTTCTCCATATCATGCAATAATTTCCTATGGCCGAGAGGATATAGCAGAAGTGTGCACAATCAAAGGTGACTTTATGAACCGGGTTCACACCATGTGACCGTCTGAAATTATCACCTCCCCCTATACTGATCAGAGCCAAAAAACTGGAAACGATGTAGGTAAATATAATTTAATATATATATATATATGTGTGTATATATATATATATATATGTGGAGAGAGAGATATATATAGAGAGAGCTTTGGTTCTCTATCCTGTGGATGTTTACTTTACCTGGATTACTACACACACACACACACACATATATATATATATATATATATATATATATATATATATATATATATATATATATATATAGCAATCAATGAAGTGAAAGAATAAAATAAGGTGCGAATTAAATTTTATTACAGTTCAATGTTCAGGCAAAGTACTTTAAAGTCCTTAACTCATCAGTTTTCAAAGAAAATCTTCTCCTCAGAGGACCATTACCGCAATGACATTACTGCAGGTAATAAAAATTAAACTTTGAAAATATATGAAAAAAATATATATAAAAATACATAAAGGTATATAAAACATCAAATATATCGGCCCCAAACATACTTTTTTGTAAATCTATACAGTTCATCCAAGTCAAAAAGTTTAAAATAGCTCCAGGAAAGATATCAAATAGGTTGATTAAAAAATAATCCAAGTGTTGAATGGTGGTCCAAAAGCGAAAGAAGTTATCCAGGCAGGAAATTTGTTTGCTATAGATGCAGTAGATAACAGTGAAAAGTGTATTCAAGGTGTATTCAAATTAATAAAACGATAGAAAAAACGATAGATAAAACAAATCATATGAAAAGTTCAGAAAACTCACTTGGTGTTGAATATTATAATGTCCAAATTCAGGGTTCTTATGAGCTGATAGGAGTAATGCAAACCATAACTTCCTGGTTATATGCAAACTCCGCTAAATCCAATTCGAATAAAATTAAACTGACCTGATGTATTCGGCCATAAATGAAGAGAACGAATATAAATGAAGAGATCGAATGCATTAAAAAATTATTATATTACAGCATTCCTATACCCATTCAACACAATTTATTAAAAAATGTGATAATTGGCAAATATTTTTGCTTTTAATTAAATAAGCTTTCACGGTTGAATTTTAGTTTCAAAATATTCGTCTAAATAAAGTCTAAAAGGAATTGAATTTATCGCGTTTTGCTATTCACGTTATTATATATATATATATATATATATATATATATATATATATATATATATATATATATATATATATATATATAAACACGAATAGCAAAACGCGATAAATTTATATAGCTAAATAAATAAATGCGAAAGTTTTTTTCATTTATTACTCCGATCTAATAATCAAAACAGGTTACTGTCAATAATACAACATAAAAAATTGATGTTCTGTATACTGTATATAGTGCAGATAAACGTTTAAGAAAGAATGTTATGATTGCCTAATTAGCATAACTATTTTTAACCGTACATAATTAATTAACATTTGGTATTAATTATTTGGAATTGCATTTTCTCATGTTTGTCATCTATATGCAATAGTTTCGTCCATATTAACAGTAATTACTTAAAGGTATTTAATAAACAAATCGAAAAAATAACTAAAACACATTTAGTTTACACAACCAGCGCTCGCAAACGACCTTACCGAATGTCGTGGCTCGCTACGAGCAGAGCATAAGCGAGATTGACAAGTGGAGGGGAGAGAGGGTGTTAATCTGCAAATTTAACCATATTTCATTTTTTTTAAATCTTATACATTTTTAAAGTTAAAATTAAAGTTAAGTTAAAGTTAAAACTATACGTCCCTTTTTATTTTAATTTTAAGCAATTGATTTTAGTTGTGTTTATTCTTACCGTGAAAAGTGAATAAAAAACTTTCAAATTATCTAACTAATTAAAACCCTTATTTTTATGATATAAATAAAAATATTAAAAGTTTGGATATTATTGTAGATGAACACCCATCTCCCGATAAAATGAGATTCTACTTCTTTAGGTGATTATGTGTGAATACTCTAAAAAACTTGCAGAAAGAGAAACAACAAAAATATTTTAGAATTTAGACTGAGGGATAAGTTTCGCAAATGAATTTAACATAAAAGGATCATCCATTTTCGAGCCATTCTAGGGTTTTATGGCAGTTAACCATTTTTTGCTATTGGAGATGAATTCTGTACGTTACTGTTTTGGGGCGATTGTGTGTGGTTTTACGACCTTGGAAGTCGAACTTAGGATTAGTGTTAAAAAGTATATTAGTTAACTGCCCTAATAATTTAGAATGACCGTAAAGAAAAATCACGTTTTTCAAGGGGGGGTTGTAATTTAGCTGAGTGTGTGTTAATCTACACATTTACCAAAGTTTGTTGTTAAAATTTTGGAATTCTCTGAGTAAATATATTTTTTTTAATTAACGGCCTCCCATCCCAATTAATTGTTCCCCGGAGGGCGGGTAGGTTTTTCTTGGAATATATATATATATATATGGGAATAGAAGGATGAAGGTAATCCGACGTGATGGTAAAATGAAAAAGGAAAACCAAAAACTGGATGTTTTTTTATGTGTACATCAACGTTTCGTCTTTATTTATAAGACTTCATCAGGATGATGATATAGGGAAAAGATATCATGCAAGCACGGATACATGTAGGGTAGACATGTTGGGAAGAAAAATAAAATAAAATGAAAAATAATGGCAGCGTCTAGCTTGACGTCCGTACTTGTTAGAGAATGAAAAATGAGTGGGAGAAAAAAGGGGAAGGGTGGAGGGAGCAAGGACTACTGTGGCTGGCGATGAGAGAAAGAGGTGGGGGATGAGCAGGGGTAAAATGGATGGCAGAGAGAGATTGGAGGAAAAGGGGGAGGGGGTGTTTGACCAGATGGCTGTGGTCGAGATTGAAGGGATATAAAAAACAACAACCCTCTTAGTGCACTTTTCTCCCATGCTCTAGAATATGGTCATGCATTCAAATTTGAACAAGCCAAAATCACTAAACACATCCACAACAAATCTCGGCGAAGATTATTGGAAACTGCACTCATCACATCCTCCACTACTATCAAGCAGCGAAATGGTTTCTTTAACCTATCACCCTTAATAAGCAAGATCATCCTCACAGAACAAAGTCTTTTGCCTGATCATGGCTAACTTTTATTTTCATCTCTAACCTTATGACACTCTTCCATTCACCCACACCCTTCCCTTTTCTCCCTGAATCTTCTCTTATTTTTCCTCATTTTTTTCCCTCACATTTTTAATACTACAGTCCAAATAAACTTTCTCATGTTCCAAATATTTCAAATATATTCCTCACCCACCCTTTCAATCACCCCCCTCCCCCACCCACTCCAATCCCTCACTCATTGCTATCATTTTCCAAATATTTCAAATATTTCACACCCTATCACGACAAATCCTCCCTCTTCCCCCTCTCATCCATTTTCTCCCATACCTTTTCTTAAATTCCCTCATTTTCTTCAAACGCTCTCTAAGACTATAACTTTCGCCCATCCACCAAAATCACAGCCCCCCCCCCTCCCTCTCTACCCATCCCCATTTCCCTGCATACACCCCACACACACAAACATTCCAACTCACTCTTCCCCTTCAATCTCGACCACAGCCATCTGGTCAAACACCCCCTCCCCCTTTTCCTCCAATCTCTCTGCCATCCATTTTACCCCTGCTCATCCCCCACCTCTTTCTCTCATCGCCAGCCACAGTAGTCCTTGCTCCCTCCACCCTTCCCCTTTTTTCTCCCACTCATTTTTCATTCTCTAACAAGTACGGACGTCCAGCTAGACGCTGCCATTATTTTTCATTTTATTTTATTTTTCTTCCCAACATGTCTACCCTACATGTATCCGTGCTTGCATGATATCTTTTCCCTATATCATCATCCTGATGAAGTCTTATAAATAAAGACGAAACGTTGATGTACACATAAAAAAACATCCAGTTTTTGGTTTTCCTTTTTCATTTTACCATATATATATATATATATATATATATATATATATATATATATATATATATATATAGTCTAAAGAAGCTTTGAGTCATTATAAAAAAAAAAAAAAATTTTTTTAAATGTAAAATGCAGTTTAAATTCCCAGACAAACCAACTAAATCCAAGATATTGCAGACTTAACATTCGTTGGAAAATTAATAAATGAAAAAATATAAGTAAAATAAAAATAAATAAATAAATAAAATAAAATAAAAAATAAAATAAAAATAAAAAAGGGGGGGGTTAATTATCTATATATATATATGTGATATTATCAATGGGCATTTTTTGTTGTCTCCATGTCTCTCTATATATATGGATTTTGATCAAAATTGGACTAAAGATTCTAGACATCCGATTTATTTTTATCATATCTATCTTTATTTTAACATACTAAAAGTCTAATAAAATCTACCTATGCGTAATATGCAAATTTGGCATTATTTTATCAACATGTTCTCTGTATTTTTCAGTGAATGTGATCGCGGCAAAATATCATTTGAAATTTATAAGTAAGGATTAGGATATGAAATGATGTACATAAAATGCTTCTTTAATCTCACAGCAAAAATGAACCTATATAAAATGTATTTTAGGGTAAATCTTAAGTTTTGAGACAATTTTTTCGTTTGTTTTATAGTATGTATTCAAAGAATTTTCTCCCATTTTTAAATTATTGTGATATTTCATGGAATTATTTTATTATATATACTTTTACATCATTATGTTTCAATTTGAAAAAGAAAAATGAATATATTATAAATTACTCCCCACACACATGCACAAAAGGAGGTCATGTTTCAAGCATCGTTTATTTCTTTCTTTGTTAGTTTTTTTGTCCATTTGTTACAAACTTTATGCAAAAAATAATCACCAGATTTCAATGTCTTTTTTTACCAAAGTTTTATCTTGACCCAGGGAAGTCTCATAATAAATTCTGCATCTGATCCATTTCAGTATATAAATGCAAGATTTTTTTGAAATTCGGAAAACCCCTATTTTTCCTCATTGTTAAAGTTTTTTAAAAAATCACATCTCAGTCAATTTCATGTCTATTCTTTTGAAATTCAAAACATGGGTACCAGAGAGTATTACATATCACCAAATCAAATTTCACCAAGATCTAACAGAGATTCAAGATTTGGCAGCATTTTTCATTTTAACATAGAACATCCTATTTAACAACTTTGTATGAATTTCCGTCAATATGGCATTTGTCAATCAATCTGTGTAAACTTTCCTATTTTAATATAATGTCTCATATTCAAAAACATTACCAAGTTTCATCTGCATAGTAGGGTAGCACAATAAACCTTGGCGGAGGGTTGTGCTCTCCGAGGGCTCTTTTCTGTTCTTTCAGACCAGAAAAAATGCTTCGAAATGTCTAGCATTTTCATATATTGCAACCACAAGCAGCAAGTACGATTAGTCCAATTTTTCTTTTTTTTTTCTTTTCCAACTCTTCATAGTTGCTATCATAGATTTTTCATCTACTATCGTATATGGATTAGCAATGAATTTTGCAAATATTTTTTGGTACATTATTCAACTTTCTGCTAAATTAGTACCTTTCACTTGACTTATATTAGATTTCTCTGTTCATGTGTAAGTATTTTCTTCACTTTGAGTTTAAGTTTCAAGTAGAAAAGTATGTGGGACAGTGAGTTCCAATGTGTCTGCAAGAAATAATATATTAAGTTCATTATCTATTAAGAAATGACCTGTTCATACTTTAGCAATGGGCATTTCCACTAAACATATTTGACACTGAGTTGTGGCCATATATCTCTTCCAGAACTTCTGAAAATGCTGCTTTTTCCATTAGATTGCCTATAGATCCAATAAAACTAATCTCTATGTGTAATGCTCCAATTCTCAGCACTAAAGATTTCAGACGGCTATAAGATGGCTTATTAACTATAATAGTTTGAGCCTTCCAATACAGTGAATGGTCAAATGTGGTAACACGAGTTGTGTTATAATTTTACTTGTTCAACCAGTAATATCAATGTAGAATAGATACATGACATATTTGATGGATCTAAGTCAATGAAAGGCAGAATCACAACAGTTGCCCGACTTGGATGATTTCCTTTGCATACCATTTGTATGAATTCTGACAACCCTGGGCATGGCCATTGCAGAAACGGAGAAACTGTCCACAGAATATCAAGTAAATATGGGGATTTAAGAAAATGATAACAAGGCTTAAGATGGGTAAGTTCACCAAAATGATATAGATTATCTTTGTGATAATGGTAATGAATTGTTACTTGTCCAGACCTAAGAATCTCATTAGTCGTTACTTCATGCTGGGAAATCATATGCGTGACAAATTTACCTGGTGTTACTATGGCAACCATACCCATCCAATGAAAGGTGCCATATCCATCAAGGGTTTGTATATTGTGGTCAATAGTGTCTACTGCATATAGCATAAATTGACCTTCTGTAAGTGACATATCAGTTACAGAAGCATTTCGTTCAAATGTTTGGACTTCGTCATATGAGCTACAAAACCCATGTTGCTGTAATTAATCTATCAACAACCTAGAACCAAAATGGTGATACATTTTCATGACTAACCATAATTGGAAAAGAGCAAACACCATACTTCGTCGAATAGCTTAAATGATAGCGTGTTCCAGAGATGCCTGCTTCTTCTCTGTATTTTTCTTGTTGCAATAATCTGCATTAAAGTAAGACAACATCGTAGACAACAGATGAGAAGTTCTTGAAAATAAACTTTGTTCATGATAATTTTGTTTAGTTTTGGGTATACAGAGGGAGAAAAGAAAATTCCTTGCAATGGTTGAGGCTAGATGAGTTTTTCAATGAAAACTAGTAATTTAGAAAAGAAGTACTGTATTTGACAGTTTTTCCACAAATTGTCACGCAAAATCCATAATTTTATTTTTAACTGTGCCAGACTATTAGACATTTCCCCCTTTAATATTTCCTGTTTAAAAGAAGCTGAACCTTGAAAAGGTAAAAAGAGCAGTGAAATTAAAAAAATAATTGTGCCCCAAAATACTTTGATTATTAAAATCAAACAATTTTTGCAGCATATTTTATTAAAAATTTTTTTTGCTTATTTTATAATTGCGTGTTGCAAGGTATTAGCTATCCTCCTACTTTAGTTTTTAAGTGTTTTTTTTTATCCAATGACATTTATAAGAAAATATCATATAGTAAGTCACTTCTTTATTCATATAAACATCTGAAGTTTATTTATATTCTATATACTAGAATAGGTAAACAAAATGAAATGGAAAAAGGATAAACACACGAAATATAAAAACAAGATTGCATCAAAATTCCACGTAGAGAACTAATATTTCACTTCATTTTATTTCTAACGCGTTTTTATTCGTGATGAAGTTTTAACAAATGAAACATAATATTAGTCCTGCAACTGATATTTTGTCTTTTATATTTATTTTGTTTTTGTAACGAGATTGCCCCTGAGAGTGTTAGTGTAAGTGCTAGTGATACCAAGTCTGACAATAAGTTTTTGTGAGGTCTAGTTTTGGAATTTAATAAAGAATGCAGTGATGAAATGCAAACACAATATTGCAAGGTTTGAAAAAAACAAAAGTGATTTATTGGCTCGTTAGCAATGTAGAGAAACGAAAACGATTGAATAGCTAGAAAATTGAAAAAACGTCAGAGCGAGTTTTGGGACTAATGTCTTCGACGCAGCACTCGTTAGAGCCTGGAGGAGCGTCGGACCCCCTCCCACGCCCTAGTATCTAGAAGAGTGTGAGAAAACATTGTAACATCAAAATAAAGCGAGCTATAAAACTTTCTTTTGTATTTTTTTCAAGACTTCAATGGTAAGCCAACGTCCAGGGGAAAAATGCCACAAAAAATGTGACGAAAATTCTCGAACAGAAATAACAAGTAAGTCTTTCCCGATGTTGTCTCATATAATGTGGCCGCCAGCAAAACAATGGAGATAACCATGATACCGTTTATGATTTTTCTATTTTACTGTGTCTAAACATTTTATTGCATTCTTATTTTCATATTTCACACATACAGAATATGCATCATCCAAATGTACATGTATATTATATACATGCTTTCTTTCTTCCTATTCCGTAGTGAGTAAAATTTTATAATCATCATCATCATCAGCAGCAGCAGCAGCAGCAGCAGCAGTAGCAGCAGCAGCGTAACGTCCGTTTTAGATATTAGCATGTGAACGATGGCATTTAGAAATTGACTTCCAAAGTAACCTATGTCTGGCCTGGTCTTTATTTATCCCTCTTTCTCTGAAGTCCATCCTTATCACTTCCTTCCATGTTTTCGTTGACCTTTTCCTGTGGACCGAACCTGCTACCTCAACTGTTCTACATTTACTAACCCCAAAACTATCATTCATTCTTTCAACGTGGTCATACCATTAACTGTTCTGCACACATCTTCCTATACTGTCCAGATTTAATTTTTAAAATGGTGATATTCATTTTTTATTAAGAGTTTTTTCAATAATATCGTGCAGTCTACATTCACATCATACATTCATAGACAACAAAAACAACGTTTTATTTTAGTTCATTTTATTTATAACTAGCAGAATTCGTGCATGGTCATCATCCGGGAAAATTGAAGAACCCAAAAAACTCATGCTCCCAACTCTAAACCCCATATACGTGTTTTTACTATTTATAAGTAGTAATTGTAATTGTTTGTAAATATTAAAATTTCGAAATAATAATGAACATTTAAAAGTTCGTATTATTTCATAACTATGAAAGAGAATCCTCACAGCAACGTACTGATATTGAAGTGAAGATTTCTTTTGTTGCAGGAAGGGAATTTTAAATTAAATTATATACACAAAAACACAGAAAGGAAGGTACTATTGACTTTTCTAAATATTATTATTTTTAAAGATTAGCATTTAATTAAAAAAGTAATCAAATATTTTGAGCAAAACTCGGCTTCGGATTTGAATAATGGGTAATATCTAAATTAAATTTGAATTAAAATGGAAAATAAGTAGAAATTTAAAATATGAATAAACACTGGAAGGAAGGTACTATTTTATATGATTAAATGTATTTTGTAAATAAAATAATTTGTCTAAGCAGAAAAACGTTTAAACCTAAGACAAGGGCGCCTGCTTAGCTCAATACTTTCTTGCACAATACCATGCTAGTTTATGAGAACTGGTTTTTGCTCTTACAAACTGATGCTCAAGAAACGCTCGAGGGCAAATAAACTAACTACGATGAACTCTTACTACGATGAACCAGTACTCTTTCAGTAAGTAAACAGAAAACCTAATTATCCATGCGTTACAAACGCTAGTGAAAAATAGTACATAAGGTTGTATTAAGTTTGACTTTAAAACAAAGAACTGTAGGTGACGTTTTGTTATGTATATTATTGAAAGTCATTGGAAAGAAGATTGTAAACGTTTGTGCAATATTTGTAATATGGCAACGAAAGTTTGCAAAGACTTTTGTAATAGCCGTGTAATTGCTGATTGGTGTAATGATTAATATGATGTGAACTGACGAGGGGTGTAATACGAAAAAGGAAATATTCTAACTTTACTTTATATATAAGAGTTCAAAATAAAATCAGTATCGTCAATGTTTGATGCGAGTGTCATCGGTATGTCATCTATCTTATTACAGAGTCTAAACTTTTAAATCTGATCATTATAATAGTAAGTAAAAAATATTTTATGATTCTCTAGTGTATTATGATTGTTTAGATGCATACATTTTAGTGTTTTGCTATATGTGTACAATTTTATGAACATTTGCAACATCATTTAAGTTTGTTCAATAATTTCATTTTTCCAAAAATCATTTATACTACTTTAGATTACCCCTATGAAACGTTTTTCGCTTGAAAAAATAAAGCATTTAAGAGTTAATTTAAATTAGTTTAAATTATATAACATAAAAAAAACTCTCATATAATATGTTGTTACTCTTTTAACGATACATCTACTTTGATTGTATCAATAAATGATGGACAACTGAAACATGAAATGCAACACTAATAATATGGATCTCAGAAAGTTTAAACGTAAAACATTGTATAATCTCACAAGACGATATCTGAACCTCTAAACTTCAAATGATGACGAAAATAAACATAATTAGTGTTGTGACCCTGTTAGGGGCCGAAATAAAGACAAGGAAACACGGGGTTACAGGAACAAAGATATATTATTGAAGAAAAAGAATATATATACAAGAAGTGGTATTCTAGACTGCCAGTATAGAACTGGGGTGGAAAAAGTCAGTGAGTTGGAATGCTTCTCGCATTTTATTATGGATGGACGAGTCCATTTGGTCTTCGTACAGGTACGGCACCATAGAAATTAGCTTTAATACCTAAAACAAAATAGGGTTGTAAAGTCAATTTTAGATGCACCGGAATTCAGTATTTCCAACATACACGCCCACTTCAGAATGAAATATTAAGTTTAATTAGTATTAAATAACATAACAAAAACTATAATATTTTGCTACTGGCATATAAAATAGTGGAAATATTGAAATCTTGAAATTCATATATTGAAAAAAGGAAACAGAGAAAATTATTTTTTTAATATCCAAAACAAAATAGGGTTGTACCGGAATTCAGTTTTTAAACATAAACGACCACTTCAGAATGAGAGATTAAGTTAAATAAGTTGAAATAATATTAAATAACATAACAAAAACTCACCCATATAATATTTTGCCGCTGACATAAAATTCAAACTAAACAAATAAGAAACACCAATTATGGTCCCAAAAAGCCAGAACAGTATTTGTTGTTTGTGTGTTTTTTAATATCCCAAACGATTTTTTTTCTAATGAAAGGAACATAATTAGAGATAAAAGAAAATAGTACCATTTGTTTGCTTTTTCTCCAAGAACAGATGAATGCATTGTCCACAATGCCATTTATTTCATTCCGGTCTTTCATATAAAAATTAAAAAAAAACTATTTCCTCTGCTAATGTTACAGGAAAGAATTTACCATTTTCTATCAACTACTATTCATAAAACCAGCAAATCAAATAATGGGAAACAAACATTAAAGAATAATTTAAAATTTAAAAGAAATAGAATAAAAAGTAAAAGTTTATTTGATTGCGGACAATAAAGGAAGCGATAATAAAAATCACACTTTTTTGGCAGATTGTTTAAACGCATGCAATTCAACTTCAATAATTCATAGAATTATAAATGTTGTCTGTTTCGGTATTCTTCATTTTCTTTTCATGCTTCGCTTTTTTTTTCTTGTCGGCCATTTTTTTTTTCGTTTGGGGTTGTTAAAAAGATTCACATTCATTGCTTAATCAAACGTACAGACGTCCCTTTGTTTAAAGCCTAATGATGAAGTATACAATAAACAGGATATAAAAGACAGAAATAAAAAGTGGGCCAATAATCAGTCTCTTCTTATATTTTTACATCATTTCTAGAAAAAAATTGTGACAACATTTCCCCCCCAAAAAATCGAAATACTTTTTTTATTGAAAAGTTAAGAAATCAATTATAATAAACCAATAAATTTGTATTTTTGATTTTAAACGTCATCGCCATTTCTCATCAGATTTTGGCCGAATGTTGTTTGAATGCTCTAATACATGCCAGTATACTACATAAACAACACAATCAAAAAATAAACAAATTCTCCATCATTCTACAACCCGGGGCTCATGTGGTTAATAACATTGCTATGACTTAACGAATTTGATGCAAAAATAAAATGCACCCTCGAACATAATTCATGAATAAAAAGAAATCCCTTCAGGTGATGAACTGAATGTTAAATTTCTACTTTATGTTTAGCCAAATTTGTACTCATAAGTTTCAAATACATTGTTTCTCTGACTCATAAGTTTGAAGTAAAACGGAATCAAACTGTATTATTCTTGCAAACGAATGAATATAACAGTATTTATTACAGTAACCAGTTCGGGGTCATATTGAATCAGAATATGTAATATTTGTAAGTGTATCTTTGATAAATTCTGAGTTTTAGCCAGACAATCTGATGTACTAATTTGTTTCCTGGTTATCCAAAGCATATAATACAGTTTTTTTTTTACCTTTCACCACACAGTGTACAGTGTGTGGGTAGAATTTGAGCGCCTACTAGGGAGAATTTGAATGCATACTGGGGAGAATGTGAATGCCTAATAGGGAGAATTTGAATGCATACTGGGGAGAATTTGAATACCTAATGGGGAGAATTTGAATGCATACTGGGGAGAATTTGAATACCTAATAGGGAGAAATTGAATGCATACTAGGGAGATTTTGAATGTCTAATGGGGAGGATTTGAATGCCTACTAGACGTTATCCTCGAATGTCTAAGGCCTCTCTGTACAGCGGTTTGCCAGGACAATCTGGCATAATGATACTCCCCCCTTCAAGTAAACACTGATTGAATATTCAAAATGACATAGTATTCGAAGCCCAAATAAGATGCCCTTGGTATGGCTACCCAACACTGGCTTATACGAAGAATGGTTCACCTTCTCCAAGTAATGTTCCCTATAGTAACAGCACTAAGCTGGACACTCCACCAGATGAATTTGTGTCCTAGAATCCAGAAAAAAACACAAGAAAGATATATTATAACATAATTAACTGGTCAATTGGGATAAGGAAATTTAATTACTAACTCAACCTTTGAGAGGTATAGACGGAACACTCAGATATCTATGTATCTCATATAGAAATCAAGTGTTAGCCCCAGGAAAGGGCCCCTTCATTTCTGAGGACTTACTAACCAAAGTAAAATGAAAAAAAATATACCGTATTAATCCTATCATTCAGTGATATTTTGACCCTCTTTGTAAAAACAATATCAGTTACCATTTTCTTTCACAAATTCGTGATTTACAACTATTTCTGGTAATATGGAAACACCGGACCGCATAACAGGGTTGAATACATTAGCAATGTTACAACTTCGGCCCTACCACATGGGACTTCCTCAAATGCCTGGGGACCATCGTGAATTGACTTGGTTCTAGGAGATGCTCTCCATTGCCATTATTTGAGGAAACACCATGAGTCTACTCTCGGTCTGCCAACCAAGCAGGACATCTAATAAAACTTCCTGATGTTCCAAATATCGGCTTTTTCAAAATGTGATGGTTAGCAAAGATTTTCATGAAGCTTTAAACTTAAATCTAATATTCATATTTTGTCAAATGTTGAATTATGTATTTATTGAATAAATTTTCTTGTTCATGCATTAAACACACACACACACACACACACACATATATATATATATATATATATATAAATATGTGTTTCTGTGTGGCACAGAGCACTCTTTCTTGCCTTGACAGAGTACAAAATCGACTCCACAATCTAGTGGGGTGATCTCTTCTCTTCCTTACAGCGCCTTTCTCACAGAAGAGACGTTATTAGTTTTTCCTTACTCTATCAGTATTTCCATGAACTCCAATCTCTGGTCCACTCCTGTAAAACCTTCTTAGCAAGAACTTGCTACCAATACTTAAAAGAGCTCTCCTTTCTTCCTCTGTGTACTTGAAATCAAATAGAACAGCCATGAACAGAGTTTACTTCCCAAAACTTCCCACCTGTGACACACGTTTCCACAGGAACGTTTCCTTACAGATTAAAACATGGTCGTTTTCACGTCCAGTGTCAATAAATATCTATCAGGCCGTCCTATGAATTAAACGAATATCGTCCTCAATCCTATCGCACTACTATTCTATCATCAAACCGAAAATCTCACTAACCCTTATATTTGATTGGCTTTTAGCCTTGGTAAGTGATAGAACCATTAGTATATAAGAAAGATAAATAAATAAACTAATAAACAAAACAATGAGTTTCAGTTTTCTGTATAATGTATAATAAGCTAGTGCTATTTTTCTTGATTTTTCCATGTCATTATTAGTAGTGTATTAGTCTGATTTTTAAAGTGTTATATGTACCTGTACAGTGTTGTGCTGTATTCGTATTAGTTTTTTTTTTCATTAAATGAGTTTTTGTGTGCATAGCTTTTTTGTTTCCATTCAACAAATACAAATACATTGGTTCAAATTATCTTAACAGCTATTAGGCAATACTGTATAAGGACTGCTGCCTGAGATTGTTAACGAGGTGACAGAATTATTGGAAGAATTACCTAATGTATATCCTTACAATGTACTCAAAGAAGCCATCTTCAGAAGAACTGACCGTTCCAATGTAATTGGAGAAAGGGACCAATCAACTGTCTCAACTGTTATGACAAATGAGAAGGCATTTAAATGGACATTGCACGTCCAAATCGATATGAAGACGACTAGGGTCAGACGAACTCCTTACTTCAATAGTCCAAATTCTCGCTCCCGAGCTGGAGGCAACATCGTTAAAAAATCATCACGATCATGATCATGATGATCATCATCGTCATCGTCATCGTCATCATCGGTTTAACGTCTGTTTTACATGCTAGCATGTGTTGGACGGCTTTTAGAAATTGACTTCAAAACTAACCTAAAACTGGTCAGGTCTATATTAATCCCTCTTTCTCTCGTCCATCTTTATCACTTCCTCCCATGTTTACCGTTGCCTCAGCCTGTGAACTTAACCTGCTACCCTATTCTTTCTTTCAACATGACCATACCATCGAAGTCTCATGTTCTACACACATATCCTTATACTCTTTAGATTTAATTTTTCTCTGAGATCATCACTGACAAGTTGGCGATTATTGTCGATAATATATTTGCTTCATACAATCAGAAAATAAATATGTTTCTACAAAAAAGCCGAAAATTGATTACTCCAGTAGTCAAAGAAATGTATGGCATCAAAGCCATAGAATACAGTTATCAGTTCAACATAAACTGAGAGAGCCGAGCGATTCATCGACTTCATGACACAATCACACTGAGAAAGCCTACAACGTCATAAGTTTAACACTGTCTACCAAGCCCCAACCTCTGCATAATTTTGTATCCCTACACTTGCATTAAAAGTACTTAAACGGAATGTGCCGCCCCTCAACGTAAATACACCCCCCTGGCCAATCCAACAAGCAGCAAAATCACACCTCTTCACTGCAGAGGTTCCCAGATGCCGGAAAGCTTTCGACTCTGATTGCTTCTTTCCCCGAACTGCTTGCTTTTGGAATTCTCTCCCTGATCCCTGTTTCTCTGACTGTACCAACATGCAGCAATAGAACTGTAATGTGAACAAGCATCTCTCCGCACAACTTCCTACTTAGGATGCCCCTATAAATCTGTCTCTTAATTCACAGTTTCTCCTTACATTTCAGTGGCAGTGTGCCTTGTTGGGGCGGGGGGAGTCAATACACACCCAAGTAGTATATGCTCTTATCTTATTTTAGGTGCAACAGGAGTGTCAGAAAATGAAATAAAACTTGCAGGTTTGACAAAAAGGAATAAGTTGAAAAATGTGCTAACCAGTGAGTTGTGGCGATGTCTCCATCAGGTTTTATGCATACAAGTCGCCTATTTTTCATATTAGAGTAAATAAATTAATGGTTGCAGATTCCTGGCAGATACTGGTTCTGCTGTCACCGTAATTTCCATGAAAAAAAAAGCAACAATAGCAAACCCCAACGTACCCAAGTTGCACACAACTAATGGCACCAGTGACACTGCAGAGGGGAAAAGGGGGTGGGGCATCCCAGTGTTGGGGGGCATTCGAGTTTGGAGGAGGGGGCATCCAATCGTATTCAAACTACTTCCTTTTCTCATAATATTTCTCAGTACTAGGAGTCAGCCCCAGGCATCATCAGAGCATCACCAGACTCCTGCACACCACTGAATGGCACCCACATTCCTATATATGGAATTATATGTGTCAAGACTGCAAGTAGAAAATAATCCAGGCAGATTTTTTTGAAAATTCCATCTTTTTTTTTTTACTAATGGGTCACCGAATGTCACTCGAAAATAAGATTAATGAGATGGAATGATAGCTAGTTGAAAGATGAACAACTTGATGAGAGGATTGAGGATGATTAATGGAATAAACTAAGTTTGATTACTTGTAGAGTCGGCTTATGATATTTACATTAGGTTTGAAGACGACCAGGTAGTAATTTACAGGGAAGCAGTCTCTCAGTAGACTTAAAAGGCAGAATCTTGTCTGATCCTCAGGCAAAAATTTGCTTTGTGGGAATTAGTACAAACCTTATTTCTTCTGTACTCATTAATACAGCATGCCGTGACAAAGAATATCATGACATTTGTAGAAAATACAAAGGTATTACTACCCTTTTAAACAGTCCGATGTTATCAAACACAACACGAGTCCTAAAACAAGTAAACCCTGATCAAATATTCAAAATAACATAGTATTCTAAGCCCAAGTAAGATACTTTCGATACGGCTATACACTGGCATGTGCGAGGAATGTTGCACTTTCTCCTCAAATAACAGCACTTAGCTGGATACTTTGTCAGACCAGAAGGATTCTTGTTCTGGAATCCGATAAGACCAAGAGACCAAAAGAAAGATATACTATAATATAGTTAACTGGTCAATTTAGGAAAGGAAAATTAATGTTCTTCACTTCTTTACTAACTCCATGTTTGAGAGATAAAGAGAACTTTAATCGAACACACGGATATCTATGTATCTCATACAGAGATCAAGTGGTATCCCCAGAAAATAAGCCTTTTGATTTCTAAGAACTTCCACTGAAGTAAGATGAAATAAACCATCTGACAACCTGTATATTTAGGTCTGTGATTTCTACACACAGAAAATACATCTTTATAAAGAAGGAATTTGACAAAATGTTAGAAGGAGGTATCATCCGAATTTCAAAAAGTCCTTTTGTATCTCCATTCCTCTGGTTCCTAAAGCCAACAGTTGAGATTTTCGACCCCATTTCGATTATTGCACGTTAAACGCAACGACCATTCCGGGTAATTACCCAGTGACAGATATTCAAGATATTGCACTGGGATTAAATATTCTCTAGTATGGATTTAAAAAAAGCCTACTTCCAAATTCGCATATATGAAGAGAATATATCCAAAACAACTGTAATCTCTCTGCTCGTTCTCTTTGAATTTGTCCATCTTCCAAGAGGGTCTCCGAAACTCATCCCTAACGTTCCAGAAGTTGATTGATCAAGTTTTACGAGGATATTCCTTCATTACCATTTGTATCGATTATATCATTCTTGTAACCAAAGATTCTGTCAACACAAAATCATGTCGACAAGTTTTTTACAGTCTATCATAGTTTTGATTAAAAGTAAATTTGGAAAAAAGGATTTTAGGAGTTTCACAAATTACTTTTCTGGGATACTTGATCAATCAGAAATGAATTTTTCTATTACTTGAAAAAGTCCAAGCCATGAAAAATTTCCCTTTGCGTTTTTATCTATTACATAGATATATCGGTGTAATAAACTATTATAGACGCTTCATACCAAATCTATCTATAACAGAATTACTAAAGAAGGAGAATAAAGATATAATGTCTCAACACATTCAAATCGGCTAAGATAGCATTAGCCAATTTTACAAAACTTTCTTACATGAACAGCAACGAAAAAGTACAGATTATTTTAAATACACAATATTCCAGCACTGTGATGGAAGCAGTAGCTGAACCAGTAATTGATACAATTAGAAAACCTATTTATGCTTTTTACGTTTGTTGAAGCTCATACCTAACTCAGAAGAGCTACAGTAGATTCTCAAGAGAAGTGTTTGTTATTATTTATTTCACTAATGACATTTCAGACACATACTAAAAAGGTACAAATCTGCAGCGTATACAAACCATAGACCGTTAATTTATGTGATGAAATGTAACGCGGAAAATACACTTGGACAATATGCCTTAGTACACCATGAATGTAAGATATATAAAATTCTACATAACATGTAAACTGATGCATTTTCCCGCACATCTCCTGGTAGTAATGCAATTGGACCCCTATTTACTTGCCTCCCCACGAAGGAAGTGTTAGACACAAAGTCAGTTTTTAATGTGGGGATAATCTCGCTCTCCATGAAGGGCACTCTCAATTGGGAAAATAAAAATTATTCAGTCTTGAAGGATTTCTTCTTCACTGACCGAGGACAGAAAAGGTTAAATATCGTATGAAAACAGATACTACACATTTCTCCTAGTCAAAAAGACTAACAAAACAAAATACAGCACCTAATAAAATAATCAGTTGTTAACTTTTAATACTCCGACAAGCAATTTAAACATTCACATTGGCATGGAAAAAGATGCACTGTGAACGTCCTGCACAAAACACCTATGCTGCTTTAAGCCAATCAGATTGTGGGATGCGTTTCTTCAGGGTTGCAGAATGTTTTCGAAGGATTGCTATATAACCTAGAATGTCTTGTCCTTAATGAACAGAACTGCAAATTATGTCATCTTGTCAAAGTTATCTTTGACAAGTTGAGTTAAAAGCCATTGAAACAAATAGTGATCAACATTCTTTATTGTAAATATCTAACACATACAATGGGCGATAGGGCAATCTTATTTTTACATGCGCAATAGATAAACACTATCCTTGTGGCAAGATAACAGGCAAAATAAGCCTGGATCTGGTGTTGCTACATACACTGACAAAACTATGAAAAATGACGCTAAATAAATATAAAAGCTGTAGGGTTCAGAATAAAGATCTGAGAGTCAGGATCAGCAGGATATTCTAGCCAACATGGGAGATGCAGTTGGTATCTTGCAAATGTTGGCTTTTTTATTTCAGGTAACAGAATACAACAGACCAGATACAGGTAAATAAATATAATCAGCACAAAGAAAAGACTATGCAGAGGAAGAAAGGGGCCGCAAAGGAAATTAGTAATGGAGTGCTATTACAAAAGCAACCTCCACCCAAAGAGGCTCCTTTACACATATAGAACATAATCCAAAAGTTATGCCATCGATTTTTCAAACATTCGATATAAGCTAAATATTTTTGTCCTTGCTAACTAAAACCTCGAAAGATATACACTCGGAAAAGTAATCTTTGACATTGCTCATTACAATGCAATTTAGGCAATATTCAGCAATTCATACTTGCTAGTTAAAGTCTGATTTTCAGGCGTGAACGAGGACTATTATACATCTTAGAGAATTACCAAACATCAGCAAAATAAGTCGATTAATCTATTACATGAAACAGCAGATTGATTTTCGAACACAGTAAGAAAACCCTCATGCTTTATGATAGTAAACACCGAGCTGAATAAAGCTACTATTAACATTCACACACAGCAGTCAACATACATCGAAAGCTTATGCTTAACATATAATGAGGTGTACACACATATATTTTATAATTTCTCACACACTAAATACCCAGCGAACAATGATGCTAGCCCAACAAATACAGCCTACAATACAAGCTGTACTTTCCAGTCATGACACACTATAAGATTCATCTATATAATAAAGTAAAGTCGATTTTTCACATCTGCATTAAAACATAATAGGAAAATAACCAAAACCTTCATAAGCAAATATGTTCTGCAATTCAATTAGCTTAAGCCCTCATGTATGTTTTCTAGAAATTATGCATTTATTTCTTCTTTCAATATTTATTATATTTTCTCCGGATTATCGGACTCTCCTACATAAACTTTCCAAAGTGAAAGTGATATTCATTTTTATTCGCTACAATTAATTTACTGTCCCTGCCACCAGATTCACCGCGTGCGATTTTTTTATGGAATAATTAAAAAATTAAACAAACACCGGTTATTCAAGAATACTTAAAGAATGCTTCATATTTGTATTCTTCACAAACAATGTTCTCTAAAAGTTTAGATGTTTGTGTCGGTAAGCTTTTCTGATTATTTTTTAATTACAGTTATTTTTTTTATTTCTTATACTCTTAATGTTAAATAAATAGCATTCACTAAATAGAAATAACTCTACATTTGGTTCGTTGCTCTGTCAGCATATTCTGTAAACAGTTTTTCACATTCCAGAATCGAGCAGAATACACCAATTAACTAACAGCTTCACCATATGATAGCTTCTGCTGTCGTCTTTCGTGTACATAAATTATTACGAATTTCTACTTTTTTCACAAGACCAACTACACTTTCGTGCCTTTTCAAAAATCAGTTAGATTGTAAGAATAATATCCTCATACAAGCGCTGGAAAAAGGTCACACGTCGGTTTTTATTTAAACATTTTGCCGAGTTTAACCTCCACAAAAATCCGATTCTACTATTTGGGTGCTATTGCATATAAACCGGTAAGCTAAACTTCAATTCAGTTGATTGAAATATGATTTATTTATGTTATCCCCTACTTAAAACTATAGAGGGAGGCAGTCACCCAAAACGTAGAGAAATATAATTTGCTTGATTTAAAACAATACTTATTTGACAAGTCTTACTTTAAATTATTTACAGTGAAATGGGTTCTTTTCTGATTTTCAGTTTTTTCAGAATTAATACTCTAAGCTAAAACAAGTTGGTTTTTAAGAATTATTTCGTTGTTTACAAATATATTGGTTTTTAAGAAATATTTTCTCATATAATTTGTTTTATTAACACAAATAGGTAACAAATTAGTAGGTATAAGGTTACAACGAAGCAAAAGCAAGTCGATTTTTAAGAATGATTTTATTGTTTACAAGTATATAAAATGTTTTTGAGAAGCGAAAACAAGTTGGTTTCTAAGAATTATTTTGTTGTTTACAAATATATAAGAGTTTTTACAAACTTGTTTTACAAGTTTAACATCCCCACCCCTCAACTCGAAAAATCAGATTCTACTTACTTTAGTTTGTTACATGTAAACAGACTGAAAAAATATCTGCAAATAAAGAATTTAAAAAATAATTTAAACATTTTTTATTATAGAGTGGGAATCACTTTCCTCTATACAGTTAACGTAAAATGAGAACCCACTTCGTGGCCAGTTTGCGGTAAACTCATTTATCAAGTTTCCTTGATTTAATACGATAAATACTTATTTAACAAATCCTATTTCATCACCTAAATTACTTACAGTGAAATAGGTTCTTTTTACTCGCTGTTTTTAAGACATAATACTCTAATACTTATATTTCTCAAATTAAATTATATTTTACATTTTTCCCGGACAATGCTTGGACACGGGTCCTGCTAGTACTAAATAAAATCTCATTGGTATGAACCTTTAAAGCAGTTGATAATCGATATTTTCTTTATCTGTATTTGTTTGTTGTTTTAGTTTTTGGTGGCTAACGATATCATACTGTGCATGGAATTTACGATCCATTTTCGTATGGTGATGTTCGCCTTATAACAAAGTAAACTCTCAAACCATTGCAGTAATTATGTTGCAGTTTTGGTTGTCTGTGTCGTGTATAAACCATTAACACCTGATGTCGTCGGAAAACCTTGACCGTCCGTGGATACAAATGTTTATTGAATATGCTGACAGAATGGCGGACTAAATGTAGTGCTTAATTCTATTCAGTGAATATTTTTTTTGTTTAACATGAAGAATATGACAAGAAACTAAAAAAAATAACTGTAATTAAAAAATGATCGAAAAAGCTTACCTACATAGACGTCTAAACTTTTAGCAAACATTGATTGTTTATCAAGAATACGAATGTGAAGCGCTCGTTAAGTATTCTAGAATAACCAGTGTTTGTTTAATTTTGATTTCATTGAAAAATTGCACCCGGTTAATCTGGTGGCGGGGAAAGTATATAAATAGTAGCGAATAAAAATGGATATCACTTTCTCTTTGGAAGGTTTATGTGGGAGAGTCCGGTAATTCGGAGAAAATATAATAATATTGAAATAAAAAGAGATGAATGCGTAATTCTCGGACGCCGATGTTTAGATTTCATAAGAGACTTATTAATATGAACAACTTGAAACATTCATAAATAGAGTGAAGGGTGTCTTTAGTTTAACAATGTGGGTCGCCCTTTGGTGAAAGATAGATAGATAGATAGATAGATAGTTTGTCTTGTTACACCTAGCTACATTGTGCGTGACCGCAGCCACCTTCACTGCAGATTTTCAGGAAGCGGCCATGTTCTGCCCTGCCTGCTTGAGTTGTAAGCTGAAAAGAGGAAGATCTTCGTTCTGTCTGAAGTCACGTGGTTTCGCCAACTTCCGTTAACTAAAGGTTAAATTCTGACTATCCATCTACACTCCTACGTTCAACTACCAGAGTTTTTTATGTAATGGTATTCTATGCATAGAACAGGTAACATAAGTTATATACATTTATACCAAAAATATATTTACAAATTAATATATAGGTAATCGTTTGCATTTCTAAATTCTTTTTTTCTATTTAAAAATTAAAAATAAGAAAGTATTTTTTTTACTTAAAACATATGAATAAGTTTTTAATACTTTGATATGATATGATGGATGTGTAATGTGAGTCTTAAAGACACGCTTATATCTGATGATCTCAGAGGAAGATTAAATCTGGACAGTCTAAGGAGATACATGCATCAGAAAAGACTTTTATGATATGGCCATGTTAAAAAAGATGGATGAGAGTTCTTGTGTAAATGGATGTAGGGCAATTGAGGTAGCAGAGTTTGCTGGCAGAGAGAGGTCAAGGTAAAATTGGGAGGAAGTGATGACGATGAACTTGAGAGAAAAGGGATAAATAAAGACCTGGCCAGAGATAGGTTAGTTTGGAAGTTAATTTCTAAAAGTTGTCCAACACATGCCAGCATGTAAAACGGATGTAAAACCGATGCCGCCGCTGCTGCTGCTGCTACTGCTGCTGCTGCTGCTGCTGCTGATGATGATGATGATGATGATGATGATGATGATGATGATGATGATCATCATCATCATCATCATCATCATCATCATCATCTAGTTACCGGTGGACTTCATCAAGTTTGTCGTGGAATTTAATATTTTGGTCTAAGATCTTTTTCATACTAAAACAACATGAGCCCATCCAGCGAAGAGTATTTTTCTAGTTACAAAATAAAAGATAAATCATTGAAAGAAAGATGAAACATGAAGATAAACATCCCTTATAAGTAATTATTTTACTATGAGGCTTTTCTCAAGAATGAACAATACAATTCTTAAATCATAAAATGTACAATTAATCTAGGATATTTGTTTGCTACCACTATCTCTAATATTTATATTTTATCGTGTGAAACAGTTTCCTACTATTACTTTATAGTTTTTTTCTCAGAAGATAAATGTTGAGAATTCTCTGAGAACATGTTTTAAAATACATACAAAACAAAAAGATTCCCCAATACAAAAAAATTGTTTTCAAAATAATATTCGAGCTTTATCTTTTTTGAAGATAACTTATCTCATAATTCCGATGGTCGAACTTATATCTATCTTTCTTATATATATATATATATATATATATATATATATATATATATATATATAAACCACCTGTCCCAGGACGGATAAAACAGTTTTGCGGCACTTTTATGTCACATTACTAAAATTAAAATCAACATACAAAATCTTATGTCTATAATTCTTATTCAAATTTTTTATCCAAATCCATTACACGATTTTCTATGTCTGAAATATAAGTTTTAAGCTTAACGCGTCTTAAGAAGAAATTGAAATTCAGGAAATTTTGATGGATATTAATTACTATACATCACATTCAATGTAAATCTGATGTATTTTAATTTACAAATCGGAGGTCATGCCAATATTTCCCCATTAAATATCTATAAAAACCAACATTTGGGGAATATTTATAAACTGATGTCTAATACCTATTGTTAAAATTTCACAAAAATCGGAAGTATCTAAATTTTCAAAAAGGGATGCAACCCTCTTGACATGAAGCTAAATTAAATTAAATATAGCTTACATTACCTAACCTTACGCCGAGCAACTCTGTTCTAAATTTCATAATAATCCGTCATTTAGTTTCAGAGTGAATCTTGTACATAAAAATATATAAACATATACACATACCTAACTTTATATAGATATTAAAATATATACATTATTCAGAGATAATATAAAAGAGAATTTTTATAAATATATTTTCAAAAAGTTCCTAATAAGATAAATTAAATGTATGCTCAATATTGGGAACAGAGCATTATTATGTTTAAACGTGAGTGAAGATAATTAGATAAATATTAGTATCCATATGAGTCCTTTAAATTTAGGATTTTTCAAAGAAAAATATTCTTCTCATCAGAAAGATTAAGTTAAATTATTTCGATCCTTCACACATATACCTGGAACTTCTATTTTACTTATTTATTTTTATTTTATACTTATCTTGCATTCCGGGTATTCTGGACTAATCTTTGCCTAATACATCGATGAACACACAAATATTCTCCTACTTGCTTTTTGCTAACACAAGTGCTGTTTTGCAACCCCCACCCCCCAAAAAAAACTATGCAATTTTCAAACATTTTACTATTTCCACAATCCTATGGAATTATAACTGTTCATTATTCATCAACTTTCGAATTATAATGTTATATAATTACAATTCAAAAAAGACTTCATCTTCCCTTAAAAAAATTCATCTAATAATTTATATTATTTTCGAAAATATTTGAAGCTGATTCTTTCTTTCCAAAATTAGCTTAATTCTTCTGACGAGAAGACAATTTTTCTTTGAAAAATCCTGGATTGAAAGCAGTTCTACAGGAAATGATTTATTATTATTTATTTTATATTTATTTAATTTTAAATTCTTCATAATTAATTGATCATGGTAAATACATATTTCAGTTATTCACTTTCTATTTTGATCATATATTTATTTTTACTTATATGTTTAATTTTTAAATTTGAACATTTATTTTATATTTATTATTATTATTTTAATAAAATGTGTAGCAAAGTGATTTAGCTATTTTCAACATGAATCATATATATATATATATATATATATATATATATATATATATATATATATATATATCATGGCCTTTGTTTAGTCGTGAAAGACAATGGATACTCTTGTAAGGGTGGCTGCACGTGTAATTGTGAAGCTAGGGTTGCGCAATTCCGACCACACCTATCTTGAATCGGCACTGCTCGAATCCAGTGGCAAGAAGTAGTCCAGGACGACTGAAACAATACCGAGATAAGCGGAGAGCACATACAGCAGCTGATAACTGGTAATCCCAATTGGTCACCCATTTTAGTACTGGCCTGGCTCAAGGTGGCTTAATATATATATATATATATATATATATTACAACAAATTCAATTTCAAATTCTTTTGTCTTCCCAATGTTGTTGCTAATTTCTAATCTATGCAGAGAGCATACATTTCTTTGGATATCACCTCTCCCCTACCTGCAAGGGTTTGTAAGTAATTTACTTCTTGTTTTTTTTACAATATACATATTTTTATTAAGATATATATGTTTCGTGCTTCTGTATTATTGGGTCAGATTAAATTTTCATTTTCATTTTAGAAGAGTAGATAGAAAGGGGAGATAATTCAAACTAGTTTTATTGTTTTAACCATAACTCATAAGAAATTCAGTTTATTTAATTGTTAGGT
Organism: Sepiola atlantica; assembly: GCA_963556195.1. NCBI lineage: Eukaryota > Metazoa > Mollusca > Cephalopoda > Sepiida > Sepiolidae > Sepiola > Sepiola atlantica. The sequence goes on from OY744516.1 coordinate 148,830,161, forward strand.
GAAAGTACAGAATGGTTAATCAACCCTCCACCTACCTATGTTAAGAATGGCTTTCCAAATTTTGATGTTATTTAATTCTCTGTGTTTTCCTTATGGGTTATGGTTACAACAAAAATAAACAGTTTGAATTATCTCTCCTTTCAACTGATTCTTCTAAAATGAAAATTTTATCTGCTCCAATAATACAGAAGCACCATATGTTTTTATTAAGATAAACACATGAGGTAGTGTACTAAAATCCGGAGAAGTTTCTGGTGTATGTACTGGCTACATGAAATGATAGAAGCATCAACGGCACTGACTATTCTTATATTATTCCTCTGGTGCTCGAATCATGGTCCAACATGGAGATCTGAACGGTTGGTTTGAGTGTGTATTCGCTGTTAACTTGAGGTTAAACTTGAGATTTCTGAGGTTATTTAACTTACTTATTTTCCCTTTCAATTTCTTTAAAAAATGTATAAATAAGTATGGATTCTCAAATATATGTTCTGATAAAACCAATATTTTAAATTCGTTTTAGATTTTGTGTACGATTATATATTGAATAGACTTTACATTGAGAGTTCACAAGAATTATTATTTTATTCCGAAAAATAAAAAAACATTATCGGAAATTATGCCTATGAAATGAAAGAAAGCAGGATGAACATTAAAAATTTAATGTTATTAAAAACACAACACAGGGAAAAGAAAATGTCGGATTTTCAAAAAGATCTTTCGGACATTAATGGTTTTATTGAGATTGCTCCGGATACCATTTTCTGGGGGAAGAAAGTATTTCCAGTTGATTCAAAAACAAAAGAAATAGATTCATTTCACTTCAAAATTCTCTTCAAAAACAAATAGATTTATCATGATCAAAATCTTGTAAAAAAAAAACGAAAAAGATTTTATAGTAAAAAAAATGATAATTCTTTGAAATATTAAGCAGGAGATGAAGTATAGAAATGAATAACTCTTTAGAAAAAATGTTTTTGTGGATCAGACAGTTTCTTCAAAATCACTATTTGTAATTTCATCATGTCCTCGGGATAAATTAATAAACCGGTAATGAATATTCATAGGAAAAAGAGTTAGTTCCAATAATTGTATGACCATATATGGATATCATTTCACAGTTGTATCCTTCATATATTGCATATTGATGCCGTGCAGTCTATGGACGTCTAGCGCAAACTCAGCCCCACGATATTATTGTACTACCTTTGTTAAAAAACAAACATACTGATCTAAGTACTCTGGTTATGTAGTTTCAGAATATCTTGTTATAGGGGTCTATCTTTAAGACTCTTTTATGAGTTTGTGATATATTTCGAAATTCTTTGGTGTAAATCGACTGACGATTGAACTACGGTCTCCCAGCCCATTAGTGAAAAGTCTAACCATTATTCCAAATTGACCGGTTAAATGGTGAGCAATCTGAGTTATGTTTAGTTTAATTCAGTTTTATGGAAATGGTAGAAACTTTAGATACCTCCAATTTTTCTGAAATTTTGATAAAAAGTATTAGACATCAAATTATCAATATTACCCAAATTTCAGTTTCTTTGGATCATTTAAAAAGTTTGTAGAGGTCATAATATGGGCAAAATCGCCCATTTGAAAATTCAAATACTTCAGACTTGCATTAAATTTCTGTTATGGTATCTTACCTATAACAGACTTTGGACTCTTCATCATAAATACTGGGAGCATCTGATCCTCACTGTTGAATCACTCTTACAACCACTCTTGTTTCTCTGTTGTATAATACTTTTCTTCAATACACTTGTTTTCGCTAAACACCGAGTTCGTGTTTTCATTCCGGCCTGTTTACAGGGCCACAACAACTGGCGACGAGGTATATGAATTTACACGGAAACCCACAACAACTCGCAAAAAAACCTAAAAAGGACCTCACAACAACTGGCTACGAGGTATTCTAACTTACACGGGAAACAACAACAACATTAAGGATTTTTCTTGAGAACTTTAAAGAGGACTCCACAACTGGCGATGTGGGATTTTAAACTTGCACCACTACAACGATGTACGACGTGGTTACAGTAAAAGATACTTGAGAACCTTAAAATGGACGCCATAACTGGCAACAAAGTATATTAAGTGTTTTTTGAAGAACCTTAAAAAAGGACAAACGTGGATAAATCAACGAGGAATTCACCAGACAACGTCCTAGTTCTAAAAACTGGTTTTATGGGTGGAAGAAATACGTAAAAGACCAACTTATTTTTCTTTCATTGAAGAAAGGTCAGTTATTTTTTTCATTTCTTTTCCCACACTGTTGTTAAATTTAAACAAGAAGGGAATACATGATTTTTTTCTCTCCAAAAAAGAAAAATCATACTGCCGAAAGAAAAAGAAATTAAAACCGTATTTTTTTTCTGTTGACTAAATTCAGACCGCAAATTCTACCGTTACGTTAGAAGCGTACTAAGAAAAAAAACGATTTTTTTTGGTCGAAAAAAAAAAAGGTTTTATACTATTTTTACAACTAGGATTTCTAAAAACCCGTAATATAAAAGAACACAGGTTAAACATGGAAATGTTTAAGCTTCAATAACAGAACTGGTGAAGTTTCAAATGCAACTGAAAACTGAAGAAAGATGTCAAAAGCTTCTACTAGAACTAAATCAAAAACTGTTAGAACAAAAGAAAGAAACCGACAAAAATCTTTTAGAACAGAATTAAAACTTTTAGAACAGAAAAGAAAAACGGATGAAATGATGGAACTATTAATGCAAACAATATCGGGTCAAAGTAACGAAAACGATAATGGTTTCTTGCAGAATGCCGTTTAGAGTGCTATTGACAATTTCATTTATTGCCCAGATGAGGATAAAACCTTTGCTTCGTATTTTAGAAGATATGAGGATCCATACAAAATAGATTGTGAAAATTGGACAGACTCTAAAAAGGTTCGCCTACTGCTCCGAAAAGTAGGCACCACCGAACATACTAAATTCGTGGATTTCATTTTGCCACGAAAAACGAGCGACTTGACTTTTGCTGAAGCTGTTAATCTTTTAATTGAATTATTTAGCCCCAGACTTCTTTGTTTCACAAGTGCTGGAAGTGTTTAAACCTGGTCAAAAAAGACAACGAAGAATATTCAACGTTTGCATCAATCGCCAATAAACACTTTAACGATTTCAAATTAGTCGAACTCAGTGTTGATAATTTTAAATGCTTAATTCTTGTACAAGGATTCCTATCAGGAAAATACGCTTAGATTAGACGGAGGGTTCTAAATAAATTAGAAAGTGAACCGAATTTAACGCTATAGAAATTAGCTGAAGGATTTGAAGGACATCGAAGAATCGGGCATTGCACAAATTAGAAAAATACGTCAAAAATTGAAATTCAAGTATCTTTCAAAAACAATTCAAAACAAAAAAAAGGGATTTTCAACAAGACAGCTCTATAAAAACAGGATGAATTATTCCCTGTTTCCGGTGTGGAATCTTTCATGGAGTAAAAGATTGCTCATAGCGTTTTAAAACCTGTCTAACTTGTAAAAGAGTCGGACATAAGAGTTTACATTGCAGAACGAATGACGGAAATAAAACCCGGTTAAATCTACAAAAACGAACAGACACGGCGGCAGAATTATAAGAAAATATGTTCAGATAAAAAACCTAAATAAAAACGTAAAATTACAATTGGAGTCTGGATCGTGCCAATTATCAACATGACAACATAGAGAAGATTGGGAAAACCGACCATGCTAAGAAACAACAAAATAGCCAGAACAGTGACGAGTAAAAAGATAAAATATAAAGTTTATAAATTACTTTAAACAGAACTACGAAAAAAGTAAAAATGTTTATACTAAAAAACATTAATAATTTATTTGCCACATACCTATTGCAGCAATTCAACCTCTGGGGGTTTACCAACTAAGATTTTCAGCCAGAGAATAAAAGAAACCTGACGGTCGAGTCAGAAAACAAAACAAAAAAATTTGTTTCAACCATTAAAAATCGTATGAAATGGACACAAAATAAATTGTCGACAGAAATTAAAGCACATCAGGACACAAAATTCACGTTGCTAGTAGCTAATACTCAACTGAAATAATTTATGTCACATTCTTTAGATAACAAATGAAGGTTAAAGAGAGTGAAGTCATGGCTCCAAAATCAGAAGTCTAGAATTAAAAATCTGGAGGATATCAGATCTGAATTTGATAGAGACCATCAGTTCTCTCATAAGAGATATCTAAATCAAATTAAGAAACGACTATCGCAAGACACTGATAGCACGCCCCAGGAAGAAGTTATGGTTACCAGATACAACACTTTCGACATACAGCTATCACAAGCAACCTCAGAATAGCATCGGTCAAAAAAGTAAACAATACTATTGACCCATGAGGAGGTAAGGCAAGGCTTGGGAGAGGAGTGATATGCTACCTTATATATAACGGACTTTGGACTATCCATTCACCATAAATACTGGGAGCATCTGTTCGTCAGTGTTGAATCAACCCCAGTCTATATTACCAGTCGAGACTGACGTACACCCACTCTTGTTTCTCTGTTATATTATACTTTTTTCAATACACTTGTTTTCTCTAAACTCCGAGTTCGTGTTTCTTACCAGTCCCTTTACAGGGCCACAACAATTTTATACATACTCATTAAACACAATTATGCAAGATTACCTAAATTTCAATTGCTTCTTAAGACCTCTAAAGCTTAAGCCTTATATTTCAGACATTTTCTAGAATTAAAATCATGAATTGGATTTTAATAAAAATTGGAATAAAGATTCTAAGCATAAGCGTTATATCATTATATATTTATTTTAATCTTCGAAAGGGGGCATTAAGTGGAGTAAAACTGTTCTGTTTGAGAATTAATTTTATCGTCGAGTATGTATATAAATAAATAAATAAAATGCAAAACAGAATTATATCATACTGTGATTTGATGTAAGTTCCATTGCCAATGTAAGAATTTACTTTGATATTTTCTCGGTTATTCAGTTGTTCTACCTTGACTTTTGAGAATCTATCCAGTTGACTTTTCGATTTGCCAATGAGTTTTTCGAAACATTCGAATGAAAGTTTTCTGAGATTTAAAGTCGTATTTGGCATGTATCACCCCCATTTCGCCATTGCGTTTTGGTGTTTTTCCTCGACATTTTGAACACTTTTTGCATGAAGGTACGCCTTGATATTGTATGGTTTTAATTTGGCAACAAACTCTGATGACATTTACTATACTTGAATTTGTTCAAGTATGTATCTAATTCTCCTAGAAGCATGTGTTAATTTACATCACAGTATGATGTAACTCTGATCTGTAATTTTATTTATTTATTACAAATTTTAAAATAACTATTTAAATGTTTGCATATTGAGCTTCATTTTTGTTCTGGAAATTGATTCCCATAAGAATCGATCTGAACTTTATACAATTTGTTTTCTTATATTATCACACACTCATACAAATATATGTGGTGTATGTGTGTGCATGAGTTTATTATATGCATGTATATATATACACATTGTGTGTGTATTTAAGCAGCGTTTTCTCATTTATACAAACATTGTTAAAATCACAAAATTCGTCTGTTTAAGTATACCTTTTTTATTATTATATTTTTCTGATGGTCTTTTTTGTATTAAAATTTTAGGCTGTGTTTTTATGAAACCAGTTGTAACATTTTAAAATGCTTAACGTAATGCGATTTTGTTCCGTGATGCCATCCAGCGTTGCTGAATTTAAATCGTCAACGACTTCCTGGAACAATGCGGAAAACATTCTATGTGCGTTTCTCCGCTGTCTTTTTAAAATGCTCTTCTGTCTCCAGCTTTTTTGTTAATTTGCTTTTGACAAATGAAGATGATTCGATGAACAATTGAAAGCGTTTGTGAAACCTGTGAAACCTATGGGACATCTATTAATTTTTTTTATTTTAATACAAACAATGACCATCAGAAAAATTGAAAAAATAAAAAGGTATAATTAAATAGAAAAATTATGTTATTTTTCACAATGTTTGCATAAATATATATATATATATATATATATATATATATATATATATATATATATGCAAAGGTCAGCTCGAGCGTCGAACACTTTCGACAGTAACACGCTTGCCCCACCTCTCAGGTAAGTGTACGTTAATTTGAATGGTGAGTTCTCGTGGGCATAGACGTTATCCTCATGATTCTAGTCTGAATCTACGAACTGCGTTCGATCCCATGGGACTGCTTGCAACCGCCACTCCTGCACTTAGGCTAAAACATCCGAAACGATATCGTCTGTAGGTACAAAAACACTTAAATATTAAAAAATATTTACAGTATATATATATATATATATATATATATATGTATGTGTGTGTGTGTGTGTGTGTGTGGGTGTGTGTGTGTGTGTGTGTGCGCGCGTGTGCGCGCGTGTGGTGTGTCTATTTATATGTATGTAAATGTGGGTGCATGATTAGATGGAACCTATAATGAGAGCATATTATAATACCCTATGACTTGTAAACACAAGGTTATCTGAATAATGATCATATTCATGAATTTCATTTTCAGTAAAAAGTAACTGAGGTTTGAAAATTATAATGGTTTAAAAGTATGTATTTTCCTGACAAAAATATTTCATGGGTGGAAAATTTGAATTTATTTATTAAATATAAGTGGATATATTTATTTATAAAATAAATCTGTATTGTGACTAGCCTTTAAACCATGATATATATATATATATATATATATATATATATATATATATATAGCAATCCAGGTAGGGTAAAAATCCACAGGGTAGAAATCTAAAGGGTAGAAATCCAAATGTACATTTTTAAATAAAAAGCATTCACTATATATATATATATATATATATATATATATATATATATATATATATATATATATATATAGGCAGCATTTTCTCTTTAAGACAAATATCGTTGAATATGACAGGCAACTTATGTCTGGATATCTTTGTCAGGATCCTTTCCATTAGCCAAATCAGGGGCTTTGTTTCAGTGGGAATTGGCCAGTGAATCAGCCATAATTGCTGTTAACAATGCATGTATCCCCTATCTGCACCATAGCTCAGCAACTTACTAACCAGCATTTTGGCCCCGCTTCTAATTTCGAAAACTCTTAGTAGAAAACGCGACAATATTAGAACATACTACTAATAAACAAAAACTATATATATTAGAAGCTTTATATATCAAAACCAAAAAAGCAGCCATTAACAGAATCAACTTTAATACTAGCCATATCATTCTAAAATGTTTATAATGCTAACGTTAGTTCCGTATTAATAATATAAATTACCTATTAATGTCAACACCATAGTTTTTTACCTGTTTTCCCTGAAGGTGGACCCTAATGGGCTCGAAAGTACTTGGGACACCAATGATTATAGCAAATTCATCGGCCAATTCTCCACAGAAACAAAGACCTTGATTCGGCTAATGGAAAGGATCCTCACAAAGATATCCAGACATAAGTTGTCTGTAATATTCACCAATATATATTATATATATATATATATATATATATATATATATATATATATATATATATATATATATATATATATATATATATATATATTAGCTGTAATTCGGCATCACAAGTATCTGGGCAGCTGAAAAGAACAGATTTAACACGACATTGTATCTGACATCAATCAAACAAATCATAGAAATCGTCGCATGATTAACAAGTTTTTGCCTCTCTTTTACAAACTGTCCCTTGTCATTTCGCCTCAAACTTTTCTTGTCTACGCACACAACCCACACACATGTAACATGATTCAATATTTCTGTTAACATCGTTTAGACAAAATAAATTCAGCACAGAAGCCATTGATTGCATTCTTGTAATTAATTAAACTGGATACATCCAAACATTCAAATTATCGGGAAAAATGTATGAAATTGTAAACAAAGAAAATTGCTGTGAGATAATTTGATTATCAAGTTGAAGAATCTGAAGAAAAGAAGGAAAATTATTTCACGAAAATAATTCTTTGTTAATTTATATACAAGATGCGTGACGTATTTGAGGACAGATTTATACAAAAATAACAATTCTTAGAAACAGTTAATAATGTCTTTTTACTGAAAAGTATTTTTGAGGATGATAAGAAATATATATTTTATTCATTAAACTCTCCTTCAGCTTCAATAACGGTATTTATTGTAGGTATGAATCGCTTACATACTAGAATTGTCCTTGTTCATATTAGAGATTACTATGGAGACTTTTAGGGATTATTTATTATTACTAAGGTGTTCATTAACCTTTTTCTCAACTCTGCTCCTTACACAGTAAATTCAGATTTGGAAATCTAGGTATCCAAATATCAGCGGTCATGTGATCATGAAAATTTAAAAAAATGCTTTAGGTGTCTTTTATGATAACACGATTTTCTTGTACCTTTTCTGGCGTACAATGACCTTTAGTTATTGCATAAGACTTGTGTGTCTGATGCCTTTGTGGACAACATTTCAGATTGTTCCTTCTTTTACAATCGAACTCATGGATCTTATAGGATTACCACCAATGGTGTGCTGTGTTTGTCGGATAAATTCAGATGTTCTAATGCTATCAGTGTGTCTAGAGTATCTCTTACATTTTGATAATGGTGATAGCTTTCATCTTAAGCATTTAACTCTTTGCGAAATTTTAAATGAAAGATCCAGCGATTTTTGAAAATGGTTCTATTTCTAAATTGATATACTCAAGATAATTTGTGCCTCTTTATTTGTTGTGTAAATATAGGGGCATACTTACGTTGAAACACGTGTTTCTGTAAGATCACTGAAGATAAGCAATGTTGAGCCTGGACATTACTAAATGGGTGACTACTTGGGAATACCAGGTGTTGTATGCGCTCTCTGCTTATCTCGGCATCGTTTCCAGTCGTCATGGACTTTTCTTTGCCACTGGATTCAAGCAGTGCTGATCCAGGAGAGGTGTCGTTAGAGATTGCACAACCCTTGTTTTCAAATTACACATGCATTCGCCCTTACAGGGTGTATCCATTTTCTTTCAAGACTGAATGGAGGCCATGATAGGGACTGTCGTTGATAATTCAGAAATATAGAAAATATGAAGTCAAATAATATTCCTGCTATGTTCTGGAATTTTTTAGATTAGGACCTGTAGTGCTAAGTAATAATCACTTCTAAGTGACAGTCTTCTGAAGATTTAAGGTTCAATCCTCAGTTGGGGTGATACTAAGAATATAATTAAGAATTACTTGAGACTTTTGGCTGATTATGGGTGGTGGAATGAGAACAATATACCCCTGTGAATTAAATAATCGGTTCAATTCGAGATTCTGTACAGATTATCGAGTTTAACATAAAGATTAACAAGTTCGACAAAACGTCCCTAAAGAAGGTTGGAGGTTATATTGGTTGAAACGTTATAAGAATACCAACCAAGATGAGAACAGTAGTCCGAATAATCTAAATGATACAATGTGTCCCCAAATACAACACGTATCCTATATATAAAATTCAAAATTATCTGGGTACCTTTCCACTTTACATGCTTTCCCCATAAACTGCAGGCCTATATCGATACCAATTATCAATCACTGTACTCTGAGTATTGTTTATAGCAAAATTTGGCTCCGGTGCGGTAAGACACAGGGATAAGCGACCACAACTGGCATGCACCCACTGCAAGTAACAGTGGCCGCACGCAGGAGCGAACCTAGAACCGTCTGACTTCGAGGTGATAATCGAACACACGTGATTATGCAAAGTAGGCGCTTTTGGAAGCCCAAAATAGCTTAATAACGGGAGTGACTTTTTTTGCTCGAGAAAGATCGTTTTGGGACGCCACGCAGCTAACGTCATTCACGTGTGTTTCGATTGCCGTCTTCAGGCATTCTTTTGTGCTTTCAAAGTGTCTGCATTTGTTTCGGGTTGCCGCTCTATTTGTCTGAGGGCTTACACCACTTTATTGAATTGGAACGAATACTGCTGCTGCTACTACTACAACGTAACAACTTTTGCTGGTGAAAAATGATAAAATAAATAAAATAAAAAAATAATCTGGCACCTGAAGAAGCGAACATACTGAGAGGTGGTATTCTTTGTGTTCTCGGTTATTGCTACCACTTGCTTTCGCAGAAGGCAATGTCACTAACATGCTCCTCGCCGTAATATTGATCGATTTCCGATATAAACACTAGACTCTGACTTTAGGCTCAATTAAATGTAAGACGGATTATTCTCTCTTTTAAACTCTACACAGGAAATAATGTTTCGTTTTTTTTTCTAATTTTATTTAGCTACTTCTTGATTTCATATAGGTTAAACAAGAACACATGCGAATCCTGGGATTGCATAGCTCCACCTGACAACGTAAGAATAGGCCAACGTCTTATTTAGGTCTTACGTCTCCGTATTGTATGTAATTATGCCACGAAAACGTTGATAAATCGAAAACAATTTATCTGATCAGACTAAAACTATGCATGGTAGTTATTGTTATCAAGGAGCATCAGATCCATACTTCAAACTTGGAAATCAATTTTCTGTGGGTATATTATTGGTAGTTTGGGACGCAAGACAAACAGACATACATACAACTTCATATAATGGAGTTTACAGACCGGCTATTTTTTAGAAAGGATTTTCAAGTTAAATTCAATTTTTAGAGTATCTTTCATTTATTAAATTGTTAGGTAAAAGTACAGAATAGTTAATCAACCCCCACATCCCCATGTTAAGAATAAGTTTCTAAATTATAACGTTATTATTTCAGCCCGGTCCGTAAACTGCATAAGTATCCTTTATATAATAGACAAATAGGTAATACAGATCTGTCTTCGTTTCTTTCATTTTCTTTTTCTCTGCTTTTATATCTTCATGTTTCTTTATTGTTCTTTCTTTCTTTCGCTTTTTTAGTGTCTCTATTTACTCCCCGCCTTATCAGAGCAAAGTGAGACACAAAGTCGGTTTTTAGGGTGGGCAATATCCAAAGAGAGACTCCTGGATGGTTACAACAATGCCTTTCTCTCTTCTATCTGTTTCTTTTTTTTCTTTTTCTCTTTATGTTTCAGTTTTGTTTGTATTTTCTCTCTCCATTATTCTCGCTCTCTTTCCATCTCTCTCTCATTCTGTATCTTCATTTATGTTCTTCTTTTTCTTTTTTGTCCATTTTCTTTCTTTCTTTATCACCATTTCTTCTTTCTTTCTCACCCTCTCTCATTCATTCTTTCTTTCACTCTACTTTTCTTTCTGTTTGTTTTTCACTTTACCTCTGACTTTTTTCATCTTGTTATTTTCTCCTCTTCTTTCCCCCTTTGTTTCTCTTTCTCTGTCTTTACATCTATCTCACCGTCACTATATATCTCTATTTTTTCTCTTCCTTTTTCTCTCTTCCCTTTTTCTCTCTTTTTGTCTGTTTCTTTCTCTCTCTGTTTCTCTCTCTATTTCTCTATCAAATATATATATATATATATATATATATATATATATATATATATATATAGCGAAGAAAATTAATTCCCGAACAGAACAGTTTTGCACCACTTTTATGTCTTCTTGTAAAAATAAAAAGCAAGATATAATGCTACTAAACCTTATGTCGAGTATCGTTATTCCAAGTTTGATCAAAATCCATTACAAGCTTTTGATTCTAGAGAATGTCTCAAATTTAAGGCTTAAGCTTAAGGGAGGTGAAAAAAATTGAAATTCAAGCAATCTTGCTTAATAGATGTGTAACGACTATGGATAACATTTACTGCAAATCTGAAATAGTTGAATGTTCAAATGGGTGGTTGTTCTTATATTTTGACCCCCAAAATCCTTTAAATTGTTAAAATTTCACACAAAAAGATCAGAAGTATCTGCCTTTTCACGAAGGGCTTTCACCCTCTTTTTAACACCCTTTTCTTGAAGCTAAAGAAAATTAAACTAAATATAGTACAAATTACGACCCTTATGCCAAACAGCTATGAGCCAAACTCATAATGATCGGTTAATTAGTTTAGGAGTAAATTTTGCATATACAAATATATAAACATATACACATACCTCATAGAAATATAAATTCTTCTTTACTTTAGCCTCTATCTTAATTTTTTCTTTTCTTTTCTTTCTTTCTGTCTTTTCTTTTCCTTTCTTGATCATTTTCGACCTTCCTTTTATCTTTCCTCTGCCCCCTACTCCCTCTTTTTCCTTTTTATCATCTTTCATTTATATCATGTTTTCAATTAATTTTGACTATTGAAATATTTTCTTTTCTCTTAACAGATCCCCCCACTCCTCACCTAAACTCTTCATAATTGACACATCCAAACGAGTTTCTGTTTTTCCTTTAATTTTCCCATCAAGCAATTTAAGAGTTCCTCATTTGTCATTTAATCAAATTGTTTAATTATTCATTTCCAACATAATTACGCCAAATTGTTTAAGCATTTCCCAACCATCCACATTTCCAAAGAAAACGCATCAAAAATATTTTCTGGAAACGAATGCGGAAATTTAAGTGGACGTTCATCAATTCCGACAGATAATGAAAGGCTATTAACAGAAAAGTGCACGGTTCTTTGATATGACAGGAGCGCGTGAGAAAATTAATGTTCCTTGTTTTGTTTAACAGTACAACTGAACCATAACACTTGGATGTTCCTTTAAACTTTAAGGCCAGCCGAACTACAACAAAATTACAGAACATCCCAAACTTTAAAAGAAAAGTAATGAAGAAATATATAAAAAAATAATTTGATTTCAACCAATCTACATAAATGTGATTTCTCCTATCAATTCCGGCCTACCTGAATTTAAAATAGAAACCATTAGTAATTACAATATATATATATATTATTTGTTATTGTTTTAGGAGATATCGACCGGTGTTTTTACACGGCATTTTTATTTTTCGCTACCAAGAGCGTTTTGTTTTTATTATTAAAGAATATGCCAATGAGTTCACTTTTTTTTTTTAAATTCGAACTTAATCGGACGAGTCATCAATTGTATACAGATTTTTATAATTAATTTACAAATTAAGTTTTTGCGTACACAAAAGTTAGACATTGACGCGCGTTTTTGACTATAAGCCGTCATCAGCATGCCTCACCGGATAGAGATCGAACCTTCGGTGGTAATATTCGTAGACTAGCGTCATAACCACTAGGCAATAATGATCTATATATTAGTGCACGACTTCTTATCGCCTATAATGTTACGTAGATTATTTGTTGTTGTTTTTGTTTTTGGCGATAGCGACCGGTGTTGTTTTTACGGTGCATTTTTATTTTTCGCTACCCTGCGCGTTTTGTTTTTATTATTTAAGAATATGCAAATGAGCGTATTCTCCCTTTTTTTAGAACGAGTCCTCAATTGTATATATGTATTTTTAAAAAATTAATTAACTTATTTATAAACTATTTTATTGTATACAGATTTTTATAATTAATTTACAAATTAATGTTTTGCGTGCACAAAAGTAAGACATGGATGCGCGTTTCTGGCTATAAGCTGTTATCAGCATGCATAACAAATTAATTTGTGAATTAATTATAAAAATCTGTATACAATAAATTGGTTTATAACTTAATTAATTATATATATATATATATATATATATATATATATAGAGAGAGAGAGAGAGAGATAGATAGATAGATAGATAGATAGATAGATAGACAGATAGATAGATAGATACATAGATAGATACATAGATAAATAGATAGATAGATAGATAGATAGATAGATAGATAGATAGATAGATAGATAGATAGATAGATAGATATTAAAACTAACAAGACGCATGCATGAGCGTTGCCCAGGGAAATCTAAGGACGCAGGAAACTCATACTCTCACATTTGAAGTATATATAAATATTTTTATTGAGGTTCAACTTAGGTATAAATATTAATTGTAGTGTTCTGTAATTAGTAAATTTATAAGTAACATTTACATGTTAGTATTGTTTCATAACTGCGAAATAAAATCCTTGCAACTATTTACATGGAGGTGAGGAATAAAAATATTTTTTCGGAGTTAACGGTAATTAATTGTGTCTATACACAAACACTGGAAGAAAGGTCATATTTGATATGATATGAATGAAAAACAGATACATGGTTTTCCGTAACCCTCTCACTAAGTCCGGAAGGAAATACAATAAATAAAAATGGAAACAGTGCACATGCAGTTGGTTTAACATAATCCTTAAAAGTAAATTGATAATTAAAGAGACGGTTAAAAGTAAATTTCGCCTAAAGGTTTCATGATCGCATCCATCGACACTTCCTTCATAGATGAGAGCACATCAGGTGTTAGACAATAAATCGATTACTCTCCAAAATTATTGTTGGTATCCTAACAGTAAGCCTAAGTCCAGGTAGCAATATTAGTTTTTCTTTATCAGTTTAAAGGCTTTAAATCATATTCGAATTTTTCAGGATCACAGTATAAACAAGTGTCGGACATGTTTTTTATCTATTAGTAATGTAAAAAAATGTCAGAGTGTGTACATACTATAGTAGCCCTTCGAAATTTAGAAGCGATTCTTAAACTTTAAACGTGTAAATAGTAAGTAAAAGTCAAGTATTATAGTTCAGTTATGTTCATAAACTAAAAAAACTATGAATTATTGTTTCCGTACTTCATTAAAGGGGTCTACACACTTCTTCCAGTAAGAAAAATGGAACATTTCATACACGAGGAAGAAGATGAAGACAATATATGGATATCGTTCATTAGAAATGACACATGGATCTAAACGCCTCTATCTATCCGAACATTCCATGACAAATCTACCCGTTTTAGTTCTAAACTGCGATTCACTTTACATCATTTCAAATTTCTTTATCTAGTCACATGACTAAAATCAATCAATCTATTACCGGCTCTAAAAATTGAGTCCAGATTTAACAGGTATAAACTTGTCAGTTATACAAAAGTAACTTTACACTAAACCTTGAAAATATATTATAAATAACTATTATAAAATAAAAATATTTGATAGTCCATTTAATACGTTTTTTATAGCGAAACACGTCTTAGAGCTCTTTTTCCCACGAACGCCGCCATCTTGAATATGTTTTTTCTTTAAGAACACACGAAAAATAACAATGATGAAGAATCAATAATAATAAAGAGATGATTGAATTTTCATACACATACATGCATTTATTTCTCACAGACAAAGTGTTTTAAGGACAAACGTAAGAAGGGCATAATAAAAAACATAACATATAAACAAGGGTGGAAATTACAGCCGTAATTACTAACGTAAGAGTTAACATTAAAAGTCCCTACACACTACGAAATAAACATGTATTGCCAGGGTAAACACATTATAGAGAATGCATAGGTTAAATAATTACTTTGTATTGCCTGGGAACTATTCTTGATACAAATGCTGCGACTAGTAGAAAAATGACCATGTTGAAATGGTTAAAACCACCATGGTTGAATATATATCTGTGAACGATAGTTACAACTCATGAGTAGAACATCTGACTGTAGACGTGTTAGAGTCATCAAAACGATATCAAAACGAAGAGCTAAGTTGAACACGCTCATCCTGCTTGAAGCTCACACCAGATAGAGACCAAGCCTCGATTTCGAATCTCATATTACCTATATACAATTTTTTTTGTACTCCAAAATTGAAGAGTTCATTCTCACTTTGGCAAGTAATTATTTAGGGGAGATAACTTGAATATCGATCAAAGAAAATAACTCGTAATATAAAATACCAGTACTATTATTTAACACAATACAATAGTATCGTTTACAATAGGAATTGTGTTTCAGCATTAAATAACCACAAAAGGGTTGATTTGTCGAACCAAACTAAAAATAGATGTAAAATAGAATTATCCATGGACCACATTGGTTTCTAGTTTCCATGGTATCAATCATTAATTCGCTATTGAGCGAGAATTAATTATTCTGCTAATGTGATATTCCAGGGAGATAAGTCTTATTCAGACATGCCACCCGAAAGGAAGGAATTCATCTCACCTTACTAATCACTAAACAATTTGAACAATCCCAACATGCAATCTAACAAAAGGACAAAATCCGGGCTGGACACTTTTCGATGTAATACAAAGAACGGAGAGACAGAGATAGAGAAGTAGATAAATGGATAGAGAGAGAGAAAGAGAGAGAGAGAGAGAGAGAGAAAGAGAGGTAGAAGGAAGGTGGGTATAAGAAAGAAAGGGAAAGAGAGCGAGTAGGAAAGGAAGAAATAAATCAGGAAATACAGAAACAGAGTAAGAGGGAGAAAGAAAGAGCATTGTTAATCCTAACATGAAATCTAACAAAAGGAAAATTCATGCTGGACACTTGTGAGGGTGATAAAAGGATCAGAGGGAGAGAGAGAGAAAGAGAGAGAGAGAGGGGTGAAATGAGAGAGAGCGAGAGAGAGCGAAACAGGGATGGAAAGAAAGAAATAGACAGGGAGATGCAGAAACAGAGAAAGAGGGAGATAGAAAAAGAAAGAATGAGTATTGGCAATTTAACTAAATATATGCAGATCTCGTCTTTGTAAGTCTCTGTATTTTCAGGCAGTTTCTGGAACTATTGAAATTCCTCAGACCGGATGGCTGATCGTCTTACCTAAAGAAACAAAAGTGACAGGTCAGAACCATTCTTTTGAACCCCATTTGACCTATTGCTTCTTTTCAATATGTCCTCTCTGATGTGGCGTCAGCTTTAACAAAGTTAGGGACCCTTTGAAATTTTGCACCGAAGTTAAAGGTGAATATGTGTGTATGTACACCTTTGTGTATATGTAAATATATGTGCAATGCACATTATGCATGTGTATACACATGTGTGCGTATGTGTGTAAATTTATTTTAGTCCTGGCAACACGGGCTCAGGATGCTCTCAAGCATGATAATAACTCAGTGTTTGCTGCCGTCGAAGTTCAATAATCCAAAATGTCGGTGTCTCATTTGTATTCCTAAGTTCAGAGCATCTACGAAAAACCGTTAAAATAGCTCAAATCTGATAAAGCTCGAGCCTAAAGTTACAAAAGCTAGCGAATATATGTGCCTAAATATGTAATAATTTTATGAATGCATTATTATACAGTTATTTTAATGGCTTTCTTCTAAAATCTCTATGCACAGGTGTTGCTTATATGTATAACAATAGAATAAAACAATAGAATTAGAAATCTTGAATACGAAGAAATTATTTATTAAAATCTGCATATTAAAATTATTATATGAATGAGATAGTCCTTTGACTGTGTTGAATGTCATGTATTTCTATATATACAAATCATGAAATGGAATCTTCAATTCATGTGAAAGTCTCCTTGTTCGAATTTGTTGAAAATCTGACGGTTTACTCATAATTGTATAAACATGTAATCATACATATGATGTATATTTTTCTCCCTGACAATTTAATTATATTTAATGATTTACATATTGAACAAGAACATGAGTCAGTCGTAAGACTGCATACCTCCGCCTGACAACGTAAATATGGGCTAAAGTCTTATTTGGGCCTTCTCCATATTGTATGAAGTATTTCCAAAGTCATACCCTAGAAACGTTGGTAACTCAAAAACTATTTATTTGACCTTTTGCATGGTGATTATAGTTATCAAGCTGACATTTTTCATAGCAGTTATTGTTATCAAGGAGCATCAGATCCAGACATCAAATTTTGCATGATCGTTACTGTTATAAAAAAAACATCAGATCCACACATTAAATTTAGAAAATACGGAAGTTGAAATTCTGTCAAAATTACGACCATGACCACATTTTTCAAGTTCAAATTAAAAATCACAGTCAAGATTATATTAAATGCAAGACTTCATTGACTACAATATGAGCCAAGTAGCGAGTCTCTATGATGAACAGAACCGAAGTTATTCCCTAAAGTTTTATTTCAGCCTTACTTTTCTATATTGTATGAAGTATTCCCGAAGTTAAGCCATGATAACTCAAAAACTATTCATCTGATAAGGCTGAATTTTCCATGGTAATTACTGTTATCAAAGAGGATTAGACCCAAATATTAAATTTGGAAATTTCGGGAGCTTAAATTCTGTCAAATGTTCGACCTAATTTATACCTTATCATTTTTTAGCCACTTTATTTACACTCCCTTTTCATACTTTAGCCATTTTCTTAAAACACTCTCTTTCTCTTTTTGCAACATTGCCCGCCCTTAATTATTTATCCTCTTTCTTTATTCTCCATTTTTATTCTTTAACCACTTTCTTTACAGACCCTCTTGATCTTTTAGCTACTTTCTTTACTCATCTCTTTTATCCTTTTGCTACCCCTTTAGCACTCCTCTTCATCCTATAGCCACCTTATTTACACTTTTTTCCTTTTGCCACCTTCTTTACACTTCTTCCTCATCCTTCAGCCACCTTCTCCATACACCCTCTTTATCTTTTTGCCACTTTTTTACACACCCTCTTTCTCCTGTTGCTACTTTTACACTCCACCCTACTCCTTTAGCCACATTTTTACACACCATCTCTCTCCTTTGACACCTTCTTTATACTTCTTCTTTATCTTTTAGCCACTTTTTTACACTCAACTACATCCCTTAGCCACTTTCTTTTACCTCTTTCTCTCTTAGCCACCTTCTTTACACCCCCTCTTCATTATTAAGCCGCCTTCTTTACACTTTATCGTAATACTTTGCTACCTTATCTACACACACACTTACCCTTTAACCTCCTGATTTACACCCTACTTGACCCTTTAGTGACCTTATTTACGCTTCCTCTTCACTCATTACACTTTATACTTTATACTTAGCTTACCAAAAAACCGGCAGCAGATATTAATTCCTTGATATCTGTGATGGTGCAAGAATTTACACACTTTAATCCTTCATGTACATTTACTATCTCCTTACTCAATCTGAATTCACAGCGAAGGCGCCAGTTCTTCTGCAAGCCGATATAACTGTCTTAACCTCACAAGAATGGAAATCATCTCCTCATCTAATGATGCTTTATCTGGTAATCCATCAATCTGATTCGGCATCCTCGCCATTAACATTTACATCACCGTCCGGTCTTATTATTTCTCCAGTTTGGACATTACAAGAATTCTTCAGGTTTTCTTCAATAATCATTTTACTATTTTCACTCTTCACTAAACAGAATTTGGTCAGTCTGTATATAAATGCATCCATTTCAATGTTGGAAGCCAATTACTTCTAGAGATCCTGCAGATTTAATCCATAAATGTGTTCTCATTTATTTCAAACATTCCAAACTTACACTGGTCTCGGCTAACCCTAAACTGCCTCAGACATCCTTTGGCAAGCGGTTCATCTCAACCCAACACCAACACCAACCCTACATACATGTTTCCTAGCTTTTATATATTCTTTTATTCTGCTTTATTTCTTTTTATTATTTTCTGCACACCTGTTGTAAAGAGCGACGAACACCCCTCTTACCATGGACTATCCCAGAATGTACAATGTAATCCTTTACGGTATTAATCTAAGTGAACCGGTTTAATATGGCATAAACACGTTGGCACATTAGATCAATGAAGTTAAGCGACGTTGAGCCTGGTCAGTACTTAAAAGGGTGACTATTTGGAAATACCAGGTGCTGTATGTTCTCTCGGTATTGTTTCCAGTCGGACTATATTTCTCCTTGCCACTAGAATTTCAGGAGAGGTGTGGTTGCGATTGAGCAACCCCTGCTTCACAATTACATGCGCAGCCATCCTTACAGAGGTGTCCATTGTCTGTCAAGATCGGACGCAGGCCATGAGCCGGTTTACTAGTATTCAGACAACTTGTACTTCTATTGTAATTGTCTATATCTCTGAGATGAGGTGTTTTCATAATGGATTTAAGTGTTCAGACTGACTTCCTCATCTTGGCTGCCATGCTCACAACGTTTCGGCCGTTCTGCCCTCCGGCCTTCATCAGGTGTCCTCTAGCGAACTCGGGAACAGTCTGTCTGCACTCTTGAACCCAATTCCTTTATTGTCACGGATTCCATTTTTTTGCTTTAGGACACACTCGTTAATTCTCCGCTGCTTTCAGTCGTATTGCTGCTGTCGCTGAATGTTATTTTCACTGCCCTCTCCCAGGATTGAACTTAGCACATTCAGATAACTTGCAACTTTCAAACCAACGGCTTAGACCTCACAGCCATGTGTCACTAGGACAATTAGGAATCAATTTTTGGTACTGAGTGCACATGTGTACCATTGCCAAACTTAATGGAAATGCTGACAGTCTGCATAGAAACAACCTACTTCAGAATGGGTACTGACATATATTGACAAGTAGAGGGTCTAGCTATGGGTTCGCCATTGTCACCAGTGATGGCGAATATATACATGGAACACTTTGAAGACATAGCCTTAGGTTCAGCTCCCTTAAAGCCTACCATGTGGCTCAGATACGTTGATGACACCTTTATACTCTGGCCTCACCAGGAAAACATCCAGTCACTTCTGGACCATGTGAACTCAATAAGATCATCTATACAGTTTATAATAGAGAAAGAAAAAGATAATCAACTGGCCTTCCTGGATATACTCATATCACGCACAGAGCAAAGGTTTAAGACATTGGTATATCGTAAGCCCACCTTCTCCGGACAATACCTGAACTTCAACTCTCATCACCCATACATTTCTATGTTCTTGTTAATAATAATAAACATTTTCTGTTATTTTTAAATGTCTATTCATTTATATCTTATGAATCAGATGATTTTATTGTTGGTATTGTTTTCCCCGATATCAGAATTCTTTAAAAATAAAACGAGTATTCACGGGAGGGACCACACAAAAGTTGCCAACATCTTAAGCTAAAGTGTTTGCATAAAAGTGATTCGAACTTGGCACACCCAGTCGGCAGTCCGTGTCGTTAACCACTTAGCCACCGTAACCTCCTAGCGTCCATTATTTAATCATTTAATTTCATATATTTCATTTAATTAGTTTAATATAGAAAAACTGGTGATATGAGATTCGAAACGATAACTCGATATTATATAAAATTGCTAACTTTTCTTTAACAAATAGTCATGTTGGTTCTTTTTCTTCAGAGTGGACAAGCAAAAAAATTGAATCCCTACCAACATTCAGACAACTGGTACTACTATTGCATATAATATATATACCTATGTTTTTGTTAATAAACCTTTTTATACTTTTAAGTGTCCGTCAAGTTATCTTTTTAATAATCCTCCACAGTCAAACATTATAAAACACACCTACTTCCAAACCTTATCAACTACTCAAATTCAGTCTACCCCAACCCGTTCCTATGATGATCTTAGACTACATCCGGCCGTGTTTTAGTATTAAATAACTATAATAATAAAAAAGGGAACTCCTCTTCAACAACACCACAACAAACACAATGCAATCTCTGAGTTGTGCAAAATTCCACCCACTCTCTTCTCTACATCCGTCCTTTTTTAAAGTAATTGGTTTCCCCATATCGTCATCATTATTATCATATTCGATTTAACGTCCGTTTTGAATGCTGGCATGCGTTGGGCAGCTTTAAGAAATTGACTTTCAAACTCACCTATATCTGGTCAGTTCTTTATTCCTTTTTCTCTCAAGTCCATTTTTATCACTTTCTCCCATCTTTTTCTTGGCCTACTCTTTTCAAATGACGCTGCTTCCACAATTGTGTTACATCCACTAACCGAAGAACCATCCATTCTTTCAATGTGAATATACCATCAAAGTCTCCTATTCTGCACAGATCTTCTTGTAGTATCCATATTTTATCTTCCTCTAAGGTTATCAGAACCAAGCCTGTCTTTAAGACTCACATTACACATCTTTTGTATCATTCTAACATCATTTCGCTCCATGCAACGTGTGTCCTCAACCCTCACTGGTCAGGTTTCAGTTTCATACATCACTACACTGCGTACAAATGCCTGATAGACTCTTCCCTTGGTTGACCACACGCTTTGAAGCTGGTAAGCCTTCGTTTTTGTCTCCATTGTTATAATAAGCGACATTTAATTGTGTTTAACCCCCTGAGTGCTTAATTTATTTTTGTAGAAAAATGATCTTTTACGCCTATTTTTAAAATGACTCTGTAAGCTTCACTGTTCATTGTATGCACAAACAATGTATATGATTTTTGTAGCATATAAGTAAGACTATAAAAATAAATTGTAAAATTTAATAAATTTGCATATTGTGATGGCGGGCATTTTGAATTTATAATTAAGTTTACTATCTGCTCATGGAAAATTGTCATTTTCTCATGCACATATTAGCCAATTGCTGAATTTATTGTGTATATTTGTACTGTTATGTCTTATATTGCAAATAAAACCAGTGTTGCATGTAATATCGTAGGCTATTAGATGTGGTAGATTTGTCACAATTTTCGGACAGCTGCACTAAGAGAGTTAATTTTAAACTACAATAACCCAACAATAATAAAAACTAGTAATAAAAACTATAACCTGCTTTTCACTTTCACTATACCCTTGCACATTCTAACATTCTCGATTGTTTCTCTGATACAAACCATTGTTGATAATACAGGGTGACTCAAAAAAAACGGGTCCCGTATACACTTTATGTGATATCTTCTTTATTTATTAACCGATTGCCCTTATTTTACACGACATGGCAGAATCAACGACCGTGAGTACACCAAGACCTCAGTGGGCGCTGGGACAAAGAATACACTGTGTTAAATTTTACTACAAGACAGGCTCGTTTAAGAAAACCCAGGACAGTTTCATGCATCAGTTCGAATGTGACAAGGCTCCATCCAAAAGCAGAATTCAAAACTGGGTGGACCACTTCGAGAAGTATGGGACCGTGGAGAACTTCAACGCTCTGTGCGTAAGCGAAGTCAGTCCCTCGGTATCTCCCGTGAGACTTGCAGGAGAGTGCTGGTTAACGATATCAGGGCTTACCCATACAGAATACAAACGCTGCAGACCGTTACAGCCTCAGACAAGAAGCAGAGGAGCGCTATGGCGGTAAAGATGCTCGATAAGATCGAGGAGACACCAGGTTTCCTTAACCTCCTTTGGACCTCAGATGAAGCCCACTTCCATCTTGACGGAAAGGCAAACTCCGAGACAAATGTCTTCTGGGGGTCCTCCAGACCCATTAAGTAGCCATTAAGTGTTGGCTGCCATCTCGGTCAGAGGCATCATCGGACCAATCTTCATCAAAGAATCTGGCACAGCAGTGACAGTCACCAAGGAGCGGTATGTGGAGATCCTCAAAGCCTTCAAGAGTGAGCTCCAGATCCTTTACCCGTCGCTCATGAGCAAGTTCTGGTTCCAGCAAGACGGAGCAAGTTCTCACACCTCAAACCTGTCCCGAGATTGGCTGAAAGAGAACTTCGGAGGCCGAGTGATCAGTCTCAAGACTAATTTTGAGTGGCCACCCCATAGCCAGGACCTAAGCCTCCTCAGATTTTTTCCTTTGGGCTATCTTAAGGACAGAGTGTACGCATGGAAACTCAGAACCATCACAGAACTCAAGGAAGCCATCAGGGAGGAGATGAGAGCTATTCCCAATTCAGTTTGTAAGAACGTCATGGACAACTTCGTTCTGCGCCTCAAGAAATGCACAGAGCTAAAAGGAGGCCATCAAGAACACATTCTGTAGAACGGAGAAAAAAAGACCAAAGACCCTATTGTTTTGATATGATGTTTTGAATATAATAAACTAGTTATGCCCAAAAATTCATTTAATTCGAACGAAACACTAAGAAACGGAGCCTTATTAGAGTTGGGGCCCGTTTTTTTTGGGGTCACCCTGTATACGTAAATGTCTGTGAGGCATGAGGCGGCAAAATATTGGATTTGATTTAGTTGGATTTTTTGGTATGTCAACCGTTGTTAGGTTATTTATGTTGAAGTTGTTTTATGTTGTATTATTTGGATTATTCGGGCTACTATTCTCATCTTGGTTGTTATTATCACAACGTTTCGGCTGATGCAACCTGTGACCTTCATGTACATCTTTTTGGACTCAGAGAATCTTTATGCAGAACTCAGGAACTTATACAGAATTTCGTACTGAACCTTTGTGGAATCTAAATAATACAAATTGTTTTATTTTATTCGTTCTTTGTAGGTGATGTTTGCGATTGTAGCAGCTATTTGTATGGTGATTTCTATATTTCCAATTTTTCATTTGTGTATTATTGTTTATTATTTCACATGATGATAATTGAACATAATGTGTGGGTTATGTTATTGACATATTAGGTGATATAAAGGGTTTACATTATTCATATCGCTTCTTACATAGTCGAGCCAGGTCTTCCTTGGACTACCACGCTCACTAGTGCCCGGAATATCCAGAGGTATTATGGAGTTGATTCAAGAGGTGGTATGCTGCACATGGCCGAACTATAATCATATACAATGAATCGTTTCAAATAAGTAATTAAATGACATTAAATAACTCTGTGAATCTGTCTTCAACAGCACGCATGACAGTAAAGTGAAACTGAGAGTATTTATAATATACATCCAAATCATTTTCCTGTAAAATTCGGAGCTGTGAGCACTGACCAAAACATTAGAATAGAACATTGGTGCTTTTCAAAAGAAGCAACTGAGAAGAGTCATCTAAATCAGCTGGCCAAGGACAGTCTCAAACAAAGACGTCTACATTTGCACCAGGGCAAAACCATGGAGTGCTATAATACTAAAAAGAAGACTTTCATAGTTTGGGCATTTAATAAGACTGCGATCAGTAATACTTGCACGTCAAGCACTTCAAGTCTTACATAAAGCTAACCAAAAAACTATCAGGACGACTTAAGATTACATGGCTGGACCAAGTGATGTTCTAGTTTTTGTCTTTTGCATTAATCTGCAATAATAGATTTTTGT
This sequence comes from Sepiola atlantica, assembly GCA_963556195.1. Taxonomy (NCBI): domain Eukaryota; kingdom Metazoa; phylum Mollusca; class Cephalopoda; order Sepiida; family Sepiolidae; genus Sepiola; species Sepiola atlantica. The sequence goes on from OY744516.1 coordinate 148,854,997, forward strand.
ATCGACTTTGCATGATCACAGGCTTGGTCCGGGTTAAGGCCGGTTTTACAGAGATCATTATGCAGGGTGTCTCCCCATCTCATCATCGGCCTTTCTCTTGGTCGCTTCCCAGAGACTTCTAATGTAAAAGTTTTGCGATGGTGTCATCGTCAGCCCTCAGCACATGTCCAAACCATCTTAATCGTCATTTCCTCATCTTGCCTTCAATCAGTGCGATGTCATAGAACCTTCAGTGTCGTCATTACAGATATGATGGCTCGACCAAGTGATAAAAGATTTCAAATTACTATCAGGCTTCTATCTTGAAAATGGCATGAACAAAACTATCAAGTTTGGTGTTCTAACAATCGGTTGTAAACAGCATGATGTTAATCCGGTTAATGAGTATGTAGTGATAATGATGAAATAACTCAATCTAATTTGTCGTGAAATAAACAAACCACATCAACTTTTAACCTAGTAAAAGCTAACATCCTCAGAAAACATTCTCAAATACAAAAAAAACTTGCTGCTTATAACATAACAAACTGTCTTTGAGTCATTAATTCATGAATCATGTCCTAATTGTTTTTTACCAATTCCAATTGAAAACTGATAACTTTGATGGTACCACACGAATCTAATAAAAAGCTAGAAGAATACCAAACTTCCTTGCGGCAATTACCTGAGAGTTCTTGGAATGGCGAGTCGGTATGAAGATTATATTTTCTTCTCTTTCATCCCGTGTGTGCTTTTGAGCAGTAAGCTGCACACATGAATGAAAGAATGCAGATCAAATTATAGCGCTCTCATAAAAGCCATTATCAGAATGGTAGAAACATCGAAGGCTTTTATACTTTGGTAACAAATAAATGAGCTGTAAGAAACAAATGGTCAATTTTATTTGCTTTCAAAGGTTTATTGAATAGGTTCACTGACTCTTTTATTTAGTAACTCTTTTGAACTTGGAGGTAAAAAATGTTGTATTGCGATAGAATAGAGTAAGTTCTGAACTTTCTAGGTTTTTCGTCTATATTTTTGAAACTTTTAGAACAGTACAGTAATCCCTCCAATCAATTATTTATGAAAATCGGACATTTACATAAAAAAAACGAACGAATTGCACACTCTCTCTGGAGCTTCGCCACATGAGTACATAACTTTTGCCCTTGTGGAACATGTTCTTTCGAAATATGTGTACATTAGCAGTTTATACTGAAGTACTTGCTAAAAGTACTCAGGGCGTTATTACTTGCAGGGAGGTTTGTTATCTTCCTACATACATGTAGATTATGATATATATATATATATAAATTAGTTCTGAACTTTCTAGTTTTTTTTTTTCATCTATATTTTAAAAACTTTTTGAAGAGTAATCCCTACAATCATTTATTTATGAAAGACTTTTATATTTACGCAGGGTTGAAATAACCTATATTTTCCCTCCATCTCTCCTGAGCACTAGCTCAGTCTAAATAATATAAACCAGCACTGACAATGGTAGTATAGGCATAGAATATAAGATATATATTTAAATAAGTTCGGAACTTTCTAAGTTTTTTCGTTTATATTTTTTAAAAACTTTTTGAAGAGTAATCCCTACAATCATTTATTTATGAAAGACGTGTATATTTATGCAGGGCTGAAAAAAACTATATTTTATCTTCATCTCTCCTGAACATTAGCTCAGTCTAAGTATCATAAAACAGCACTGACAATGGTGGTATAAGTATAGAATATCTATATATAAAATTAGGTATGTATACATGTTTACATATTTGTCTGTACGGGATGCACTCCTAAAATAATTAATCAATCATTATGAATTTTGAAACACAGCTGATAGGCGTAAGGGTGGCTAATGTGGGCTATATTTAGTTGAATTTAGTTTCATGAAAAGAGGGTCAAAAGTGAGTGAAACTCTTTGTGAAAACTTAGATACCTCCCTTAACAATAGGTATTATATATCAATCAATAAATATTTCCTAAATTTCAGTTTTTTAGAGTATTTTAAAGAGTTTTAGGGGACATTATATAGGGGCAATCTCCCATTGGAAAATTCACATATTTCAGGTTTTAATTAAATTTGAGTCATTAGGATTCTTGGCTGTTCAAAACTCTGTATCTTTTCTTTCTTTTCTTTTCTTGCCTACATTCTGCAGGGGTCACTTGGGTTCAGGTTTGAAAAGGGGTGGGTGGGGGTAGTTCACTAGCGAATGTAGATAGGGGATGAATATCGTCCAAACTAAGCATGCTAGTCTGGTTAAAGACACATTTCGTATCTGCCTCTGAAGGAGCTGAAATGTATGGGTGGCATTTAACAACAAAAAAAGCTAAGTGTTTAAATTATTTTTACTCTGAATTTTTTCTTAATTAATCCATGTATTAACATGCAACGAGTATCTAGCTAAAATAATCTTTTTTCCAGGATTCTTGGCTGTTCAAAACTCTGTATCTTTTCTTTTTTTTCTTTTCTTGCCTACATTCTGCAGGGGTCACTTGGGTTCAGGTTTGAAAAGGGGTGGGTGGGGGTAGTTCACTAGCGAATGTAGATAGGGGATGAATATCGTCCAAACTAAGCATGCTAGTCTGGTTAAAGACACATTTTGTATCTGCCTTAGCAGTGAAGAAACCGAAACCTCGTTCGGGGTTGAAAGAGGGGGGGAGTGAGGGAAACCTATCTTCAACTTACTGTTCCCTTAGTATGTAATTGAAATTATTCTATCTACATGTGTACATATATATATATATATATATATATATAATATATATATAATATATATAATATATATTATATGGAATTTTCTTTTTTTTTTTCTTTTTTTTTTTTTTTCTTACCTGCGGGGGGGCTAGGAAATACCCGACTAGTACATGGGCGCAGGCTATTTTTTTACCCCTCTCGGAGTGTTGGACCCGTAAGACCTCGTAAGGCTATCCATCTAAGAGAAGGAAATCTCTGACAAAAAACCTTCTTCCAGTTACTTACGCCATGGCAGTAAACTGTTGGGGGAGGCTGGCTTCCTTAGTCCTGATCGACAACCTTCCTAGAGTTGGAATCTCGAACAAAGTATCCGGTTTGCAAACCTACAATTGCTTAAGGAGTAGATAGGTTCTACCTATCGCCGGCCCTTGAACTCCTTCTTTGTTTATTAGTCAGGCGCAGAGGTAACAGCGCTGGGACGCCTCTAAACACTAAGTGCCTAGCCTTGTTTCCTTACTAGGTCAATGAACGCCGTTCTCTTTCTCTCTATTTGGGCAACTCGGGGAAAGTTTTTTCGTTAGTAAGTCTTACATGACCAGTCTGGGTCTCTCATGTTCCGACAGGTTGAGGGTACAGGTTAGACAGCTTGTCTGGCTGCTGTTTCCGACTGACAGGACAGGAGCCCAAACTCTTGGGTAGCGCCAAGAACGGCTGCTCCATCATCAGTTGCATAATACCGTGGGTAGTTGTATGTGCCATGTCGCGCATGGAAAGGGACCCTGCAATTATCTACGGTGGGCTTTCCCGAGGCCACAACCCCCATGGACCAGGTCGTGACTAATGGACTGGTTGTGTGAGCTTATTGGCACCAAGCAAGTACCCACCTTGGCCAATCCACTCTATAATCAAATCAAACATGCCATTACAAAGAAATAAAATCAAACCTAAACCAGACACCCAAACAACACTTTCGCCTCCGCCCTTGAGGCTTGCATTCTCAAATATCCGGGGACTTAGAACCAACATCAACGACGTAGAAACCTTTCTCCTGACAAACTCCCCGGATATCCTAGCTCTTAGTGAAACTAACCTCCAATCCTCAATCTCTTCTCACCACTTTGACATGACTGACTACCTCCCACTCTACCGTAAAGACTCTGACAAACACATGCACGGGCTAGGAGTTTATGTTCGGAACACCCTCCCCCTGACTAGAGAACATAGGTTAGAATCAGATGACTACGACTACATGTGCTTTAGATTGACTTTACATTACAACGTTAGTTACTTATATTTCCTATACCGCTCCCCGTCGTCCCAGGACTGTACTCTGCTAAACTCTGTCTCTGAAAGCATAGATAGAGCACTCTTAATTGACTCGAATGCCCAGATACATGTATTTGGGGATTTTAATGCCCACCACCGCGACTGGTTGGGATTCTCCAGCCTTACTGACGCAGCCGGCAACTCTACGTATAATTTCTCCTTAGCTCACTCCCTCTCTCAGACTGTTGATTTTCCGACCCGCATCCCCGATCGTGTGGATCAACAAGCCTCACTTCTAGACCTCTTCTTGACCTCAATGCCCGAGGCTTGTGTGACGAAAGCTCATAATCCACTCGGGAATGCTGATCACATTGTGCTAATGATACATATCACACTAAAAAGTCGTCCAAAAGCTGATGAACCGTTGCTCAAAACAACAAGATACTACGGGCAAGCTGATTTTGAGTCAATCAGAGACCACATCAGTGACGCCCCATGGCGGGAAACCTTCTTACTCCCTGCCAACCAGTGTGCAAACGAATTAACTGAATGGGTCAAAGCAGGCATTGAAGCCTATGTCCCCATGCAAAAATTCTTTAGCAAGCCCCACTCTCCTCAATGGTTCACTTCGGAATGTGCAGCTGCCATTTCTGAGAGGCAACAAGCATTCCGTAAATTCGGCCGCCATAAGTCAGCTACTAATAGGCATAAATTTATAGAGTCAAGAAACAATTGCAAGGCCGTGATAGGCGAAGCGAAGAGAAGGTATAATGAGTTAACAAAAAAACGCATCCAGTCACAGAAACTAGGTACTCGCGATTTCTGGAAAATCTACAATCTAGTGTAGTGAATAATGGTCAATCTACGATTCCCCCACTTTCAAACCACAATGATGCCGTTTGCACGGCCACTGATAAGGCTGAACTACTCGCACAGCGTTTCGCTTCTAACTCTACTTTAGACTCGGGTAACCACCCTCTCCCTGAATTACCATTGACAAGGTATGGCATAAAGGGCTTCTCCTGAAAATACGCTCATACGGTATTACTGGGCAACTACTTAATATAATTAGATCCTTCCTAAACAAAAGAAAAATCCAGGTTGTCCTCGATGGCCGTTCATCTAAGCAACATGACATAAATGCTGGTGTGCCCCAGGGATCTATTCTTGGACCTTTGTTGTTCCTGATCTATATAAACGATCTCCCTGATGACATAGTGTCTGAGATCGGTTTATTTGCTGACGACACCACGCTTTACTCTCGCCATGTTGGCAAAACAGACGCGATCATATCTGAGGCAATGGCTGCATCCTTAGAAGATGACCTCCAGGCTGTAGTGGATTGGGGCCATAAATGGTTGGTGACTTTTTATGCCGCAAAGACAAAGCTCCTTTCCTTCAACAACTACAAGAAGCCTCTCCAACCACCGATTGCCATGGCAAATAACACCCTACCTAAGAGTTCATCATTCAAACTCCTTGGCCTAACCTTCACAGGTAACATGAATTGGAACACATACATTGAAGACATTGCCAAGGCTGCCGCAAAGAAGGTTGGCTCCCTCTACCGTGCTAGTGGACTCCTTACACCTGACATTATCCTATATCTCTACAAAGCCACCATTCGCCCATGCATGGAGTATTGTTGCCACATCTGGGCTGGTGCATCATCTACTAGTCTCTCCCTCCTTGACAAAGTCCAAAAAAGAGTAGTCAACCTAATAGGTCCCTCACTGTCAGCTAAGCTCCAGCCCCTGTCCCATCGCCGCAATGTAGCATCCTTGTGTTTGTTTTACAAATACTTCAATGGATTATGCTCCGATGAGTGTGCTGCTCTGGTGCCCCCTCGACGTAAATTCACTAGACTAACTCGACATTCTACTAAATCTCATTCTTTCACTGTGGAGGTCCCCAGATGCCGGAGAGCATTCTACTCAAATAGCTTCTTTCCTCGTGCTGCTGGCCTCCGGAACTCCCTCCCTGCCCCCTGTTTCCCCGACAGTACTGACATGCAGAAATTTAAAACTAATGTAAACAGACATCTCGCTGCTCAGATCCCAATTTAAGCTGAACCACCAATCCTTCCCCCCTTTTCCTTTTTCTCAGTAGCCCCTTACGTTTACAGTGGCGTCCTGCCTTGTTTGGGGTGAACCATGTAAAAAAAAAAAAAAAAAAAAAAAAAGACACCAATTAATCAAGATTCCCTGTAATTTCAATTTCTTTCTTAAGATCCCATAAGCTTAATACTTAAACTTTAGACATTTTTGAGAATCAAAATCATCTAATGGAGTTTGACCAAAATCTGAATAAGGATTCTAGACATAAGATTTAGTAGCATTATATCTTGATTTTAATCTTCCCAAGAAGACATAAAAGTGGCGCTAAATTGTTCTGTTCGGGGAATTAATTTTACCTGGCATCGGTATCCTTCTTGTAAGCTATATTTAAATAAGCGACATTTTTCAACTTTTCAGAAGAGTAACCCTAGAAATATTTATTTACAAAAGTCAAACTTTTATATTTATAAAAAAACTTAAGTAATCTATAATTTATATTAATCTCTCTTGAACACTAGTCTAGTCTACTAATACTAAACCAGCAGTAAAAATGTAGGTATAGGCGTAGAATATAAGATATATATTTAGATAAGTAACTCTAAGACTGATGGCTGTAAATTCCTTAGCTAGACTAAGAGGAAAAAAGAGTGAGTGTCGAGAAGAAACAAGCAGAACAAGGAACAAAGAGAAAAAACAATGTTAAAAGGAACAAGTGAAAAATCCGATGAGATATACACACTTTTAGATACTTTGCTTAAATTTCACTGTCAAAGCTCCACTATGAGATAACACCTGATGTCTATATTTAGTTACAAGAAGAGGACAGCCAAACTATTTATTGCCTGTGTTTTAAGTTACCTCTCTTACCTGTCAAGTCCTTTGCAAATATCTATCTAAATTAATATATGTGAAAGTTTTTTTTTCATTTATCACTCGTATATTACCATCAAAACGTTGTACTGTTATTTAAATCAGTAGTACAACATTGTATTTTGAAATACTGTATATATAGTAGAGACGAAAAGCCGAAACACAACTCTTTGCATGCCTAATTGGCATAACTGGTTTTTAAACAGTTCATAATACATTAATGTTTTGTGTTATTTATTTGTCATTTTATTGTTGTATTTTCCTCATATATATGAAATAGTTTTGTCTATATTAACAGTAATAAATTGAAGTTATTTAATTAAAAAAAACAAGATAAATTATTAAACCTTAAAGTATTTGTTGATTAATTTTCAGGGGAAGTAATTTAAATTAGACTAACTTGAAAGTTATGTTCGAGAGACAGAAAGGGGAGTTCTTTGCAGTGTTGGAAGAAAGACGAGTTCTTGCTGAGATCTCATGAGCTTGAAGTGCAGTCAAGTAGTGCAGTCAAGCACTTACCATCAAAATACTGATAAAAAAAAACAAAAAATGCATATCTAAATTGAACATTTCTTATAAAATGCTGTGTTTTAATGAATTCGAGAAAATGTTTAAATAAATGTAAATCCATGATTTTGAAGTTCTCATAAAATGCCCAACGTCAGTATGTACCTGTTTTCGTCCAAAACTTTGGCTACACCTATATCCTATACCTATATAATTTATTGAAAAAATACTGATAAGTTCATGAAAATCAGATAATTCTATTAGTTTCAGTGATAAAACAATACATTTCTGGTCTGTTTATAATGGGTTGTTTGCTGGTGAATGGTCCAGTATCATAGATTAGAGTGGTCTGTTCTTGGCCTTTTGGCTAAGATCAAAGTGTAGTATCTGTTCCGATGGATACTGCACGCCTGTCCTGTGCAGTTCTAGGAGGTCCACCCTCCCAGGCTTTGCCTCCCCTCTTTGGGGAGGAGTAAGTTTATTGCTTACTGTCTGAGGCGCCCCTACCGGGGAATGCCGACGGGGCTGCCCAGGCAATTTTTAAATGGCCAGGGTGCTCACCTCTCGAGCGCTGGCTTTTCAAACCCCACTTTCTCGACCCGATCTTGGGTCACATCTTACTTGATAAAACTGGCCTTGTGCCTAAATCCTGGGGAGGAGTAAATAAAACCTGCAGTTTTGGCCTTTTGGCTAAGATCAAATCGTAGTATCTGTTCCGATGGATACTGCACCCCATACTGGTATTGTCTTGGTCTTCGGGGCTTGATTTACACCGGTCAATGGGTCATTCCTGTGCAGTTCTAGGAGGTCCACCCTCCCAGGCTTTGCATCCCCTCTTTAGGGAGGAGTAAGTTTATTGCTTACTGTCTGAGGCGCCTCTACCGGGGAATGTCGACGGGGCTGCCTAGGCAATTTTTAAATGGCCAGAGTGCTCACCTCTCGAGCGCTGGCTTATCTAATCCCACTTTCCCGACCTTGTGTCACATCTTACCTTGTGGGAGGTAGATAAATAAAACCTGCAGTTTTGGCCTTTTGGCTAAAATCAAAGTGTAGTATCTGTTCCGATGGATACTGCACCCCATACTGGTATTGTCTTTGTCTTCGGGGCTTGATTTACACCGGTCAATGGGTCTGTCCTGTGCAGTTCTAGGAGGTCTACCCTCCCAGGCTTTGTATCCCCTCTTTGGGGAGGAGTAAGTTTATTGCTTACTGTCTGAGGCGCCTCTACCGGGGAATGTCGACGGGGCTGCCCAGGCAATTTTTAATGGCCAGAGTCCTCACTTTCTCAGGCGCTGGCTTTTCAAACCCCACTTTCCCGACCCGATCTTGGGTCACATCTTACTCGTGGGAGTAAGATAAAACTGGCTTTGTGCATAACTCCTGGGGAGGAGTAAATAAAATCTATTGTTATTTTCATGGTAGTTGCTCGACTAAGCTAAAATCTCTGCACCCTCTGTAAAACCTACACAAAAACTCGTCTTGTTACAGTCACTGCAAGAAACTTTCCTATTTTCCCTTGTGCATCTAATACCAAATAGGACGTCCATGAACAGAGTTTCCGTCCAAGAGATTCCCATCTGTAGAACGCAATACCCTGCAACTGATTTCCAGATGGCTACAACATGGTCGTTTTCAAGTCAGATGCCAACAAATATCGGAACAGATACTACACTTTGATCTTAGGCGAAACGGCTGACCAGATGTATATATATGAATAAATACAAGATGTTTCGAATAATTATACATCGATTTCTAAACAAAACGGTCTCTATTATTCTGAAATAATAATTATACTATTTTCTTAAGTAATCAAAATTCTGTCTATCCCACCCATTTTTCCTAATTCCCATCAGAGTATAGTTCACCATCCAACAGACAACCTTTTTAACCCTTATAACTGAATGGTCATTGGTTTGATAAGTGGTAACTGATCAGGCTAAAAAAGATAAACAAGAAAGGCCAACAAAGGATCGATGTCTCTGCTTGCTTATGTGTGCATGTGACTTCAGATTGTTCCCATTTACTCTTTTAAAGCTAGAGTCAATGTCTGCAAACAAATTAGCACTCACCATTCAAATTTATCTCCCAATTATAAACAGTAATAATCTAATTTGTTCACAATACTTTCGCAGATGAACTAAAGAGGCTCAATTGATATTTGCACTTACAAGCTGCAGCTGATAACTGTTCAATAATTGCAATTTATTGAGCAGCTGTTATAGAGTTAAATCAAGTGTCAAAAATGCAATGTTATGCAGTGCAACGCTAGTTAGCACTTGGTGGACTAAGACTTTCTACATTGAAACAAAAGCTTTTGAACAAACGAAATTTGATCTTTGATTTTGAATCGAACTGATATTCGAGGGAAATACATATGTTTGCAGACAATAACATTACACCTTTTCAATAAGAGTAATATTTGATAATAATGGCAGTATTGTGGTGCTTTGCAAGATACTATTTATCTTATATATTTTATGAGATAAACTGGCTCATTTGACATAATGGTAAGAGAGTTCGCTAATGGGCTAGGAGAACAAAGTTCAATCCTTGGTCGAGTCATACCAAAGACATAAAAACGGTACTTGATGCCCCCTTGCTAAACACTCATCATTATAAGGTCGAGATCAAGGGTAAGTGGAGTAATCCCCATACACCTTGGTGTAATAGCTGATGACAAGGGAGCCTTCTGGTTGCCCTTGGCTATGGTCGACCATTTTACTTTTTATTCTTATAAGATAAAAAACTGAAACAAATAAGTTTGAAATATATATCTCTATTTATATAAAGTCAAGTAAGTGTATATATTTATATATTTGTATGTGCAGGATTCATTCCTAAACAAATTAACCTATCATTACGAATTTTCAAACACAGCTTCTAGGTATAAGGGTGGATAATGAAAAAGGGAGTGAAAGCCCTTTGAGAAATTTTTACAATAAGCATTAGATTAATAGATATTCCCCAAATTTCAGTTCATATGGAGTATTTTAAAAAGATTTTAGGGGGTGTAATATTGGCACAACCTCTCATTTAAAAATTCAAATATATTAGATTTATATTGAAGTTTATCCATAGTCATTAGCAAGATTTCCTGAATTTCAATTTCTTCTTAAGATCCCTTAAGCTTAAGCCTTAAATATTAGACACTTTCTAGAATCCAAATCATGTAATGGAGTATTATCAAAATTGGAATAAGGATTCTAGTCATAAGGTTTAGTATCATTATACAGTAATTTTAATCTTCGTAAGGAGGCATAAAACAAAGAACGGGTCGTTGGATACTGAGATAAGTAGACGTATTGAACAGGCTGGTGTGTCTTTTCGTCATTTGGAAAAGCAGATGTGGGCACCATGTGATATGAGGCTGGAAACAAAGATCTTTGTGTATGAGGTCTGTGTTGTATCAACTTTGTTATATGCTAATGAGACATGGACCACTTACAGATCTCATATTCGTCTGCTAGAGCGTTTCCAGCAGAATTGCCTTAGGCACTTGCTTAACATTGTTTTTCTATGTTAGTAGATTGTGTCTACTAATATACAGTTTTTCATGGAAAACAACTGATGATCCCTTAAATAATGTTAGAAGAAAACTAATATAATAACTTTAAAAATTAAATTGACTTACTTGAGTGATTTTCCACTGAACGACTTGGGACTTATGGTTTTTTTGGGTTTTTTTTTTATAGTTTTAATGGTTGAGAAACTTCCGAGACTATATATATATATATATCTGGAGATCGATCTTCGGCCAAGCCGTAAGACTTCGACTATGAAAAAAAAAGAAAAGAAGAAAAAAAAGGAAAATATTGTCTGTACCATGAATAAGGTTTTTAAAACCGAAAATTTGGATTTAAAAAAAATGATTTAATAAATATTTTATTTATTTAACAAAATCTCGCGTCATGTTAACTGATTCTAAAATTTCAAAGTTATATATATATATATATATATATATATATATATATATATATATATATATATATATATATATATATGTGTGTGTGTGTGTGTGTGTGTGTGTGTCTGTGTGTGTGTCTGTGCGTGTGTAAGGTTAGTGGGAGAGAATCCCACCAGAGTGCTCAATTATAAATAAAAATTAAAAATAAGAGCGTAATATTTATTAATTAATTATTGTATTACAGAAGATTAGAACATCAGATTCGTTGGTTTCAAATCCTAACGAAACTGACCAATAAAAGCCTCTTTATCGGACTCTCTTCAGTCTCTGTTTATATCTGTCTCCCTAGAAGGTGGATGTTCATGTGTTATGTTATATAATATAGAACATAACGCGTGAGCATAACGTGTATAGCCATCTTCCGGGTAGACATACTGTTGTGGACCCGTTTAGGGGTACCAACAATGAAATAAAAGAACAACAGGTTTAGAGATAATAATAACGAATTGTATTGAACAGAGAAATTATACACAAGTCAGTGTTGGCAGTGTTAGTGCCTAAAATGTGCCTACCAATGTTCTCCCGGCAAAAGCCGGTATTTATGGTAGCCGGTTTCTACCATTTAGTTATTATTAAATGGTAGGTAGGTTCACCCACAACACATACATAAACAGAGGTTGAAGGGAGTCTGATAAAGAGGCATTTATAGCTCACCTTTGTTAGGATTTAAAACCGACGGTACCCATTTTGTTCTGAACTTCTGTAATACAAACATATATATATATATATATATATATATATATATATATATATATTTCTTCATTTTAATTCCGTTTAAGTACGCTCCATCTACGATTTGAACTCAACATCTCACTATTGGATTTACTTCATTCTTGAGCACTTTCCTATGCTGCTTTCACAAAACTTTTTCTTCTCCATCTAAATCTCCTTCCATTGGACACCTTATCAACGGACAGTTACCATCTGAACAAACCCCATATCTTTTTTACATTAATTTTTTTTCTCCCTCCATTTTCTTAATAATATTTTTTCAAATGTTGAATTTTGGCTTTCATACTGCCAACTTATCTATCTGTATAATTCCTCTGATGATAAGATCTCGATCTTTGAAAAGCCTTCGCTTAAGGAAAGAATAATACCTTGCATTGAACAATCGAAGTTTGAAATAAATCTGGACATTCGTACATGTTTATCACTCTTTATTCATCTATCTTTATATATATATATATATATATATATATATATATATATATATATATATATATATGCAAATATTATTAAAAATAACAAAATTCGTCTGTTTTATTATACCTTTTTTATTTTTTAAATTTTTCTGATAGTCTTTTTTGTAATAAAATCAAAAATATTAATAAATGTTCCACAGGTTTCACAGGTTTCACAGGTTTCACGAACGTTTTCGATTCTTCATCGAATCATCCTCAGGTGTCAAAAGCAAATGAACAAAAAAGCTGGAGAAAGAAGAGAATTTTAAAAAGACGGTGAAGAAACGCACAGAGAACGTTTTCCGCATTGTTCCAGGAAGTTGTTGGCGATTTTAAATTCAGCAACACTGGATGACATCACAGAACAAAATCGCATTACGTTAAGCATTTAAAAATGGTACTACTGGTTTCATATGTGACGTTGTTAATTTAGGTTGTTGAGTATTTTTAATTGTTTTTAATTGGTTTCAGAATGTATAAGTTTAGTGTTATTAACTAGAATTTGTCTTAAATCAGAGAGAGGGCAGTTATGTTTTTGTAGATATTGGTACATTGAGCTAGAGTTTACAAGATGCATGGTGAGGCGGTGGGATAGGGTAGTGCTTGTAAAACCAATGTAGCTATTAGTTTTATTATTATTATGGGAGTTACATTCTACCAAAGGGCATTTAACCTTATGAATAAAATTGGTTCTTTCTAGTGGTTTTTGGGTTGGGGAGGAATTGTTTATTACTACAAGATTTTAAATTCCTGGAACAATAACTTCCTGGAACAATGCGGAAAACATTCGCTGCGCGTTTCTCCACCGTCTTTTTAAAATTCTCGTCTTTCTCCAGCTTTTTTGTTCATTTGCTTTTGACACCTGAAACTGAAGATGATTCGACGAAGAATCGAAAACGTTGATTTTAATACAAAAAAGACCATCAGAAAAATTGAAAAAATAAAAAAGGTATAATAAAGCAGACGAATTTTGTTATTTTTAACAATGTTTGCATAAATGAGAAAATGCTGCCTAAATACACACACTATATATATATATATATATATATATATATATATATATATATATATATCGATTTATTTGGCATGAAGTAGTATTTCCATAAAAATGATGGAATAAAAAATAAGATTTTAAAAAATCTATAAGAAGCAACGTTTAAATGGATATGTTCATTTTGTACAAAGAAGATTGGTTTATTCGTGGCATTCTGAGATTAAAGCCTTACGGCAACTATCCGAATATTGAACAAATTCCATGGAAGCATCCAGACGAGTATCCTTTTCATTGTTGCTTTCATCACGTTTCCTTTTTATCCTATTTTCCCAAGTTAGTCAACATTCATTAGCTTTCTGTAGTCATAGGCTGATTCACATAACACTTTACTGTAAACAAGTATTGTATTTTGATCTGACGCTTCCAACTCACAAGTATCAAAACTTATGTAAAGTTGTTTACTGAATATCACTTCGGTTTGGAATTTGACCATCTCCTTCGAATTCACCTTAATATGGAAGCCCATTTCAACTGCTTATTTAGGATTATTAGACTGAGCGAGTATTAAGGTGAGGTAGAAATACATTATAGGTTTGTTTGTTTGTTTGTTTGTTAGTGTTTAATGAGCTTTCAACCATTAAAGGGCAAACAGTTATTTTGGGGGTTTTGTTTTTTCACAATCAGACAGTGTCTACAATTTTTCTTATTTGTCAAGGTGTTTTTAGAGTGTGGGATTTTACTGTTCATAATGTGTGAGTGATTCCGTTTCAATTTTTATTTCAGTATGCTTTATTGCTTCTTTTAGTTTCTTTCAAATATTATTTGGGCCATTCTTTTGAAGAAAGTTTTTTAAATTGTTTGGTAACAAGATAATTAACATTTCTATGCAGCTAAATTGATATTTGTTTCTTGTCAGATCTTATTTTGTTAATACTGGATTTTTTTAAAATCAAATATGTTTGTACTAATTAGTTCAGGAACTATACAAAAATGATTGTCAGAAATAATTGCTTGTAGCTTAGAGATTACAATTCATATCAGGTTTAGTTGAGCGATTTTTTTTATAGATATTATTTCCTTTGATAGATAGAGAGCTGCTGTCACATCTTGGGAGGAGCCGCCCAGAGCAATCATGGTTGCCTAGATAGAGTTCAAAATTGACTTCGAAATATAGTGGGATGATCTCTGCCGTTGCTTACAGCCACTTTCTCACAGAAGAGGGGTAGCTGCTTTCTCTCTCTCTCTTTCTCTCTCTCTCTCTTTCTCTCTCTCTCTTTACTCTATCATTACTTTCATGGATGGTGCTCAACTGAGCTCCAATCTTTGGTCACTCCTTGCAAAACATTCGCAGCAAGAACTCACTTTCCTACCAAAACGAGAAATAACTTACCTTCATTCCTCCGTGTGCCTAGCATCAGGCAAAATTTCTACGAATGAAGCTTCTTCACAATGGCCTCCAATCTGTGGAACACATTCCCTACAGATAACAATATAGTTGTCTTCAAATCAAATGTCGACAGATTTCCGTCATATACTGTCCCCACATGTAATCACAAGTGATCAAACTAAGTTCATCATATTTATCCTCCTCAATCCTCTCATGAGGTTTTTCACCTTCCATCTCATTAACCCCTATCCTCGAGTGGCCTTCGGGCTTGATAAGTAAATAAAAAGACTCTTAAGCAAATTTGATTTTATTATCTATCTTTTAATACATGATATTATTTAGCACAGTTCTAGTATCAAGTACCCAGATGCAATTAAGAACCGCTTTCGCATATATATACATTTTAATAAGAAAGAATTGTGTATTTTTTAGTTCAAATTATTACATATTTATTTTATTTTCAATACTAGCTGACCCGTGTCTAGGCGTTGCCTGGAAAGTAGATTAACTCAAGAAATTCCATGCTCAATCTTGAACTATTGAATTATTTGCTGCTCATGATTGTGTGGCGTGAACATAGACCCAACAATGTTAATGTAAAACAGCAACCAGAAAAGTATAGCCTTGGAGCATCAAGGTTCCGGAGTAACATAATTTGGTATCCAGCTATCAGCTTTAATTTCATTGTTGATTGATGACAGGTCCCATGTAAGTTTTAAGAGTTAGAGCTCTAGAATCGCTCTCTCCATTTACTACTAAGTTCTGTCAGTGATTAAACAATTGATGCAATACCTGGAGTAGTTACAATCTTTTCATTGTTGGTTGTTGCAATTTTGCCATCAACTATTTTTATAAGTAGGGAGGCAAACTCACGAGCCATTGGGTCACTATTGAGATGCACACGCATTTTTGTAGATAATGTTACAGTCTTGATGTACTTTCACAAATACAACAATTTATTGCAAGCATTGAGCTCTTCAGTGGGACTTCAACATGGAACAATAGGAAGTGTGTGTTGGAACTCACCCATCACAACATCGTTTCCTTTATAATGTTTAAGTTTGAGGTTCGAATGCTTTTTTATGTACCATTGTACATTCATCCAATACGATCAAGGAACAATTCTGTAAAACTTTAGATGAATCTGATCCTCTTTCTATTTGATAAATTGGATTCGCATCTTCTGTTAAGGATAGTGGCAATTTAAATGTCGAATGACCTGTTCTGTCACCATGAAGAACCGTACATGTAAACAGCTTCAGAAGAATATCCGCAACAAAGGAATATAAAAAAAGTATATATTTTCGATTTTAGAGTGGGGATCACTTTCTCATATAAATCTAACGTATAATGAGCACCTACTTCCTGGCCAATTAGAGGTAAATGGAGACGTGTAACCAAGGTATTTTTTTGATTTGTCTTTCGGAAATATTTTTAAACAAATTTCTTAATTTTACTCGGATTAAGTAATAAAACAATCCTCACTTTCGGCTACATGGTAGTTTTAGTATATTTATGACCGCCTCTCCCCTCCCCCCGACAAAACTAATGGAAATGTAAGTTTTCTCACCGCTTAAGAAACAGTTCCCCTTCCATTAGTATTTATTTACATGTTTTAACGTATTCTTAAAGCATGTCCGCAATACTTCCTTGTATGGAAAAACCTAAATTATTTTCAGCGCGGTATTTTATTGTAAAACAAAACAAAACAATGTTCGTCTCTAAAAAGAAAATCGAAAAAATGTAACGTATCTAATCTAGAATAATCCCGAACACTTTGTTCTTTATTTTGCGTGAGAAGAAATACTTCTAGAATGAGGCAATTTTTATTTTGTTTGGAGAGTTTTTAAAAAGTATATTTTTTAATCAATGTTTTTTTTGTTACAATTAATGTTATTCTGCTTAAGAAGAAATCCTTCTAGACTGAGGGTATTTTTTTTTTGGAGAGCTGGAATTTTCTACAAATAATATTGAAAATAGTTATTAAATAGTCTATTTTGTAATCATTTTTTGTGTATAATCAATGTTTTCGTGTCTGTTCAAAAATATATTTTAAATAGTTTATATTAAAAATGTTGTTTCATTACCGTATACAATACAGAATATTCCCGAAGAATTTTTTTTTCGCCTAAGAAGAAATCTTTCTAGACTGAGGCAACGTTTATTTTGTTTGGATAAATGTTTTCTTGTTTATTTGAAAATACATTCTAAATAGTTTATATTGAAAGCATTGCTTTAATAACGTATCCAATACAGAGTAATAGCTGAGAAATTACTTTTATTCCGCCTAAGAAGAAAACCTTGTAGACTGAGTCGATGTTTATTTTGTTTGGAGAGCCGGATTTTTAACACTCGAAAAGCCGACCTTATGTGTAACTGTGAAATTGCATCTTTCAGGAAACGAAGTGTTTATATTCGCTTAATAGTAATTATGAGTAGACCTGTAGACAATTAAAAACACCAGTGAAAAAATGCGATATTTTTTTAATGTCAAAAATTTACTTACATGTGAAAGCAAATGTGGTCATTCTTGAATGCCTGGGACGATATGTTCGTTAAAACGTCATCCGTTAACCCAGAATGTTTACAGAAGGTATAAACGTCAGGCTTTCTGAATGGTCAAATGATATTCCCTTAATCTGATATATTTAGGTAATTTATCCGGAATTTTCTTCTATTAAGAAAAAACTCAGTGTTTTGGGTAACGGTTAAAGTAGATATTTAGAAGTGAGTACAAATCGAAGGCACTTTCTCTTTAGAATGTTTTTTGGGAGAAGCAGATAATCCGGAAAAAATATAGGAAATATTGAGAGAAGAAAAAATGAATGCATAATTTCTGGAAACACGCATGAGTGGTTAGGCTTATTGGGTTGTGGAAACGATTATCATATAAAGGTTTTGATTATTTTCCCATTATATCTTAATACACACGGGGAAAAACGACTTTACTTTATTACAGAGATGAGAGTCTGTTGAAAATGTATGAGAAAGGAACTTATTAAAAAAAAGACGAACATAAAAAACGAATAAAATTTCCAAAAGGGCGACTTGGAATTGAACCCTAATTTTATTTGTTAATTCAAATTAAACAAGTGGCAATATCATCTTTGTAAAGTTAGTTTGCTATAGTATAAACTGCATATTTCTACGCTCATAATTTTCTCACGTGTACATGTATACTCGCCCAGTTATCCCCTGTTCAACCCTACGTATCGACCTTCCTTAACCTCCAACCTCCCACGACCATGTTTTCTTCGGCTTATTCTTGAATGCCTCCAAGGATAGTCAGTATACTGCAAAACGGAAACATCCTTAAGAAAACTACTATAGGATAATACTACCTTAATACAAATATTTATTATGTGGCAGAAAATATCTTATTTTAAATTTTTTTTTAAATGTCTGCTTGTGGACATTGCAAAATTATCAATATCTACTCCATTACAATTATTGATGTTACTGATAATTTATTTAACACTTTAAAGTATATATAGACGATGTATAGAAGGCTCTCAACAATGCGAAAATATAGATGCAGCTCTCAACATAAATATGTAGCAATATACTATATGGGTGTGTTAAAATAATGTTAAAATTAGTATTTTCCACGTAAGGGTAAAATTAAGAAGAAACTGGAAAATTCAATTAGAAGTCAAGGTAGAAGTTAAGAGTATTTGTCAGGATATGACGTCATGCACGGAAGTTCAAAATGAGACGCTAACTAAGCAAGTAGATAGAAGAAGAACTGAAAACAAGATCAAGGTAAAAATGGAAGTAAGTTTCTTTGTTTTGTTTAAACTTATTTATTTATTTTTTATTTTTTTCTAATTTATTTATTTTTTATAAATCTTACTTGCTTTCAGTGTCACTTCGCCCATTGGAAATATAGTGTGGAGCCTTTATATCACAATATTTGGGAAAATATTTCCTTCCCAGGTTTTGTTATTCTGTTCTACACGAATTTTGTATTGTACAACAATAACAGCGACTGTAAAGTTAGAGTATCAGGTCCGCAGTGAACGCATGCTGTGGAATAGACGTTTCAATTAATAATGTGTTGACCCACTTTGAATTACTTTATTTTCA
Source organism: Sepiola atlantica (assembly GCA_963556195.1). Lineage (NCBI taxonomy): Eukaryota > Metazoa > Mollusca > Cephalopoda > Sepiida > Sepiolidae > Sepiola > Sepiola atlantica. The sequence goes on from OY744516.1 coordinate 148,873,992, forward strand.
ATATAATTTAATTTCTTTTTCATTTAGTTGTTTATTGTTTTATTATTATTATTATTATTATTATTATTATTATTATTATTATTATTATTATTATTATTATTTGTTATTTTATTTATTTAATGAACGATTATTTTTATTCCATTCAACTTGAATTTTGCACCATACAACAGCAACAACAATGGCGGCTATAAATTACTATTTATTCAGAATTGTTTTTCGAACTTATCTCATAATTAATATTCACAGCCAAAACACCGCCCAAAGGTTGGCTTTTAGTCTAGCAATTTAGCACAATTCTGACCAATATTAGTGGACTCTCGGACCGTGAGCAGGTTCAGCCAGTGTCTTCCAAAGAAGAAAGTTTCCAAGGAATATCAAATTCATAAAAGGACCCAAGTCAGATGTGTACCCCTTCAGGCGGTATTTTTAACGACACTGGTTTTTAGAGATTTTTTGCAGATCGTTGTTGTTGTCCGTCTACATACAGGGTCAACGTTGCTTAATTTTGGTGATTTAACAAGAACTGCTGCGTTAAAGTGATTATGTCGCATAATAGTAATAATAATAATAATAGTAGTAGTAGTATAATTTTTAATCTATGATAACACATCCAGTATACCACGATCTGTACAATTATCTGGAGTAGTTTTGGAGCCTATATTGGTTTATTGCTTTTAGTTTTAACAGTCTTATTATCATTATATTATGTTTATTATTATTATTAGTAGTAGTAGTAGTAGTAAGATTTCACACACCCTTCTCAAGAAACACCTAGCATCTCAAGTGTGCTTCATGCCAAATTTGGTACATTCTGTCCAATATTTTTAGAGCCTATGAATAGCTAATAGACAAACAGATAGACAGATAGACAAAAATGTTCCATTATTATATAGATTCTGATGCTGATGTCATTATATCGTTAATATTCACAAATCAGTTAAGTTTATGATCTCATTTTTTATTTCGAACAACAGTTTCAGAGCCTATAGAATACCATTATTTGTCATTTTAATAGGGATTGAAGATGTTTTACAGTCTTGCAGCTTCTAGACCTAAGCTGTCACTGAATAAAGCTGCATTTATTTGTAGACTATAGGAATTATGATTGCATATTTGGTCAACGTATATGTTCAAAGGTGTTATTTTTGAATAACTACCAATATTCTTGAAAAAAATCATGTCTGAAGGGCATAAACCTTATATGTTTATAGCTATCTATTTGCTTAACAAAAAAGAACCAAAAATGGATATTTTTAAGATGCGTTAATTCAATGTGCGCGTTTAGTAATGAAAATGCTCAAGATTTTGTAAAAACCAAAGTAAATACTATTTTAAACTTAGGACTGACAGACATATGATAATGCTATTTAAAACTTAGGACTGACAGACATATGATAATGCTATTTAAAACTTAAGTGTGACGGACAGACTTATAGTGTTGCTTGGAGGCATCTAAAATAAGATGTGTCTCTACTTACTTGATTTCTCACGAGATAAGATTTAGATACTTAATGTGGGGAAAAAGTGGCACTCTGAATTTGGACAAAACTTAAAATGAAGGATTTCTCCTTTACTAAGTGATGAGAGAACATATGAAGTGTAGTATGAGAAAAAATTCTACAGTTTGATCTTATCCAAAAGGACAAGCAAAGATGTGTCCATTCAATCTGCACATTTAGTGAGGAAAATATTATTTCAGACATAAGTGTGACAGAACAAGAAAAATGTTATTTCAAACTTAAGTATGACAGACCAATGAAAATAGTGTTTCAAACTTAAGCATGGCAGACGTTTAAAATGCTATTTAAAACTTAAGTATGACATACCTATGAAAATGTTATTTCAAACTTAAGCATGACAGACCAATGAAAATACCATTTCAAAAGTTAGTGTGACATACTGACGAAAATGGTATTTCAAACTTAACTATGACAGACTGACAAAAATGCTATTCCAAACTTAAGCATGTCATACCTATGAAAATGTTATTTCAAACTTAAGCATGACAGACCAATGAAAATAGTGTTTCAAACTTAAGCATGGCAGACGTTTAAAATGCTATTTTAAACTTAAGTATGACATACCTATGAAAATGTTATTTCAAACTTAAGCATGGCAGACCAATGAAAATACTATTTCAAAAGTTAGTGTGACATACCTATGAAAATGCTATTTCAAACTTAAGAATGACAGACTAACGAAAATAGTTTTTCAAACTTAAGCATGGCAGACGTTTAAGATGCTATTTTAAACTCAAGCATGACATACCTATGAAAATGTTATTTCAAACTTAAGCATGAAAGACTGATGAGAATGCTATTTCAAACTAAAGCGTGTCAGACAGACTGAGAAACGCATCTAAAAATATGTTCTTTTTTTAAATAGAAATATAAAGAAACAGCAGAATGAAGACAGACCAAAGAGTATTCTTTTTAAAACATGAGTGTGACAGACTGGAAGAAAAGTATACTTAGCAACTTAAGCATGGCAGATCATTTTTTTTTACTATTGATGTCACCACACATAAAGGCGAAGAGCTACTCGACGATAATGGTTTAATGAGATGGAAATTATTGCCAGTTGAAAGATGAGAAACACTATGGTAGTACTAACATTGATCAATGGTATGTATTGCATTTGATTGCTTATGAACCAGTTTAGGACAAACATTTGTTGCCATTGGATTTGAAGAGGATCAAGTTGTAATCAGCAGGGAGGCAGTCCTGCAGTAATGTGTTCTACAGATGGGTTGCTCTTGCAAAGAAACTCTATCTATAAAACATTCCAAAATAAGATGAGTTCATTCAATCTACACGTTTAGTAAAGAAAATAATATTTAAATCTAAAACGTGACAGACTGACACTGACGGACAAAGCCTCTCATGCAAATGCGAAGACACATCTAAAAAATATTTGTTTGTAAAAATAAATACAAAGAAAAATCAGAATAAAGAATCAAGGAAAAATTAGTTGGGAAAAAATAGCAAAAATAGTTGTTGCGAAAGAAATAATCTGCAAAGGGAGGCAAAGAATGAAAAATGGTTTACGGCCAAATTATACCAAACTAAAGAGAAAACTCATGAATCAAAGACACCAAAAGAAAAAACTGGAACCAAAGTGAGAAGAAAAACTACAAAGATGCATCAAAGATTGAAGTGGTTAACTCAGTGATTTTCTAACAAATCGCAAAAGTCATGTAAAATGACTTGGCTCAAATAAGTTGCTTAGCAAAAACCGTAGAATGGAAAACTGGTGACAAGGTGTGTTCACTGAAGCAGAAACTGGTCAATGTGCTTCTGTTAGGGACGACTGCTTCTGATTGAATATCTTGAACAAGGCACAGCTTTTTTTATTCTCCTTGTAACAGTCTTATTTTGATTTTTCAGATTGTAGTGCAAATTGGATTCAGAGACTAAGAAACTGATTTCTAATATTGCCTGCTGAAAAAATTAATCCATCTTAATTCAAGGATTACAAAATGTCGATGCTGCAACAGATGTTAAATATTGGTTTTGTAGCTTTTTTTATAGACTTTTCCTTGAGATTACAATAGCTTCAAAGTTAGACATTAAACTGGCTCGTTTGACATTATGGTTAAAGTGTGCATTAATGGGCTGGGAGACTAGGGTTCAATACTCAGTTGAGTCATACCAAAGACTCAAAAATTGTACTAGATACCTTCTTGCTAAAACACTTAATATTGAAAGATGAGGATCAAGATAAGTGGAGAAATACAAAAAAATGAGTAATGCTCTCTCCTACATCTTTGTGTAGCAGCGATTCAATACTCAGTCGAGTCATATCAAAGACTCAGAAAATGTTATTTTATGCCTCCAGGCTAAAACACTCAGCATTATAAGGTGAAGATTAAGAGCAAGTGGAGTAATCCTAGGAAAGAAGTATCGCCCTCCTCTACAGCTTGGTGAAGAAACCAATGAAAAAAGAGCCGTTAGGTCACCCTCAACTATGGTCGATCCATTTATTATTTATTTTTATGCGATAAAAGTTACTTATAAGGATATTTTATATTGTTTGGAAGAACTGTTTTCGAGGGAAGTGTAGATAGATCCCAGGTGCAGAATGATTAGATTCAGCCACCTCCACCACCACCACCACGGCTCTTTATTATTTCTTCTTACACTACACTTCATGAAGGAGAAATCTTCTAGACTGAGGCAATTTTTATTTTTGTCCCAATCAAGAGTAACCATTTTTAGGAGAGCTATTCTTACCCCAACATTACACACCGACCCTGTGTCTAACTCTGCCCTCGCAAATAGGGACTCTTTCTCTTTTGTCCCAATATCAGACTCTCGCTTCTGGCTCTTATTTACCTAGCATCCTATTTATCCAACAATCACGCGTATTTCTGTTTAACAGGGCAGCCGAAGTAGACGTCTTACTCCACAGATAATTACGTAGTGACTCAATAAATTTAGAAGGTTAATGGAAGTAATATTATCTTATTATGAATGTGGAAAGAAAACAGAATCAATTTGATGTCCATTATTGGCAGAGCATTATCGGAATCAGCCAACGAAGTGCTTTCGATTTCATACAAGGTTAGATCAATACGTTTGAAGAAGGAGATAATTACTGCGTTTTAAGTGAAATGATAAGGAAGTTTAAACAAACCTTGACACAAAAGAAAACGATATACCGTTGTTTATTGAGAAGATTATCCATATATTATTATCATTCTGACAAGCGGATTCGATTATACACACTTTAAGATGATGCACTTCCACGAAAGGAAGATTCTTACGATGCGTCCATTCACTCTTTAGTGATGAAAATGCTATTTAAACTTAAGTGTGACACACCTACGTACAGAGTTTCTTCTAAAGATGTGTGGACATATATAATAAGATGTGTTTACAGATAAAATGCTATTTCAATCTTAAGCATGACAAATCGACGTGCAGAGCTTGTTCTAAAGATCTGTGGAGATGCTTGTGTGTTTAGTTGGGAACCAAGTTTAGGTTTGTGGTTTAAATTGAGAAGAAAATCAGAATGACGAACTTACGTGGAAGAGAAATACGTCTGGCCTAATCTGACTGAAATTGAAATGTTACACAAAAAAAGAGATCACCACTCTTCCTCAAAATAAATAATGGCTCCAGAACTAAATAGTTATGAAGTTTTATTCACGGGAACAAAATGAAAATAGTACAATGGGCTGATTCATAGACGAAATAATATCGTGGTGTTTCATAACTCATCTACTCTTGGCCTAGGTAGCCAGTGCAGGATATACATATTGTCTGTTTGAGAGATAAGCTGGAACTTAAGATCCACGCAATTTATCATGTATGAATTTAGTTACACACAAAAGTGTCATACGCCCACGCAGTTAAGAGGCGATGATTACATAATCGCCAAGCTGTATTACAATCTTACTGCCAGTCATGTAGACCGATACAAAATACTTCGTTCAATCACCTGGTACATAACTCCTTGCTTAGGCTTTCAGCCGATAAAACAAGAGAAACTTTAGTGATAGTATCAGCACATGAGAATACAATGGAAAGAACATGAAAATGCAAAAATAGAGTATATGACTGATAAACTTGAACAAGAATGTCTTTGTTATGCTGCCAGAGGAAAAATGTCTCTTTTACTGAAATAAAGCAAAAATGTTCGATTCTGAGTTGAAAAGAAGAAAATGTTCATTTGTTCAAAAGTGAAAAATGTTCTATTATTTCAAAATGCGAATGTTAATTTGCTGAAAAGTGAAAGAATTACAAATGTTTTCAAAATGGAAAAGGGTTCATTCTTAACAGAATATTTTACACGTACAGGTGCAAAATTGTATAAGGAGTAGTTGTTAATCACTTCTGGAAATATAAATGTTCAGGTTTTACAAAACTTTTTCGGCCAATGGACATGACTACCAGAACGTGTTATGGTAACGTGAGTGGGGAGACATGATTGAGATGTATCCAAAGATACTAAATCAGTTAACTCAGGCAATGTTATGGTGGGTAGAACATGGGGTTCCAGGGTGTCGTTGTCTGAAAATGCTTGCTTAAGTCTGTCGGCCGACACAGTCTCTTTAGTTCCTCCAATATTCAGAGTAAAATAATTTTTGTTACGATTTAGCAAGCGATATAGATCGGAATAAGGTGGTATTAGTGGTGGTTTTACCGAGTCATTTCAAACAAAAACGTGTGTCTATGATGAAATGACTTTAGGTAAAGCTGACTTGATGCTTTGATGACGAGTATTCATGGGTGGTAAACTGTTGAAATAGCATCTAAGTCTGTTAACATAGAGTTCCAAATCCACTACCGTTGATTCTGGAGAAGTGAACATATGACCAGGTAATGCCAGTTCGGCTGGTGAATATCCTTAGTCTTCTTTCATACCAGAGCGACAGCCGAGGAGAACGATAGGAATGTACTCCATCCATCTGCACATTATGAGGCTTTTAATTGTTGATTAAAGCGCTCTATCATTGTTTAAAACAGTATGATAACTAGTAGTCCTAGTACGTTTAAAACCAAGTATGTTGGACGGCTCTTAGAATAAGCATGATTCACACTGTCTGCCACAATCAGTGGTAATTGTTGCTGGGACACCAGCAAGTCATAAGGGCACACACTGCAGTTTCAGCAGATATATCGCTTTGTGGGATGGCTTCAGGTCATTGTTATTAACGATCATTACAAGTCAGTAAGTAAGAATAGCTTTGGCTTACCGGCCAGTGTCCAACCAAATCAATGTGTATGATTTTGAATCTAGCATGAAAGTACCAAGAGGGGCTCGTACATGTCTGTGCACCTTCGATTTCTGACAGGGTAGGTAGGAACAAGTTCAAGCAGTGATTTCGCACCTTACGTTAGACCAGAAGAATTGGGCCAAAATGAGTTTTATCAAGGCAGAGACACCGTTGTGAGCCAATCCGTGTAAGGAAATCAAAATAGTCCTTCGATGATTGTAAGAAACGAGTGGCGAGGTGGATTTGTAGAAGTCTCACACAAAATTTGCTCAGGTGCTCTACTCCACTGGTCATGTACTAGAATTTGCAATTGACAAATTGCAGAGATGAAAGATTCAGATTCTCCAAAGATGGCTGGAGGTAAATATCTTCTGGTGAAGAGATAGCTCTGATGGGTAGATGAGATAATATGACTGAAGCAGTGTTCTGTGAACCAGATATATGTGGTATGTCGCTGGAGAACTGGGAAATGAAATCCAAATGTCTTGATTCAAATGGAGAATATTTGTCCGGCTTAGCACGTAGCGTGAATGTAAGTGGACGATGATCAGTGTAAATGGCAAATTGCCGACCTTCCAACGCATGGCGAAAATGTTTAATAGCTAAGTAAATAGCCAAGAGTTCACGTTCGAAAGTATTATAACGACTTTTAGTATGATGAAGGTTGCATCTATTGCTGATGAGGTTGCTGTAAGACTACACTGCTGAACGACAATAGAACTATCAACATCAGGATGTGATAGCAATGATATATCTGCAAGCTGGCAGTTATCAAGGGAAATGAATTCATCTTCCTTCTTTCTATTTTTCAACAGATCCATCAGAGTAAGTATGTCAGCACAATGTGGAATGAAACGTTCAATAGTCGAAGAAAATGTTGTAATTGACGTAGTGAAGTTGGAGGATATAGATCGAGCAGAGCTTAGACTTTTTCAGGAAGGGGTGAAATACCTTCCGAATTTATTACATGACCCAAGAAAACAAAACTTGTGGAACTAAAAGTACACTCAACAGAGTTTATCCTAACATGACAACGCTGCAAACCTTAAAAAGAATACAGAATGTTTTTAATTTTCCTCCGGTAAAGAGCTACCTATAAGAATATCGTCTATATAGTTTTATACACGAAATCATGGACTAATTCGTCCATAAAACGTTGAAAAGTGCTTGCTGTATTACATAAGCCGAATGGCATAGTCAAAAATTCAAAAACATGAAAAGGAGTAGTAACAGCGGTTTTAGGAATATCTGCAGGATTAACCGGTATTTGGTGGTAAACCTTAACAAAATCCAACTTTGAAAATGTTTTACAACTGTAGAAGGATGAAGCAAAATCTTGAATATGAAGGATAGGGTAGTGATTCAGCTGACGGAAATCCCTTGTAGGATTCCAGTCCTCAGAACGCTTCAAAACCATATGCAAAGAGGGTGCCAAAGGGCTAGATGAGGGTCGAATAATACCTAGCTGGAGCATGTGATTAAATTCATGCTTGGCTGCCTATAACTTCTCCGGGGAGAGGCGGCTAGGACAACCAAAGATAGGAGCAGCGGTTGCTTCAATGAAATGTATAGCAGAATAGGCAAGTTTGTTTACAAAATTGAAGTTCGTTAGGTCAGGAAAAGAATTCAATAACACATTATAAGGGTTATCAGCAATGATAAATAATGAAATCTCTGCATAGTTGCAAGTTCAAGGATCGTGCAACTTGACCAAATGTGTGTATTAGAAAACAGTTAAAAAAACTAAGGTGGAAATCAGTAGTGCATGTAATTAAACAATGTTGCAAGCATGGAGCACAGGTCAATCGATGCTGTTGCATACATGGAAGAGTAGAGGTCAGTCTCTACTGTCGTGCATGTAGAGGAATGCATGTGGATATACACTGTTGTGAGTAAGAAGAGCATGTGATTAATCCATTGTAGCACATAAGAAGTGCATGTAAGTTAATATGCACTGTGTAGTAAGCTTAGCTGCTTGAATTCTGACGTTATTCTGTGGGCGGCAAAATGAGTCTAAATCTGGAAAATGTATGAAAATAGAGTTCCCTCACTTCCAATAAGCGGCAAAAGCTACCGTGAATGAAAAACATCACGTGTTGAGAAAAAAAAAGAAGGAATTAGCCGAATTAGTATTAGAAAAAATACTGTATTGTTCAAATGACGAAAAATGGCGCGCATAAAACAACATGCGAGCAGTCAAAAATTCTCATTACAGCCAAGTTCATGACGCAATACCCCATCCCCCCAAAAATTGTTCTACTCTCCACCCCCACCCCACCCCCCAAAAATCATTTTTACTCTCCCCCACCCAAAGAAATATTTTTAGTTCAAAAAAATACCCCCCCCCCCAATTATTTTTTTACTTTCCAGCCCCCCATCCCCCCAAAAAGATTTTACTCTCCCCCACCCAAAGAAATATTATTAGTTAAAAAACAAAAATCCCCCCCCAATTTTTTTCTTCTCTAAAAAAAAAGATTTACTCTCCCCCACCCAAAACGTTTTGAAAAAGTGTGAAAAAACGTTGATGCGCATCCACACTTCTGACAACACAAGTCTACATTACAAAGGATGACAGAGAATTATAGCTATTTAGATGCGATACACTTGGGTGTGAGGTAGCAAATAGGAGAAATCCTAAAATCATCCACGAAGGGCAAGATGCATGCCACATGTTAATTATTTAAAAATGAACAGGAAAGTGGTTGAAAGAAAAAAATATGTTATTATTATTAAAATTTCAAAAATCGCAACAAATCTTAATTCAATCGTATTATTAGCAAGACCCGTGGTCCGTCGTTGCCCGGGATAAATCTAAAAGAATAATTTAACATTTGTAAACAACCTACAGAACGCTATACGACTGACGGAGAGTGACAAACAGACAGACAGGCAGACAGACATGCAGACAATTTCCGACTCCCTTAAAATGAAATAGAGGGTAAAAATCAAGTCTACTTTATATAGATAAATGACGGAAAGACAGACACACAGACAGACAAAAAACAGACAGGCAGACAATTTGTGTTTTTTCTGTCTTTTTTTTGTCTGTCCGTCAATAGAATGTTTTCTAAGCATAAGAAATACACTTCGACCATATTCTTAAATATCTTAAGTATTTATTTTAATGTAAACAATACATAAAAAAAATAAAGAAACTTCACGGCAACACTGGAAATTGTGCAGTATTTCTTGCTACTGTTCGAACTAAATCGGAAAGATAGTGATAAGTCGTGCAATGCAAGTGACTTATTCAAAAAAAATAATTGAATTCGGGTTTTTTCCAGCTTAGTTCCCTGTGAAATAACTTGTGACTTTATTTAACCGGTGAAATGGGTTTTGTAGAAGTTCTTAATTCAAAGAGAGAGATGAGGCTGCTACCTTCTCATTCGACTACATGTTTGTGCGAGTAAGATGTAGGGGGTCTCAATGTAGGTTTTAATGTACAATGATGTTGTTTAGTGAAATTTTCTGGAAACATGATTGGTCGAAGTTTATGAAGGTAGGTGTGATTGTCTTCGTGTAGGGTGTATTAATTTTTCCGGCTATCTACAAATAAACTATAGGGGAAAAATCAAATCTATTTTATATAGATAGATAGATTATTTAAAAAAAAAACGCTATGCGTAGCTTGGAAACGGTCGGGGTTACCAAATTTTGATGGGAACGAATTTTTGTTTGTGATTTAAATCGGGAAGAACTGTAAGACCAACACAAAATAGTCCGGTCATGCAACTGCTACATGTGAATACAAAAGTTAGGAGTAGATGAATTAAGTTCAGAGAAATTCAACCATTACGAAATAGCAGAGCGTTACCAGCAGTAAGGGATTAGTCTATCATAATGTGTATGCAGTGTGATCATGTAAGGAATTGAAGTTTGACTAGTGAGTGTTGATGACATGAATTGCATGGAGATAAATTATATGGAAATGGTACGATGGATGTGTAATGTGAGTCTTTCATATGATGATTTCAGAGGAAGATTAAATCTGAACAGTATCGAGAGATGTGTGCAGACAGGAGACTTCGTTGGTTTGGTCACATTGAAAAAAATGACTGAGAGTTCTTTGGTTAGTAGATGTACAACAGTTACGGTTGCATGGTAAGGCCAAGAAAATATGAGAGGAAGTGATAAGAATACATTTTAGAGAAGGAGTTATTAATACAGACTCTACTTAGCAATAAAAATGCCATTTCAAACTATATCGTGAAAAACCGACGGATAGAGCTTCTTTTAAAGATGCATGGAGATGTGGGTGGAACAGGAGACTTCATTGGTTTGATTACATTGAAAGAATGGGTGAGTGTTTTGGGTTTGTTGACGTAGAACGGTTGAGTTGGCAGGAGAAGGCCATGGAAAACAGGAGAAGAAAGTGGATCAATAAAGACACTACTCTTTTGATAGGAAAATGCTATTTCAAATTTAAAGCTGACATATCAACAGCCAGAGCCTGTCATTATGATGTGTAGACATATGTAATGAGATGTGTTTACAAATGAAAATACTGTTTAAAACTTAAGGTAATAGACTGCCGAACAGACTGACAAAATACTATTTCGTACTGAAGTATGACAGACCAATGGACAGACCAGCGAGGACGGAGTTCTTAAAGATATGAGTGGTGGCTTAACAAAGCTTGTTTTTTCTCAGAATAATTATTGTCTGTAAATGTGTTACCCTAAAATCTTAATTATATATATATATATATCTATCTATATATATATATATATATATATATATATATATATATATATTAACAATTTGAATCCTTTTGAAAATCACGTTCAAAATAAAGAGCATACACAAAAGTTATTATAGATGTTTACAGGTGTTTCAAGGCAATGTTAAAGTCTAAATTTTTAAAAAATTAAATTATCCACGAACACGTGTTTCGTCATTTATGCTTCATCAGCATGCCGAAACCAGGGAGACCCGAAACCAGGAACCCAGAGTCTTAAGCCTGAGTCCTGAAGCTCCACCACCGAGTCAATTCCCACTAGTGTGTGAATGTATCACTTTTTTGTAGATGGCATTTATTTGTTTATTTTGTTTGCGATATCCTTGAATGAATTCAATTATTTATATGAAAGTGCATTATTCCTTAATGCTAGTTGGGAATAATTTCCCCTTCACTTATATATATATATATATATATATATATATATATATATATATATATATATATATATATATATATATATATATATATATATTCATTTCTTTTCCAATGCATATTGTGCTACAGGTATTTTTAAGTTGATGATTGATTTCCGTAGCTAACTGATTGAGAGTTTTCTATATGATCTAATTTGAAATTATATATGCATTTGTAATATATATATATATATATATATATATATATATATATATATATATATATATATATCACCTCCCCAGAAAATATGATCAAAACATTAAACAATGCGAAATTGAAATTCTCTACCATTTAAAAAATACTAACAAGATTAACACACACCCCAACATCAAAGTTCTACTAATCTGAAGGCTTTAAAAACCGACATAATCACCGACACCATACTTCCCTCCAAACTCAAAAAACTAAAAGAAACAGCTAAAGAACTAAACAATAACAACGACATCACAATACGAACGGCAGACAAATCCAACATAAAACGGATTACAACACTTAAATACATAATATCCTCGACAATAAAACAAAATTCAAACTACTTACAAAAGCCCTATTGAACAATTAAAACAACAAATTAACCAAATAATCAACCCCAAACAATACTGAAATAGGAACAATGAAACTTAGTAAAATTATAGGCGACTATATACCTGGCTACATATATTGAAAAATAAAAACACATAAAAAAGGATACCCTCTAACACCCATAATCTCCCAAATACCCACACCCGTATACCACATATAAAAATAATCAATAACATTATCCAACCATATATATACGAATGAATGCAACATAAAATCTATAACTTACTTCATACACCTACTAAAATCAAACTACCCCAAAACTGCAAAACCGCCTTCCTAGATGCAGAAATCTTTTCACTAACGTCCCGATTAAAGACACCATAAAAATCGTTCTAAATCAAGTCTACAAACACATTATCATACCTCGCCCAGCAATAAAACCAATACCGAAGTAATACAACAAACTCCTAATAACATGTGTTACATTATGAGGGGCCCTATATTTAGAAAAGGTGTACTTCAGCTAGTATGAATTGTAAATTAGGTAAAATTGATAAATTGAGTGCGAGTTAACCTGACATGGATTTTGGTGAATGAACCATTCTTCATGAAAAAACAGAATAGACAAGTTGGACTTAGATCAAAGATTTGAGGTCAGCAGAAGTCAAACACAGAGCGAGTGTGAATACGGTGACACGATTAGTTGACGGAAAAGGGACTATGGCGTCACACCTGTGACTGTTGGAAAGCGATAGTTGTCATAAGTTCTACCATGGAGTTTGAGGCGAGTAGATTTTTGCTTGCCCTTGTTCCACTCTCTCCGTCATTGCCAGTGGATATCACCATTCATACATGAAGACAGATCGATGTGGCACTGACGTTTAAACTTGGCCAGGATTCGGTGCTATGTTATACCAAAAGACCACTTCTTGGGGTGAAATTTGGCTTCTTGCTGCCACAGCATTTATAGTTTGATGGTGTCTCTCTATGATTCCATTGCCACTTGGGCAGTATGCTGATCTAAAATATTGCCTAACACACCACTTCTCACATAGCTCTCTAAAGACCTCCGAGTGAAAGGACATCTCGTTGTCCATTAGGACCTCTTCTACTGGTCCCCTCTTCATAAACACCTCCTGAACAACTATCTTTATCTCTTCTTCTGTTTCTGTTCTAATTTTTCGCAATATTGCTACTCTCCTAGGTCCATAATCAATCATAGTTAAATATAGTTCATGGCTGTAATGCATGATATCAATGGCCAGTCGCCTCCAATTGTCTGTTATATGCAGTTCTCCTTTTTCATGCCTGGATGGTGCAGGGTCAATGGACTTAAATTCCCTACAATGTTTAACTACATTTTGAACATCTTCCATTGCGATGTTTGGATTCACTTTTCTTGCCAGATATAACGTCCTTTCCTTACCAAAATGATGCATATTATGCAGGTGCTTCATTTCATCTACTATGCAACACACCGGAGCTACATCTTTCTTCTCTCATAGCCAAGTCTTTTTCACTTTGGTCAGCACGTCTGCCTTGTTTTTCTGTGATGGAACCAATGTGATAGTTACTTTCAGTTCGAATTCTCTGATCAAGTCCCCGAGTCGATGCTTGATAAGCATCTCAGCTGCACTTTTTGTCCTGATCCGTTTATCTCCCGACACTTCTGACTTAATCCACGATGCCACTGTTGCTGAGTCCATTTTAATGTTCACTGCTTGTAACCTCCATTTCAAAGTCAGGTTGATGCCTTTCATTGTGGTGGTTTTGAGCTCTGCAGCATTGATGTGGGTGCTATCATTCTTCTTTCGTAGCCAGGCAGCATCTTCAATAGTTACACCTTCTATTTCCAATAATGCTCCAGATACCAGGCTTCTAGCATTGCTCCATATAACCCGCTCGAATCCCCTTTTTATGTGCTATTCTCCCTTTACGGGTCCAACTTTTTTTTACTTCTGTGATCACTTCCTTTATAATGTGCAACACCTCTGGGCCAATTTCATTCCCCCATCGGTCCGTACTGGTCTGCCTTTTAATAAAGTTGCATGGAGTCTGTAGCCATCCGACTATGGAATAATGACCAACCAACTTCCCGCACACTGAGAAAATTTCTCGCTTGGTTAGCCGTCCGTGACTTCAGGGATTTTTTTCCCTCTTCCAAACATCAACTTTCCTGCCTTATCCCGCTGTAATTTCAATCCAAAAGCCATTCCATTTTCTAACGCCTCGGATGGCTTAGCTGTCAGTCCATATGTTTTGACATGATCTCCCACCCTTTCTGCAGTCACCTGTGTCTCGTCAACCAGTACATCATCGATATAAGAACAGCTGGCTCTTTTCAGTGCATCGTCTTTGGACAACACGGTCTTAAGCACTGCTGTCATAATTTTCGGTGCAGAATTCAATTCAAATCCTAGTCTGGTCAAGCAATAAATCTGACCTTTATATTCGACCAATTGTAACCATCATAGATTTTAAGTCCACGATTTTGGTTGCTCGCTCTCTTTTCCTCCACTCCCTCAGGACTTCTTCACATACATCGATTCGATCTTTAGTGTGGCAGGCCACGTGCCTGTTCAACCTTCGAAAGTCCAATACTGGCCTGACTTTCTTCTTAGCAGGCTGAACCACTGCCACGAGTGGAAGAATTCTTTCAACCTTCCCTGACCATGGTATTAAAATTTTTTCGTCGATCCACCTCTCAACTTCCTTCTTAAACTGCGGTCTTATCTCTCCTCTTTCGTAGTAGCTTACCCGATTTGTTAGCACAGGCAGTCCCGCGGTCTATTGCCACTCTACTGTCCACTTGTCACCATCAAAATGGGCTTGGGAGTCCTCATCCTCAATCTGACAGGGCCTGGGTTTTGTCGGCTGGATGGCATTACTACTGTTCGTGCTTCTTGATATTCTAGTTTCATACTGCTTGTAGAACTTCACCTTGTCCTTATCAATTGTAGCTCCTCTGAATCGGTTGATAACATCCAAGCCCAGTATCACATCAATTCCCCCAACGAGTGTATCCAGCACAATTACTCGGAGTCGTAGCAGTATATTTCTTACTATAATCTCAGCATCAGTCTCTCCACAACACTTTACCTCTCTACCATCTACTGCTCTAATATTGCTGGCTCCATTCCAAAAGTTGGCAACACTTGCCGTGACAAGTGTAGTTGTTCAGCCGGTATCAACAAAGGCTCTCACCCTTTTTCCATTGACCTTAACCATTATCTGTGGCGGTAAACTCTCACACTCCTTTTCAGAAGTAAAGGGGTGACTACTGGCGCAATAGCACTCCTTTACTCGTTTCCCTGAAGTAAAGGGTAATTCCTACTAATGTGCCCAACCTGGCCACACCGGAAACAGATAACACCCGGCCTTGGTTTACTACAGTCTCTCATCAGGTGGGACCCCTGACATCTAAAGCATTTTCCAATAAATTTATGTCTCCTCACTATCTGCTTTTCTTCACCAGACTTGTTTGCGGTAGAGGTTGCAATTGCCCCCAGTTCACTAGGAAGTTTAGCCAGAACCCTGGCATGCCTCAAGATCTCCTCTACCTCCATGGTTTCAATGTCAGTCATTCGTTGTAGTTCCATTGAGATGTGTTCAGGAAAACCACACATGAAAGCCATTTTAACCGTCTTTTGAAGACTTTGTCCCATGTATCCGGCCAATACTGCTAGTCACCTTATTTCTGCCGCATACATGTCCACCGATTCTGTGGTCCAGGTTACTCTTCTGAGATTGTTATAAACCTCAAAAGCACTCTCCGAAAATGCTGTCTTTAATCTTGTTTCAATCCTATCGACATCTGCCTGGTTCGCCTCTCCCATAGACTGCTAGCACATTCTCCTCCAAATACATTGGGATCAATGTCGCTACGTCATCAATCTTTTGCAGCTTATCAACCAGCTTCAGCTAATGAAGCATGCAACCACATCGCCTTCTCCTTTAAACGGCCTCAAAATGTCACTGGTTAATTTCACTCGTTTGCCCATTTTCGCCGAAATAGCTTCTTGTCTATCCGTAAAAGAAAGCTTCTTGAAAAATAAAAATCTGATGCTCCACCAACTGCCAACTTCATCTCTTTCTGTCTGCACTTCACTCTGCTCACTGAGCAACACACCTCTTCAATCCAAAGAGTACAGTTGTTATACTAATCAATCCACCACCTATGCCAATTAACTCCAAACCAGAGCCATCTAGCGATTAGAGACTCCAAACAGCCAATTTGCAAAGGAAGGATAACTCATTTGGCGACTAACCCACAAGGGTGTTCCTCAATATTGGACCTTGAGATTGTCTGGGCTTCGGAACAAGGTGTTAAGTCACGAACAGACACAGTAGAGTTTCGTCTATCTGGATATCTCATGTTTGCATAGGTCGGGTCAAGAAGCTCAACTTGGTTTACATAGGGTTCGTTTTTGTTGTTCCTTACAAAGTTTCTTAGCAGTATGGATCCAGGGATCATTAGCCAAGAGGGAAGCGAGTTTCTATGGGATGAACGGCGCTGGAATGTGAAGAAACGTTCATGCGGTGTAGTGTTAGTTGCTGTACACAGCAACGATCTCTGTGAGTGGATCACCTCGGCAAGTACCAGTTCCCGATGCTTTTCAGACAGGTTAAGCAATCTAAAAGCTTCTATATAATGCCATTAATTATCTCTACCTCTTCGTTTCCGGTTGGATGATAAGGAGTAGTATTACTAATGGCCACTTCTTTTTGGGAGAGATAATATGTCAGCTCCTTAGACATGAAATATGTGCCTCGGTATGAATGTATATATTGTGATGGGATAACCTGACTTCCCCATTCACGAAATAGATGGACTCGTTGGACTATAAGTACGACTACAGCGAGCAGTCGAGACATTCGAGTTAAGACACACGCAGTCTTAACATTCTGTATTACATATTCTCTAGCCGGTCTGCCCCATTACATATTCTGTATTCTGTTAATATATCTTGTATGTACAAAATATACATATATCCGGAAATAAACCTATTATTTTAAAGACCTTTCGCTCGGGTTATTTATCATTATATCTTCAACAAGATATATATGTATATAACTTGGCATTCCACATAGGCTAAATTAAACATCTAAACATTTGATCACTGTTGTTGTATTGGGACATGGAAAAGCTAAAGGGAAACGAGAGTATTCATCAACTATAATTAATGAATAACAATTAGTCGATACACTAGGAAGAGGACCCTTGAAATCAACACTAAGGCGTTCAATAGGTTTTTGGTAAGAGTGCCTTCTGATAAGCGAAAGAATTGAGGTTTTAGTTTTGTGCAAATCCTGCAAGAAGCACATAACTTCTTTACCTCTTCTGTAGAAAAACGGAGATCCATTACTCTTACAAAATGAAGCAGTCGAGTTATCTCCGGAGGACACAGTCCATTGTGGAGGTCAGCGAGTGGGGAGGTATTAAAAGTTGAACAAGTGTATGCTTGGGAAAATGTGTCAGGGATCACATTATCCTTACCAGGACGATACTTGATCGTGGAGCTGAATGCGGCAAGTTCACTCTCCATTTCTGGATCTTTGCATTCTTAATATTAGTACGTTTTTTACTATCAAACATAAAGGCTACTGAACGTAGATCGGTAATCAAAGTCCAATTTTGTTACCAGAGTCATGTATCCACTTTGCATAGTACGCAAACATTTCAATTATCTTATTAAGTGATTTTAAGTTCTTTGGTGGATGAAGCTCCTTTAATGAGCGAAGTCTCTGGGTATCAAGCTTGATGACATCATTCCCAACACAGTATCCTTGCACGTTAATAGAAGGCATAGACTTTACAGTTTTTGAACAGTCTCTAGGAACTGATTTACATTTTGATCATGTTCTTCCTGAGTATGTCCTGCAATTGTTTTCTTCCTATTGCACCTTGCATGTGATTGGTTAGTCTTCGTAGCTTACGTGGAAAGGTTTCTGCATTCAAGTATTAACTATATTGTCCATAGCCTGCTGGAAAGCAGTGACTGCATTTGTGACTCCAAACTGAATTCTACCAAACTGATACAAGCAATCATTTGTTTCAAATGTGGTATAATTTTATCAGCCTCATTCAGCGACACCTCATGGTAGACACTTTTAAGGTCAAAAGTAGAAAATACCTTGTATTTTGCAAGATCATTCACCATCTCGTTTATTCTTGGCAACGAGTAAGCATCTGATTCAGTGTATTGGTTAATCGTCTGCAATAATCCACATACATCCGCTTTTTTTATCGGTAGGTGGGGTCCTTTACTATCACTACTTGGGACTTCCATTATGGCCTCAGAGAGTAGATGATTAACTTCCTCTGCAATGAATATCTGATCGTCCTTGCTAAAACGTCTGGATTTGTCAGCTATTGGTTTGCAGCTTGAATATACATTTTGAAAAAGAGACGGCCAATGCAGAAAAAGGACGAGCTCTATCCATAGTTTACACAGGAAGGGGGCCACCGTATTTAAAAATTACACTCTCATGTTGAAGCAAGAAATCCTGACCATGTATTAAGTTTGAACAGATTTTTCAGAATACCAATCTGTGTGTAAACGTGGAACCGGTTATTAAGATCAAGAGCTAGGTTAACAACAACATAGCTCTTGGAACAAGTATTCAAAGTTTTTTGAGTCATGGAAATGTCTTTATTGGACGGATAAACTTTTAGTTTTAGTTCCCACACAACACTTTCGTTAAGATAACTATCAGTACTGCAAAAATCCTCGAGATCACTCAACTGTTTCCCATTAACAGTTGCATGCGTTGCAGCTTGAGTGAGTCCTTGTGGTATGCTGGTAAATGTGGTCAGTAAGTGAGAACTAACCAATGTTGCCACTGAACTTGAGGAAGACTTAAATTTGCACACGCGGGCATAATGTCCTTTCTTGTAACATTTATTACAAGTTGCCTTGCAGGCTGGACAGCTATCTCTTGAATGGTAGAAGAAACCACAGAAGACAAATTTACTATTTTTTTATGTGGCAGCCATAGCCGATTCCTTGAGAGTAACTGGAGGATTGGAATAATCATTTTCACATACATGTGGTGATTCTGGGCTTATAACCGTAGCCAGGTGGGCATCCAGAGTTATGTATGCATTGCTATTATGCTGGGCTATATCTAACACAGAGGCTTGATTGTGTGCTGTTAGAAGGTCCAGAGTTTTATTTTCTAGGAGCCGCTGTGTATCGCAAGCAAGGATATTCCAGTAATGAATGCGTCACACATTGCCTCGTTGTCACACTTCTCCACACTGTGGTCGTGGAAGTTACAGTTTCTTTTTAATTTCTCCAACTTTCGAAAATACTCGCCCATGGATTCACCTGGTTTCTGCCGTCTGGTAGCTAGTAAATGTTTTGCAAATACTTCGTTGTTTTTTTTAATGAACAAGGTGTCCAGTTTTTTTATGGCAGCATCAAAGTTTGCACACGTTTCTATGAACTCAAAAACACTAGAGCTTAACAAGGCTCGGTATTTGCTGGGTATTCTTTCTTGATAGTCTTCCAGATAATTAATTAATATCGTATGCCAGTGTCGGTATTCCTTGTCAGCTGTTGGTAGAGTAGGTCAATGTCTAGGCATTACGGTTTCCATGTCACATCCATATTTTAGTATCAGGGTAAACGTTCAAAGTTTAGCTGAATAAATTGTACGAACACAAAAATGCTTTTTAATTGGAAGCCAAGCTTTATTTAGCTAAAACTGTTTTACAAAATGGTGGCACACATGGCGAGCTTTAATATCAGTCACTTGGACGACTTCCCTTTCCGGTGGTGTGTATGGAGGCCATATGCATGTACTACAATACGTAATATTACAGCACCTATATTGGGCACACAACAAACACTCTCTCCCGACGTCTTACCTATCATCTATCGGACACTAGCGCCATTTAATGCCACATCATACTAACAGCTTACCCCAAAATCATATATAAAAATAATTGTATACATCGACTAAAAATACTAGAAGCAATGTTTATTACAAAAGAAACAACCCAATATTAAGAGAATAGCTTTTAATACCGATACTAACATATTGAACATATTTCGTAATTAAAAATAATAAAGTAATAAATATACAAATAAAAAATATAAAAAATATAAAAAATATAAATAATTAAATAAATAAATAGATAATTAAATAAATAAATAAAATAAAATATGAAAATAAAATAATATAATTAAACAAAAGTAATAAATACACAAATGAAAAAATAAATAATAAACTCAACTACACTATTTTCTTTTATTTAACTCTCTCTCTCCTCCTACCACAACCTTCAAGAAAATTATTTAAAAAACACAATAACTAAACTCTTCTTTTAAATAGAAACCGTAATTGTTGCTCGTAAATCATTTTCATGCTCCTTGTTATTTGATCCTGTTATTATATCCTGTTATTATTATTATTGCTATTATGTTTACTCACTAAGAGTTCTCACACAGGTCGTCATCAGTGATTGCTCACTGATAATCACCAGTGGTGTTCTCTGGAGTCTGAGTGACAACAAGTCTCCCCAGATTTCAAGTGCTCTTCACCTCTTTCGATAACTACGGCAATAAGCCTTCCCAATGTCTCAGTGCTATCTGCACTCTTCCAGTGGAGGTCTGGTTAGTGCTATATCTACTCGGTCTTTCCATCCTCCTTGACCATCACGACTGTTTTGTGTGGTATCAGCCGGGAGTAGTGTATGAAATTTCTTACAGTTTCTGTTCCTTTGACTCTTGTGGTGCTCTTTATGTGATTTTCTTTTCTTCTTATTTTACCTTGCACATAATTGGTTAGTCTTCATAGCTTATGTGGAAAGGTTTCCGCATTCAATGATTTTCCTTAAGATTTCAGTTGTTTTCATCATTGCCGTCCATTGTATGGTCTCAGTCTTCCCTTTGATTCCAATTTCTCCCAGTCTTTTCCCAGGTTCATCAGAACTGTTCCTAGTGCTCCTACGATTATTGGTATTATATTTACTTTCTTCATACTCCATATCCCTTTCGATTCTCTGGCGATTTCAGTGTATTTGCTTCGTTTTTCTGTGTCCTTGGTCTTCATTCTGTGGTCTGTTGGAACAGCAAAATATACGATTTGGCAGGATTTTTCTTTCTTGTTGACTATTATGACACCTGGTCTCCTTGCTTGTATGAGTTTATCTGTTTGTACCTCCATATCCCAGAGGATTTTTTTGTTTTTCACTTTTGACTACTGTCTCTGGTTTATGTTTGTACCATTTGTTCGAATGTTCGAAATGCATTTGTTTGCATAGCTCCCAGTGTACTGCTTTCCCCATGCAGTCATGCCTATTTTTGTATTCTTTTTGGGCCAGTTTTGGGCATTCACTTATGATGTGATTTACTGTTTCGTCTCTTTGTCTATTATTATTATTATTATTATTATTATTATTATTATTATTATTATTATTATTATTATTATTGTTGTTGTTGCTGTTAGACTATTTTTGCCTTGAACTTTTTACCCTCTTTTTTCATGATGAATATTTTATTATCCCCTCCTGTTGTTATCTGTTTTGATAAATGTGTTTACCTGTTACGTCGATGGCTACTAGTAGCCTGATTCCTCAAGATCAGACGGATTTCACCGAGGATCAAAAGAAGGCGTCGGTTGAGGCTTCACCTCCCCCAACCTGGAGTATCCGAATGGAGCAAGCCTCCTAAAGTAATAATTAATGTTCAAGAATTTTTGGAGAAGGTGAAAACGTGCCATCATCTAATCACTGAAAAGGGTCTTCTTGTACACATCCTGAAGTTGAAAGAAATAATTTTTAAAAAGCTTGATTATTTGTAGAATTTGGTATATTTTGACTACTGTTCTCATCTTGGGTGTTTTTATCACAATGTTTCGGCCGAGATAACATCCGACCTTCTTCAGGTGTGCCTTGTCGAAGAAGGTCGGAGGTTACATCGGCCGAAACGTTGTGATAAAAACACCCAAGATGAGAACAGTAGTCGGAATATACCAAATTCTACAAATTTTCAACCCTCATCTAAAAAAATTCTGAAACATAAGCTTGATTATGTTTGTGATAGACAAAAAAGCTAAAAACGTTATCAGAGCGTCGACAGATATAATCTGTAAATTGCTAGCAACAACCGGTGAATAATACATTGTAAAGGATGCAACACATGGAATATCTTGTGCTCAAATGGAGAAATCTGCATCAAATTATCTCAGACTAAGATGATAACCCAAGATTACATTTTATGAATGGAATACATGGATAAGAAGAGGACAGCTGTTTTCATTTTCAACATCCTGTTTCATGTGGACTTATGAAATATGGGAACACCCAGGCATATGGACACTTGAAATATTACTAAATAAATGTGAGTTTTTTAATACCCCATTACATAGAAATCGAGGAGGAAAAGCTCCCTATCATTGTGGCCGGGAGGAGGCCTTTTTGTTGGGCATGTGGGGAAATATGCCACCTCACAGTGTAATGCCCACAAAGAAAACCTACACCTAAGCCATAACCAGAGTGGGCCAACATTTAGGGATTCTGCTAAACCAACAAGTGGGGATGCCCATAAAATCCCCCCACCGAAGTCAGCCGAAGACCAGTGCAGGACAGCCTCCTGGAAGTAGTCAGAGGAGCAGCCACCCGAGAAATTATGCAATAAGGTGCCAGCATACAAAATTCCCCTCGGAGCTCGTGCAGAATACGACAAGGAACTACAAACTTGGATTAGTAATGGATGGCTAGTTTCTTATTCAGAGAAGGAATTGGGTCCCCCAAAGTGCCTGATCCCGTTAATGGCGGTTATCCAAAAGAATAAGCAGAAGATTAGGCCGGTGCTCGACTATCGAGAATTGAATGAGCACGTGGACCCTTTTACAGCTCGCACGGACGTATACACTGAAAAGTTGAGGGAATGGCGGCAAGCGGGATCTAATGTATCTGTATTGGATTGTCACAAAGCATGCCTTCAAGTGCGTGTACACAGATCACTATGGCCCTATCAAACGGTGCTCATCAGGGGGAAAATGTATTGGATAACCCACATGGGATTTGGACTTAATGTGGCGCCATCAATTATGCAAATGATTGTTGACGCCATTCTGACTAAGGATGAGTGCATTCAGCGGGCAACGTCTGCATATATTGATGACGTGTACGTGGACGAGGAAATTGTATCTGCGGCGCGCATGAGGGAGCATCTCTACAACTTTGGCCTTCCTAGCAAGGAACTGGAAAGGCTACGGGATGGCGCACGGGTACTTGGTTTGCAGGTCTGGGAGGAAGATGACGTTCTGTATTGGAAACGAGGAAATGAAACCCCGGACATGCCTTGTATTGTTACACGACGAAACGTATTTTCCTTGTGTGGAAAGTTAGTTGGACACCTTCCTGTGGGCTGCTGACTTCGTGTTGCGGTGGCATTTATTAAGCGAAGAGCCTCCGACGTCACCACTGGATGAGATGACGAAACTCATGACGTCTCTCTCAATACAATGCTCAAAGAGGTCCTCACCAGGGTGAACAAGGAAGACCCAGCGCGGGGTAGATGGTGCGTCGACAGCTAGAACCTTAGTGTGTGGGTTGATGCAAGCTCTCTCGCCATTGGCATATCGGTGGTCCATGATGGAACGGTGGTGGAAGACGCTTGCTGGTTACGCCCAGAAAAGGACTCCCAGCACATAAACCTGGCAGAACTTGATGCAGTTATCAAGGGGATAAACTTGGCAATCCTTTGGAAGACGACCACCCTGCGACTATTCACGGATTCTGCTTGCATCCATAAGTGGATTTCAGATACTCTAACCGGGAGGGCCAGAGTACGAACCAAAGCCACGAGCGAGATGCTCATCCGACGGCGGCTCGACACGATACAAAGCTGGTGAACGAATATGCGCTGTCAATAGAGTTGTCCCTGGTCAAATCCAGCTTGAACAAAGCAGATTGTTTGACGAGAGTACCTCAAAGATGGCTTGATGCCATAAGAAAGACTATTGAACCCATGCAGCTCGCCTGCGCCGCTTCCATGAGCCCCGTTCGATCTAATCACATCAAAGAAGTCCACCAACAAACCGGGCACCCTGAGGTCAAGCGGACCCTATATTTCGCTAAGTTGGTTGAACCAGGAGTACAGAAGGCAGACGTCAGGAAAGTGGTCAAAGATTGTGTAGCATGCCAATCCATTGATCCAGCACCCGTTTGCTGGGAGAAAGGAAAGCTGGGAGTGGAAAGCCATTGGAGCCGGCTGGCGATGGATATTACTTACCACAACGGCAAGGATTTCCTGACTCTCATTGATTGCGGTCCATCCGGGTTTGCAATATGGTGCATGCTGCACCGGCAGGATACAGCCATCATCGTCTGTCAGTTAAACAGTATTTTTCTTGAATGTGGCCCCCCCCCCAACAGAGATATTAACCGACAATGGCGCTGCATTCACTAGTGAGCAGTTCAGAAAGTTTGCTGATGGCTGGGGAGTACACCTGAGGTTTCGATGCGCCCACGTACCGAGTGGAAATGGGGTCATCAAGCGGAATCACAGAACCGTCAAAACCATTGCGGCCAGGACGGGCTGCACGGTATTTGAGGCAGTCTACCTGTATAACGTAACCCCAAAGGATAATGTTTCACCCTCTACAGCGCCGGCTGACACCTTGCACAGGTATCACGTCAGGGTGAAAGGCATAGAGACTAACCCGCTACCCGAACTGGAAGACCTACAGTTAGCAATGCAACCATCACTGAACGACAAGAGCGAGTCGGAGTCAGAGAGCAGTGAGGCATCGCTCTGGCTTGCAGCAGCCCCATCGGACAGTGACTCGAATATCAGCAGTATCCCAGCGGACGCGATGTTTCTCGCCCCTCAGACCGCGGACGAGAGCACAAGCAAAGATGAGGCTTGCGTTGTCCCCCTCCGAAGAAGCAACCGGCGAAGGCGATCGATGCCTCCCTGCCATCTCTGTGATCATGAGATCAGGAGGGAGTGTAGGGAACATGAACATGAAGGGGGCTTACTTGCGAAACGTCCTCGAGTTTTCCTGTCCTGTGCGCTGCGGGTGAAAGAAAGAAATCCAACATGGCGTCCATGAATTTTTATTACATACAGTTCACGCAAAATCTCGCAAAGTCTCGTTGCACGTATGGAAATTAGGTGTGCCTCGATATTATAAAAGCGGGTCTCGTACCGTCTCAGGGGGACTCAGTGTGTGAAGCAAGTGCACGTAACGAACGGTGAGAGCTGCTTTGAAAGTTAAGACTGATTTGCGACCTTCGTTATTACTACACAGGAAGGCCAATCTTTAGTAATTAGGGCTAGATTAAAGAGAAGCCTCAGGACGTTACAAATATGCTTGCTGAATTGCATGCAGAGGAGCGTCGACAAGCTACTGATCGACATATCGCATGTGTCCCATTACCGAATGGGTGGCTCGTGACTACAAACGAAGGTATTCTGGAGGCGTTTTGTTCACATTTCCAGGATCCTTTCACCAGGGAATCAGTTTGTCTTTAGCGCAATTCGACCCTTATTTAGCCGAGCTTTTCATCTCGAGGTGACCGAAGCGGCTTGGTGCAAAGTTTGCATGACAGAAGAAGTTCAGGAAGCCTTAAAGTGGGTTGGTTTTAATAAATCTCCTGAGATTGATGGGTTGCCCTACGAGTTGTATTTGAGAATGTCGTACATTTTTGTTCCCTTGCTGACAGCTTTATTTAACTCATGGTTTAGGAACGGGTTTATTCCCCAGTACTTTACCATGGGTATAGTGAAGTTGTTACACAAAAGCAAAAATGGTGGAGATGGATTAGATAATTTTCGGCCCTTAACGATGCTAAACTTTGAGTTAAAGATTTTGGTCAAGATTTTAGCCAATTGTCTGCAGGTTGTTTTGACTAGTCAAATTATCCCTAAACAGACTTATGCTGTAAAGGGTAGGATCATTCAAGATAATTTGCACTCAATACGCTTGATCATAGATAAAGTCGACACAGAAGCCACACTGAATAATGTAGATCACTTCACAGTATTTGATAGGGTGGACCATCGTTACTTGGAGGCTGTTTTGTCTGCGGTCGGTTTTGGCCCTTAATTTCGCTCTTTGATTCACCTCTTGTATACGAACCCCGGTGTGCTGGTGGAGGTGAATAGTCTGAGGTCAAAGCCCTTCAGGTTATCCAGATCGATTCGTCAGGTATGTCTACTTTCACCGATGCTCTATGTGCTTGTGTTGGAGCCCTTCCTTCACAGGCTAAAGGTGAATCTGCACCACATAAAGTACTCCACCTTTGCAGATGACTTAATTGTGTTTGTAACAAAATCAGAATATATGAAACAATAACAGGGGCCAAAATTAACTGTGACAAGTCTGTGGGCTTGTGCATTTGTGTCTGGAAGGATGTATCCCTACAGGGGTCCTTTAGTTAGACTGACGGACCTTGAAAGCTACTCGGTATATGGTTCGGTCCTGATCTTCAGTTGGAAAAAAATTGGTTGGAAGTATTAAAAGCGATTCGGGCTGCAGCTGGTCTGTGAACCCGTAGAAATCTTCCATTAAATGTGAGTGCAGAGGTGTGTGGCTGTCACATTTACCCGATCATCTTACATTGTCTATCAGTACTTCCACTCCCAATCCAATATGCTGCATGAGATGTAGCAGGATCTTTTCAAGTTTTTGTGCCTTGGTAGGGCGCCTATGTTTCTTTGCAAGATTTGTTATCTACATCCTTCTGAAGACGGTCTGGGTATGCCAAACGTCAAGATTAGACGTCATATGCTTTGGCTATTGTACCTGGATCGAATAAGTTCACAAACTGAGGGAAACGGTCACTTCTGGAAGGAAGACGCTAAAAAGCGTTTCCGGCTTTAGAAAGTGTGCACTTGGATGAGGGGGGGACATACAGGTTGCCGCGATGTGAGTGCTCCGTTTATCGCAAATGTCGATGGGCTTTGAA
Source organism: Sepiola atlantica (assembly GCA_963556195.1). NCBI lineage: Eukaryota > Metazoa > Mollusca > Cephalopoda > Sepiida > Sepiolidae > Sepiola > Sepiola atlantica. The sequence goes on from OY744516.1 coordinate 148,901,319, forward strand.
GTTCCTCTAACGGGTGACAGAAAGCTTCTCTGACACCCTGATGTTGTCCTGAAATGTATTATATCGGGTTATGGTGAGAGGAACTGTTCGAGATGATAGGATTGAGGGACTAACTTTGACGAAAGGGGGAACTATGTTCAATCTGGACTTGGGAGCCTGGGTTAGGATGTTTCGATAACAGTGAAGCATCTCTGGCCTGGCTGATGATAAGAAATACACTCTGGGTCGGCAAGAAGCTTCATTCAGCTGGCTTGGTGAATTCACCGACTTGTGGTAGATGCGGTGACGTGAGTCACGCCATCTTTTATTGCCACATCATTGTGCCACTGATTAGGCTTATTGCAGGTCTCATGGTTCGCATACTGAACGTATCGTCTTTCGACCTAGAACCTATCAATGTATGCAGCAACTGGACTCCAGCAACAGATAGGCAAAAAATTTTGTGTTTTTAAGCTTACTAGCCGTTATGAGAGACGAGATATGGAAAACATGTATTAAGGCAATCTAGGGAGGTGAGACCTACACCTCTCTCGACCTTATTGCAAATTTCAAATATTGAAAGCCCGCATTAGGGCTTAGAGGGTGAGAGTCTCTCCTGCAAATTTTGGTGAAAGCTGGGCGAGAGTGGCGTGGCGTGGCATGGCGTGGCGTGGCGTGGCGTGGCGTGGCTGTGTAGAATGGCAGGAGCTAGACTGGAGTAGTATTTGGGCGTACCTTAGGTAGAGGATATTGAGTTACAGAAACAATGTCGATTATGACCCATTTAGAAGTAGTTTAGGAGACCTATTTTTGGTTAATTTTAGTTCATTCGGCCCTGTTTTATTTTTGTTCCCCCTTCCATTGACTTCTCCAGCCTGGACTCTCCTCCGGTGCTCATAATAGCCACGGCTACTACATTCCCTCATCTCTTCACCATGTCAACCCCAAACTTTGATGTACTTGCATGACATTTTTCTCTAAATTATCATCCTGAGGAAGTCTTACAATAAAGACGAAACGTTGATGAATATATAAAAACTATCTCTTGGTTTTTCCTTTTTCATTTCCCATATATATATATATATATATATATATATATATATATATATATATATATATATATATATATATATATATATATAATAATATTTTTTTCAATTTATAGACGAATATATATATATATATATATATATATATATATATATATATATATATATATTCGTCTATAAATTGAAAATATATTAAAAAAGAGTGCATATTCTCAGAGGAAGATGAAATCTGAAAAGTATAGGTCGATATTAGTAGAACAGGAGACTGTTGGTTTTGTCACATTGAAAGAATGGGTGAGATTTCTTTGGTTAGTAGATGTAGAACAATTGAAGTAGCAGGGTCAGTTGGCAGATGTAGGCCAAGAAAAAATGGGAGGAAGTGATAAAGATGAATTTGCGAGGATGAGTGATAGATAAAGATCTGCCTAGAGATAGCTTAGTTTGGAAGTCAATTTCTAAAAGCCGTCCAACACATGCCAGCATGTTAAACTGACGTCTAACCGAATATGATAATATCAGCATCATAGACGAATTTTAAGAGACAACAATAAATGACACATAATCTAAAATGTATTAGAAACAATTTCGAGATTCAGCATGGCAGAATTTCTTCATCAAGATTGCCAATTTCACACAGAACTTAATATTACATTAAAGTTATGATTGATAACTCTAACCTGCTTACTTTGAAAGATTTTGGCAAGTTTTCTAGTGGTCTTTGCCGATCTGTTGTTGGCACCAACTCTGTATTTTGCACAGACTGTTGCCATTGCATTCACAAACTGTGCAGTGGGTGTAAGGAAGATTGATTGGTACTACTCGTTCAATTTAATGCAGACTGTGTACAGCGTTCTCGGCAAACGGTTTGCAGAAGTTGAAAGTTGTGTATCAACTTTTCTATCTTCGTGATATTATCTCTGTTGGTGTGAATTAAGTCTGATCTCGCATGTATAGACTGCATAGACCAAGTTTAATGAGATTCTCTTTCGTTGGTGAGACACATGAAACATATGAGTCTTATAAATTTCACCTTCGGAAACAGGATCACAGTGAGAGCATAGAGTCCTATATAGCTGTTCTGCGCCAACTTGCAAAAAACTGCAATTTTGGACAGATAACAGACAGACTCATTAGAGACCAAGTTTTGGTGGGGTTTAATGCTGATTCAATGCAAGAGAAATTTTAGCCGACAAAAAGCTAACCCTTGACAAGTGCCTACAGATGGGTAGAGCACAGGAATCACTAAGACTTCAAACCAAAACAATATCCTCGACCGTGAATATAACAGATCCACAATTAAACCGTGTTGCCAAACCTTTTAGAGATAAAAGGCAGAAAAAGAAGATGACAGAGAAACAGTGTGTGCGGCGTGGAATGCATGCATTTTCACAACAGAAAAGACTGTCCTGCCTAGCAAGCAAGATGTAGAAAGTGTTCAAAAATACTACACTATGCAACTGTCTGCAAAAGCAACACGAAAATTTGGAGAGTTGAGGAAGAAACCCACTTAGGAACTGTTGTATGTAATACAGTTAGTGAAGAAGAATGGCAAGCTAAGGTAGAAGTCACCACTGAAGTCTGAAGCAAAGTCATCAAATTTAGATTAGATAACGGTGCAGATATGACTGTTGTGCCAGACCGGTTCTTTAGGAAGAATTCTTCTATCGTGAAACCGACAAGCAAAAGCTTATATGGATCAGGTCGACACAAAATAAAAGTATTAGGAATAGTGGACGCAACACTTAGTTATAGAAAAAAACTTTGCAGCAGTAATTATATATTGTGAAAGATTTAGCCGAATGATTATTGGGTGGGCACACAATCAACACTCTAAAAATATAGAGTAAAATTAATACGATGAAAAGCGACGGTTACCAATTTAAAAAGGACTTCTCCAGTTTGTTCACTGGCCTAGGAAAGCTAGAGCATCTTTATAAGATTCATTTGAATGAGACGGTGCAACCTTTTTCAATTGCTGCTCCTAGACGTCTACCACTTCCCATGAAGAAAAATGTCCAGAAAGAGTTTAAGCGTTTGGAAGAAGAAATTATCCGTCCAGTGAAGTCCCCAACAGACTGGTGTGCTCACATCGTAGCAGTTCCGGAAAAGGATGGAAGAGTAAGACTTTGTGTCAACTTCTCAAAACTAAATGAAAGTGTAAAAAGGGAAAACTTTCCACTTCCCTCAACGGATCAACTACTTGCTGAGATTAATGGAGCCACAGTGTTCACAAAACTTGATTGTAACAGTGGTTTTCACCAAATAGTTCTGCATAAGGATTCACAGGAACTAACCACCTTCATAACTCCTTTTGTTCACCTCACAAGTAGCCCTCATTATCCACAAGAAAACGGAGAAGCAGAACGTGCGGTTCAGACAATTAAGTACCTGTTCAAAAAATTAAGTGATCCATACATCGCATTACTGAATTATCACTGTACTCCACTCCAACATGGCCAGAATCCTGCAGAACTTTTAATGTAAAGAAAACTCACGAATCAAATTCCAGCACTGTCTGAACAGAGTATAATCGGCCAACAAAATGTTGAGAAACTGACAAATGCAGACTTTAAACTCAAACTGAAACAAAAAGTTAATTTTGACAAGTATCATAGAGCAAGAGACGTGCATCAGTAACTGAAGGACAGTCAGTTTGGTTAAAGACACCCAAAACTAGTCCAGCCAAAGTGGTGAACACTTTATCACCAAGCTCAGTACTGGCCGAGACTGAGTCAGGTCTACTTCGACGAAACAGAAGCTATCTTCACAATAGAAGTGAGCATACCAAGTTTCCTCAGGTAGCTACACCCACTGAATTGTCGACATTACCAAACATACCCAGACATATTCCTGAGTATAGCAGCTATGACAGTTCTGCAGAACAACTCACCGAACCAGAGACCCAGTTCACGGTGCATCGAGATGTTCCACCTGCCAACTCTGGAAGCAGTTTACACCAGAAGTGGTCGGAAAGTTCGACCACCAAAGAAACTCTCTTTATGAACTAAAAGGGGGATGTGATGTAATTCAAATTACCTACTTTTTGCACTCGTTGATAGTGAAGGAACTCTCCTATGTTGGAAGATCACAAAGAGACTTTGACGCAATATAGATAAAAAAATATTGTTAGCTTAACAAAGAAGACACATTAGTTCTCACTCCGTATTTTGTCCTTATTATCGTCAACCCTCATAATTTTACAGGTGTTATAGGTGTGATCTTAGATCATCTAATGTGGTTTCCGTCCGTGGTTGGAAATTAGTAAGAATGTGATTTCCACAGCCCACAGTATAAAGCGAACTGTTGGGAAAGCAATTCCGCCTTATCTGTTGCCGTGCAAGCGATATCATGATAGTTGGATAGTGAGAGAATTTTAGATTGCCCGTTTCTAACCAAACTATTATAGATTTTCCAGAAATCGCAAATTCCTAATTTCTGTGACTCAATGTGTTCTCTTGTTATCTCACTATAGCTAATCTTAGCTGCGGCTCTTACGCTCTTACAGTGGTTTCTTCATGTTATAAATGTTTGCCTATTTGTATCTTACTTATACAGGTTCAAATGTCAGAACGCTTGTTGTCTATTCCCAATAACAGCTGCACAAGCCTAGGTGAACCATTCAGGATAGTGGGGCTTACTGTGGAATTTCCACGGCAGGACAAATGCTTCTATGCCTGTTCTGACCCACTCAGTTACCTAATTTGCACACTGTATGGTGGGGAAAGAGAAAGCTTTGCTCCAAGGTGCATCTCAGGGATTCCCAATCAGCACGTTGGTAATATAACATTGTTTTGAGTAACGGCGCTTCAGTTTTGGAGTTGGAGGTTTATGGTGATATTTACCATTATCTAAATGTTATCAGCATGCCCGAGTGAGCTATGGGCATCTGTCATACAAGCCTCGGGCAGTGTTGTCAAGAATAGGTTGAGAAGTGAGTCTTGTTAGTTCTCACAATCTGGTAAGCGGTAGGAAAAGGGACGGTTTGTGAGAAGGAATATTTGTTTAAAAGAATTAAGTAAAGTGGGTGGGTGTCGGCTGCTGAGAATTCTTTCTTCTTTGGGAAGCTGTATATCGTCAAGTGATGATAGTGGTGTTTGGAGTGTCTAGTCGACAGGTGTCAGGAAAGAGTCTAGACGTCTTACTTCATGGCTGTCAGGAAACTCTCTTTCTGCTCGGCAAAACGCTAAAGGACTCACGATGAAGTCATAAAAAGCTCAAGTAGAAATTACTACTTCGTATAGTCTACTTGGTTATCGTGTACCAAAAAACTCATTAGAGTGGCTCTTGGCATGAGGAAATAGATACCAAAGTTCATCACTGCTACAAGTTTATCTCTGCATGGCAAAAGAGTTGAACTTTACAGCATGACTATCTAAGACAAGCTTAAAGTGAAACAAGACATTGTAATTCCACCAAATGCATAACATGAACTTCAAGGCTTGTGTAACCTTTTTGAAATGTCTCGGCCAGATGTTCGTTTACATGTCCTGTGTCTTCCACATTACCATCTTATGTTGCCGCTGACGTTCTAAACAGTTTCTATTTTCCACACGCAGCATAAAAAAAGATAGAATTGGAATTGTTTCAACATTCATTATCAAAGATATAAAATAAAGAATAAACAATTGATCTTTATATGTTACTAGTTCTCCCTACCTGACCTTACCCGGGATTTTCTTTTAAAAAGGGATGTAACTATTATGAACCAAGAAAAAGTCAATCCACTTTTTTAAATGGCTGCTATTGAAAAATAATTCCGAGTCGATTTAATTACGTTTTGAAATCAATTATATCTATTAACATTTTACTTATCTGGAGAACATGATTCCCCGATCCACAAATATCCCTGGCTATTCAGAATAAATTCAGAATTGTGTTTGTAGGACACAAATAGGCATGACAATAAATGGAATCAGATCGGCTTTTCTACATCATAGAGACGAGCAAACAAAAATATACCACCAGAGGATAAGGTAATTGATAGGAGTATAGTATTACGACCACAGAACAGGTATTACACTCCTCCCACCACACAAAAAGGAAAAAAGGGAAGTATTAACTGGGAGCGTCGTATCAGAACGAGCGAACATATACTACACTGCTACTCTTCACAAAGGAGAGGATTGTGCTTGGGAAGATGGTCTCATGACAACATAATCTCCTCCTTCTAAAGGAAGAGAAAAGACATGGAAAGAGTCTCATCACAACAGAACAGATAATACACTAACCTCTGAATTAAACATTGAAAGATAATACATTTGTCTAGAAATAGTATAGTAAACTAAAGTGAGCATTAAAGGATATTACAATAGTACATAAAAAGAAGTAATAGTATAGTTTCGGCTTCAGATAGAAAGATACCAAATCTCCATTAGTTGGTATTAAAGAATAACACTTCAGCAATTATTGGTCAAATTGTACATGCCAAAAGTCATCAGTGAAAATCCCCCAAAACCTTTTGACCTAAGCTAGCATATTCATAATGTTATTACCGACATAACTACGCACTTATTTCTCATCCTACTGATCTATGTCATGTCGTTAACTGCCTCTCACAAACAAATATGTTTAATCAACGGATATTACAGATGTATTTCTTCTTTACAAGAACCAGCTACTTAGACTTAAAAGTATGCCATAAACTATTTGAGTTTTAAGAGAAATATATAAATACTAGAAAATATATACATACTAGGAAATATATAAATACTAGAAAATATATAAATACTAGGAAATATATAAATACTAGAAAATATATAAATACTAGAAAATATATACATTCTAGGAAATATATAAATACTAGAAAATATATAGATACTAGAAAATATATAGATACTAGAAAATATATAAATACTAGGAAATATATAAATACTAGAAAATATATAAATGCTAGGAAATATATAAATACTAGAAAATATATAAATACTAGGAAATATATAAATACTAGAAAATATATAAATACTAGAAAATATATACATTCTAGGAAATATATAAATACTACAAAATATATACATACTAGAAAATATATAGATACTAGAAAATATATAAATACTAGGAAATATATAGATACTAGAAAATATATACATACTAGAGAATATATACATACTAGAAATATATAAATACTAGAAAATATATAGATACTAGAAAATATATACATACTAGAAAATATATAAATACTACAAAATATATAGATACTAGAAAATATATACATACTAGAAAATATATAAATACTAGGAAAAGATGTGACCCGTTAGGTCAATTCATCAATATTCATCATTCACCAACATTCAATCAATTTCAGCAACATTCCGTATTAAACGGGACTCATGAGTCTATCTGGTAAAAGAACAGGCCTGGGATTTTTTCTGATTCCAGAATGACTAAATGAGCGAAACACAGGTATTCTCAGCAGATATAGTAATGTATACTATTTAAATAAAATAATTAATATTAGCTTTTGTATGACCTACGATCAAGCATTTTGTTTTTTACTAACTTGTGATACATTCTCTGTATATATATATATATATATATATATATATATATATATATATATATATATATATATATATATGGTTATGGACAATTTGGACATTCAGATAAACTAGGGGTAAACAGATATTTGCCTCAAATAACCCTTCCAAGTATTAATATGGTTGACAAATACAATATTCATATATCAAAAATAAACATTTATTAAAAAAAATTAAATTGAATTGCACTGTAGCATTTCCAGCCGGAAGCCTCCCCCCTCCCCCAAAAAATTGTCGATATTTTTGCATACTTTGTATATTAAGAATATGTATGTGTTTGAGGAAGGTAGATTCCAATAAAAAACTGATTTTTTATTAACTTATGGAAACTTGGGTTCTTCTACAGTATTTTGACCGAACCAAACTGTTGTAGACCCGTGCTAGGGGTCACACAGAAATAAACCACAAATAGTGACAGGGTTAAAATATAACAATGTATTTATCATAAATCAATACAGAACGCCACTAATGTGGTTGGAGATGAACGGGTTCATAACATGCGGTAAAACATGGTATGAAGGTCTCCCTGAGTCTCTGCAACCAGTGGTATTTATTATACCTGGTTGATACCATCAGTTATCCAATAGGGGTGATTTGTACCCCACAACACAAACCAAACCGATTTTACCGACCTAAACATAAAATTTAGGTTATGGTTAGGGTATTGTTAAGGTTAAAAAACAGTTCTGTTCAAATTCTGTAGAAGTAACAAAATTTCTTCCCTTAATTAACTAAGGTTTATATAACATTAAAAGTATATATATATATATATATATATATATATATATATATATATATGAATGTATATGCACATGAACGCATATAACATGCATGCACAAGTATATTGAATAGTTGATGCAAATTAAATTTTATTTAGTCATCTTTAATTAAGAACCATATCTATCAGTTCCACTAATTTGTCTCCAGCATTTTCCTGCATAGCGACCATATATCGTACCAGTTTTTTCAAAGATGCTATGATTTCTGTTCAAATTTCCTTCATTCAAAATAATGTAATTCTAAATACATGTTCCCGGGCCTCCGCATTATTCATTTATGAAGCGGCTGAGGCTACTTTGAAAAAGTTGAGAAAATTCAAAACACTGAAACGAGAAAACAAATATTTTTTTTTCTGATTGGGTCAAAAATTAAATAGAAAAAGAAAACGAAAGTGATAGAATTTTTATTTGAGCAAAAAAGCAAGATTGTAACAAACAAACAAATCAAACCTTGAAACGTGGAATTATCCTCCAAAATGAAATCAAATCAATATGTCATACATCAAGTGATGTCTGCTAGGCTTAACCAAAAGTCATGCCCGTTCTGAAACTACTTGCATTTGTTAAGCTTTTAATATTTAATGAATCCGATTGGCTAAAACGCATTCAAAACAATCAAGGATTGAATAAAAAATGAAAGACGCGAGTAAAAGTGTGAATTTATTGCTCGAATATAATCAAGCAAGTAGAATTCGTAAAAGCATAACACAGAAATTCATCAGCAAAATTACAAAAAATTAAAGATGTCATTTAACTGTTTAGAAAATCCGAGATGTCATAATAATCATGTGAAAGAAATGTTGCTGCTCATGCAAACTCTTGTTTCATGATACTCTAAACCTGTTTTATTCTGAGACCATAACTTTAAACTTCAACCTTTTACTGTTAAACTTTAACCTTTAACATTTAGAAAAATATTTTGAAAACGTTTTTTTTAAATGCGTTTTCTAAAACGCATTTAAAAAAAACTTTTTTAAATAAATAATTTATTTATTTTAAAAACTTAAGTACTTTCGGCGATATACGCCATTGTCAAAAGTATAGGCATTTCTTCCTCTTTCTTGTTCGTTTTGTCCTTCCTGATTTAGACGGAAAAAAGGAGAAAAATGCCTATACTTTTGAAAATGGCGTATATCCAGATGGCGTAAGCAAACATCTCCGAAATTTGTTTAATAAGTTTTCGTCTTTTGGGGTAAAAAAAAACCAAACAAATAGTCAACTAATAACTGTTCTAAATGCTTTAAAATGTACTTTCTATCTAATTGAAACAAGAAAAGTACAAGAAAAATCATCAGACTTCGTAGACGGTCGGCGATCGCCTGTCAGCTATCTTTGTTTTTCAATTTAACGTAATATATTTGACCGAACTTTTCAATTGAAATAAAAAAATGCTTGAAAATACTTTAAAGTACAAAAAATAAAGCAGGTAGGTAGAAAAGTAAGTTTTATTGCCGTTGGTAACAGTTACTTGTTGACTATTTGTTTTTGTTTTTGCGATCCCTTTTTTCTGTTGATTATTCTTGAGAATCGCCAAAAGCGGAACGTCTATTGGTAAATAAAGTAATTATATATTCCTGAGTAATGTAAAATGGTTACTTCGTGTTTTTCGCTTTTATTATTAAAGGCAGAAAAATAAAAATAAACTTACTGACGTTTTTTTTTAAAATATGAATCTAGTTTTTTTTTGTAATTTAAAAATTAACAACAAACGTTAGTAAATTTTTAGATTAACACCCTCGGCAAAATTATCTACCCTCTTAAAATGTGAGATTCTATTTTTAGAGCAATTCTAACTTATTAGAACAAGCACACGTACTCGCCTAAAAAAGTTGATCCCCAGACAAAAATAACGCACAGAATTTATCTCCAACAATACCAAAATAAAAGGTTCCAGCTCGCTATCTCTTCGGAAAGTAAGTGAGGATTAAGTCATAGAGTGAATGCGGTATTTTGGTGAGAGTGTATAGCGTAGACTAAGTCCAATGTATTTTGGACAAAAGGTATGACTATCGATCCCATAAACAAAGCTTTGTTGTCAAAATTGTATGTTTCACCCTTAAAACGATTAGGGTTTCATGCCTAAGTTTAATGAATTTCATTCATAAGTGTCTTGTAAACTCGAAAAAAAAAAAACTCTCGCATTTATTCATGAAATAGATAAATATTAATATTTTGATAATTTTGATACAAATTTATTTATCTTTTAAATAAGAAATAAATGTATAGAAAAAAGAGTTCAATTCGCTTGGGCGATGATGCTGGGCTCTTTAAAAACAATTTAAAAAGATCATTTGGCTTTGTGGTGGCGTAGCGAGAGAGAGAGACAGAGAAAGAGAGAGACAGAGAGTAGAGAGAGAGAGAGAGAGAGAGAGAGAGAGAGGGAGAGGTAATGAGGGGAGCAGCATCATTGTTATCGTCGTCAACAACAAAAACGAAAACCGAAAGTTATATTTCGAATTTCAAAATAATCATTTTGAATGTTAAATTTTGTTCGTTAAATCGTTGTAATTAATATTACTACTACTAATAATATTAATATTAATATTAATATTAATATGAAGAAAAGTATTAGATTTATGTGAGGAAAGTGGAGTACAAAAATAGAAATGAATTGCGCAGAATATTAGTTTATTTGAGAGTGTTTATAAAATTTTTATCTAAATAAAGAGTCTTGTTAGTGTTTTTGGCATTTTTCTGTGTGGTATATATAATGTGTTTGAAATTATACGAAAGTAACATTGAATTAAATAAGCGTAACGTGTTTTATAGAAATATAATCGTGACAAATAAAAAGAAATACTTCTGCATTTACTCTTTTAGGTAACAAAAATTGTCATATCAAGTGTTTCGCCCTATACTTAATTAACATGTATCTTTTTACTTGCCCCTCTCCACGGGGGAAGAGTTATACACAATATCGGATTTTAATTTAGTGAAAATTCAGCTTCCCAAAATAGGGCGCTTTATATGGAGACAAAAATGATGTCACTTTTCTGCATGTTACGAAAGACTCGGACAATAAATCAGCACATTTATTTGTTCTATAAATTTGATACTGTGACAATGCGTGGTAATCTCTGTTAGAGTGAGAGAAGCAGAGAGAGAGAGAGAGAGAGAGATGGAGGGGAAGGAGAGAGAGAGAGAGAAAAGTGACTGGCATACAGATACAAAAACAGAAAGAATATTACCATATTTTTAATAGATAAAATTGATAACTATATCATAGCATTTAAATAAATAGCATTGCATTCGTTTTTAAAACATAATTCTTCTATTCACATTTACAAAAACGTATATATAAATATTCATATAATCATCCACGGACAACGGTTTTGTTGTATCGCTGTTTTTTCAGTGTAGCTAGACGAGCGAGTGATCCGAAATGAGATTCGAAACTCAATCGCTTTGTCAGTAGTTGAGAACTCTTACCACTACTCTATCAATCTGTCTACGAAGTAATGGAAATTATAATGCCTAAATATGTTTACATTTGCATTATCGACTGTCGAGAGTGCTTAATTCTTTCATGAAGAGCTATGCCTTACGCTACGGGGCAGTAATCTATTCCCCTGAATGGAGTTCAGATGCGTAAGAGAGAAGGAGAGAGAGAGAAGGAGAGAGAGAGAGAGAGAGAAAGAAGGGAGGAAGAAAGAGGAGGAGGAGAGAAAGCAACTGACAAACAGATAGACAGATAGAATATTGCGATGTATAAGTAACTCAATAATTTTATTTCAACATAAGTAACATGGAAGATATATGCAACTGAAATAATATTTTTAAAAAAAACTAACAAAGGGTACACTTAAGTTTTTTGAAACATAAAGCATGATATTTATTAAAATATTTATTAAATCTGCCTGTGCTTTCAATGGAGCTTAATGTACTCTACTAATCTTTTAGAGACTAAGCAACATACTTTGGTGTCACTTGAGCAATAGCAGCTCGGATTGTTCCTTTAGTTCAGTGATGCTATAAAAATATACGAGTTCCGCTTTTGAATGACACATGCAATAATAAAAATGTTTAAGTACCAATAAAGTTACAAACAAAAGAAAATATATAGTTACTTATGATGGATTCTCTATATGTTCCAGGCCACATGATTTTAAAAATATAAAAATTGTTTTAATAGAAGATATTTTGATCCATTTCTGTGGGCGTTATTAATGAAATATTAAAGAAAATTGGCCAAATTTGTTTTCAGTAATAAAAAAAATAGTCAAATCATCTGCAATTTTTTTCTTTTTATTACGTTTTTTGTTTGCTCGTTTGAATAATAGTGACTACATATTTCGATATATATCCTTTCCTGAATTGTTAATTCTCCCGTTAAGCTATCTTTACAGCCAGGAACTCGTTCATTTGGGTATAGTGGACATTTTTAATTGGATAACAGTCCAGTTGAGACTCTAATCCTATTTCCTTGTGAAACAGTCACCTATTCACTTTCATGTAGGAAGCCATTAATTTTGTCTCGGTTGGACGTGTGACAAGCCATTGATGTAGCTGGAGCCGATCTCGTGAATTGTTCTGCTCTCTGAGCAAATGGCTCTTGTAGAAATGTCTTCATGGTTGTGAGTCTTGTTTTAGATTTTGGCAGTTAATAAATTCTCTCCAACTCGCCCTCTGCCCGCCTGTTATTTCTTTTTCTCTTTCCTTTCCACGGAAGTGGGCATTGTGGAATGGCCGTGCCGAAAGAATTGATATTGATTTCATTGTACACTAAAATTCTATCTTCCATTTCCTAAAACTCTATTCTCTGACTTTCAATCGTCTTTTGACAACTTTATGTTGCTTTTTAATGGTCGGCGTGTTTCGGCTTTCGCTTTCTGTTTTTTTTAATTTCTTCTCTCTATGTGTGCATTTTCTGTTGTTTTTTTCTGAATTGTTTATTGCAATTTCCTCTTAGTCTTTACGGCTTCTGGATGATAGAGTTAACAGACTAATACTCAAGTTTTGAGATAAAAGTCAAATATTGTATGTCTGGTGGAGTTTTAGTCTGATAAATGAGTATGTACAATTTCAGTAGGATTAAAAACAAGAATTAATTGAATGCAGAACAAGCTAAAACATTGCAAAACAATGTTTACTCAAAATAAAAGATGCTCTTAGATCATGGTATGCCAAACTATCGTCTGCAGTCCCAGATGCTTTTTTGTCTGGCTCGTGAATTTAAAAAAAATGACATAAACCAAAATAGGAGAGTTATTTCGCACATGGACATTAATAAAGTGATAAGTAATCGAGAGTAATCTTCCCTATTTTATGGTTACCTCCCTTTTAGAGAACCCTTTAGTTTTAAGTAGGAAACTATATATAGATACAACATTTAAAATGGTGATATTTAACAAAAGAATAACATGACTGCAGTAATGACTCAGTACCTCTAGGGCACCCTGACAACTGTACCCTTTGTTTGTTTGACTCATTTAGAATAGAAGAGCGCAAAAGAGAGGAATGCATTGTCTAAAACGTAGTAAGGGGTAAACAAATCAAGGACTCTAATTGGTTGGAAGTTAGGGTAAGTACTGCTTAACTATAAAAACGATCCTAGGATGTGAATCCAGGCATTTAGTCTGATGATTTCCCCGGGAATAAAACACAGGAATATATGTGTAGCTTACTTGCGATAAGTACATCTTTATACTATCACTAACCTCAGCTCGTGTATTCAGCACTGTTTAAGTAAATACTGAAACAAATGATATATACATCATATTTTACTTTATAATATATATATATATATATATATATATATATATATATATATATATATATATATTACTGATGGATATTTAGTATCTATCGGTCTGAAGTGGAAACTACACTATTACCCCTTTTCATATACTATTGTACTATCTTTCAATGCACAATTCGATGAGAGATAGTGTAGTATCCATGTTGTTGCCATAAAACTATTTTCCAAGGTATTACCTCATTATCTTTCTGAGGGAGATGGTGTAGTATACATTCTGGGACCATACTTCCATCCTCCCAAGCATTACCCCCTTCTTTTTCTGCAGGGGGTAGTGTAATATCTGTTCTGTTGTCATGAAACCATCTTCCAAGGGTAGCAAAAATATGCAATCAGAGGGAAAATATTTTTATTAGTATATATAATCTGGCTATCTGTGTATCTTCTACGAGATGAAAACTGGATTTACCTAGTTTAAATTATATATCAACACTGATATAATATGAAATACACGGTTTATTCTATTTTAATATAGATGAAAATAAAGTGAAAATAAGATGAGTCTATAAAAACAGCACAAGTATTTGACAGAAGGTAATGATGTCCGCACGCAATCAGTGAGACGGCACAAAATTCCTCTTGTTATATTTACCTCCCTTTTGTAGAACTCTCCAGTTTCGTATGAAATTATATAATCTGAGTAAACATGTATCAGTAATTCTAAGCAGAATACAGCGTTCTCAAGTCTTCTATTGTTCTTGGTTGTCATTACAAACACATTTCGGCTTCAAGTTGTGCAAGATGTTGTCCTTTATGGTAAGCACGCTTAAAGCTGGTATCAAATGATTTGTATGTTAAGCAATACGATAAATAACCGAGAGTAACCTCCCTTATTTTATGATTACCTCCCTTTTGGAGAACTCTTTACTTACGTACTATAAACTCTCACTACATGTGTATCGATTATTCTAAGCCGAATAAAGATTTCTAAAGTCCTCTTTTGTTCTTGTTTGTCAGATAAGATACTCATAACTGTTTTTTAAATATAATCCGTAAAGGATCTGTAATTGTTTGTAATATTATTTGAAAAGAAAAACTCATTTATTTCTGTTGTAGATTAATATTAGAGAAAAGAAGAAAATGATTACTTTAATGCTGATCTCATTAATAAAGGATTTGTGATTTTCAAAAATTAAATCTTACCTGTAAAAAGAATGTTATTAAATTAATTGAAAAGGATAGTATGGTGTAATTCAGTTCAATTTATTCGATTGCGTGAGCTAAGGGTTTGATATTCCAGTAAATAGACAATCTGTAATGAATCTGACATCCAAAATGAATTGCTTGCTCATTTTCTTATGGTAACAGTCACCCTCGTCATGCAAAGTGAGACAATGGCTTTCCCACATCAAACAAGACCGGCATGAAACTGGAAACATTTAGTTTTTAAACAAATACTCAAGACAGTCGATTGATTCGGCTATGCAGACGACATTTGCATAATATAGGATCTATATAAGCCGGCGTTTTGTTTTGAGTATGTTGTGTTGAATTACTGGCGATTCTCTCTTGTGACCTTTTGTCTGTGCTTCTGGTGATCCTGTTCTATTCATCCCTCACGTCTGTTGTTCATGTGTGTTCCTGTTTGTCGTCTCTATCCGTTTATGAAGATTTAAAGGCTGCTGGTTCGTTCCCGGTTTTGAATAACCCACACCCTAATTCACAATAATATTTTAAACAAAGTGTTATCAGTAACATTTTTATTTGCTTTAATTAAAATAAGCTTTTAGTCTAAGTTTAGATTTGATATATTCGTCATTTTATTGTTTAATATCTTAATTTAAAGGAATTAGATTTATAGTGCCTTGCATTCGAACTCTTCACATGTATATATAAAATTATCATATCAATGACTATATATATCATACAACATCATCCATATCTATTCTGAACTGACTTTTTAATTTCAACCACTTATTAACCACTCAGTTTTGAATTTAATACAGCAAATAAACATTTATATTAACATAGCAAGAACCTGTGTATTATTCTGGAATAATACATATGTATATATAAAATTATCATGACAATGACTATATATATCATACAAAATCATCCATATCTATTCTGAACTGACTTTTTAATTTCAACCAATTATTAACCACTCAGTTTTGAATTTAATACAGCAAATAAACATTTATATGAACATAGCAAAATCCTGTGTATTATTCTGGAATAATACATATGTATATATAAAATTATCATGACAATGACTATATATATCATACAAAATCATCCATATCTATTCTGAACTGACTTTTTAATTTCAACCACTTATTAACCACTCAGTTTTGAATTTAATACAGCAAATAAACATTTATATGAACATAGCAAAAACCTGTGTATTATTCTGAATAATACGTATGTATATATAAAATTATAATATCAATGCCTATATATATCATACAAAATCATCCATATTTATTTAAATTGTCAACTGTATCCCTATATTATATAAAGACTGATATCATTGCAATGCGGCATGTCATCAAAGCTTCGTAGAATGCAAAGTCTGGACAAAAACGATGGACCTTGTCTCTAGCCATTATTAAGAATTCTGAGAACTGAAAAACATCAGAGGGGGACCGAAGCCAACGGCTATACAGGCAGCGAGTGTAAAATTGGCAAAGCTAACAGAAACCAGAGAAAGGAGCAAAGAAAGTAGAACCAGTCAGTGCATTAGTCGACAGGTCTTCATTAGGCACAGCTGAAATGAATGAAAAAAGCAACGAGGCCTTCAGCCATTTGTGGATTCAACTCAGTCCTGTATGACCAAATAGAGAACCAACAACCAACAAAACATCATTATACAGCCATGTGACATACATTTGAATTCTTTGTGGACAGTCTCATCACAAAGTTTGTTTTTTTTTAATTCGAATGGCACTCCGTAGAGTGCATACTTTCACTAAAGTACAGCCATGAAAATAAAATTACTAAATTTTGAATAATAATAATAATCTATTACTAATGGAGATTCGATAATAGAGATGTTTGGAGCCAGATCTATACTATTACTTCCATTAATTGTACTACTGCACTTCTATTACTAATGGATATTTGGTATCTGTCTGTTTGAAATCAAAACTATACTATTAATTCTATTAATTGTACTATCTTTTGATGCTAAATTAAGTTTACTATACTATTTCGGACTAAGGTACTATATTTCAATGCTCAATTCAAGGGGGAGGATAGTGTAGTATCTCTTCAATTGTCATAGTATCATCCTTAAGACCTAACCTCCTCCTTTTGGTCGGAGTAGTGTAGTATATGTCCTGGGGTCATGACATCATCCTCTACGGCAACACCTCTTTCTTGGATAGTGTAGTGTAGTATATGTTCATTCATAATGATACCATCCCCCATGCATTACCTCCTTCTTTGGGAGAGGGAGAATGTAGTATATGTTCGTCATAATAGCTAAAATATGCGACTGGTGGGAACATACAATTGGTAATAATAATAATAATAATAATAATAATAATAATAATAATAATAATAATAAAGCGCAAACCAGACCTCCACTGGAAGAGCGCGGACAGCTCTGGGACCTTGGGGAGGCTTGTTGCCACTCGGGCCCCAGAGGGGACCAATGGCCCGTATCAGCGGGAAATCGATGGTAGGTGGCTGTTGCGATACCACAAGGTCATCAGCGGTGATGAGCGAAAAGAAGTGGAGCATACTGGAAGTCTGAGGAAACTTGTTCTCACTCAGACTCCAGGGAATACCACAGGTTGTTTGCAGTGGGCGATCACTGACGATGACCAGTGTGATAACTCCTAGTGAGTAAATAATAATAATAATAATAATAATAATAATAATAATAATAATAATAATAATAATAACAACAATGTGATGGCACTAACTTCGACTGATGCCACACAAAATAGTCATAAAAAGCCAAAGACCTAGGAGGGAGAGCATTTCCCAGACCTCCACTGGAAAAGTGCAGAGAGTACTGGCGCTCTGGCATGGCTTATTGCTACTCAAACACCAGTGAAGACTAATGGTCGCTGCCAGCGAGAAATCAATGGTAAGCAGCTGTTGCGTTAACGCAAAATGATTAGCAATGGTTATCGAAAGAGTAAGAGAATACGTGAAATCTGTGGAGATGTGTTGTCACCCGGACTCCAGGGAACACCACCGGTTATTGCCAGTGAGCAATCACAGATGATAACCTCAATGAAAACTTCTTGTGCGTTGATAATAATAATAGTAATATTATTATAACTACTACTACTACGACTAATAATAATAATAATAATAATAATAATAATAATAATCATAATAATCATAATAATCATAATAATAATAATAATCTGAAAAGAAATACAAATGGTGGCACTGGGATCAATAGGAAACAACTGTTGCGATAACGCAAAGTGATTTGAAATGCTTATCAAAAGATGCCAACAGTGCTAAACATCTGGGGAAACTTGTTACTCAGAATCCAGGGAATACCACTTATTATTGTCCGTGAGCAATCACTGATAATTATTCATGTGAAAAAACTACTAGTGAGTAAATATTATTATTATTATCAATAATAATAATAATAATAATAATAATAATAATAATAATAATAATGAAAGTTATAAAATATATGAGGAAAATACTATAAACCAATTTTCCTCTTCACCCCCCACCCCCCCCCCCCAAAAAAAATATATATATAGTGGCACTAATATCCCTTGGTACCACAACATTCGACCATAGAGCGTCTGAGAAGATGGAAAAACATAAAAGGGATAACACCTTTCAGACCTCAACTGCACAAAGTGTGAAGTGTACTTTAATCGCGAGGAGACTTGTTGCTACTCAAATTCCAGAGAAAGCCACTAGCCGGTATTAGTGAGAAATAACTGGTAAATGGCTGTTGCGAGAACACCAAGTGAGTTACAATCATAACTGAATGAAACAGAGTACTGGCATATCTGAAGAGGCTTAAGAGAAAATCACTTGTTTTACCAACAAGAGATCACTGATAACGACTGGTGTGAGCACTCCTAGAGAATAAGAATAATGAAAGTAGATATGGAGGGTCTGCAATGATGGAAAGGCCGTGGGGGGATAGCACCATCTAAATTTAAACTAGAAGAGGACAGAAATATGTATGACAAATTTCCAACACCAACGCTTTCCTTCAGCTGTCCAAAATTCGACTCAATCCTGCTTTTGATCCGTTTTATTTTAAAATCTCTACACATGCAAATTAGTTGCTTATGCATGCAAATTACTTCCAACTATAAAAACTGCCTTTACGAACATGAGGTCTTTTCTCTATAGAAAACTGTTGCCTTACACGTAAAACATCTCATACGCTTTGAAGCTGGTTAGTGTTCGTTTTCGTCTCTATTGCTACAGGAATATTCCATTCTCTTACTTAATTTTAAACTTATGTGGAAAATTTCCGATTCTAACGTTAGTTTTACACAAACGCATCTAAATATTGCTACACTACTAATAATAATTATTTTAGATATTGAACGGGTAGATCCTCTAGTATATAATTCAGTAACTTGAAATTGACAGAAAATGGAACCGCCAAAGGGTTAGCAGAGCTTCACTCATTATACTCAGGTTGAAAATTACTTAGGCTGTGAGAATGTATTTAAAACAAACATGAAGTCACATGGCTAAAAGAGAGAAGGTGATAACAAGCGGCAGTCCGTTTAAAAGGACACAAGGTGTAGAACGTGTAATGACTTGGGCGTAAAAGATATAATTAATTAGCGATTTCAATCTCCTTCTACACTAATCAGTGATTTGGAACGAAGATCACATTGAATAAATTACTCGCTTTCTTCTATCAGACTTGTGTCGAGTCAGTCATTTTTAAAGGTATAAATAAAAAATATAATTACAGGACAGGCATTTCCAAAGTCTGGGAGGATCGATCAGAAACCAAGGTATCAATAATCATTGCGCTTTTATGTTTCTGTAATGATTACGGCAACTTGGTTGCTATGTGTATGACTCAATGTTGGGTATGCTACAATATAATATTGAGTACAAGAACAGGTTAGGGTGTGAAACAAAGAAGTTGAAGACAGAGGAAATCTTCGTATTGGTTGTTTAAAGGAGATTTGAACAGAGGAAGTGAAGACTTATTTATGGCAGCCTAAGAACATGAATCCTGTCTGAAAACGAATTTATCATCATTTAGTCTCATAGGCAGTTGTAGAATTTTGTGGAGAGGCGGTGGAGGGTCAAGACCCTATCATGAGCATCTGTAAGATAATTTTACAGGAGGACAAGAGGTTCAATGATAAAGTTTGCAAACAGCTCTACCGGTGTCTGTGTCTGAAGTATTGCTTTGTTATAGAATGTGATGTATAACTGCCATAATTCAGGGCGTATTTATAAAACTAAGAAAGTTCAGCTTCAAACTGACAGGATCATTGCACACAGATGATCTTATATCATTGTTTTTCACAAACAAGCTGGCAGGTGCAAAATTATTTATTATATTGCAATTCCTGAGAATCACGATGTCGAAAAGGAACAGTCTGGGAATCACAATTGACTTTTGAACTTTGAAGAGAGCATTGAAATGCCTGCATCTAATCAGCAATGCTTTTCAACATTAGTTAGATACATGCAGGACCTTGTGGAAATTCCACAATGCTTTCTACATCAATCCATATAATTTACTTTTAATAATAATATTCCTTTTGAAATAATAAATGTCTGGCAGGATCAATGCTATTAATTAAATAATGATCCTTGTTTACTTCCGTAAAGTAATTATCATTGTCAGCTAAATATACTTTAAATAAATGAAACGAATATGTTTCTTATTTATTAATTCAAAATTGTAACAATTTAATTCTTTTTAAAATAATAAATATCCTTTGTAGTTTTACTGTAAAAATAATCGTCAGCTAAATATTTTTCAATAAAATGAATGTTTTTCTTTTTAAATGCATTTATTAAAAATTGTACTATTTTAGTCGACTGGGAGACATATTTTGATTTGAGAACAATTCATTTTAAAATGGGTAAAGTCGGAATTGTTTTCCTTAGCAACATCAAATTAATCACTAGTCATCATCTTCTGCTCATCAAACGATCTAATTTTTTAACGTGTTTGAAAGGTGATAACGTAGTACGAAAATGAAATGCCTTAATGTACTATTATATAGATATCTCGAACAAATTAATCTGATAAAATCTTATTATAATGGAGATTATGTATCTGTATCTCTGTAACCGAAACTACGTCAATATCTCAGTTTTTCATATTTTATTTCAGATTATCTTATTTATTCATTTTAATCATCAAGAAATAATTTATCATTACTTTAATGCCAATTCAATTTATATATACAGCAAATCTTTGTTCACAGACTGAAGTATATAGCTAAGTATCACATTTACCTTTTAAAACAGATTTTAATAAACACGTTGTGAGTAGGTATGATTTCTAATTATTTGTTTTTATTTTAATACATATGATAGATTATTTCGTGGTTAAATCTTAAAGAAGTCAATAAAACAAAACGGTAATAGTACTATTTACTTTCATTAGCATAACTCATTCATGACCAACTTCTTTTATTCAAAAGTAGCGCCAACCAAGCGATACACATCCACAATATAATTTAATTTTAAAACTCTCATCAACAAGACTGTGTGTATACTTTGCTTTTTTCACGGGGGGGGGGAGATAATACCAGAAAAATAAAGAAAAAAGGGAAGTCTTGCTTTGATAAGGACATATTTGTCGAAAGTCTCAGCTTTTTAAATAAATGATTTTATTCCTTTAAAAAAATTTGGTTTTCAAATTTCTATAAATAATATGATATCAAAATAATGTTTTCTAAGATATGACCAACTCCTTTTATCAAGAAATGCGCCAACCACGCGATACACACCGACACCAGACTCTCGCCGCCAAGACTGGACGTATACTTTTCTTTCTCCACAGGAGAGTTCGCTCTCCTAAGTAAAATGAAAAAAAAGTGGGAAGTCTTTCTTTGATAAGGACATATTCGTTGAAAGTCTCAGCTTTTAAAATAAATGATTTATTCATTTAAAAACATGATACATTATTTTGTTTTCAAATTTCTATAAATGAATTCATTAAATTTTACTTAAATGGGTTAATATTTAATTCCCGAATATTATTGATTTCGAATTGTTTGTTTTCATTTAAATACACATTATAAATAATTTCGTGGATAAATCTTAAAGGAAATCGATAAAACAAAACTTTAATTTGTATTATTTACTTTCATTAGCTCAAAAGTTAAATTCAGTAAATATCAACGGACTAAAATGTTATTGGAGAAAGGCTCGTATTTTTACGACTGACGTGCATAGCGCTAGCAGTGCGAGTTGTGGTTTTCCACTTAAATTTGTTCTTTTAACTTAGTTTGACCCGAACAAGGCAAGTTGGCATTATAAACGTGAGAGACTACTAAGCATTAAGGTGAAAGTTTTGGGAGACATCCTAAATTTGGAGCTGTGCAGCGAGATGCTTGTTGACATAACGAAATTTATATCATATGTATAAAATTCTCTGAGGAAGACAATGTAAGTGATCTGGAATCTCTACGTTACCCTCTATGTGACGAATCTCTACGTTACCCTCTATGTGACGAATCTCTACGTTACCCTCTATGTGACGAATATTTACGTTACCCTCTATGTGACGAATCTCTACGTTACCCTCTATGTGCCGAATCTCTACGTTACCCTCTATGTGACGAATATTTACGTTACCCTCTATGTGACGAATATTTACGTGCCCCAACCCCTAAGTGACCGATAGGGACAGAACCTCTTAAAAACTTCAAATACGTATATTCGATTTTAATGAAATTTATATCATATGTATAAAATTCCCTGAGGAAGACAATGTAAGTGATCTGGAATCTCTACGTTACCCTCTATGCGACGAATATTTACGTGCCCCAACCCCTAAGTGACCGCTAGGGACAGAACCCCTTAAAAACTTCAAATACGCGTATTCGATTTTAATGGTGATTTAAACGATATAGACACTCATTCAAAGCGCTTGTCAATATTTCAGGTTCTTCCAACTATATAAGGGTGATACAGAAGGAGGGTGGCAGTAAAAACAAAGAAATTAATATCGTGTTATGAGCATTACATCGTAGAGATCCTCATCTAATCAGGTCACGAACATAAATTCTCATAAAGGTTTGCATCCTCATAATTATAGGATGTATCGTATGAAAATCGTTCATTTTTTTTTAATGATGCCGGTATCACCATATGCTCACAGTATAACAAAATATAATCACAAGAGGGACATCTATTTTCGTGATTTGACTTTTTCCTTTGCTAACTCAAGATTTCTTTCTATTTTCTGTAATATATTTCTCAAATTTAGATTTAAATTTAATCTCCTCAAAGCATTTATTTTACCATATTTCAAAGTACGTTTTTTCTCTCTATTTCTGTACTTAATTAAGCAATCCCTATTTCTTCTAGATGTTCACTTAGTTTCGGAAGAAATCTTGACAATCTGTCTGAAAGTGGTATTTGCTTTGATGGAAAAAATCCTATTATAAATGCATACTTTAAAAGTATAGGTTCCATCTCTGCAGACGATTCGGAATGTTAGCCGGTATGCCTTTTCTAAATCCAAATATTTATAGTAATGGATGATGATTTGCAAAATAAAACTATTAATGCATGTAAGAATTAATCACATTTTTTACTGCAAGTAGTTCAGTTCCTATTTGTCTATAATCTTTTCTGTCGGTTCCTCATGTTTTCAGCTATCCATTATCTTCATTGTGTAATAAAACGGCACCGAATTCCAAGTTATTAGCATCAGCAGCGACGCATACCCCTTTATTAGGATCATAATACCCAAAAATAAGGCAAATGTTAAGGTCTTTATAATCTCTTCAAATGAAGAACCGTTCCATTTCGTACCTTTCTTAAGTGATTTATTATTGGAGCTCTTAATGTCTGCAGACTTGGAATACAATCATTGTAATAATTAGAAAATCTCCAAAAGTTTTCAATGTTGACACTCTTGTAGAACGAGTCATATTTTTTATTGCTGTAAATCAGGCTGAGTCTGGTTTTAGAGATTTTTCATCAATTATGTGCCTAAAATATTAAGCATTTATCAATGTTTAGCTTAAAACAGTATTCTTTAATTTTTCGAATACTATTTTTACATATTTAGTCTGCTGGTCTCACGATTTCGTCCCAAACAAGGCCACATATTGCCACTGAAGCGTAAGCAGCTACTGTGATAAAGGACAGATTTATAGGGGGTAACCTGGCTGGAGAGTTTGACAGCAAGATGTTTATTTACATTACATTGGCATTTCTGCATGTTGCTACGCTCGATGAAACAGGAAACAGGGAAAGAATTCCAAAGGAATTTCCGAGGAAAGAAGCTACAAAAATATCGTTCGTTATATTCTCCTTCCAATCGTATTTATAGGTATGCATCCGATAACTCAAGTTTATAGAATATGTGTCTTTCATTTAATCTTTAAAATATCACATCAGCACTAGGTAATGTGTAGTTGTATGTTTGTGAACAAACGTTTAGTCAAGTTGAGTAATCGGCACAAATTCGATTGTTATTATTTGTTTTTTACACAAATTGTGTGACAACGATCTTATTGCCAGGATAAAACTGGTGCTCAGGCGTCTCTCAAAAGATACTGTGAAATCCACATGATTCAGGTTCATGTGCTTCGACTTCCTTAAATGTACTGTATTCAGTAAAAGATCCACTAGGAGATGCACTATAAATTTTGATAATGCACTAATTATTGACAAAGATACGAGGTTTTTTCTTTCATTTCAAAAATGTGACAAATTTGTCTCGAACAACCTGTATATACTTTATATAATACATCGACAATGCTCGGGGGGGGGGGGGCTTCTACCAAGTAAATAAATTATGTATTTGATTGGTTTCCTTACACAGCAAATGTTTGTCGTAGGTTTTTAGCGGACATTATGCAACCATAACAGTTTTCTCATAAATCCTTGATTAATTTGTATGGCGACTTGTTCAAAAATTCCAAAAGTCTAGCGGAGGAGGAAATCTGACTTTTCCCATCATTTATTCTCAGTGCGTATCAAAGAACTAATCAAAGAATAAATTAAATTTTGACTCCTGTAAGCACCTTGTCTTTGTTTGACCCGGAATTCTACAAGATTTCATATTCTGATACAAGTGTTATTGCCTTGTAGACGTTCTTGTGATTCCGACTTTCCCTGGCATTTTCAATCTTTAATCTTCCTCCGCTCACACCCGTTAACAAATCTGTTCTTTTTGTTATCCTCTGTTTCCACATTTCCCGCCGTTATTTGTAGTGATTCATGCAACCGAGTGCCCAGACTGATACTTTTCAGGTTTCTAACTGAACCCTGAAGCCGATCTTGATTCACTTCTTAACAATGTTGTGTTAATCATGCCTTTGCCAATCCTAAGAGACTGTCAACCCATCAGAAACCCTAAGTTAAATTACCATCAATTTTTCCATAACTAATTACGTTTGCTTATTTAGCTTGAACATTGTTGGTACACGGAAATAGTAAGATTAAAAAGAGTGCAGGTCAATCAGTTAAAATTCGCTCAAACTGGATATGTTGGATTGTTCAGAAAGTAATGTCGTCTTTTGGCAACTGTCGACAGATAAAACAATTTGCATAGTAGAAAGAAAGTATATCATGGTAAGCTAATAAAATGTGGAATCCCTCATTAGGTATATCACCACTATGTCTCTCTCTCATATATATATATATATATATATATGGGAAAATGAAAAAGGAAAACCAAAAAAAATGGATGTTTTTTATGTGTACATCAACTTTTCGTCTTTATTTATAAGACTTCATCAGGATGATAAAATAGAGAAAAATGTCATGCAAGTACAGATACATGTAGGGTAGACATAGTGGGAGGAAAAATAGAATGAAATAATGGCCACTGCTGGGTGGACGTCCGTATTTGTATATATATATATATATATATATATATATATATATATATATATATATATATATATATATATATGTATATATATATACATATATATGTATATATAATGTTGACAACCTCATTTTAATTCTCGTAAAAGGCCAGTTTGGCATTAACGGGGCTATAAACAATATTATGATTAATCCAGATAGATGGATCCAGGTTGTCTTCAATGGCCGTTCATACCAGAAATATGACATAAATGCTGGTGTACCCAAGGGGTAAATCCTTGGACCTCTACTGTTTCTGAGTTTTATAAACGACCTCCCTTATGACATTGATGCTGAGATGGGTATATTTGCTGATGACACCACGCTCTACTTTTGTCATGTTAGCAAAACGGATGCGTACATATTCGAGGCAATGGCTGAATCCTTAGAAAGTGATCTCCAGTCTGTAGTGGAATGGTGTCATGAATGGATGATAACATTTAATCCTGCAAAGACAAAGCTTCTTTCCCTCAACAACTACAAGAAACCTCGTCAACCACCGATTGTGATGGCAAATGACACCCTACCTGTAAGTACAATGTTCAAACTCCTCGGCCTAACATTCTGCAGGTAACATGAATTTGAAACAAGTACATTTAAGACATTGCCAAGGTTGCTGCAAAGAAGGTGGGACCCCTCTACCGTGCTAGTAAACTTCTCACACTGACAGTATCCTATATCTCCACAAAGCCACTATCCGTCCATGCATGGAGTATTGTTGCCACATCTGGGCTGGGGCATCATCCACTAGTCTCTCCCTCTTAGACAAGGTCCAAAAAAGAGCCGCCAACTTAATAGGCCCTCACTATCCACCAAGCTCCAGCCCCTGTCCCATTTCCACAATGTTGCTTCCCTGTGCCTGTTTTACAAGACTTCAATGGATTGTGCTCTGATTAACTTGCTGCTCTGGTGTCCACATGACGCAAATTCACTAGACCAACTCGACAATTAACCAAATCCAATCCATTCACTGTGGAGGTCCCTAAATACCGAAGAGCTTTCTACTCCAAAAGCTTATTTTATCGTGTTGCCGGCCTCTGGAACTCTCTCCCTGTCCCCTGTTTCCCCGATTTTATCGAGATGCAGAAATTTGTTCAAATCATATTAAAAATATAGAGTATACACAAAGTTGTAAATTTTTACATATAGACAGATAAAGCAATTTGTATAGTAAAAAACGTATAGCATGGTTATCTAATAAAATGTGAAACCTTTCATTACGTATATCCCCACTAAGTCTCTCTTTCTCTATATATCTATATTAAATTTGTTTAACTAATTTCAAATCATATTCCATATAAACAGTATACAGAAAAGTAGTATAGTTGTTTACAGCTGTGTTCACACAATATTCCAAATAAACTGTATGCACAACAGTCTTAAAAATGTTTACCACTGCTTCAAAACGATGTTTATGTTTAGTTATGGATAGATAAGCGATTTGCATAGAACAAATAAAGTATATGATTGTTAGCTAATAATATGTTGAACCCTTCATTCCGTATATAACCACTCTGTCTCTCTCATATATATATATATATATATATATATATATATATATATATATATAACATATAAAATCGAATTTTGAGAAGAATTTGCCTCTATTTAGTTTTGTAAAATATTCTTCTGGGTTTGGAAGTTGATAATGGTAGTCCTTGAGTGCTGCATTTAAACCTGTCGAAAAATAGGCACACTCGCGGATTTCTTTAGATTTTTATTGCTGCTCATTGGCTATACTCTACTTTAGATGAAATGCCAGTCCTTACTAATCCGTCTAATTTCTCCTGTATTTTTCCCTTTCTTTGAATACAGGTTAACTGTTCTTTTTCAGTTTAAATGTTGCTGACATCTTGTTATATTTAGCTAGACCGTTAGGAAAAACATCGGCAAAAGTTTTTTCAATTTTTTCTTTAGTTTTTCTGATTCGGTCGTCAGATTTTCTATTTTTTGGCAAAAAGTGTTGATTGGTAAATCTCATATATTGAACTGTTGCATTCAGTCTGCTCTAAATAAATTATTTGTGTATTTAATACGAACATTTTAAATTTTTTGGTAGTTACGTTTGAAGTAACGTTGGTAATAATTTAACCCTAGAATTTAATTTTTTTCACCGTTCTGCCAATTTTGTTGGTTTTTAGCATGGTTGGTTTATACAACCTTTTCTATGTCTGCAGGTTGATTAACGACATGTCTGAACCAGAATCTAATTGTAACTTTATATTTTTATTCATAATTTTTACTTGTATGTACTTTCGTATATTTATGTCGTCTTGTTCATTTACTTTTGTTGATCGAACCGGATTTTCATTTCCTTTATTAGTTCTGCAATGTTATCTCTTGTGTCCGACTTTATTACAAGTTAGACAGGTTTTAAAACGATATGGGCAATCCATAACCCAATGGCGGGATCCACAATGGAAATAGGGGATAGGCGGTTATTTTTCCTTTTTTTATTGGGGTGGCTTGTTTTTGTAGGAGCGTGAAAGTAATCTTTTTTTTCTCGTAAGTTTTTCACGTAACAGTAGTTTTTACGGTTAGCACTTAAGTCAATAGAAACATTATTATTATTAGGTTTATAATTACGGCGGTGGTATTTTTTTCCTTTTGGAAAGAAAAAAGTATCTATTTTCTTGTTAAAAATTAGCAGTGTCAGAATAGAAATAATAAAATCACTACCGGTCACACAACCCGAAACCCACGTACCCAAGTAAACATTTAAACTTTTGTCTGAACGCCTGGGACCATGTAGCCAATATAACAACCACGATAAAAGGTATAGAATTAAGTACTATTTATGTCTATGCAAGCGGACATATCTAGAAAGCTGTTATAAACAGTGTTCAACAACCTGTTAAGATAGAAATAAGCATTGCACATTAAATTTTGCCAGACTAATTATAATTCTTTTAAAGGGCAACTCTTGGCATTAAATGGGCTATAAACAATATCATGATAAATATTTTAAATTATTATCCACATAATCCTTTTCCGGGAACAGACAATGTGGAGGATGATTGTTCCACTGCTAACAATTTAAACTATTTTCAAATCATATTCCAAATAAAGAGTATACACAAAGTTGTTTGCAGCTGTTTCAAAACGATTTTTATTTTTAGATATAGGCAGATAAAGCGATTTGTATAGTACAAAGAAAGTATAGCATGGTCAACTAAAATATGTGGAACTCTTCATTACGTATACCTTCACTGATTCTCTCTTTCTATCTATCTCTATATGTATATTTAACGATTTAAACTATTTTCAAATTATATTCCAAATAAAGAGTATACACAAAGGTATTAAAGTTGTTTACAGCTGTTTCGAAGTTATGTTTATTTTTAGTTATTGAGAGATAAAACAATTTGCATAGTACAAATAAAGTATATCATGGTCAGCTTATATGTAGAACACTTAATTACGTATAAGGTTCTATATAATGTCGAGTCAGCGAACATATACAGAAAGTTAGTCCTAATAGTGTTCAATGGCAGAGGCCAGAACATTGCATTATACTAAAGTTGATAGCTTATTATAACTCTCTTAAAGGGGCCCAATCTTTTTTTGAAGGGGGCTTATATCAATATTTTTTATATAAATATTAATTATTTTTACCTACAGACACAATCATCAGTGTAGGAGATGATATTTACTGCTTGTCGAAGGATTCGACCCCAGTCACAAAGTGTCCTTTAACTCAGAAGCCCGGTATTCAACCCATCAGACACCATGAACGATCACGAAAAAAATAGATATATTTATATATATAGTTGATACACCGTGTCTGTTGAAACATAAACTAGAGTGTTCAATTGTAATAGAAAAACAGTATATGTGTTTTATTTACATACTGTACAATAAAGATTCTATTAGGATACCCGGGTTTTACGAAGCCTACCCATTGCTAACCCAAACACTAAGTATAACAATGGGCCAGAGAATTCAAAAATTTTAACAACACACTTTGGTAAATGTGTAGATTAACACACCCAGCTTAATTACAACCCCTCTAAAAAATAAGATTCTTCTTTTTACGGTCATTCTAAATTATTAGGGCAGTAACTAATATATTTTTTAACACTAATCCTAAGTTCGAATGGCAAGGTCGTAAAACCACAGACAATCGCCCCAAAACAATAACGTACAGAAGTCATCTCCAATGGCAAAAACTGGTTTACTGCCATAAACTCCTAAAATGTCTCGAAAATGGAGGATCATTTTACGTTGAATTTATTTGCAGAACTAATCTCCCAGTCTAAATTCTGAAATATTTTTTGTTGTTTCTCTTTCCATCAGTTGTTTAGGGTATTAACACGTAATCGCCTAAAAAAGAAAAATCTCATGTTATCAGAAGATGGGGGTTCATCTACTATAATATCTAAACTTTTAATATTTTTATTCATACCTTAAAATAAGGTATTTAATTAGTATTTTATTCAATTTCACGGGAAGAGTAAACACAACTAAAATCAATTGCTTAAAATAAAAATTAAATAGTGACATATAGTAAAAAATGTATAAGATTTTAAAAAATTGAATATAGGTAAATTGTCAGATTAACACCCTCCGATATCTCCCTTCCTGCCCGAAAAAATGACATACTGCTTTTTTAGGCGATTGCGTGTTAACACCGTGGAAAACGGAGATAAAGAAAAACAAATATTTTTTAATTTAGTGGGAGATCAGTAGTATATATATATATATATATATATATATATATATATATATATATATATATATATATATATATATATATATATATATATATTATATATATATATATATATATATATATCAAACGAACTATGTTTCTAATTTCCGGGCCTTTCTATCTTTTTAGGGATCTTACCAAAAGTGTTTACTACTAACCCTAAGTCCGGGTGGTAAGGTCATAAAACGACATGTAACCGCCTAGAAAAGTTGCACCCCCCAAAAAACGTAGCGAATTTAACTGTCATAGAAAAAAAAAGAATGTTACTAATGGCCTAAAACTGGCCGCAAAAATGGGGATCATTTTACATTGAATTTATATACAAAAAAATCACCCATTTTCAATTCGAAAATAATCTTTTTATTTTTCATCTTTCCGTGAAGTTTTTCAGCGTGTTCACACGTGATTGCTTAAAAGAGGTAAAATACTGTGGGTGGATAATGGGTAATTTCGTGGATGATGTTAATCTACGATCATACCAAAATACGAATCGATATTTCTTTCGTAATTGGGACTGATCACAGTGCTTCTAAACTATTGTTTTAATTTGTCAATCAGAATAGTGATAATGTATTTGTAAACATTCAACAATAAGTTTGTTTTTAGCTTTACAATAAAGGCATAAACTTAACTAATAACAAATAGTTATTTATCTTTCAGTGAAAATGTAAAAACTGAAAAAAGAGGGCGATAGAAAGCGATCAGCGAGAAAGAGAGCGAGACGGCAACACTCTCTCTCCTCCCCTTTCTATTCTCGCTTATGCTCTGCTCGTGGCGAACTACTACCTTTAGTAAGGTCGTGAGCGAACGATGGTTGTTTAAACTTAAGCTGTTTTCGTTATTTTTCCGATTTATTTATTAAATAACTTTATGTAATTACTGTTAATATGGATGAAACTATTACATATAGATAACAAACATAATCAAATGCAATTCCAAATTAATAATACCAAATGTTAATTAATTATGAACGGTTTAAAATAGTTATGCTAATTAGGAAGTCAAAGGGTTCTCTTTTATCGTTTGTCTGCACTATATATACAAGTTATCAAGTCTTTATGTTGTATTATTGATTAAAATAACAGTAACCCGTGTTGATTACTAGATATGAGTAATACATGAAAAATACTTTCGCATTTATTCATTTATATATACAGTGTGTCTATTACAAGTTAGTTGAACAAAAACAATAAAGCGCTCTATTGTAGGTTCTACAAGAGCCATGCCGAGTCTGTTTTTATTTCTCGGTGTTCGCCTACTGAACAGTGTTCAGGAGTCGGTTTATCACTATAAGCTGGTTTCTACCCCAGACTCGACATGGCTACACGGTTGAAACACCACTACACACAACAGACAATGTAATGTATAGTTCTAAATAAAACACATACATATATAGTTCATAGTTCAAATCAGATAAATTTATATTTTCACTCGAGCTAATGTCTTTCGCGACTCAATAAATAAATTCACAGATGGCGTCTTTTAAACTAAAACTGTCTCTAACTCCACCTGGATTGGTCAGCCCACTTTAAGATTCACTATCTTCTTCATAGTCAGTAGCGCTGATTCTATTGTGAATACTAGCAGTTCCATTAATACCAACACTAATCTTATGGTGTGAACGAAAAAAGAAAGGGCCGAGTCATATGTAAAAACGAGCAACGATTCGTTCGTATAATTCCTTTGGTCCCAGAAAAGGGAAAATATTTGATTATTTTTATTGTGTGCATTACCCAAAATGGGTGTCTGCAAGCAAAATATTTCATGAAGTTGGATTTTGCTACGCGTCGTAGAATTACGATTGTTTCTGATATTGATATGTGAGAATGTTTTGCCGCATGAATCGATTCATATTGTGATAGTATTCGTTTTCGCTCTCTTCTCTCTTTCTAGCTCGCTCTCTATGTTTTTTTAACAAACAATGGTAATAAGACTAACTATAACATTAAAAATTAAAATCGTCCTTTATATACAAAAAGAAAAGATCATAGTAGCTGGGCAGGGAAAAAGAGCGAGCGCGCACACGAGAGAGAGAGAGAGAAAGAAGGAGAGAGAGAAAGAAAGAAAGAGAGAGATAGAGACAAACGCAGTGAGAGTAAAGAGGATATATAGCAAGCAGAAACAGACTAATTTTATAGTTTTTATCTTTATTTTTTAAATTTAACTGGCTTGGAAATGCATTAATATATATAATATACTTAATTTAAAATCTGAAATCCTCTCATCATACCTCCATAGACCTAAATTCTAATACGACAAACTTCAAATAAATTAAACGTTTAACTAACATAGGGGCATTATAGTAATCGTGTCCCTACAGAATAAATAGGCATTTCTTTAAAAATTTTAATAAATTCTTAACTTAAAGAAGATATAAAAAATAAATAAATAAATAAATAAATAATAACAATAACAATAACAATAACAACAACAACAACAACAACAACAATAATAATAATAATAATAATAATAATAATAACAATAACAATAATAATAATAATAATAATAATAATAAACGATACTTACTACTTATTATCAATAATAACATAGTAATTAATTGATCCAAATAGCCGTAGTAATAATAGTATATTGATCTTTTAAAAGAACTAGAAAAATACCCATTCCAACACGGGTATAATATAATTAGTTTTAAATTTTAATGTTTTTTTTTCTTTTTTAGAGGTGGGGGTGGTGTCTGTTTCTGTGCGCCCCTAGATGGTATAGTTAAAAAACATAATGTTCCCACCTTAAATACCCCATTGTCTAGAATTCACGTTACATAATTCGTAATTATAAGTTAAATAGTTTAGGATTTGACCAAGCACATACATATTATTAACGCCCCACGTGCGCACTGATCATTATTTTAAATGTATTACTCAATATAAATCAAAATTTGATGCAGGTCAATTCTTCCTTATATAATTTTTTGGTATATAACTTATTCTAAAAGTATTTTGTGGGCGGGGGCGAGTTTGGGTGGGTTCATCCCGTAAATAGTTTACATAATAAATAACCTGCCCATGTTACTCATCGTGTTACCGAGAATATTTGTTCCAAAATTCTCGTGGTGAATGTCTTAAGCTTAAATAAGCATACTTAAACGTTGCAAAGAATAAACATACACATAAATATATATTATACACACTCCTGATCAAAAATTTAAGACCACTTGAAAATCTTTTAAAAGAAACCTTTTTAAAGGATATATTTTAAACTCTTCCCACTTAAGGTTTCCAATATTACAATCTAAAAGGTTATGGAAACAAAAAAGGTACATTCCAAACATTTTATTCAGAAATTTACATTTTTATCAAATAAGGCATTTAACACTTGATCAAAATTATAAGACCAGGGGTATAAATTATTAGATCTACGGTAATTGCAATGTTTTAGTTCAGTTAGAGCAAGCAAACTTACCGAAATTGAGCGTGCTCGAATTATAGATTTCCATAAGCAAGGTTTGTCACAGCGAGCTATCGCAGCTAAGGTAAATCGCAATAAAACTGTGATTTGCAACTTTCTAAAGAACTATGAGAATTATGGAAAAGCAAAATCCACTGGTAGGCCTCAAGAAATTTATCCTGCATGGAGTAGGAGAATAAAACAGGTTGTTGTTAAAGACAGTGGACTTTCTTCTAGTAAAATTAAGACAGTCACAGATGCTGATTGCAGTACAGTAACCATCAGACGACACTTACGACGAAAAGGCATTGTAGATACACAGCGTACACAAATTCCCCGGCTGCCTCCATGTCACAAAGCTGACCGCTTAAGGTTTGGTCGTGAATACTAAACATGAGACGTTGAGAAGTGGGAGAAAGTCTTGTTTCTGATAAGAAAAATATTCAATCTCGATGGTCCTGATGGCTTCCAACAACATTGGTTAACATTCCTCCTGAAAATTTCTCCACACGTCATAGTGGTGGAGAGTTCATAATGGTATGGGGTGCCTTTTCTTACAGAAGGACGATGGAACTTCAGGTGGTGAAGGGTCGTCAGACAGCGGCTGGGTATGTTAGCATGCTACAAAAAGCATCGTTGACGACGGAGGGCCATCGTTTGTGTGGGGATGGATGGTTATTCCAACCGGATAATGCTGCAATCCCCGCTGTACAACAGACCTTGATTTTTCTCCAAAAAAATGGGGTCCACCTCTTGAGACATCCTGCATGCTCACCGGATTTGAACCCAATTGAAAATGTTTGGGGATGGATGACAAGAAATGTTTATCGAAATGGCAAACAATATTCAACAAAAATTGAACTTCGTGAAGTCAGTTTCAGAAGCTGGAGCAACATCCCCCGCACCTTAATGGAAACGCTTATTTCTAGCATGTCCTAAAGTGGAGGTAGAACTCATTATTAAATTTGGTTGTTAAATGTTTTCATACACTTTTCATACAATTTTGTAGAATTTTTGTCTCTGGTCTTATAATTTTGATCAAGTGTAAAATGCTTTATTTTATAAAAATGTAAGTGGGAGGAGTTTAAAATCTATCCTTAAAAAAGGTGTTTTTTAAAA
Organism: Sepiola atlantica; assembly: GCA_963556195.1. NCBI lineage: Eukaryota > Metazoa > Mollusca > Cephalopoda > Sepiida > Sepiolidae > Sepiola > Sepiola atlantica. The sequence goes on from OY744516.1 coordinate 148,936,631, forward strand.
GATTTTCAAGCGATCTTTTGATCAGGAGTGTATAAATAACAGTAATGTTTATTAAAATGTAATATTATAACCTTAAATATAATTAATAGGATTTCTGAATATGGTACACCGTTTTTTAATCTCTCCTAGGAATAGGAGAAATTTATTGGCAACAAACATTTTTTTTAAATCTACAACACAATTCGCGTTATTTCTATTGGAAGATTGTATAATGTGTTTATAAGCCAAACATTAAGGCATATGTGTTCATAAGCTAAACATTAAAATATGAGATTATAAGTGTTACACCGGCCGTTCTTACACAGGAGAAACAACACCGGTTGTCACTATAAATAGTGCGAGTCACCAGAGACACAGAAAAGACTAAGCACAGTCTTGTAACTGTTTAGCCAAGAGCTAGTCAGTTTCTTACTTTGTTAATACACTTGTTAAACCAACCCTCGACTTGACTTCCTTTATTTATTATTTACTGTTGGACAACTTCACAACAGATTGGCGACGAAGAATCGAAACGATTTCACTGCAAAAAAATCACCCAAAGTGATTCGCAAGATCTTCACGGAAAAAAACCCATCTTCGTCAGATATTTGGATTCGCAAGGATTAACAGCAAATTAACTACTGAGTAGTTAAGCAAAAAAAACAAAAAAAAACACAAACTCAAAACTTGTTACCAAAAATCGAAAACTAGAAAACGCGAAAGACATTTTCAATTATTGAAATAATTGAATACACTGATACCTTTATTTTTTTCCTCTTCAAGTTTCACTGACTCGTTAAGATAAATGTTATCCGCGTCAATTATTACAGATATTGTGTAAGTTTGTCGTTATTATTAGGACAACATCTGATATTTGAGCAAGATCCGGATTGACTATTTATTAAAACGGTCTACCACAGAATTGTCGAGAGCAAAGGACGGACAGTAAACAAATATATTCGCGTAAGTCATTTGTGCTTCTAACAAAGAACTGTTAAATAAGCAAGTCGCATCTTTGCAAAATGAAAAGGGGTTAAAAAGATTTCCCATAAAACTAGTCTTATTAGGCTTATAGCGACGGACTTGGTTTTGTAAAACTACGTACACATATATATATATTAAAAAAAAAAATTTCTTAGTTTTGTTTTTTCAACAAAAGAACTGGGATTGAATTTTTTTTTTACTAAGAAATAATATATTTCTTGTTTTGTGTATTAGTTGAGCAAACTAATTATATTAAGCACGTTGTGGGGAAAACTGATGTATTTTTACAAGTGTAAATTGTGTGGTGCATAATTTGAATTCGTGAATGATGGAGACTGAATTCAAAGATTTACTTTTTCAATTAGTTAAATTCCAAACGGAACAAAATGTTGCGTTACAAAGACAGCAAGTTGAACAACAAATGGAACTTCAAAGAAAACAAGTTGAAATTGAGGAGAAATTTAAAAGAGAGTTGTTGGAACAGCAAAAAGCCCAAAGAAAAATGCATGCTGAACAAAAAGAGCTGGCGACAACACGAGAAGAAAGATTCCAAGAAAGACTGCTACAACAGCAGAAACACTTCGAAGAACTCTTGATAAAAACACAGGAGGAACAGAGAAAATGTCTGGAGGCAACACAGTTAACGAAAGCAAACGAGAATCATAATGCATTCTCCCAGACGGCTGTGTGGAGCGCTATCGAAATTATCAATTATAATCCAGAAGACGATGTCACTTTTGCTCACTTCTATAGAAGATATGAGGATATTTTTATATCGGACTGCAGTACATGGACAGACTCTAAAAAAGTTAGATTTTTGCTAAGAAAATTAGGAGCTGCCGAGCATACAAAGTTCGTGAATTTTATCCTTCCAAAAAAGACCAGTGAGTTGAACTTCCAGGAGGCAGTTACTTCACTAACAGAACTGTTTTCTACAAAAACTTCTCTTTTCCACAGGAGATATAAGTGCATGAATGTCACTAGAAGAGAGAGAAGGAGACTACATTACGTATGCAAGTATAGTAAATAAACTTTGCGACGATTCTAAATTAGAGGAATTATCATCGGATAATTTTAAATGTCTAATATTTTTGCAAGGTCTGGTCTTAAATAAAGACTCTGAAATCAGACGTCGTGTTTTAAATAAACTCGAAAATGAGCCATGTCTAACAATACAAAAGTTAGCGGAAGACTGTGAACGTTTTGTTGCGTTGAAACAGGACAGTCGTGACCTAGAGGAAAACGGAGTGTCGCACATTAAAAAAAATCCATCAGAAGAAAAAATTGACTTCAATGAATAACCAGAGAAAAAAACATGGAAAAGATCCACCTGGACCGTGTTGGAGGTGTGGAGATAACCATTGGTACAATGAGTGTCCCTACATATTCAAACAATGTGACAACTGCCACCAGAAAGGACATAAGGCATCACGTTGTAGGAAAAAATCTGCTAGAAAGACAGCCATTAAACTGACAAAAATTGAACCTGAAGAACAAAATATCCGGAAATATGTACAGGTCAAAATGCTTTAAAAAAAAGTAAGACTACAGCTTGATAGTGGGTCTGACATTTCCATCATTAATGTACAGACATGGAAGAAGCTTGGGAGACCCACTATGATCAAATCACAATAAACGGCGAGAAGCGTCAGTGGTGAAAAAATAACCTTCGAAGGGGAATTATTGACGAAATTTCTTTCCAGAATAAGACCGTAAAAGCCAAAATGTTTGTTATGCGAAAATCGAATAACCTTTTTGGAACTGATTTGATTGAAAAGTTTAGCCTATGGGATCTGCCTTTAAGCTCCTTTTGCCAAAAGGTTGAGTATTCGAATGTGGAGGCAGAAAAACTCAAGAGGGAATTAAAAGAAAATTTTCCAGACGTATTTTCAAGTGGTCTTGGAAGGTGTACAAAAGTGGTAGCAAAGTTTGAAGTCAAAACAAATGAACTACCTGTGTTCAGAAAGAAAAGAAATGTTCCATACGCCGTGTTCGGATCGAGGGTCGTGTTCCCCCGATTATAAACGTGCAAAGTTGAATCAAGCAATGTTGCAGGCAAAGACAGAGTAATAATTAATAAACAAAATGAAGTAGTTCAAATAACGTTTATTGAACGTGTGTGTACGTGGAATGATGAAGTGTGTGATGTATGCATGTGTGTCGATGGAAAAACAGTTCTTGAATAAGTACGAGAAGAAATGAAACCGGCGTGGGAAAAGTCTTTGAAAGCCGTACACAAAGAAAATGAGTTGAGAACTCTTACCGTTGTTTGACCACGTGTGTTGATAGTTGTTATGCTGGGACCAGTTCAAGAGAAAAGCGTGAGACGAAGCGCTAGTGTATTAGCGTCGTTCTGCCGAGGCCAATCGACCAGAAGAGAAAAGTGAAACGGAACGCTAGTGTCAGCGTACTTCTGTCGAGGCTGGTGAAGAAGAGGTGGATTTTCCGTTTGCAACGGTTTTTATAGTCAGAAGGGCAGATAACTCTGGTGTCGCTTTACAGTGCCACCTGTCGGTGAAAAAGCGACACCTACCGGCAAACCGGTGTAGTTGTTTTGAAAGGATGAGGTAACTGCTACAAGGACTCTCCCCCAGATTGAAAAATATTGAAAATATTATTCAATATGTACAGTTGTAGATGAGAAGCATTCTTTGTAGGTATGTCTGTTTTGCTGTTGAAGATTAGAAAAAGTAGTGTGCACGCTACTTATTTCTGTTTCTGCATCTGTATTGAATGATTGATCGCAAGTGCGTCTGCGGAATTGAGTGTTTGTAACGCATGTGGATCTGCGTGTTGTTTGCATGCAATTGGGTCTGCATCAAGTTTAAGCGAATTTGCACTTGTTGGTGGCGTTGATCATGTTGATTAGTCTGCGTGATGCGGAGCTGATGAACGAACGTTGAATTGTCAGTGTTGTCCGGGAATGTTTGGTGCTTGGGTCTGCGCGGTTGTTGATGAGTGAGCACAAGTGAATCTGTGCGGTATTGATGAGTGAGCACAAGTGGGTTTGTGCAGTTGTTGATGAATGAGCACAAGTGAGTCTGTGCAATTGTTGATGAATGAGCACAAGTGAGTCTGTGCAATTGTTGATGAATGAGCACAAGTGAGTCTGTGCAGTTGTTGATGAATGAGCACAAGTGAGTCTGTGCAGTTGTTGATGAATGAGCACAAGTGAGTCTGTGCAGTTGTTGATGAATGAGCACAAGTGGGTCTGTTCAGTTGTTGATGAATGAGCACAAGTGGGTATGTGCAGTTGTTGATGAATAAGCACAAGTGGGTCTGTGACGTTGTTGATGAATGAGCACAAGTGAGTCTGTGCAGTTGTTTGATGAATAAGCACAAGTGGGTCTGTGCAGTTGTTGATGTTGTTCATGTTAATTAGTCCGTGTTGTGGAACTGATGAACAAACATCTAGTTGTTGAGATTGGTGGTACACCATAGTCAAAATCAGATGCACAAATGTATGCAAGTAAGTTAGCAGGTCCAGGTACAAGTGGGTCTGTACTTGTGTTGGTGCGCGTCGTTCGAGTTGATGTGTCCTCTAGTTGATCAACGAACGTCCAGTTGTTGAGTATTTAGTCGTGCTTGTGCAGTAGTACTCATTTTAAACTGGTGTGATTTCTTCCATAGTGTTGTCAGTGAGGTCCGGAAATGTTTGGTGCTTGATGAATGTCCGGGAAGATGTGGTTGTTCAAGTTGATGTTTCCTCCTGTTTATCAACGAACGTCCAGTTGTTGAAGAGGGTTGGTAGCCCTTGAAGGGTGATGTTGGTGCTTGCTGAGCCTGACTTTTTACAACCAGTATTAAGTCTTGGGGCTTGGTGATGTTCGTGTTTGGCATCGTCTGTTGTCTGTTTTGTAGTCTTCTTTTCTTTTATATATATATTTCCAACTAGTGGGTGGAAGGTAAAAAGAAAAAAAAATGGAGTCGTAATTTGTTTCACACGAGGAATGACGTTTTTGTTTGTTTGAATGTTAGTTTCCGCGTAGAGAAAGAATGGCGGCTTCTCTTTCCTTTGTTGTTGAAAAGAAAGAAAAAAAATTCGTATTTTCTTTTTTTTGTTTGAATTTTCATTTCCACGTAGTTAGAGAAAAAGATGGCGGCTTCCTTTCCTTTTGCTTGTTGTTGAAACAGAGAAAATAAGTTCGTATTTTCTCTTTTGTTGTTTGAATTTTCATTTCCACGTGGTCAGAAAAAATGGCGGCATTTCTTTGAATTTTTTTTATCAACACGTGGTCACGAAAAATATGGACAGCGTGAGCGTTTGTTTTCTTTTGTTTTCTTTTTATCTCCACGTGTTCAAAACAAAAGAAAATGGCGTCTTGTAAGGTCCTTTTGTTCGTCGAAAAAGAAGAAAAAAAGTTTGTCTTTTTCTTTGTATATATTTTTCCGACACGTGGGTAGAGAAAGAGAAGAAGAAAAAAATGAAATTGTAATTTGTTTTACACTCGGAGAAAGCCGAGAAATGTTTTTTTTTTCTTTGTTTGGGTATTTCCACGTGGCCAGGAAAAATGGCGGCTTCTTTTCTTTTGTTTGTTTGTATATTTCTACCACGTGGGTAGAAAAAAAAGAAAAAGATGGTGCGTAATTCGTTTCACCACGAAAGAAAAAACGAGAAATGATTTTTTTTTCTTGTTCTAGTACGAAATTAATTACTCCGTCCAATACAACAAAGCTTGCACGTCGGGTCACCAATTGTTAGAATCGCGAGGGTGAAGTTCCCGGACTATAAGCGTGTACGTTAAACCAAGCAATGTTGCATGCAAAGACAGAGTAATAATTAATAAACAAAATGAAGTAGTTCAAATAACGTTTATTGAACGTGTGTGTACGTGGAATGATGAAGTGTGTGATGTATGCATGTGTGTCGATGGAAAAACAGTTCTTGAATAAGTACGAGAAGAAATGAAACCGGCGTGGGAAAAGTCTTTGAAAGCCGTACACAAAGAAAATGAGTTGAGAACTCTTACCGTTGTTTGACCACGTGTGTTGGTAGTTGTTATGCTGGGACCAGTTCAAGAGAAAAGCGTGAGACGAAGCGCTAGTGTATTAGCGTCGTTCTGCCGAGGCCAATCGACCAGAAGAGAAAAGTGAAACCGAACGCTAGTGTCAGCGTACTTCTGTCGAGGCTGGTGAAGAAGAGGTGGATTTTCCGTTTGCAACGGTTTTTATAGTCAGAAGGGCAGATAACTCTGGTGTCGCTTTACAGTGCCACCTGTCGGTGAAAAAGCGACACCTACCGGCAAACCGGTGTAGTTGTTTTGAAAGGAGGAGGTAACTGCTACAGCCGCTATAGAGCAAATAGATGGTGAATTAGAAATACTCGAGAACATGGCTGTCATTTCAAAAATTGATCACAGTAAGTGGGCTTTACCTACAGTTTATGTTAAGAAAAAGAACAAGGAGATTCGGGTTTGTGCCGACTTTTCCACAGGCTTGAACAAGGCATTAAAAATCACCATTACCCTCTTCCAAGCCCTGAAGAAATATTTGCGAAATTGAGTGGAGGAAAATATTTTTCTAAAATCGATCTCAGCGATGCTTAACTTCAAATCCCTGTCGATGAAGAGTGTTCAAAACTGCTATGTATCAATACCCATAAGGGATTATACAAATTTAACCGACTTCCTTTTGGAGTACAGGTCGTCCCTGCGATTTTTCAACAAATTATGGACATGATGTTAAATGGGATGGATTTCGCAGTAGGGTATCTGGACGATGTGTTAATAAACAGCGTTAGCAAAGAACAACACAAGACTCATGTAAACCAAGTATTTTTAAAAATCCAGGATTATGGGTTTAAAATCAAAGATGAGAAATGTACTTTTTTCATGGAAAAAATAAAATACTTAGGGCAAATAATCGATGAGCAAGGAAGAAGGCCAGACCCAGATAGGGCAATGGCGATAAGGAACATGCCTGCTCCAGAAAATACTGCATCCCTACAAAGCTTCTTAGGGTTGGCGAATTACTACAATGTGTTCGTACCAAACATGCATAAACTAAGAGCACCCTTAAATGAACTGTTAAAGAAGGACCAAAAATGGGTCTGGACGCAAGAGTGCGAAGAAGCGTTTCAGAAAATTAAAGATATCTTAACGTCTGACTTGTTTCTGGCACATTATAATCCCAAGCGTGATATTGTAGTTGCAAGCGATGCCAGCAACTATGGTATAGGAACATGCATATTGCACAAAATGGATGATGGAAAATTAAAACCCATAGCCCATGCATCCCGAACACTTCTACCAGCCGAGAAAAATACTCTCAAATTGAGAAAGAGGCTCTAAGCATTATATTCGCGGTAAAGAAATTTCATCGTTTCCTGCACGGTAGACAATTTCTGTTACAAACAGACCACAAACCCTTATTAACGATTTTCGGATCGAAAAAGGGACTACCACAACACACTGCGAATAGACTCCAAAGATGGGATACCATTCTTCTTAACTACAATTTTCAAATGGAGTATGTACCATCTAAAAAATTTGGTCATGCAGACGGGTTATCAAGGTTGATACCTAAGCAGACAGAACCATTGAAGGATATGGTGATAGCAGCCATTCAAGCGGAAGCTGAAGTAAAAAATACGTTATGTGACACAATAAGAGAACTTCCAGTAACGCTTGATGAGATTAAGAGTAAGGCAGAGGTGGATGAATTTATCATAAGCACGAAAGAAAAAATCAACAATAGCCAACTAGATGATGGAATTTATTCAATTTGCGACAACGTCCTGTTATATAGCGACAGGGTTGTAATTCCTATGACATTACAGAAAAGAATGCTCAAGGAATTCCATGTAGGACATCCAGGCATATCGAGAATGAAAAGCCTTATGCGCTCTTTCGTTTACTGGCCAAACATGGATAAGCATATCGAAGAAAAAGTCAGGGAGTGTAGAGGATGCGCCTTAGCTATGAAAGCTCCTCCAACTCAATTCGGATCGTGGACTAAACCGGACCGACCTTGGTCTAGAATTCACTTAGATTTTGCGGGACCACTGGATGGGTTCTACTATCTCATTGTTGTAGACAGCCTAGCTAAGTGGCCGGAAGTACTAAAATGCAAGAACCCCACATCCGAGGCAGCTATCAACTTCCTATACGAACTATTCGCTAGGTTTGGAGTAGTAGACTGCATTGTCACCGACAATGGTACTCAATTCACGTCTACTGAATTTAAACACCTTTGCGAGGATCATCTCATCGAGCATATAACAATCCCTCCATATCATCCAAGAAGCAATGGACAGGCGGAGAGATTCGATGACACATTCAAGAGAGCTCTGAAAAAAGCTAGTGGATCACCGGCGGATAAGTCAATCCAACTGTTTCTGCAGGTTTACAGAGTCACTCTGAATGCAAACATCGAAACGTCGAAGACACCTGCTGAGGTCATGTTCGGACGCAAGGTTAGATCGATTTTCCACAAGTTGTTACCAAACCAGGATAGGGCAAATATAAAAAGAACGATGACAAAAAAACGGTATAAAGTTGTCAAAAAGTTTTTTATAAGATCTACAGAAACAATAGGACTTTCTGGGAGTCCGGCACTGTGGATAAAAAATAGGCAACATGGTCTATATGATTAAGGGACCAGATTTCGTGCACAAACGTCACACTAACCAAATCCGGAAAAGATATTCGAACAGTGAGGTGACCAGATCACCCGAGGAGGACATTATGGATGCACTGTTTGATACTTTTCAGGTGCCCATACCAGAGACTGTCCTGAGATTAGGAGATCAAAAAGAAAACGGAAATCGACTGAGTTGATTATGGTGATTCCCAAACAAAAACGTTATTAATCCCCAGAGGGGATATTTTCAAAGGGGGGTGTTACACCGGCCGTTCTTACACAGGAGAAACAACACCGGTTGTCACTATAAATAGTGCGAGTCACCAGAGACACAGAAAAGACAAAGCACAGTCTTGTAACTGTCTAGCCAAGAGCTAGTCAGTTTCTTACTTTGTTAATACACTTGTTAAACCAACCCTCGACTTGACTTCCTTTATTTATTATTTACTGTTGGACAACTTCACAACAATAAGCTAAACAGTAAAACATCATTGTGTTTATAAGTTAACCATTAAAACTTTTTAAATAACTTTACGTACAGAAGTATCTAGTAAATAAATCATCTCTTAATAATTCATGATTGAACGGCTTCCTAAAAGTGCAATTCTACTAAAATGCCATAAATATCACTTTTGACATGTATTGCGTTTGCCAATTATTGTGTTCGTTTTTTGAATGTCATCGTTCTCGTCTACTAAAATGGTTTTATATTTATATTCTTTAAATCTTTTATTTGGTATACCGAGTATGTTGATGTCAGTGTGTAATAATCCTCCGAGCAAAGGAGTTCTTACATTTTTGCTTGTATTTCAGGCCTTGAAATTGAAGATCAAACAGAGCACTATCGACATCTGATGCTTTTTTACTACAGAAAAGGGGAAAAACTAAATTAATCTGCATAAAGATAGGCCACATGTATGCTCTTCGTTGTGGCCGGCCAAAGATGATCTACAGTGACCAAGTGAAAGTCGTAATTGACAAGATTGCCGTTTGACAACCAGAAAAATCGCAGACATTCTCAAGATATCAAAATCAAGCATGGAAAATGAATTGCATAAACTTAGTTATGTTATTAAACTTGATGTTTGGGTTCCCGATAAACTGACATAATCCAAAAAACGAACGAACTTTTTGACAACAAATATTTATGTGTGTATGCATGTATGATACCCAACAAAAAGTTGAGTTTTTGGTCTGACAACCAGGAAGGAGTGTCGGTCTCACCTTCAGGATCTGATGAATTAAGACTTACAAAGAGAAATAAAAATTATTTAGTATTATCTATTATTGAATTTGAAACGGGTACTTTTTGAATTTCTGCACGATGAGATTGGTCTGGCACTGTTGTGAGAAAATTGTTCAACTTTTATTTGACTGAATTAATATCATCTATTCCTGTGATTTTGTAATATTTTTGCATAGCATATTAAATAGTTTTCTCCCTAGTCAGATTAATTTCCTGTAAAGTATACTGTCTAGTAATACATTATATTTAATTTCTATGCATAATTAAAATCCTGTCTAATTTAAAATTGGTTTCTAATTTTAGGTATGTTAAATTTTATTTTCTAGAGCTTTGAAAACATATTACTATGTATATCTATATTTCTATCTTTTCTCTTCTTTTTCTTCTTCTTTCTAAACTGTATATGAAATTATGCTTTTTGTACGTATGATACTAGACGTTTTCTGTGCGGGGGGACAATAATCTTAGCGTCACTCCCATCTTTAGGATTCGATAGATTGAAAAAACGACAATTATAATTTAATATAACTAGGAAGAATATGCGACTGAAGGGGGCATATGTTTGCTACTTTAATAGTTTGAGACTATTGTAAAAATTAATATTTTAGGCGACAAGGTTCGGAAGAAAAGAAATACCATGTGTCTTGTATAGTGACGTGATATCCTGGAACTGCACTCCTCATTGTTCGAATTCGCCAGAGTGAAAAGAAACGGCCAGTTCTACTCGGCAAACAAGCCGCAACATAGTGATTTTTTTGTTGCAATCCTCAATTTCCTGTGTCGCCTTTGAATAGCCAACATATTGCTTAAATTGCTTCACTGGTAAAATAATTTCCAACGCAATTGATAATGTTTACCAATTTACTTATTTATTTTAGTTATCCCTTATGTTTAAATTCATGTTTTGAAATATGACATACATCCTAAATCCATGCTGTAATACCAAAGCTATAATTATTTTGTTAAGGTAATGTTTTAAGCTCTATTAATAAGAAAACCTCAATACGTTATTCGGTAGAATGTCAGACTGAAGATCTCAAAGTGTCGGTATCGATTTCCGCTCATCGAATTCGCTTTATTTGTTGTGAATTTATTATTTACTATTTATGTAATATTCTCCATTTCTAAAAATTGTTAAGATCTCTGATATTTCAAAATGAGACAAATTCTGCAATGTATTTATTATGTTTAAAATGTGTGACTGGCGTACGGACAGACGGACACAATCTCTATATAAGATTAATTTGATATATCGAATTTGAAACAGCTATATTTTGAATACCTGCAAAAACGAGATATCAGCGTCTTCCAAATGTTCTTTTTATCAGCTAGTATTTATATAGCCGGGGGTCAAGTGGGTTCAGCTATATTCGGTGAATCATTTTTTTAGTAATATTAAAAAACATGTTATTGTCTGCCTTCAAAGTGATGTCTGCTTTCTGTCTTGAAAATCTTTGAACCCGTACCATCTTCTTTAGCTATTAGCCTCTCCAAGAGGATAAGATGGATTGGAATCTTACTAATAAAGAGAGCAGTTACCAATAACGCAGAAACAATAGAGCTGACATTTTAAGTAAAACTTTTCTTTTTCTTCTTCAATGATTCATGAAAAATAATGAGTTTTTCTAAATCCTTGAGCGACTTAAATTAAGTTAGCTTTTAATCTTTTTTTCTATCTGATGTATGGCTTCTTTGCTAAGTTCTCCTCTTCTCCGGGATGATTTTGAAGATTGATGACGATTTAGCCAGCAAACGGTATCCAATTTGCTGCAAGTCAGATCTTCATTAATGGTCTAATTGTGATTTCTCTGATCTCTAAGGAAACTCTACTAATACATGAATCGACTAATTAGTGTGTCGAAGTCACGCAGATTATTCAAGTACTCAAGTAGATCAGAATCTACTGATTATTATTGAACGGTGAAATAAAGGTTAAATACACACAACAATGGCGACATCTACATAAACTTTTACTCACACAAAACAAGGCATATTGCCACTAAAGTATAAAGCACTATATGTAAAAGGACAGGTTTATAAGAGGCAACCTGGGTGGGGATATGTTTGTTTTCATTACATTTAAATTTCTGCATGTTAATACGGTCAGGGAAACAAGGAGCAGGATAAGAATTTTTACGGCAAATGGTCCACAGAAAGAAGCTATCAGAATAGAAAATCTTCTGGCATCTAAGGACATCTAGAGTAAAGGGGTGCAATTTTGCTCCTAGTCAAGTGGGTCGGGAGAATTTTCGTTGAGGGAGGTACAAGTGCAGTAAATTCATTTGAGCACATTCCATGGAAATACTTGTAAAGCAATCAGAGGGATGCATCATTGCAGTAATGCAAGATGGGCTGGAGCTTGGCAGAGAGTACAGGACCTCTTACATTAGAAATCATTATTTAGACCCTTCCCTTCAATAACCTGCCTTTGTGCATGCATAGATTTGAGGTTTTACAGTGAGAGCTAGAATTAAAAGATAAACCCACAAAAACAGAACGGGGGTCGAAAAGAACAAGATGTATTTTGGGCCATAATGCAATTTAAGCAATGGTTTAGCCATGAATAGATAAGGCGTATAAAAAGTACTAGAACCACAAAACCCCTTTGTTTCAGGATGGATGTAGAGATATGTAAATTTACAAATGAACATAGCCACCATATAGAGACTATTTAAGCACTCAAGTAGCAAGGTGAGATAAGGAACAAGTAGCAATGTGAAGCATTGACATATTATCGAATTAAAATCATGCAGGCTATTTAAGTACTCAAGTCTGTTTGTAAGTATTTTGTATGCATGATAACTACCGTTTGATCTACAAGCTTGAAATTATGAAGGAATTATAACCATAAACGTCTTTGTGGTAACATATTTCTTAACAGTTGTGGTAATCTCAATCGAAAAGTAAGAAAAGAAGACAATTTATTAAAATTCCAATAATAAGTGTAAATGATTGGTAGCCGTAACGACGTTACAATGCCGGTTGAAACATCAGGAGAAACTCCCGTTCACACAACACCGTAATAAATTCTACAACTTTCCAACACCAACGTTTTCTCTCATCTGTACAAAATTCTACTCCTCGTCTGCTTTTAATCCGTCTTTTAAAAGGTCAGTTAGTTTCTCTACATGCAAATTAGTTGCAACTATAAAATTCCCTGATTATAAACATGAGTTTATGTTTTCTATAGAAAACGGTCGGCCGACACACAAAACATCTAATACACTTTGAAACTGTTAAGTTCTCATTTTCGTCTCTATTGTTACAATTTTAAACAAATGTTTTAAATTTTGGCCATACTTTTATTTTTTGACCGACGTATGCCGAGGTGCCAGTTTCAGGAATTAAATCTCTATTTACATGCAAATTATGTCACCTTGAAATGTCTGCCATATATGCAACAAAAAAGTAATTGGCCGATATTGACCTTGATACAAAGTTTTTAATGATTGAGTTACTTTTTGATTCATTGCATTTCATATCCCAATCAGCTGTATCAGTCTCCAACTTTCAGAATAATTTGACAGATGTATCATCTGTAGTTGATTTACTTAAGGTCATGACGATTGCCAAAGCATATCATTTGATTGACTATCAAATCTAAACTCTTAACCTGACTAATTAATCATATTGTCACTGCACAGACAAATCGAAATTTAGCCAGCAAAGGGAATCCTTTTGGCTGACACTTAAAAATTATTAATGGTCTAGTTGTGATTTCTCTGATCTCTGATGAAACATTTTATTCTTTGAAAATATGATCAATTTATTTGTCAGCATTTAAAAGAAAAAGAAGTTTTCTTTCCGCCTTCAAATAATAAAAAAGATTAATGTAATAGATAATGTCATGAGTTACCTTTCTTTGTTGAAGATTATCTCCCTTATTTTAGATCTCTCTAGTTTATAGATAACTATAAATAGTTATATTGATTTTAAATTTGATTACTTATACAGATTAGGACCCAAGCTAAAAGTGACTTGGCATCAGTATTTTCCGAATATTTATGTAGACGGCCGGAAAAAGCTGAATAAAAAGTCGGTTGCCTGCATCCAAAAAACCCAAAACTAGGCTACAGGGTTTTTTTACACGTTAATTTTTTTAAAGAAAAATATCACTGAGCAAGTGTTAAAACGGTGTTAAGGTTAGTGTTAGAGGGTACTTATTCAGATTAGCACCCAAGCTAAAATCGACTTGGCGTCGGTTTAGGTTAGCCTGAATACTACTCTGGAAGAGTACCTTATTAGGGTTTGGGTTATTAAATGTTTTTCCTGCATGAAGAAGTTTGTTTTTTCACTAATTATTTTCTTTGGCTATCATTTTTCCCCTGACAAAATTGAATGAATCCTTCGGGAGACGTAATAACTCGTAAAAATTCATTCTCGCTTTCATTAATTTTTATTTCCAATTAGGGAATTTTGGGATTACATACATTCAAACTCCTTCAAACTCCTTCAAACTCCTCGGCCTAACCTTCACAGGTAACATGAATTGGAACAAATACATTGAAGACATTGCCAAGGCTTCCGCAAAGAAGGTTGGCTCCCTCTACCGTGCTAGTAAACTCCTCACACCTGATATTATCCTGTATCTCTACAAAGCCACCATCCGCCCATGCATAGAGTAGTGTTGCTACATCTGGGCTGGTGCATCATCTACTAGTCTCTCACTCCTTGACAAGGTCCAAAAAAGAGTCGCCAACCTAATAGGTCCCTCACTGTCAACCAAGCTCCAGTCTCTGTCCCATCGACGCAATGTAGCATCCTTTTGCTTGTTTTACAAATACTTCAATGAATTGGCTACTCTGGTGCCCCCTCGACGTAAATTCACTAGACCAACTCGACAATCAACTAAATCTCATTCATTCACTGTGGAGGTCATCAGATGCCGGAGAGCCTTCTACTCAAATAGCTTCTGTTCTCGTACTGCTTGCCTCTGGAACTCCCTCCCTACCCCCTGTTTCCCCAACAGTACTGACATGCAGAAATTTAAAACTAATGTAAACAGACATCTCGCTGCGCAGACCAAATTTAGGTTGAACCCCCCAACTTTCTCCCCTTTTCTTTTTTATCAGTAGCCCTTAACGTCTACAGTGGCGGCCTGCCTTCTTTGGGGTGAACTATATTAAAATAAATTAAAATATTAAATGTTTGCTTATGTTCTCACATTCTGATTTTCTTGCCGTCTATGTAAACTTCCGGAAACTACCAACGTCAAGTCGATTTTAGCTTAGGTCCTAATTTTCATAAGTACCTAAATTTGTGTTATTGTCAGCTAAATTAAATTACATAAGCTATTTTGTGTTCTCTTGTTTTTATTACATTTACATCCCCAAGCGTATTTATTTTAAGAGTTTCTTCAAGATTATAATGGTCAACGGCAAAGGTTTGCCTCAATTGCTGACATAATTTAGGACAACTCTGATGTGCTGTATCTAAAATTTCACTTGATTGACCTGAATACACATTGATAGACGATGCATGCTGTCGAGATTCTAGGGAGAATCCCGGTTACATGTTCATAATACAAGCAATGTCACATGCAAGGCAAAATAATAATTCACAGGAAATAGGTTGTTTAAATAAAGTGTTTATTAAACGTGTGTAACGACAATAAACAGAGTACATTAATACGTATACAGTATTTATGTGGAATGATGAATGCTGTGTGCATATATGTATGTATGTATAATGTGTCTGGAGTTGAAATAGTTCATATGATTGAAACACACATGTGAGAATATGTTCAATAAAGACATTGTGTACGTGAAAATAACATGTTCGAGAAAAGAAATTGTCTATGTAGGAATATGAATGCGTATGTGAAAGAAAAAACTCTTACCGAGAAAAACGTGTTTATGAATTTGAACACATGTGATTTTGTGGGTCAGACAAGAAGACGAACAACGTGTCTGATAACTACCGTCCGCCGGAACTGAAAAAGAGCCGGTTTATATAATGAAGAAGAGCAGATAACTCTGTGGTCGTCCTCTAGCGCCACCTGATCGTAAAAACCGGCGCCTACTGGCAAACTGGTGCAATTTTGTATGAGAGGAAAAGATAACTGCTACAAGGGCAAAGAGTTAAGAGACGAATTAGAAATCATAATGAAGCTTTCAATATATGTTAAGCTAGAACATAAGTCATTTGTCAGACTCCATACTTCGGCTAAACAATATAATGATGGGCCTACGTCTTATCTGGGCATTACTTCTCCATATCTCCATATTGTATGAAGTATTCCCGAAAGTATGCCATAGAAATGTTAATAACTCAAAAACTATTTATCTGATCAGACTGAAATTTTGGATAGTACCTACCGTTATTAAATCCATACATCAAATTTGGAAAAATCCGAACTTGAAATTCCGTCAAAATTTCGATCATGACCGAATTTTTGATGGTCAAGGTAAAAAGGCAATGTTATATAATATGTAGGACTTTATTGGCTACAATATAGATCAATTAACAAGCTTTTATAATGAATCTATCCGATATTATCGCAAAAAGTGTGACTTTCATTTTTCCGTGACATTGATCTTGACCTAGGTATGCTGAAACTTTATCAGTTTTAAGTTGGACCATAACCGATATTTTAATGAAATTTGGTGACAATTAGTCAAGCGATGTGGACGCTATGTTGTACACAAACTAACGAACATAGTAACAAACCAACAAACTCGACCTAAAACATAACCTCCTTGGCGGAGGTAAATATCAACACTGATGTTTGAACAAGCTTTTATCGTATAGATTTGATGGACGAACTAAAATTAGTTGTCATATTTTATCAACATTGCACATAGAAAACATGACATGAAAACAAAGAATAATTTATATTTCTAAGAGTAAACACGTGTGAACGCACTTAATTTACAAGATGCATTCATATTTTAAAATATGAATGAGTATGTTCTCAGGAATTGCTATGACATTAGGTTCTGTAACAATATTAACATATGTGTGAAGCTAGAAAGCAAGTATTTAAAATTGTAAACATATGCATCGTGTATTGTTTATAAAAACATTACAAGTACAGGGTGCTGCAGAAATATCTTCCACATTTGAAAGGTTGACTTAAGGAAAAAGAAACAACATTACTGAAGAATTAATTTTACTGTTGTTTAAGCAAAGTGTTACAGTTTTTGTTCATTTAGTGTTAAAATATTATTTTCAAATGGTGACCTCTATACATTATACACATTTGTAGATGGTTTCGTTATACACTATACACATTTGTAGATGGTTTCGTTATACACTGTTGGAGACATGTAATGAGCTCGAAAAGCTCTGTTTCAATTACAGATTCATCATTCTTCAAAAATGTTTCTATAGCAAACACACGATGTGCATGAGTCTGATTATGAGTTATCTTTCTTGGACCATTTTGGAGATAAGAGTGATCTCTCTTGATTCAGGGTTTGATTATTAAAGTTGAGTTTGATAGAAAATTGAACTCTTCGGTCTCTAAAACGCAAAGGAATTGTGTTGTTGTATTGATTATATAGACGAACGTGGCAAGCTTTGACAATTGGTAGCAGAACGAGACCCAGTGTGAGATATTTAATATTGTTTTGTGTTCTACACTTTGCCAAATACACTGCGTCTCAAGATGACAAGTCAAGCTTTAAAATCACCACCAACTTTGGAAAACGAAGATTGCTATGTGGAATGGAAGAATGATCTAACAATATGGCAAGTGTATACGGACTTAAATAAATCCAAGCAGGGCCCAGCAGTATTTCTCAGTTACACTGGAAGAGCAAGAGGTTGTGTAAGAGACCTGAAACCTCACGAAATAAGACAGGTAAACGGCGTCCAAGAAATAACAAACCGGACACATTACTTCAAAAGATGAGAACACGCGAAGGAATCTTATGACAACAGGTGTCCTTCTGGTGTAAATATTACTGACTTTTTGATACAATTTGAACACCTCTATCATAAACTGGGTAATTTTAAAGTTGAATTACCGGAAGGTGTGTGTGCTTTTTTATTAACTGCAGCAAATGTCTCTGACAAAAACAATCGACTGGTTTGTGCTACGTGTGGGTCTATGATGTATGATAATATGAAAGGCACGATACAAAATATGTTTGGAGATCCTGTCGCAATGAATGGCCAGATGCGAGCACCAGATGCAAAATCTGAACCCGTTTGTGTACATGAAAACAAGAATACATTTCAATCAAAAAGTTGGCTTGGACGATTAAATTATAGAGGTGGTCGGAAATATCTCAGCAGAACTTACAAATCCAATAAGCAAGGATGAAAAAATTATAAGATGCTGTAATTGTGACTAGATATTGGCAGAGGCATTTTACAAAATTATTGCAGATGTAAAATGTGAAACAAAAATTACATTTGCATGGACAGTAAGTGCCAAGAACACTTTACAAATTAATGCCGGTTTTAGTACAAACCAATTAGTATTTGGAGTTAACCCTAACCTTCCGTCGATCTAAGAAGATGAACTTCCAGCTATGGAGAGTTTATCTAGTGATATTATACATCAGAACATGGAAGCTTTTTTATTTCAATTTTTTAAAACTTAGTTCACCTCAAACAAGGCAAGTAGTCACTGTAGACGTAAGAGGCTACTGAGAATTAGGGTGAAAGTTTAGGGAGTCATCCTAAATTGGAAGCTGTGCAGAGAGATGCTTGTTCACATTAGTTTTAAATTTCTGCATGTCGATATAGTTGGAGAAACAGAGAGCAGAGAAGGAGTTCCAATGGCCGGCAGCTCGAGGAAAGAAACTATTGGAGTACAAGGCTCTCCGGCATCTGGGGACCTCTACAGTGAATATATGGGATTTAGTTGATTATTGGCTTGGTCGAGTGTATTAACATCGAGGGGGTACCAGAGCAGCAAGTTCATCGGAGCACATTCCATTGAAGTACTTGTAAAACAGGCACAAGGAAGCAACATTGCGGCAATGGGACAGGGGCTGGAGCTTCGTGGATAGTGAGGGACCTATTAGATTAGAGACTCTTGTTTGGACCTTGTCTAAGATGGAGAGTCTAGTGGATGGTGCACTAGCCCAGATGTGACAACAATACGCCATGCATGGGCGGATGGTGGCTTTGTAGAGATATAGGATACTTCAGGTGTGAGACGTTTTCAAGCACGGTAGAGGTATCCTACCTTCTTTGCAGCAGCCTTGGTAATGTCTTCTATCTATTTGTTCCAATTCATGTTACCTGTCAATGTTAGGCCGAGGAGTTTGAACGTTGGACTCTCAGGTAGTGTGTTATTTGCCATAGCAATCGATGGTTGAAGAGGTTACTTGTAGTTGTTGTAGGAAAGTATCTTTGTCTTAGAAGCATTAAATAATACCATCCATTTATGACCACATTCAGTTAACGACTGAAGATCACTTTCTAAGGATTCAGTCATTTCCTCGAATATGTGCACATCCGTTTTACCCACATGACGAGAGTAACATGTGGTGTCGTCAGAAAATATACGCATCTCAGACACAATGTCATCAGGGAGGTCGTTTATTAAAATCAGTAACAATAAACGTCTAAGGATCGACCACTGGGGTACACTTGCATTTATGTCATGTTGTTTGGATGAACTGGCATCAATTCTGTTGGATAGAAATTATCTAATTATATTAAATATTCGTCCAGTAATATCATATGAATTAATTTTTAGGTGAAGACCTTTATGTCAGACGTTGTCAAAGGCTTTGGATATATCAAGCGCTACAGCCCTAGCTTCACATACCTTGTCTAGTGTATGGTATATGCGTTCAGGTGATGACCGTTAGGATATAAGCAGGAGACCATGCTTTCCTAAATGCATGTTGATGGTCAGAAAGAAGTTTAGCATTAACGAGATGGCAGACTATCGCTCGATTGATTAAGGATACAAAGATTTTAGAGCAGGAGTAGACTGATATGGCGATTATTTTAGGGGTCAATTCTATCTCCAGAATTCTTGAAGACTGGTACCACAGAGGCAATTTTCCAGCAGTCGAGAAAACAAGATTCGGCAAGGCATTTGCTGTAGAGTTTAAAGAGTACAGGGGCCAGTTCTGCAGAGCATTTCTTTGTTAATATTACTGACATAAGATCAGGCACACCTGCTGTGGAGGTGTCACGGGTTTTTATGATAGCCCGGACATGAGATGGGGTGATGGTCATCAAGTGTGGCTTCAGTCTGCAATGGGAAATTTGGGAGAGAGTAGTTTGTGGAGTCAAAACTGGAGTTTAAGGCAAAACGCTGGGAAAGTAGTTCAACCTTGTCAGTTGCTGTGCAAACGACATCATTGTTATTGAGTTGTGGGGGAATTGTCGATTTCCCATTATTCACCACATTATTGAAGAGTTTCTAGAAATCACAAGTACCTAGTTTCTGTGACTGTGTATACTTTCTCTTTGCTTCATCAATTACAGTCTTACAATTATTTCTTGATGCTACAAGTTTCTGTTTATTTGTAGTTGACTTGTGGCGATTGAATTGTCAAAATGCTTGCTGCCTCTGAGTAATAGCAGCTGCACAGTTCGAGGTGAACCATTGTGGTGAGTGTATTTTTCTGTAGAATTTTCGCATGGAGACATATGTTTAAATGCCTACTTTGACCTATTTGGTTAACTCATTTGCGCACTGATCATCAGGGAGAGAAAAAGTTTCACTGCATGTGGCGTCTCTGATGGGATCTGTGGTAGATTGTTAATCAGCCTGCTTGTAGTATCGCGTCGTTTTGGGCAATGGCTCATAAGCTTTAGGACGAGATTTTATGGTAATGGTAATATCAATAATTATCACAAAGTGATCAGCGTTCCCCAGTAGGTTATGGGCATTCGTTGCACAAGCCCCGGACAGTGAGGTCAAGAAAACGTTTATAAATGAGGCTTACTGGTCTACATGATCAGGGAGGCGGGTCGGGAAGGTGATAAACTATATGTGGAGTTACCAGCTGCATCTGTAAAGCTGAGGAATCCAAGCTTCACACAGTGCCGGACTAAACTATATTGCAGCTGAGTCAAGTGAAAGAATCAGGAGAGCACTCAGACATAAGGTCTGTACTTATTCATATGTGATATACGCGACACTGCTGGTCGTACTTCCGCTTTCTATCCACTCCGAAACGGATTTCTGCAACGTTTTTCTTCACTCTCTACGAATCCGACTTCTCTCCTATGATCAAACTTCTCTGTTCGCGATCTAACTTCCCTCTGCCTCCTCCCCCAATCACTCCTCTTTTATCTCTTCCATTTCCAATCAGGAGCATCTCATTTGCATACCTCGTAGTCACCCTGTAGGCATTTAAAGAAACAAGTCGGCCATTCTTGTTTCCTTCTTCTTCACACGAGGTAAGCCACGCAAAAACGCGGTCGGTCGTTCTTGTTTTCTCTTCTTTTTCCTCATTTACACCACACGCCCCCCTTGATCTTCGAGATCAATAGGATACTTCGTAATCCTCCATCCAAGCAGGCCGCCTCCTCTCACGTCGAGGCCTCTGGGGAACAACTTCTTGGGGGTTAACATTTTCAGGTTCACTACAACGTGGGTCTAAGTCAGGTAGAGTCGCATCATTTGCTTCTCGGTGGCCCTCGATTTCCTCTTCTTTACTGCCCTCACTGCGTACCGGCAGTGTCATGCGACGCAGGTCTAGGATATGCCGGGGAACGCCGTTCACCATCACATTGTTCTTCGACCGCAATCCCGTTACGACCCCTTTTTTCCAACGAGTGGTACACTGTGCATTAGGGGGTTTCACCCATACCTCTTCACCTACTTTGATAGTGGCTTCCTCACTCTCGATTCCTGCTGTTTTGTTGCACGGGTGCCGCCACTTATATGTGAAAACGGCCCTATGAGGGACAGTTGTCTCGTCTTGTTTGGTTTTTGGCGAGATGTTGTACCAAAACACCGCCTCTATGGGTGATACGTTGCTTTTTTCCGCAGCGGCTTTAATGGTGCGATGATTCCTCTCCACTATTCCGTTGCCACTCGGCCGATACGCTGCTCTAAAAAATTGCCTTACTCCCCACTTATCGCATACCCCTTTAAAGGCTTCAGATCGGAAAGCGGGCCCATTGTCCATCAAGAGTTCCTCAACCGGCCCTCTCTCCAAAAATATCTCCTCGATGACCCCTCCGATCGCCCATGCCGCTTCTGCCCTGATTTCTCTCCAGATGGCAAACCTTCCCGGTCCACAGTCGACCATCGAGAGATACAATTTGTGGCGATAGTGCGTCACATCAATAGCCAATCGCTTCCAGTCCTCCGCAACGTGCAACTGTCCTGTTTCGTGTCTGGACGGTCTAGGGTCAATTGATTGGTACTCTCGACAGTTCTCCACCACTTCCCTAACCTCCTCCTCGGTGGTCTCCGGGTAAACCTCTCTGGCTAGGAATAACGTTCGTTCCCGACCAAAGTGGTGCATTTCGTGTGACTCCTTGACTTCTTCCCCTGCATAGCATACCGAGGAGACCTCCTTTCCCTCCTGCAGCCAGGCCTTCTTCACGCGTGTCATCGAATCCGCCTTGTTTTTTTCTGATGGGACCAACACGACAGATACTCTTAACTGGAACTCCGCTATTAGATCGGCGAGCGCTCCGAGTCTGCGCTTGATCAGCATTTCCGCAGCACCTTTGGTCTTAACTCTCTTATCGCCAGTTACTGCCGACCGAATCCACGATGCTGCCGTTGCCGAATCGGTTTTAATTTCAATTATTTTCAATCCCCACGTCAGGGCCAGATTGAGTCCTTTCATAACGGCATCTAGTTCTGCTACGTTGATATGGGAGAAGTCGTTGGTTTTTCTTAGCCATGCCGCATCCTCCACAGTTACGCCTCCCATCTCTAGTACGACGCCCAACGCCAGGTTACTGGCATCGCACCAAATCACACCCGCATCTCCGCTGCTGACATACCAGTCCCCTTTCACTGGGTCCTCATTCCTCACCCTCGCAATGATATCTTGCAGCATGTTCATAACCTCCTTCGTTACACGGCCCTCCCAGTCAGCAGTGCCTGCTAGTCGTTTAATAAAACTACATGCTATCCTGAGCCAGCCAGCGATAGGATAGTGCCCGACCAGCCTCCCGCAGACTGAGAAAAGTTCTCGCTTCGTCAGCTCAGATCCGACTTCGGGTATTACACTCCCTCGTTCGAAGACAAGGCTTTCTTTTCCATCTCGCCTTAGTTTCAACCCCAGCACCCATCCTCCATCCAGGGCCTCCGCCGGTTTTGCAGTTAACCCATACTTCTCGACATGGCTTCTTACTTTCTCCGCTGTCACCTCTGCCTCCTCCACCAGAATGTCGTCAATGTACGAACTAGTGGCCTCCTCCACTGAACGGTCTTTGCTCAGCACTGTCTTCAGCACGGCAGTCATAATTTTGGGGGCTGAACTCAGCCCAAAGCCTAACCTCGTCAGACAATACACTCGCCCCTTGTACCGGACCAGCTGGTACTGCCAGAGTTTTTCATCTACATGGATCTGCAGATATGCCGATTTCAGATCGACAATTTTTGTGGCCCGTCCCATTCTTCTCCATTTCCTCATGACCTCCTCACATACGTCGATCCCCGTTCCAGTGTGGCAGGCTACGTGTCTGTTCAATTCTCTGAAGTCCAGTACGGGCATAATCTTGTTTTTTGTAGGCTGAACAACCGCCAGTAGTGGCAACACTCCTTTTTCTTCCCCTGTCCACGGTTTCAGAATTCCTTCTTTTATCCACCTCTCCACTTCTTCCTCAAATCCTTTTCTTATTTCTCCTCGCAGGGTGTTTTCGTAGCAGCCCACTTTATTCTGTAGTTCCGGGGGTCCGGAGATCCATTTCCATTCAACCGTCCACCTCACGCCATCAAACTTTGCCAGAAAATCTTTGTTCTCAATGCAGCAAACCTCCGGTTTTGGTATTCTGATGGTTCTATCACCTTCCACTCCTGCCATCCCCACTGCGCCGAGACGTCCGAACGTCACTTGGCTCCCTCGTAACGTGGCGCCCCCCAGTCGGTTAATTGCACTCATACCTATAATCACGTCAACACCACCGACCAGATGATTCAACACTAAGGCTCGCAGTCCAATGGACACCCCTTGCACCATTACTTCCGCTGTCGTCTCACCTAGGCACTTCACATCCCTGCCATCCACGGTCCTAATAGTCCTGGTTCCGCTCCATGACCTAGCGACATTCCTCGCTAACAACGTTGTAGTATAGCCTGTGTCGACAAGGGCTATGGCTTTCTTCCCATTGACTACTACCGGTAACCGAGGCAACGTTCCATCATGCGCCATCTCCGCACAGAAGGGGTAACCACTGGCGCAATAGCTCCCCTTCACTCGTTTCCCTGGTGCCGTGCAGCAACACAATAGCGGCTAAGGTGCCCCACTTGTCCACATCGGTAGCACGTGATCCCCGGTCTCGGCTCTTTGCAGTCCTTGATCAGATGAGGGCCCTGGCACCGGAAGCACTTGATTGCAGGTCTCCCCTCCTGTCGCCTCGCCGGCTGCCTCTCATTCAAGTGAGGCCTCATGCACATATTTCCACCCACAGCTGCAGCCACGATTGGGCTTTTAACATTTTTCACTAGGACTCTGGCGTGAACCAAGAGATCGTCCACTTCCATAGTATGGATCCCAGTGATTCTCTGCATGTTCGTAGAGATTTCCTCTGGGAAGCTGTTAACTAGGTACAGCTTTACCGTCATCTCCAGGCTCCTCCCCACGTAACCAGCCAACCCTGCCAGTCTCCTGATCTCTGCCGCAAAGACGTCAACCGACTCGCCGGTCCACCTCAAACTGGAAAGCTTACCAAGTGCTTCGAATGGGCCCTCAGCGAAGGCCAATTTCAGCCTTTGCTCCACTGAGGCAAGGTCTTCCTTGTCTTCATCTCGCATCTGCTGGTAAATCGTGAGGGCTTCCCCCTCTAAGTATAGCGGCAGCAGGGTGACCACATCTTCTATCTTTTGCAGCTTCGCCACCATCTTTAATTTCTCCAGCCACTTAATCAGGTCACCCTCCCCAGTAAAGGGTCTCAGCATGTGAGTGCTCAGTCTCCACTCAGCCATGGTAATTTTCTCGATGTGCCGAAATAGCTTGTGATATACGCGACACTGCTGGCCGTACTTCCGCTTTCTATCCACTCCGAAACGGATTTCTGCAACGTTTTTCTTCACTCTCTACGGATCCGACTTCTCTCCTATGATCAAACTTCTCTGTTCGCGATCTAACTTCCCTCTGCCTCCTCCCCCAATCACTCCTCTTTTATCTCTTCCATTTCCAATCAGGAGCATCTCATTTGCATACCTCGTAGTCACCCTGTAGGCATTTAAAGAAACAAGTCGGCCATTCTTGTTTCCTTCTTCTTCACACGAGGTAAGCCACGCAAAAACGCGGTCGGTCGTTCTTGTTTTCTCTTCTTTTTCCTCATTTACACCACAGATGTGATGTATGATAATGATGATGAAGTTTATCACAGAAAAATTGTAAAGGTTGGAAAGCTCTTGCAGTAATGCTTGGGAAAGAAAGACAAACTGTATTGGTACGCCATGGAGGAGCTTATTATCGTGTGTTCATCCATGCCAATTAATGAAAGTAAAGGATAGTAGTGATATGTATCAGGCTGAAAAGAGATCAGAATATAAGACTGGAGATAAAGAACCACATATGAATACTCTTGATGTGGATGAGGAGGATGATAGTCATAAATATACTACACCAGATGAAACTGATTCCCAGAAGGAAAATACTTCTGATGGTAATGTAAATAATAGAGTAAAAACAATACGAAATTTTTTATTATGTAAAAATTGAAGAATGAAGAGGAGTGGAAGCAAGTCAAAGTATTAAGAATACAGCCTAAAAAAACTTGAAACTATAAGGAATGGGTTAATGTACATGTGGAGAGAGATAAAGAATAAATATGTATTAATTGGGACTATATTGACGATTGGAAGTAACAACCTCATCTTAAAAATGATGTAATGCTAACCGCAGATCAAGAAATGTCTCAGGATGTTGTACATTCTAAGGAGAGAGAAAGTTAAGTCATTTGATTAATGATGAGGTATTTGAAGTTGTTCCCTTTAAACAACAGAATACAATATTTTCTTGCTGGATAGTATCTGAAAAATATATAGATGGTAAGAAGAAAACTATGGTAAGATTAGTGGTCCATGGCTTTGAAGAAAACACTGGTAATCTTACGAAAGATTCTCGCACCTGTAAGTCCCGCTTGGTATTTTTTACAGCAACCTTTATGTCCTGGAGTGTGCAATCTATTGATATAACAACAGCATTTCTACAAGGAGACCCTTTGACAAGAAAGGTATCTCTGCGGCCACCCTGTGATGTATGTTAAAGATAATGGTTTTGTGGCTTCAAAGATGCATCTATGATTGAATGATGCACCTAGATCTTGGTACTAAAGAGTTAAAGAAGTATTCTTACAGCTGGGAGGTACAATTAGTTCGTATGACAATGTCTGATTCAAGTGGTATAAAAGTGGATCAATTGTGGATGATTTTACCTTCTGTGGTAATGCCGTCTTTCAAAAACAAATCATAGGTAAACTAAAAAGAATATTTACGGTAAGCACACATGAGGATGAATCATTCAAGTATCTGGGATTATAAGTTGTGCAAACTACAGTAGGGGTGAAAATAATTTTAAAATCTTATATTTCCACCATAATGCCAATTAGCATATCTAAAGGTTGTACAAGAAAGACAGATGAATTGACTGCAGAAGAGAAAGCTGACTTAAAATGCTTAAGTGGGCAAATGATGTGGGTTGCTTCACAAACAAGACCAGATCTAAGTCATGAAACGTGTGTTATGAGCAATACAGGAAAACATCCAACTGTGAAAATGCTACAAGAGGCAAACAAGGCGCTGTCTAAATTGAATGGAGGTGAAAAATTGTGCTAAAATTTCCTAATTTAGGTAATCTGGAAAAAAATAGATTCTTGGCATATTCAGATGCTACATATGGTAGCCTGAAAGATGAGTATTCTCAAGGTGGTGTCATTGTTTTCGTTCAAGGTGAAAACAAGGAGGTGCCACCTATTAGCTGGCAATCTAAAAGGTTGGGCAGGCTAACAAAAATTCCATTAGAGTCTGAAACGTTGGTATTAAGTGAGGCAGTGGATGCATGATTCTTGGTCTCTTCTTTGATGCAAGAAACTTTTGGTATGACTGTATTGCCACCAGTACAAAGATATACAGACGATAGATCACTGACTAGTGCTTTGGGCACTACATACATTGGTAGTGACAGGAGACTAAGAGTGGATATGGCAAGACTGAGAGAGATCATGTCAGAAAGGGGAAATAGAGGTATTTTGGATAGATGGGAAAATACAATTGGTAGATTCCTTAACAAAAGAGGTACTCTACCCAAAAATTGTTAGAAGTACTTGATAGAGCTTAAGGATAAAAAAAATTTACTTTGTAAAGGTAGCTGCGATATGGATTATAAATTATCTTGATTGGACCATTTTGGAGATAAGAGTGATCTCCCTTGATTCAGGGTTTGACTATTTAAGTCGGGTCTGATAGAAAGTAGAACTCTTCGGTCTCCAAGACGAAAAGAGATGGTGTTGTTGTAGTGATGATATAGACAAACGTGGCAAACTTTGACATGAACCATATTGCTTGATGAGGGTATCTAAAGAGAAATGATGAATCATTAGCTAAATGAAAACATCAATGTAATTTGCATAAGTTCATTAGCAACACATACGTGATAGTTTAAAATGTGGAAGGTGTTTCTGCCGCGCTGTACATATTTATCGTCATGCATGGCTCTTTTTACGTTATATAAAGCACATTTCTTTTTATTTCTTGAAATATATAAACTTTGAAGAGGTTTCATGCGTCATTTTATAAAATCACATAAAATCAAATTGATTGGCAAAAAACAAAAAAGTGCAACAAGCCATGTAAAAGGACAGTTAGAAGATGTGTACATTTAATACTGGATATGATAGACATAATCATTATAAGTAGATTGTTCCACGAAGCAGAATCACAGACAGAGAATGCTGTCTTTCTTCTAATGAGACGAAAGCGACTATGGTACATCATTGCTGGGGCCTGTGGAGACCACAACTTGGCGCTGAGGTCAGAAACTTCTCCAAAGGTATATTTGAATTCGAAAAACATGCCTTCCAACAATTTAACCGAAATCGTCTCAGGTACCACTTTTCTGAGTTTTCAAAAAACAAAAAAGTGCAACAAGCCATGTAAAAGGACAGTTAGAAGAAGCTTTCTCTGTGGAGCTGGTGTGAAGAACAGGTCCCTAGGCACATTGTAGTTGCGGCGCATGATGTTAAAAACAAGGATGAGGTTCCCTGCAAATCAAATTGTCGAACTCTGGAATTTCTACGGAATTTCGAACTGAATCTTTTATTTAATCCATTGGTTTAGATTGTTCTGATCTCGTCAGCCATGATCGGGTAGAAGTCTTAAGTAATTTTTATTTTATTATTAGTTAGTATCGCCTGTAGTGGGATTAAACCTTGAACATGTAACTTGAAACTGATTATTTCTTAACAACTTCATCTGCTGCACCACATGTTCCATGTTGAATTAGAATGACGGTTCCCCAAAACAAAGGGGACAATAAATCGTACATTAATTGAACAATTTTACTTATTAAATTAATAAAAATGATATACAAAACAAGACAAGGCGTAACTGAACAAAAGCCGGAAGTTACATCGGCCGAAACGCTATGAAAATAACATCCGTCATGAGAACAGTAATCTGAATGATCCAAATAATCTAAGTTATCAATCCTCATCTAAAATCTTCCGAAGCAGGTAAAAGCGTGTTCTGAACAATTGCTGTGACATTAGCTTCTGTAACAATGTTTATATATGCCTTATGCTGAAAAACGATGATGTGAAATATTTGAGTAATTTTTCTCTTTGTGAAATTTTCTATATTCTATCTTTCAATGCTAAATTCAGAGAGAGGAGGATAAGTGTAGTATTTGTCCTGCTGGCCCCCCAAGCATTACCTCCTCCTTCGTTGGGGGATAGTGTAGTATCTGCTATGTTTTTATGAGACCATGATCTCAGACATTACCTCTTCCTTTGCGGGAGATAGTGGAGTATGTGTTCGTTCGTCATAATACCATCTTCTCAGACATTACCTCCTTTTCGGGGCCCCAGTGTAGTATACGTTCATTCGTCATTATACCACCTTTCCTCTTTTTGGGGTGAGAAAGTGAGTTTAGTATCCGTTCTGTGGTTATAGTACCATCCTCTCAGGGATTACCTTCTCCTTTTCTTCTGGAGAGGTAGTGATTTACTAGCAAGAATTTCCCACCTCTGTTCGTGTTTGCTAGTAGTTAGAATAAAGTGTTAATAAGAACACACGCGTTTGTTTGGTCTTCTTGCCCAGTTTACTCGCCATATTTTTATAAAATTAGGTATGTGTATATCTCTATTCATATAAAGTTAGGTATGTGTATATCTTTATTTGTATAAAGTTAAGTCTGTGTATATGTTCATATATGTGTATGTATACGATTCACGCCTAAACTAATTAACCGATTTTAATGAATTTTGAGACACAACTGCGAGGCGTAAGAGTGGTTAATATGGGCTATATGTCATTTAATTGAAGGCAAAGGTAAGAAGGAGGAGTGGAAGCTCTTCGCGAAAATTCAGATACCTCCAATTTTTGCGAAATTTTAACAATAGGTACCAGACATGAATTAATAAATATTCCCCAAATTTCAAGTTCTTTGGAGTATTTAAAAAAGTCTTTGGGAGAATAATATGAGCACAGCTTCCTATTTGAAAATTGAAATATTTCAGATTGGCATTAAATTTAATATGTATTAATTAGATAAAGATTAAGAAAGATTCTCTGGATTTCAATTTTTCTGAAACTCTGTAAGCTTATATTTTAAATGTTAGACATTCTCTAAAATATAAAATCATGTAATGGATTTTAAACAAAATTGGAATAAGGATTCAATACATAAGGTTAAGTATCATGATATCTTGAATTTAATTTTCGTAAAGGTACATAAAAGTTGTGCAAAACTGTTTGGTTTGGGGAATTAATTTTACTCGTCCCAGGACGGTTATTCTTCTAGTATATATGTATATCTCTATAATAAAGTAAAGTGGATTTCCTCCACTTTCAGACATAATAGAAAAATAAGGAAACCCTTCTTATGCTAATCTGTTCCTCGTCCCAATTAGATTAATCTCTCATGCGTGTTTTCAGAAATTATGCATTAATTTGTTCTTCTTTCTATTTAAAAAATATTTTCTTTGGCTTCTTGTACTCTCTCAAATAAACCTTACAAAAAGAAAGTCGCGTCTTTTCTTCTTTTACCCACAACTACCTATCTACTGTAACCGCCCTAGATTTACCGGATACTTTCTTAGTATAAGGGAATTTCCGTTAAGTCACCGAAATTATTTCATTTTGACCGTTTTCATATATTCTACATAATATACAAGCTTTCAAATCAAAATAACAATCGCTCCCTTCCGCAGAATTATGGAATACCGGACTACATTCGTTCAGTCGTTTTGAATGACTGTTTCTGATATGCTCTGTAATTATTCTGGCTCAGCAGAATAACAATTACCGAACACATGTCTACTTGCAAATGCCGACATTTGCTGGATGCTTTCACAAGTAACTTTTTTTTGTGTTCGAACAATCGTTTATTTTTTAAATTGTTTCTTAAATTGGCTTCATGATAATAATTGCCACAGTCTAGAAAGATTTATTCTTCACTGACATAGGAAACAACATATTTTTCATTTTCTTGCTTTTGAAATTCAATAAATAACAGTGTCACAAACTTGTAGCTAAAAGTTTATGACGAAGCAAAATGGCGTTGGTTTTTCAGAATTATGTTATTTACAAATATACAAGCATTTTTTCCTAACTTGTGAAATTCAAAAAAATTTCTTTTCGATTTTTAACTTCTCCCATTTTTTGTTTTTGCTTATGGAGTTTACATTTTTCCCAGTATTCTTTTCCTTAATTTTGAAATTCCAACATAAGATAATAGGTCGCTTTTTAGTGTTTAGATAAACACGACTCTCCAAAATAAGGAACTGGATTTCAACCCTCAAAATACCTCAGTCTAGGCGGATTTTTATTCGCTAAAACATGGCGAACTCCTATTTCAGTCACCTTATTTACTTACGGTGAAATAGGTTCTTTTTTTTCAGATTTGCTTCTTTTTTTTTCAATTAAATCATTATTTTTTATTTCACCCGGGCAACTCCGGGACACGGGTCCGACTATCTAAAATAAACTTGTGTTGCGAAAACACAAAAGTTACCGACCGGCGACGACAAAATGTTTTTACCGATTTACAACAAAACAAACTATTTGAAATGTAGTTTCAAACAAACAATAAAACATCCAAATAAAATAAACATTGCATCAGTCTACAAGGATTCTTTCTCATGATTTCTCCTTCACTAACTGAGAACAGAACAGATAACGTATAGTAACAGAACCGAGATTACAAATGTATTAAGTGACGCAAATAGGTCACAGTTGTTGTTTTTTACATAGACAATGTGTATGTGATTAAACTAAGAAATAAGACTGTCATCATATCTTACGCTTTAAGTTAAAAGTCTTTCAGTGAGTTATACAGGGTGGGCCAAAATAAGGGTCCTATCTTTAAATTTGAATAACTTGAATTTGAATAACTTCCACAAAATAAAAGTTAAACTCACCAAACTTTATGTGTGTGTAGACTGACCCTTCCGAGATTTTTTGAAATAAACAAAACAAATTTTAGCCGAAAAACACTTCTTAAAACTTAAAAAAACTAAAGTATTGTTTTTTACACTGTTTTGAGTTTTTTAAGCAAAAATAATGTTTTCTAAATGAGGGTACGTTCCTTAGGGCTAATACGGCTCATGCTTGCTTCGGAAGGGGTCCTTTACTTATTCTAAAAAAAAAAATTTTTTAATCAATAAATAAAAAAGTTATGAATTTTTAAAAATAGGACCCTTATTTTTGCCCACCCTGTACAAATATTTTATTTAAAACATTAAAATATTCATAAAATTATTTGCTTCACATAAATGGATAGTCAGGGAGGTGACAATGGTTAAGTGGATATCGACACGGACTGAAGACCTGGGTGTTCCAAGTTCGAATCCAGTCTGTTCCACAGTACCACTTTCACTTAGGGATGTTGATAACCTTCTCGTGGTCCTTCCCGTAAGTACCCAATGTCTTTCCAGAAATATTTATAACTAGAAAAACATCGGGGAAACTAATGCCAACACTAGAATAATCTGATTCACACGAAAGAAGAAGAAGGATAGTCAGATTTCTGGTGTATTGACATGTGATCAAAATATGAAACTAATATTTATTGTTTTTGAAAACTTAAATCATTTTTTTCTATTTCCATCGGGCATCTCTATATTTTATATATTTATTGTCTGTTGATTTTTGTACGAAACTGTTTGTGATTTGCATACACCTTAATGCCAGCTCCTTGACACTGACGTTAGAGATTTCAGCACCAAATTCTTCCTTTTCGATTTTACCCAGTTCTTAGATTGGACGCAGTTATCCATCTCACCGATAGTTCAAATTCCCTTGAAAATACGCTGTGATATTTAATACAGAGGTTCTTTGCCGCATTTGTAGAATTTAAAACTGGTGAAAGCTGTTTGTGTACATTAAGTACCATCCGCTATATTTTTTAATTATATAAAACTTTATTGTGTTCCCATTTCGGAAACTAAATGCAAATATGTTTCTTTTTTCCTACTTTAAAAGAAGACTCTTTTAGTTGTTTTCTATCACTCCCTCTGTTTTTTTATTTCGTCAGTTTTATCCGGACAAAGTTTATATTTTGATAAGTGTTCTTCCGATTTCATACACCATACTAAATTGATTTGGATGACTAAACTAGGATGTAACACTGTCGTCATATAATACATTTGGAGTTAAACGTCTTTTAGTGAGTTATACAAATATTTAAAATAAAATTGCTGAAAACTATTGTTGCAAAAAACATTATGTTTGGATACACATACTTTTATTAATATTTTAACAGACTTTACTTCACACCATCGTAGTAGCGAGGCATCTTTTCTTTTTGTTTCAAAAATAATAAAACCTGGCTGCTTTTCGAATTTTGCTTTTTTCCCTGCTTTAAAAATCAATTAACACATGTGAATAAATAAAAAAAATGTGAAAAGACAGAGAACTGCAGATTTTTTATAACTTTTACCTGCAATCCGAAATGGCCTGGGATTATGAATGGACTGCTTCCGAATCAATAACCACGTGATCGCCATAACCTTATAGCAAGAGTTTTTCATCTAAAGCTAGGTATCCTTATCCAACTCCTAAGGAAAGTAAACATTTTCGGAGTGGTAGTAGCGTACAAGTACACTGGTGAGTGGCAGAAAAGAGGATTGCCATATGCTCATTGTCTGGTTTGGCCTAAACAAAAGTTGAGATCCTCTGACATAGACTCAGTTACCAATGCAGAAATTTTGGATCCAGTGGCAGATCCTATTTAAGATGATATTATTAGACACCACATGATTATGACTATGTGGAAATATAAAACAGGTGTTCACCGTGTCTCAAAGAAAGACACTGCTGTAAGAGATATCCCAGACATTTCCTGGATAAAACTCAGTCGAATACAAATGGCTACTAACAATATCGCCAACTATCTAGTGTAGTTGTAAGCCCTGAGAGACTAATTACCCTACCTGGCAACGTAACAGTTTCCATAGACAACCGATGGGTTGTCCCATATAATACATTTCTTTGTAAGATCGTTAATGTGCATATCACTGTTGAATATTGTAATAGTGTAAAATCAATTGAATACATTTGTAAATATGTAAATAAAAGCAGTGATAAAGCTATCTTCACAATTAAAATTATTAATCAATGAAGCGATTTGGAGAATACTTAACTTTCACATACTTGTACATCATCCCCCAGTTATTCACCTGTCAGTCAATATAGGAAATGGACAGAGGATATAATTTATTGAAAGTATTGCAGCATATAGAGTTGCAAATCCACCTGCAACCACTCTGCCGACTTTCTTCAAATTGTGTCAAACAAACATTTTTACACGTATACTTTTGTACGCTAAAGTTCTCATTTATTATAGTTGGAAAACCCAAAATAAGTCCTTCGACCGACGATTATAGGGTGGGTCGGTTCCAGGTTATGCGTAAGATAAAAATAACAGAATTTTGGGGCAGGGTATATAGAGTGTATCCAAATCAATTTGACTGCTTCTGTTTGAGACTGCTTCTAAATCCTGTTAGAGATCTATAGAGATTTAATGACCTAAAACCTATCAATTGTCAAGTTATGAATATATTCAGGGATGCATGTAATTCACATGGACTACTCAGGGGTGATAACCACTAGAATGCTACATTACAGGAAGCATCTATATCTGAATCTGCAGACAATTTGAGACATTTGTTTGCCATCATGTTGACTAAATATGCAGTGTCTCATCCAAAACGACTTTGAGATGCACAGAGAACGCAATCAACTACCTGAGGTTGATATAACATTTTCAGACGATATTTTCAATATGGCTTTGCTTCATATTGAAGATATGACTTATAAGATACTGACAAAATTGGGTCTTACCTCACCTGATCGATCTGATACACATCCGGTCATTACTGCATAGACACGTAAAATTAGTTATCAACCTCAGGAGCAAGCATAAATTGATTGTACAACTAAATAATGTTTTTCTTACTGTAGTTAATACTGTAGAATATCAGCAAGGTGGCCTTATATTCCTTAATGCACCCGGAGGTACAAGAAAGACAAGTTAATTCTTGCTAAACTTAGGTCAGAAGACAAAATGTCTGTGGCGTCATCGGGTATTGCCGGCACTCTTTCTGGTTGTAGAACAGCTTACTTGACATTTAAATTGCCATTATCCTTAACAAAAGATGCTGATCTGAGTTGTCAAATAGAGAGAGGAGCAGATTCATTTAACGTTTTACAGAATCGTTTCTTGATCGCATGGGATGAATGTACAATGACACATAAAAAACGTTTGAAGCTCTAGATAAAAATTTGCGTGATTTCAAGAGAGGTGATGTTGTGATAGGTGGTATGATACTTTTATTATCAGGTGATATCTGACAAAACCTTCCTATTGTTCCACTTGGAAGTCCTGTTGACGAGTTGAATGCTTGCATTAAATGGTCATATTTGTGGAAGTACATAAAGACTGTAACATTATCTACAAACATGCGTGTGCATCTCAATAGTGATTTAATGACTGGTGAGTTTGCCTCTTTACTTCTAAAAATAGGCGATGGCAAGATTACAACAAACCACCAAGGCAAGATTGCTATTACTCCAGATATTGGATCAATTGTGTTATCAATCACAGAACCTAGTAAGTAGCAAAGTTCACCCAAATATAGCTGAGAACTATATGCATTCTGAATGGCTAATGTAAAGTGCTATTCTAGCTCCTAAAAATGACATGTTACATTTTTATTACTTTTAACAAAGTTCACCTCAAACAAGGCCAGTTGATACTGTAGATGTAAGGGGCTACTGAAAATTAGGGTGAAAGTTTTGGAGGTCATCTTAAATTGGGAGCTGTGCAGCAAGATGCTTGTTCACATTAATTAAATTTTTTTGCATGTTGGTACAGTTGAGGAAACAGGGAGCAGGGAGGGAGTTCTAAAGGCCGGCAGCTCGAGGAAAGAAACTATTAGAGTAAAAGGCTCTCCGGCATCTACAGTGAATGGATGAGCTTTAGCTGATTGTTGTCTTGGTCGAGTGTATTTATGTCAAGGAAACGCCAGTGCAGAAAGTTGATCGGAATACATTCCATTAAAGTACTTGTAAAACAAGCACAAATCATATAATGCTATATTTCGGTGATATGACAGGGGCTGGAGCTGTGTTGATAGTGAAGAACCTATTAGATTAGATACTCTTTTTTGAATTTTGTCTAAGGGGTAGAGACTAGTGGATGGTGAACCAGCCCAGATGTGACAATACTTCACGCATAGGCAGATGGTGGCTTTGTAGAGATATAGATACTGTCAGGTGTGATAAGTTTTCATCTCATTAATAAACAACTGCTTGATGAAATTCCAGGTGAGGAACACACTTTCAGTTCTCTAGAGTCTACTCTCGATGATGACCAATATCCTACAAAATTTTAAAATTCATTATGATTGCCTGGTATGCCAACACAAAAATTAAAGCTGAAAGCTGGATGCCTAATTATGTTACTCCGGAATCTTGATGCTTCAATGCTATGCAATGGAATGAGACCGTGTGTTAAACATATGCTACCTCATGTGATAAAAGCCTTACTCATGTGGCAAAGAGAGAACTGAGATTCCTTCCATGAATACCCATTATTCCCTCAGATTCTGCAATTGAATTTAAAAGGCTTCAGTTTCCAGTTAAATTGTGTTTTGCCATGACAATTGATAAGTCCTAAGGACAATCCTTGGCAGTCGTTGGTCTAAACCTGACTTAAACTAGCTTTAGAGATGGTCAGTTTCATGTAAGATGTTCAATGGTAGGTACCCTGCAATGTCTATAAATATTGGCACCAGAAAGTAAAACATCAAAACATTGTGTATCCAAGAGCTTTGTACAAATAAGTTTTACCTCTGTAAAGCAGGAACCTGTCGGAAAATAGGTATCTACAGGGACAATGTTTTGGGCTGCTTAACAACTTAAACTCACCAAATTATTTTGTCTCCAATTAATTGTATAGAAAAAAATAACATAAATTGTGATACTGAAAACTAACAAAAATTACGCAGTGACATGACTAAGTTAAATCTTATTTTAATCACCATTATTACTTACAGTCAAATAGTTTCTATTCTGACTTCTTTTATTTGATAATGTACAATTTATCTTTTTAAATTTTAAATCAGTATTTTATATTTTCCTTTGGAAACGCCGGGATGTGGATCCTGCTAGTATATATATATATATATATATATATATATATATATATATATATATATATATATATATATATATATATATAATTTAGACACTATACATTGCTGCGTCTTCTGGGGATACTCGGGTTTCGTTTTTCCAGTCATCTCGGAAGTAGGAAAGATTCCAGGTTAGCGTAACCGAGCTTTTAGTATGCATTAGTATGTACAGACTTGTGAAAACGCGCAAAGTAGAAAGTATGGTCTCTACTCTACCGGTGTCGGCCGTTGTTTTGTTCTCATTGAAAAATATATCCGGTTGATTTAACAAGTTACTGCATCCTGAATTCTTGTTTTTTTTTCTTTTTGTTAAAGGGTTAAACATTTCTGGGACCTGGGTATCTCCAGGGGATGCGGTAATATATAGTATTTAAATAAAATAATAAATATTGGTTCTTGTATGACTTACAATCGAGCACTTCAATAGTTGTTTTCTGCTAACACAATAAACATACTATATATAGGGTGTTTCAAAAGTCTTGGGAACATTACAAATGCGTATATCTCATGAACTATTCCAGGTAGAAAAATGAAACTGGTGCCATTTTAAAGCTTGCTTAATCAAGTTTTTGGTCATACTAATGATTTTCGTGTTATCCTTCCAGGCGCAGTAATGGCGTTCTCTAAACAAGACAAGGCATTTTGCGTCCTCCAATTTGCAAAGACTGAATCGTGGACATGTGTTCAGCGTGCATTTCGCAGGAAATTTAAAAAAGAAGCCCCTGAAAGGAAATCCATTGTCAGATGGCATGCTAAATTTGTGAAAGATGGGTGTTTGTGCCCAAGTAAGCGAACAGGTCGCCCTTCAACTTCAGAAGATGCAGTTGAGCAAGTTCGAACAGCCTTTTAGCGGAGCCCCCGTAAATCAGTGAGAAGAGCCAGCAGGGAACTTCAGCTTGCTCCAGCAACTGTCTGGCGTGTCTTAAGGAAACGACTGCAAATGGTACCTTACAAGCTCAAGTTGGTCCAAAAGTTGAAGGACACTGATAAGCCACTTCGCCGTGACTTTTGCATTGCAATGCAAGAGAAGTTGGAAGATAACGGCTTTGATGACCGGCTTGTTTTTAGCGATGAGGCGACCTTCCATCTGAATGGCAAAGTTAACAAGCATAACACTCGCATATGGGGTACTGAGAATCCTCATGAACTTCTTGAGCACGAGCGAGATTCACCAAAAGTGAACGTGTTTTGTGCAATTTCCAAGAAAGGTGTCTATGGACCGTTCTTCTTTGAAGAGGCAACTATCACTGGTGAATCCTATCTCAACATGCTGGAAGACTGGTTAATGGCTCAGTTGGAACAAGCAGAATCTGATGACTTCATTTTTCAACAAGATGGTGCACCACCGCACTCGAGTCTTAGAGTAAGGCAGTTGCTTAACACAAGGCTGCCTGGTAGATGGATTGGGAGATCTGGGCGAGGTGATGACGTTCTCATGCCCTGGCCTCCTAGGTCTCCAGATCTTACCCCGTGTGACTTTTTCCTTTGGGGCTTTGTCAAGCAACAAGTCTATGTGCCGCCCCTTCCAAGAGATATTGACGAACTAAAGGCTCGAGTAACGGCAGTTGTGGGAACCATTGACGTCAAGATGCTGGAACGCGTTTGGCAGGAAATGGACTATCAGCTAGATGTCTGCCGTGTGACGAATGGTGCTCATATTGAGCAACTTTGAAGATTCCCCACAAAACTTGAAACTCTAACCTTTCCAACGGTACCAATTTCATTTTTCAACTCCTAATAGTTTTTGAGTTATTAAAAATCGTTATGTTCCCAAGACTTTTGAAACACCCTGTATATATATATATATATATATATATATATATATATATATATATATATATATATATATATATATATGAATATGATCAGTATCTCCGTATAGTAGACAATTTAGGAAAAGTAACAATTGACGATAATCAAAGGAGAATCCTTTCTTTTTAAATAAATATGTGTATGCAGCTGTTCAACGGGAATCAGTTAGGAAGAAAATAAAACATTTTGTTTCCCCGTTTTTCTAATAAAACTTGCTTGAATGAGCGAATGAAACTTTCATGAAATGCAGAACTTTGTCGCTGTCTTTTCTCGTAAATATGCTTATTCTAAGAAGTCGCCATCATTTTTATGCCAACCGAGATTAAGGAAAATGTGTGCTATCTTACCCCCCCCCCCCCATAGCAGAAGAGATTTTATAGCATTTTTGTTTGTTGTTTTGGCAATTCGCTGACGGTAGTTTTGTTTCAGGATTCAATAAATATTTATTTCATACGTCGTTTTTTTCTTTATTTGTTTGAGTTACAGATTCAACTGGTTTTGCTTTAAGACCCTGGTGGGGTAGAGATATGAAAATGCTCATAATGTCTCCACAGCAGTTGCATAATAAAAGGCTTACATTACACATGTATTTGGAATAAGGAGACAGCACAAAGAGCAATGACAGAAAGTTAGAAAATTCAAAAACAAATACAAGTAAAGAATATATGGTCCCTCTTTAATCACTATTACTTGAATATTATGAACAACTTTTGTTGCATTTTTTGTTGGATACGTTTTTTATAAATTGTGTTTTTCGACTTCCAGAAATGCTAAGAGATTTCCGCACCGGAAGGACAAGTAAGTATTTCTTTTTTAGTCATTTGTAACGATTATGTTGGGTCCGTGACACATAATCATAAGAAGCAATGCCATGCATAAATAGGTGAAGAACCTTAAAAAAATCGTAGGGACCTAAAGGTTTACAGTTATAATGTTCCACAAACACAATAGGTTGACATGTTTTAGTTAGGCAAGTATTCTATCATCGTGAGATTATTTTGCATCGAAGAAATAATCAACTGTAATGAATATCAGAAATAAATTAGTCATTTGATGCTTTGCAGTATCCGACCATTTATTGGGAAGCTCAAGAATGATATCATTTAAATGTTGGTCAATCGCAAAAATTATTAGTTCTAAAAAGGTTTCTGCAAATAATTTCTATGCACATAGGTTAACGGTACATTACAAAGGGGTTAGTACTTATCAATTGAATGTAAGAACATAGTACATACTCAATATATATGTATAAATGAAACATTAGAGGCTTTTTTATATTAATAATCATCAAAAGGATTTCTCAGTAGCCATTTGACGATTGTTGACAATGTAGCAAATGTCGGACAACTACACAATCCAGTAATGTTAACAGGAAAAACAAGGTATGTGTATGAACGCTCCCAATGTGCAAGTATATATATATATATATATATATATATATATATATATATATATATATATATATATGTTAAGTAAGTTAAGATAAATAAACTTAGAACATTATTTTATTAGTTCCAAGAATTGAAACACAACGAATATCTGACGTACACTCGTTTCTAAAACAATTTGGAAAATTTTATTTTGTATTCTATTTTAGATGATACTAAAAGTCTTTTAATCAGCGCCCCCTGATAATATAATTAATATAAGAGTAATATATATATATATATATATATATATATATATATATATATATATATATATATATATATATAAAAGAGAGAATGGTAGTTTGCTTGAAGCATTGCTGGGAATTGTAATAAATGTATTAAGAAGACTTAAGGCAATGCAGAGAGACAGATTGATGATAAGCTGTAAAGAACAAAAATAAACAATCGAAGGAAATGACTCACAACTATCTATGTGTGTATATCTTTCATAAACAGCAAGTATGGTGTTAGCTCTGTGTGATGTCCGGATGATTAGAATAATTTTCTAATCATCATATATATAGAACATACTTACAACAAACAAAACGGACTATATTCTGAGGTTTATAATGAAAACAGAGGAACTAATCAGACGAATGGGATGGATAGCGCACTTCTTCCTGCAAAATAGTGAAATAGTGACACTAAGGAAAACTATGGTTTCAAAAATATGAAACCAGCTCCTCCAATTAAGGAACTAGAGCAGTTTGAGAGTGATATACAAGACCTAGCAACAAATTTAACATTCCACAAACACAAAAACCAATTTCAGAGAAAACTAGACGGTATAGTCAAAGAAATAAATACATCTAAGAACATCCTAGTTAAAGCTGATAAAACAAGGAACTTCTATAAACTCAAGAAACAGGAATACAGAAACGTAATAATAAGAACTGAACCAAGAACTACCGGAAGGCAAACAATAGCAACCTAGTATGAATCATCAATACAGAAAAGAATAAGTATTACAGACGAGTTAAGAATTAGCGAGATAGTTGGAAAACTAAAAGAAAACGAAGTATAAATTTTGCTTACGGATCACAAACCTGATTTCAACACGAAACCATCAACTAGACTGATCAACCCAACCCGACTAGAAATTGGAAGGATTAGTAAAAGAATTCTAGAAAGAATCAATCTTAAAATCAAACATAAATACAAACTGAACTAATGGATTAACACCATGGATACCATAAATTGGTTTTCCGAGATTAACGGCAAGAGTAGATGTACCTTTGTCCAATTCGACATCATGGAATATTAACCGTCCATTACTAAGATCCTTTTCGAACATGCACTTGAGTTTGCAAAGGAGTCCACAGATATCTCGGAAAAGGATATTAATATTATAAAAATCTGCCGTACAACAGTTCTCATTAGCGACTGTGAGCAATGGACTAAAAGCAGAGAAAACGGATCTTTCGATGTTTCTATGGGATAGCTAGCATTCGCAGAGGCCTCTAATCTAGTAGGCCTATATATTAAGAAATATTACCATGACTAATAACATAGATGTAGAAGATATAGTTTTAGATAGAGATGCCGGTCTAATGGTAGTCAGGGAATCTACTAGCGCGAAATGCGACAAGATAAAAAAGATAATTCATAAGGAAATAGATAAACTAGGCATTAAGGTTGAAATTACCGGCTATGTCAAACAAGTTAAGTTCCTTGATGTTACATTTAACCGAACTGATAACAAATATAAACTCTTCATGAAAGAAAACTCCAGCCCCATATACGTACATACACAATCAAACCATCCTCCTTCAATAATTAAACACATACCCAAGTCAATAGAAATAGAATAACTCATCAGACGATAAAGCGTTTAACACCATAAAGAATATTTACAACACTGCCTTAAAGAATAGCGGGTACGTAAATGCTAATATAAAATAGACAAATATAACAACAAATGCTAATAACCCTAGAAATCGGTGCAGGAAAATAATCTGGTTTACACCCCCCTTTAATATGATGTTAAAAACAAAAATTGGTAACAAATTCCAACCGCTAACAACTTTCATTTCTGTAGACTTGATGGTGTCTGCTTCTAGAACTCCAAGATATTTGTAGCAATCCTGTTCGCCTAGTGCCCTCATTTCCTTTTAGTTGGGGAGTTCCATGCCCTGTGTTGTCTCCAGTTTTCCTCTTTTTATTTCTAGTAGTGCGCACTTTTCCATTCCGAATTCCATTTGGATGTTCTGACTGAAGATTCTGGTCTTATTTATCAGCTTTTCCAATTTCTTTTTTGCTTTTTGCTTTTTGCATATTATTATTATTATAATTATACTTATCATTATTATCATTATTATTATTATTATTATTATTATTAAATTGTACTTTTGGTGTTTATTTCGTATAATATTTTTATTATGATTAGATATTTGTAATATATATATATAGATTATGTATGTGTTTTCTCTATAATAACTCTGTATTTTAGGAAGAATACTGTGGATGTATTAGTTCGACTTCTAATTGTGATGTCATGGAATCGGTGCTGACGAAGACTACTTGGAATCAATAAAATCCTTTCGTCGTAGAAACGATCGTATGCCAAAATAGTGTTCATGTTGAATTCCAAGCACTGATATAAATAATATGTCAGAGATATATTTATTTAAATTATATATATATATATATATATATATATATATATATATATATATATATATGAGGGAGTAAATATGAAATTAAATTTGGAAAGGTTCAATAAAATTATTAAATGCTTCAAGAAAAAGTCATTCATTGTAACGATCTCTTCAGATGAAAAAATATTCACTGTCGATGCTGTTCTGAACAGCAGAAATGACAGATTTATCGCAAAATCGACAACTGGGGTAAAGTGTACATTCAGAACAAAACATCCTGCTCAAGTTATGGCTTTTCGTCTTGTGGCTTCTGATAGAAAGAAAATTCATATAAAATTCTACAAAGCTGACGAAAATATCAATGTTAATACTTGCTACACAACGCTGATATACCAGGTATTGCCAAAGCTTAAAGTACCTAAACGGTAATTATGTATGGACACAGGATGGTGCTCAAGCCCACTAAACTAGAAAAATACAAGATTTCTGCAGATCCAACTTCAGCAATTTTGGGAAATACTGTTTATGGCCACAATCTAGCCAAGATCTAAACCCTCTGGATTATGCTATTTGGGGCGTTTCCGAACATGCTACTAATCGAACATTACACAGCAATGTCGACTCTGTTAAAAATACCATTAAAGAATAATGGGAACATTTGTCTCCCGAATATTTGAGGAAAAATTGTACAAGTTTCAGGAAGCGTGAGAAGGCAGTTATTGAGAAAGAAGGAAAACACAGAATAAAAACATTTTCTATTATGTCAATTTTATTGTGGCAAACAGATCCGCATAGCTTTCAATAAACTTATTGGTTATACACTTTCTTTCAATCACTGCCCCGAATATTGTAAATGTGCTTCCCCACTCTGTATATATATCTTTATTCCAATTTATTTTAATTCCAAATAGCTACATGTTTTTTCTAAAGTCTAATACATGTTCTTCTGCAACAATTCTCTGAACTTTTCGAAGAATTCTTCTGAAATGCCACTCAGATTCATCGTAAAAGCTTTTCAGAAGGCGGACTCTCGATGACCCATTTAGCTTTGTGAAAAAAAAGTTCACATTGAGCAAGATCAGATGAATAGCGAATTGTTGCAATACGACGATATTCATTTTATTGATTTCTCGGTGTTTATGGCTGAAAAATCTGGAAAAACAAAAGCACGTGGGAAAATGTAATAGTTGCAGAAATCTATGATTAGGGTGATATACTCCCAAGATATCATGTTAGATAATAACACACTTCAATTCTGTTCAGAGTTCACACTGCGCAGATCACACACAGTCCTGTTACTATTACGACTTTCATCTTATATATATATATTAATACAAGTTCAAATTTATTGAAAAATGAACTTTAAACCAATATTTTTTCAAAAGTGCTCAATACGAAGTAGAGCTTTATAAGTATACTTTATATGAACATTTAAAATGGTCTATACAAGTCGATTCGTGTTTCGGTACTACTGTGTCCATCGGATTTTAGTAGTGATATATGAGTGTACCTGTTTGCGTGCATGCCATGGTCTGTATGCATTTATTTATGTTATGCATGTGTTGATTGTGTCTATGTGATCGCTCTAATGTTAAGTTTTAAGGATAGTATAGCTGGGAAGGGGGAGTCTTGAATTTGTCTGGTTGTGGTTTAAGAAATATATTAAGTCGTTCGTAAAGTTCTGAATGGATTAGTTCCTATTGGGTCGTTCGGAAAGTGATAAACGCACTTAGTTTCTATTGTACATAACTTTCCGAAAGACCCAATAGTAGCTAAGTCCGTTCAGAACTTTCCGAAAGACCATATAGTAGTTTGGTCTGTTCATAACTTTCAAAACGACCTAATATATATAAATAGGTATAT
Source organism: Sepiola atlantica (assembly GCA_963556195.1). NCBI lineage: Eukaryota > Metazoa > Mollusca > Cephalopoda > Sepiida > Sepiolidae > Sepiola > Sepiola atlantica. Next base: position 148,981,096 of record OY744516.1, read on the forward strand.
TAATATATAAATATATGTATGTATATATATATATATATATATATATATATATATATATATATACATATATATATATAAATATATGTATGTATATATATATATATATATATATATGTAAATATATGTATGTATATATATATATATATGTATGTATATATATATATATATATATAAATATATGTATGTATATATATATATATATATATATATATATATATAATGTGTGTGGGGGTGGAATAAGGTGATGATCAAGAAAACAAACTTGACAGGTCTTAATAATAGGATTCATTTTTATTAAGTTTTATATAGCAAATGATTGAAGCAACAAAAATGAGGTAGATGGGGAAGAGTTTGAAAGCAGGTTGTGTTAGTTTAAGTAAAGGAAGTTATTTTTCTATATCTGATACAATCATTTTTGATATGAATATGGTTATGAGTAAAGCGAGTATATTAATATTAGTTCTGATTTTCATATTCTGCTTGGATTACATTTGCTTTAAGAATTTTTTTATGGGTTTGAAAAACATTCTTCGAGATGACAATCAAACATAAGTATATTTTTGCCATTAGAATATTTGTATACTACTATATATGATTTCCGGAGGAAGGTAAATTTAAAAAGAAGTAGATGTTGTGGAGACCCTTCAACTGCCAAAATAAACTAGCCCGGGAGAACTACAAATAGCGAGTATATTTAATCAGAAATTAAACAGATATAGTTGATTTCCAATTCTCTAATGATGTTTAACTGGAGGACTACAACACAACAGATTGGCGATGAAATATGTTGTATTGACCTATACGGTATTAACAAAATTACGAACAAAAACACAAAAGACTTTCACAAATGTAAAAAAATAATGGAGGAGTTAAGAAGATTTATGCAAGAAATTTTAAACCAACCAAAACGAACACAGTGTAATATAGAATAAAAAAACAGTAGGCAATACTTTTAAAACAGCAAAAGACCTCGACCTACGAGATAAATGTTTCTCAAAATACCGAGGTGACTTTAAATCTTTTGTTTATGATTCCTTAACTAACTTAATTGGAGAAGTTGGGTACAGTCTAGAAGAAAAGGTTATATTTGCATCATATTTTCTACGATACGAGGAAATCGTTAAGGCAAATTGTTTTACATGGTATAAAAATCGACGATTGCTAGGAAAAGTGAACATAGAACATTTAATATAGAAATGTTAACATGGAAACTATGCTTATTGTATACTAGCAAATAATCAAGGAGATTTTATTTCTGGAATCAATTTTGCTGTTAAAGAACATTGTTTTTAAAAGAGTTCCTTTTCAACACACGTTAATGCCTTAATCTGACCCAAATCAATAAAAACGTATACTACATCTGCAAGCGTAGTAAATAGGTAGTATGAGAAATTCAAATTCAACAAACTCGCTTCAGATATGTTCAAATGTTTCATATTTGTACAATGACTTACAGCGCCGAAAGACACTGAAATACAGTCAGGTCTACAATCAAAACTGGAAATATTTGAAGCTAACATTACAAAATATAGATGAAGAATGTCAACAAATAATAAATTTAAGCCATGATATTTAAATAAATTGCGGAAAGAGAAATTTCACACATACACTAAGTCGAAAAAAGAAACACAGTAAATAAGATTTCTTTCAAAAGTTATCCATTGTTACGAAAGAAGAGAAATTCACTTTTATAAAATATTCTCCAATTAAATATAAGGAATGTCATAATTGTGGCAATATAGAACGTAGGTCCTACCACATAGTAGTAAAGAACCCAGAAAAAAAAGAATCCGAAATTTAAAAATACGGTTTACTCTACAAAAGTAGGAAACGACTTTACTACGATAAAAAAAATTCTAAATATACAAATGTTTAATTTCAATTAGACACAGTAAACGAAGATCAAGTCGAATAAAACCCCTCCGTCTTCTATCAGTTTCGAAAGTATAAATAAAAAGCTTTAATTTCAAGACAATACTCATCAGTCTGGAAGTATCGCAGAGGAACGCTTTCAAGAATATACAGCTAACAAGGTACGGATAATAATCGTCGTGAACTTTCCTATGTTGTTGTAATGGCGGCAACTTGATTTTCTACATATATGACACACGGTTGGAATGTTACAAATCAAGAAAATCAGAAAACACATTTACTACCATTAAAAGAAATGTTTCAAATGGAAAGCACACATGTTAACTTTCAATTAGATAGAAGATCTGACTTGATGATAATAAACAAATTAACGAGTATAAAAATCCGTAGACCAATGATAATTATTTGCCCGCAAAATAACTTGTAAAACATTAAAAGTTTTAGGTGAATGCTATACTAATGTATTATCTTTTAACATGAAAGCATTCGTCATGGATTGATCTCGAAACCTATTCGGAATGGGCTGGGCTGAATTATTTATGGAATCTGACAATGGACACGTTTTGTAAAAGCGTACAGGCAGCCCAACCAGTGCAGAACTGTAAAATAGAAAATTAAATCAAATTTTCCCGACATTTTTCTGAAGGGTTAAGAATGTGCCGAAAGGCAATAGCAACATTCAAATTAACAAATAATTCACAACCGATTTTCAAACCAAAAACACAATTACCCTTTGTAGCCCGAGCGATAATTAGAAAATAACTGAGCCGCTTAGAAGAAATTGGGGGTTTACGTTAAACAGATTATACTGCTTGGGCGAGTTCAATTTTTGAAGTCCAGCTAAAAATCTATTTTAAAGTTTATATAAATAGACAAATTAGCTAGAAATAGCCGCTATTTGGAAACTAATTGGACGACTAGTGTATATCATTAAATATCTCAAATGGATTGTGAAAATACACCATAAGCGTAAGAATATCTGAACCGAATGATCATGGCAAAACGGTTAGGGTTAGGGCTAGCAACCGTAAAAACAATCATCTTCGACTTTAGACATTGAATCAAGAAGAAAAATATATGACTTTCAGAGCAAGTGAAATTACAAACGGGGGATGTGTTGAGATTTTTTTTACTACTGATATATATATATATATATATATAGTCTCAGAAGTTTCTCAACCATTAAAACTATATTAAAAAAAAAAAAAAAAAAATTATAGTCCCAAGTCTTCCAGTGGAAAATCACTCATGTAAGTCAATTGATTTTTTACAGTTATTATATTAGTTTATTTCTAACACTATTTTAAGGGATCATCAGTTGTTTACCATGAAAAACTGTTTCGGGAATTTGAAAACAAGACAGTATTTAATTTCATGGCTTCCCAGCGAGTTGATCAGACTCCACTTCCCTTAAAAGACAAAACATAAACGTTCCTTATACTAAATCTACGCTGTTCGTCTGTCTAATCAAATTTATCCGTTACTTACAAAAATGTTGCTGCATTTTAAAGTGTTTGGACGAATCCATGACACCATTATTTAAGTGATTAATGTATTATTTTTATGTATATATATATATATATTGAAACTCACAAGCACGCACACGGGCCCAGTTAAAATTATATTACATAATGTAAGTAAACATTTAATGTAAAGCAATTCAATTTTGTATCTCGCTTATTTAGAAAACATATTTTTGGTCACCGTAATGCATAGAATATATATTCCATAATTCATTATGATAAGTAAATTAGTTTTGGATTGAATCCCATAATATATAGCTCTTCTCTATATGAAGTTAGGTATAACTATATATATATATATATATATATATATAAACAAAGCTTACACGCTCGCGTTTTTAAGCAGTCTTTGATCTCGAAACGTTTGAACCCTGTCGCTGGCTTTAAATATATCTTAATTTCAGTAATGTCTGTGGCGATTTCCGTTGGTCTAATGGATAAGGGTCTACTAAATCTACGAACTGCGTTCGAACCCGTCTGACCGCCTGAAACCACCACTTCCTGTATTGATAAGGATGTAAGTCCGAAACGACGTTGTCTGTAGGTAAACACACTTTAATATTCAATAAAAAATCTTCATATATATATATATATATATATATATATATATACTATGAAGATATTGTATATATATATATATATATATATATATATATATATATATATATATATATATGTGTGTGTGTGTGTGTGTGTGTGCATACAGGTTAATGTCCTTAACTAATGAACCGATTATCATGACTTTTGGAATATATATATTCTAAAAAATACGGTAACATTATTTATTTCTAATCTTCACCTGTATATAAAATATATATTTATTTTTATTTATTTTTCATGAACAGATCATTAAGAATGTTGTAATATAATCTCAGCAACCCGATGAGTAACATATACACATTATTCTTTAGTACACTTTACTAGTTAGGGTGTGCGGACACCTTAATCGCACCTGACATGAAAAACTTAAAATAAATTGTATACAAAAAATGCAATATTATATACAGTATTACATTTTTAAAAAGATCAGTGCGAGCGCGTGAGCGTCAAAAATATGTATGTGCTTGTTAAAATTCTTAACTATTGCAATTATCATTATCATTTATAGAATATGTATTCAAGACAACAGAACCTGTAACGTGGATACATTATTATTTTTTAAACTATACCATCCAGAGAGGTGCCATCGAACCGTACCATATCCCCTAGAGAAAGTAAAATACATTACAATTTAAAACTAATATTATAGCTATTGTTTATAAATATCTTGTAATGGGTATTCTACTTGTATATATATATATATATATATATATATATATATATATATATATATATATATATATATATATATATATATATATATATATATATATAAACATGTACACATAGTTTGGATGAACCTATAAATAGTTACGTTTACAAAATAAATAATGTGCTAATGTTACTTAACGTGTTGCCTATAATATATATTCCATAATTTAAAATGATTAGTTCATTAGTTTACTTGTGAATTCTGTATATAGAAATATGTAAGCATACTCCCATGCATAACTACGATTTTATTAAAGTTCATTTTTGTGCTTTATCCTATTGTATTTTTGATTTCAATAAATAAATGATTGATAGTATAAAAAGCATACATAATAATGTGAAACTCACGTAGAGGAGGAAAACGCATATACACGGACTCATGAGTAGAGGTAGCATACTTATAAGAATATAGTGATTGGAGTTTTGTAATAGTCTAGTATATTATTGAGTAATTTGAAATATTAGTATAACTAAGAAATATATGTTTAAATATCGAATTGTGCTCTGAGCTAATAAATTGCATGCAAGTCTAATGTAAAAATGCACCAGGCGATTGCATGTTTATTGGGTTGCATGTTTGTAATGCATGTATATTGTAGACTTGCTGTGAGTTCGAAATGTTTAACCAAGGGAAAAGAGGCCACCCAAGAAATTGGAAATATCTTTGATGTTGGATGGACAACTCAGAATTCGATTTGTCCACTTGAAAAAAGTTAGTATATCTTTAAATAGGGGTCCATGCTGAGAGGTGGAGCCCCAGAAACAATAATGTTTCTACAGATACGACGTTCTCTGCTGTGGTTATGATTCACTCAGTGTCTTCTAATTATAATGGCTGTCCGGATATGGAATTTCTGGGCAGTAGTGTTTCGATTTCTTAGATGAAGCTGGCAATTATTTTCAAGAGAATATCTGAGTAGTCTTTCTGATGTAGTTCCAGGAATGTCTATGTATTCCAGCAGATGAACAGGTAAGAGTTGTCTGTCTGGGCGTTTCACGGTCAGTTTGATTTTCTTCGGTCTGAGAGAGAGTTGGCCTTATGGGCGTTTCACAGTCAGTTGGGTGTGTGTGCCTCTCAGAGAGAGAAATTGACCCTTGGGCTCTAAGCTATTGGACTTGTGTTTTGATTTGGTCGGACTAATAATTCTCATTTGAAAGTCTGTTGTTTAGTAGAAAAAACGAGTATCTTTGTAACCTAAAAAAATAAACCTTTCTTACTTGTTTTGAACTAAAGTTGTAAATTTATTTTGAGGGAGAATTCTTCTGTTGCAGCACTGACTGAGACCCCCACAAGTGACACTGCGATCAATGGCGGAATCTAGAAACAACGTTGGACCAGCATGATGAGTCGATTATCACGGTCTGTGCAGTGAACTCACAAAGATGTACATTCATACTCCGAAAGGGGCTTTCTGTAGTATTACCTAAATAAGACTATTTTGGTGTATTATTATGATTACATATCTAAATTCTAATATTTATCTATCTATCGCTAATTAGAGTCAGACTTGCCTCTCTGTTTTTGAGATTTATAGTTCTTTCAATACAAAATAATATTTAATTCTATTTAGCCAGTTATTTATGTTAAATATAGGCCTGTGTTCTTAATAACTTGTCCTTCCAATCGATTTTGATATTTCAATATTGAATCATATCGATAGTTTTCTTTGATTAGTGATATCATAGATGATGTATGAGGAAATAACCCTCCCACAGAAAAAGTTCTCGTCCTGCTACTTATTAAAACCCGATGTTATTTAATAAGAGACGTGTTTGTATGCATTGATGTCAGACGCGCTTTTATTGTCTAATTGACATACATTTACCAATCGCTGCGTTTCCTCCAAATTACAGAATTGAATTATTATTTTTAAATCGTAGAAAAGAAAAGAAAATTTTATATGAAAAATAATTTTGGCGTCTTCAAACTATCGATTCTAACGTTTTTTTTAGCAGGCAAATATCATACAATTGCTCACCAGACAAAAGTTGAATATTTTTGCATTTAAATTGTTTATAGCCACTGTATCGATAAAACTATAGACCTTACACAATAGATAAGAGACCAGCCTCTTTATGGGGCAATTGCGAGTTTGATTTTCATATTTTGTTTAGGTTCTAAAATTATTTTTTTACAACACCATTACCGTAATATCATTAGTTATAATGTCATAATAATAATAATTTCAGGACCAAACGTGGAAAATGAGCTTCTACTCGTTTAAAACTTTTTATTGGTTGTATTAACTAGTGTCGGTACGATTAATCGGAATCGGGAATCGGAGAAATCAGAACTTTTGAGAGTATCGGAATCGGTATCGGAATCGGAAAAATTTAAGTTGTATTTCCGATTCAAATAAATGATTCTTTGACTTATTTTTTTTTCGGTTTAAACTTAAATATCTATTGCAGGCACAAGTGCAACATATGGATGTAAATCTCAAAATGATTTCATCAAAATCTTGGATATGATACATGAAAGGAAAACATCAAAACGTTTGTCAAATTAAAAAGAAAGTATATTTACATTTAAAAGTAGATAAGGACTCTACTTATTTAGGCAATTTTAGAATCCAAATCGGAATCATTAATTGTATCGGAATCGGGAATTTTTAACAGAATCAGTAATTTTATCGAAATCGGGAAAATAATTGGAATCGTCCCATCACTAGTATTTACCGAAAACAAAGGGAAGATTCATAAAGGAAATCTATTCCATACGTGCAATGTTACTAATAAACGATAATTCTATCTGTTATTAATTGTATTACTTTTATAAGTTTTACTTTCCTTGTTTTCGTTTAGAATGTGATAAAGACACAAAAGAGTATGATAATCATATACAAAACTTTAAAATCGTGATCTAGTTGGGTTGATTTTACCTAAACCGATGAAGTAAATATTAGCTACAATATATTGTAAAACATATTTTATGAAATTCACTGGCTGACTAACATTTGACTGTGAGGAATAAGGAAGAGAAAGAGAAGGAAAAGAGAGAAGGAACAGTAGCTGCTTGTTAGGTGTATGTAGTTAATAGCGTCGCAATTCCCTAATTGCCTCAGTGGTTTGATCGGTTAGTGTGTCGTATTTATAGACAGAGGTTTTGTAGTTCAAACCTCACCCGGCGCATAAACCTTTTTTTTTTAAAACACTCATTTTTAAAAATTACGTAGCGATCTTTAAAAAGGACTCCCGGGCAACGCCGGATAAGGAGAGCCAGTAATTTTTAAAACCTATTTAAACAATATACAGTGTAATCACGTTAGGTCACCGAAGTTAGGCAACGTTGAGTCTTACCAGTACCAGTACCAGATTGGTGATCATTTGGGAATAACAGGCACTGCATGTGAGTAAGGAAAGTAATGATCAAATCTTTATGCCTTGACACCCACATGATAACTTGAAACACAGTCAACGAATTTCAGAGTTTTTATGCGGGCCGAGACGATTCGAACAACTCACGTCTATATTAAAGCAAACCTACTTTTATGTATATTTTATAAATATAATCAGCTTTTCCTAGATAGTATCGTTCTTTTTATATCAATTGAAAGTACAAAAATTCGTATGAATCAACGTGGACTAACTATGTTGGCCAGCTCGATTCTGTTGTTGGCATTCTTGCAATAGGGACCACTTGAAGGTTGCCAACATCCCTAAGTAAAAGTGGTATTACACCTAGGTCGTCAGTCCGTGTAATTATCCACTTAACCACCGTCA
>OY744516.1:148994524-149087024 GCA_963556195.1 Sepiola atlantica
GGTTGGTTTATTCTACGGCATATCAACCCTTTCCGAGTCATTCCATGTCTAATATAGTTATTTTCTTTAAACGATTTCATGCTTCAAGTTCTTAATATTTTCAAATTTTTAATAGATTCTATTTTATATATTAACTAGTGTTCATCTTCCATAAAAATGATGAGAAATAATTATGCTTCGTCAGTGTTCGTACTCGCTATTCATCTCGATATATTACTAAAATATTCATATAAAATCATAGAATTACATCAGAAAGCTATTTTTTCATCTATAAATTATTATTACCATTTCTGTTAAGATAAGAAAAACATTCACCGTTAAATTTTTATTATATAATGGAGGATTTTCTTTCGAAATTCATTTCAGGCAACTGGGAAAATCTAAAGTGGTTGTTTGACTTGCTTTTACACTTCTCCTCACCACTTGAAAGCGTTTCGTCATAGGGCTAGAAAAAGGCAGGTATTGTCCTCGCTAACATTTGCATTGTGGGATGGGGGGGTAGATATATTTATTTATGTACAAATAAATATACAAATAAGTATAAATAAGTGTTATTACAGAGTGGAAACGTTATAATGGATGAAAGACATTTTCAAACACTTAAGGAATAATAATTAGTATTCTCGGAATTTCTACACCTTGGACTTATTATAAGCATTATTGGTAATTATTATTGTTGTGATAGTTACTATACTTTTATAATTTTGATAAGTGTTTTTCTAACCCTTTAAATGTGTTTTATTAATAACTGGAAAAGAGACCGATAAACCGCTGGTTATTTATTGGCTTTTTGAGCAAAGTGTAGTATCTGTTCTGCTGTAACACTTCATCTTTTTCTCTCGTCGGTCAGTGAAGGCTAAGACAATCTTTATTTTAGTCTCAACGGAGAGTGTCATTTTTAGGGGAGCTGGATTTTACCCCAGAATAAAATCGACCGATTTCTAACTATACCCTCGTCGTGACTCAATTATAAACACCATTAAACTTTCAGGAACGTACGCAAAATTCTTACTCGTCTGAGATTTTTCATTCCGAAATTTGATTTAGATGATATTTTGTATTGCATTATATATCGTTCAACATTTTGATCGTTCAAACAGAAATAGTATACCTCTAATCAGAAAAATCACTCAAACATCCGAGAATAATGAAAATAAAAACAAACAATACAGGTGTGAGGTTGTTTAATGCCGACTATTTCTTAAAACATAAATCAGCATCTCCTGTAAAACGATCGTAAACAGGGAAAAATATACAAACTCTTTATTTTAGAATATGATTTACATTGAATTGAAGTCTTTTAAAAATGTGTATATTGAGCTCTATTTTACCATATGGTAAGATATTGACTTTAAAATTGTTCTTTTCAAATTGATAATCAAATATAGTATGTATGTATATATAAATAATGTTCTGAACCATTAGAAGCATCGTTTACATATGTATAATATGTTTAAGAAAGCTATATTGACGCATATATTTAAAATAGAATAACACCCCGTAACAAAGTGTTAAGAAGGGAAGATTTTAATTTTTATTAACAATATTACGTAATAGAACATAATTATCAAGTTAAGATAAAATGGTTAATGTCAATATATTTATCTTCCTCATATCCAGTGTTCTGGTATATTTGGTTTGTGCTACAAAACCATATTGAGGCGCATCTTGAAAACAAATAAAACCAAATTGTTAAGAAGGGTAGTATATTTTATAAATAATATTTCGGAGTAAAACTCCATTATCAAGTAAAGACAAAATTGTTGTTATCAATTAAACTGTAGCGGAGAGCAGGAGAGGCAGCCGACTGCTGTGGATCAAGACGCTTGTTCGCGGCGATCGAAGAGAAGGCTGCTTATCCGGATGGGGAGCTGCGGGTGCGAACCCGGAAACGCTCACTCGCGAAAAGTTTAATTTAATTTTTTTTAAGAGGAAACGGCGGCGACCGACTTTGGCGTGGCTCATTAGACTGTGTGAGATATCGCTACTATAAGGAACACGACAAGGCGTGATTTTGTAGGATGCGTTTGGAGGTGGACGCGAACGAAAGAAGAAGAAAGTGCCGCATTTATTTTGGTAAAACGTTCTGTTGACTCGTTCAAGGAAGCGAACAGATGAAGAAAGTGCCGCATTATTTTGGCGTACCGTTGTATTGACTCGTTCATAAACAAAATAGAAATGTTTACAATTTGTTACCGAGTTTCATTTTGTTTTGAATATATGCATCGATATGGCCTTCTAAACCGTATATGGAGACCTTATCTTGGCTTTTGAAATCATGCGCGGTAAGTATGGTGTGTTTCGTGACTTCTTCACACCTGCTCAACAGAGAGAGCTTTGTGGAAACTCAGAAAAGCTGTATCTGAGACGATTTCGGCTGAATCGTTGGAAGGCGTCTCTTTCGGTTCGGGTCGCTGCACCGGGGAATAGACTACCAGAAGCCGCGGTCAACCTACAGACGACCAAACAGTTCAAGGCAGCGCTGGATGCATCATGGCTGCTGATCTTTGAATAGTTACTCCTCACTTGAGAAACGGGGTGGGTGTAAGGATGCGTTTCTGGCGTAAAACATCAACCAGAATTTAAATATACCTTTCGAGAAGCTTTTCGCTCCGAGGCCAAGTCATGGTTTCCACGAAACCCAGCAAAGGATGTACCTTAATCAGTTTTGTCTCATAAGAAGAAAGGCAGCATTCTTTCTCTGTAATTTTCCTTCGTGAAACAGCCTACCAGAGGTAGTGATGATGGACAACACATTCAGACTGTATATAGATGTACACATCTTCTAACTGTACATTGACATGGTTCGTTGCACTGTGCTATTTTTTGCCAATAAATTTGATTTGATATTATTCAAATTCAAACGATGATTCTAACAAACCAAAACATTCATTTTTCTTATGAAAATCATGGCAAGATAAATGAACTATCATTTTAGAATTTAGAGCTTCGCATATAAATTTACCGTAAAATGATCCCTAATTATTCGGACGGTTAACCTTTTTTTCTTATGAGAAATAAATTCTGTGCTCTTTTTTAGAGGGGGTGGTCTACTTTTTTAGGTGATTACGTGTGGTTTTACAAGTTGCCACTCGGATTTAACTCGGGTTAATGGTAAACAAATTGAGTTAATTGTCCTAAAAGTAAGAATAGTCCGAAAAATATTCTAAAATAATTGTCATTTTTGCCTTCTTTCCGCAAAGTTTTTTAGAGTGTTCACACGTAATCGCATGAACAGTAGAATCTCATTTTTAGATGAGGAGGTTATTTAGCTGAAGATGTCAATCTACAAATTTACCGATTTCACTTTTTACTCATTAAAAAATTTGAAATTTAAAAAGTAAATGATTTATATTGTATTTATTTGGACTATTCGAACTATTATTCTCATCTTGTTTTTTTTTCACAACGTTCGGCCGATATAACCCCGACAATCCTTAGGTGGAATATATTTTCGAATTTGTGAACTAGAACCTCAGAGTCGAATATGAGAAACTGGACGAAATTTATAACAAAACCCTTTATTTAATCAACGGGAGTAGATTGTTCTCATTCCGTCAGCCCTGACCCGGTATAAGTTCTAATTAATTAATTATTATGTTATTTTTAGTTATTATTATTAGATTTTAGAAAGAATTAAACCTTCAAATCTTAGAAGACTCTCCCTTAGAGCTGATTGTTAATACACGCCTCTATCCAGAGGTTGAACGTTCAATCTGTACTAAATGTGATATTAGTTAAGAATTACATAATAATGAGTTAACACGTATACCGTTATAGGTGACGGAACGAGAACAATCAACACTCGTGAATTAACTATTAAAGGGTTAAGTTTGAAATTCTATATAGGTTTGTGCGTTCGACATAAAGATTCCTAAGTTTGAAAATATGCACATACAGAAAGCCGGAGGTTACATCGGTTAAAACGTGAAAATAATAATCAATTAGAGAATAGTAATAATAATAACCAATTAGAGAATAGTAATCCGAATAATACAAATTATCAATTCTCATCTAAAAAATTTCGAAACATTTTCTTTATTGTTCAAAACATTTTTTAACTAACAAATTATGGTTAAATCCTATTTTAGTCACGTAAATTATTAAACATGAAATTGGTTATGGCATTATTCTCCAAAAAAATGGGCGCGAGGGATTGTGTCAAAATGTTTATTTATTTAATCTACTGCTAAACTTAGTGATCTTTCGTCAACTAATAATAGTATTAAATGGTAAACATGTAAGAAAAATCTAAATTTAACACAAACTTCCTAGGTTTCGTCTTGATTTTCTCAGAAAGTGGACATTTTTAGCAGGATGCGGCTCTGAATTCTACACTTTATCACATTCAAAAATATGATAGATAGCATATATACACAGCACACGCAGCGTCCAAAACAAACATTGCATTTCACCAGCATGCCAAGAATAGGAGACTCGTCGTTGTGAGGAGCGACAGTTCTCCGCTGCCTTTGTACTGCTGCCCTGACTCGCGCATGCGCACACGAAGCAAATACCAAATAAATGTAACTGTGAATCTCACAGCTCCATGCACGGCTTTTTAATTTTTTCACATGAATTTGTGGATGGCTACCGACATTAAACTTAAGGATTGTATAATGCACACGTAAAAAGAAAGAATTAAAGAAAATTGAACGTAGTATCATAATTTCATTGATAATATACATGAGCCGCTACTGATTACGATACACAGATATAGTTTTAAAATGAACACAGAAGCAAGCATACTCCATTCGAACAACATGGCGACGATAATAAAAATATCGTAAAGTATTTTTCCACGTTTTAAATGATCATTTTATGGTTATTTACTCCGTCCGAATACTTATTTTAATGATTTCTTCTTTCATTACAGAAAATACCAAACTGAGGATTTCCTTTAGTTCTCCAATCCACGCACATAATCACTTCATCATCTATCACGTTAGCGCATGGGATATTAATAATATAATGTCAAAATATCAGGGTAATGTTACAAGGTCTTTTTAGTTTTGGGGCCTCTGATTACCAACTACATCATGACCGATTTTAAAACATTGAACGCGATAATTCGGGTCAGTGAAAGTAAGACTCATAAAAATAAGCAATAAATCTTTTTATATGCAAAACTTTATTTAGGCCAGTTGAACATTCAGTCTAATTCCTGAGGAAATATTTATGTTTTAGCTTTCTTCCAATTTCAGCGAATTTATTTTCGTAAAACTAAAGCTTTTGCTTATATAGAGAATTACGTGTGAACATTCAAAATATTTCGGAGGACTGAAATACCATTTTCCAAATACATTAAAAGTAAATCTTTACTAGCACACCGTCATAGTTTACCCCCTAAAACGTTTGCCACTACTGCAATTTAGCAATTCGATCAAATTTATTTTTTTCCTTTTTGAACAATTACATTTGTGACAAGAGACTTTTCGTTATTATGAATGGAGATAAAGAAATGCCCATCGCCAATAACATCTGTGTTTCTTTCGTTTATGACCAAACAAAGAATAGTCTTGTTAAATTCTATTTCAGTCACGAACATTATTCAGAATAAAATAGATCTAGACTATATTTTCAAACTTTTTTTAGATCGACAAAACTGTCAGCGGCATTTTTTTGTGTTTTCACTTTTTTTAATGTTCCAACAAATAAGTGCTACTAAACGCAATACAATTCATCATTCTACTGACCTGCAAAGTTTTAAACTTCTGAAAGTGTTTTAAAGTTTCCTTATAATTTCAATGTAAGATTTCGTCGATATCCACTCTTTCGGAGACAATAGAAATTCAAAATAGGCGACCCATGAGTTTTTATTTATGTTTCATTCAGTAAATACAATTAAAATATGACATACCACTAACCCTAATTCCGACTAACAATACCCCGCGCAGTTATTCGTATGGTAGTGTCATTCAAGAGTAGTGTGGTTAACAGTATATACAATAAAATACAAATATTGTTATGCACTTAATTTTAGTGTAGGAAAAAAATCACCGCCTCAAAATACACCACAAAATGGAAATACTATAGTAATATACGCTTAGTTAACACACACATACCTGCATTCAGCGTCAAACTATATTATATCTAAATGGCCCAGAAATGGGTGCCTATTTTAATTTAATTAGTATAGGAAAATGATAACCATTCTAAAAGCTAACAAATTAATTTTTTGTCGAATTTCGGATGATATTTTTTCACAGTTAAATCATTCTTTCCCATCCCCCACCCCGAGCAACGCCGGGAAACGGGTCCTGCTAGTTAATAATATTACAATACAATTGATAAAATGGAATCACTGGAACAGCCACTTCTTAGCAATTAGACAATTTTGGCAGCAAAGTTATATTCTTCTTTAATGTGGGTCTGGATTTGAAGTATTTCCATCAACATAATATCTCGGCATATTTTGATATTTCGAATAGTATTTAATAAAATAATAACTTTTCAAATTAAAACTAAAAACAACAAAATTCAAAATTGTATTTAAATTTCCACCCAAATTTAAAAATTAAAAAAATCTATCATTACGCCTGAATCAAGATTTTTTTAAATCAATTCAGTTCCGGCCCATGTTTCTAGAAGTTTATGTTTGATTCTACTACACTGCAAAATGAAAAGAACTGAAATTTGACAAAATAAATTTTAAATGTTATTTCTCCAAATATTATCAAGGAAAATATAGCAAAAAAGAAGTAAGATTTATGCAAAATATAGAATTTATTTTATTTTAAATTGTTGTTTGGTTAATTGGGCAGCCCATATAATTGGAGGGAATCAGTCACTGGAGTGGACTTATTTCTCCTAGATTTTAACTTATTTGTTGATAATTATTTGTAATATTCTTGCAATGCCCGTAGAAAGCTAATTACAGGGAAAAATGTGGACGCATGTCAATAAATATTTTTCAATTAATAAACTTAAGAAAGTAAAGGAGAAGTTATTACACCTGGAAAAGTAAAGGACAATAACACTTCTTCTTCAAATATTGCAGCTAAAGTCTAAATTTGGAGAAAGTTAGATTATAAAACTAAAAATAAATAATTATAATTTAATTGTTTATTTTTAGTTTTATAATTAATTTGTTTTCCATTTTCAATATAGAGTACTCCTTGTCGTATAAGTTCTTTTTCTTCGGTACATGAGGAACTGCCTTTTCTTAAACTTTTGAAGATATAATATTCTTACTATGATTATATATATATATATATATATATATATACGCTGTGATTGGAAAGTAATTCCCTATTATTAACTGCTCGTAATTTATTACTGAAATATATATGTTTTACACGAAAACTGCATAGGGTATGGTTTTATTCAAAATTCGATATGGGTGCCAGCAAACACTACCAGCTTCTAAAGCTGCCTGGAAACCGCATTAAATGATTTCCAAGGAACTTTTTATTTACTAATGAGTAAACACTTATCGACGATAAAAACCCACTCGAAGATTAGGGTCAACAAGATGGATAGATTAGCAGATGAATGGTGATGAATACTATGCAAGTATTGAAAACAGCAGCCGACCCAGAAAGCAGCATTTTTCCCCATTGTCAAAAACATCGCTCATGGAATGTGAGGACTAAAGGTAAAAATAACGCATAATTCATAACTCTTGGCCCCTTCCATCTATTTCTTGTAAGAATTATATTTCAGTAGTAACTTACAAGTATAACTTACAAGTATAGGGAGTTGCTTTCCAATCACCCTGTATATCAAGAGAGAAAATGATAATAAAACAAATGTAAGGTTACATACTTGACAAATTTAATAAAGTCGAACTGTACAACAAAGAATAGCTCATAGAAAAGACATTTAAATCTAGATTTTTCAAAGAAACAAGTCCTCTCTTCAGAAGAAAAAGAAACAATTATTTAACAAGCTTTGGTTTTCATTAATGATTTAAAAGTATTTGAAAACGATTATCAATCGTTTATGAAATCTGACAAAATAAGAAGTGTATGTGAGGAGGGGTATAAAGTTTATGCAATACTGAATCTCCAGATATAAAATGAGGTGTCAAAGGGCATCAAACATTAAAATATTATATTACTAGCTTATCAGAAAAGGAGAGTCAGCTATTCTTATCTGTATAATCGCTTCGTAGTTTCTGTTTTTGTTGTGTTTCTCTTATATTTGTAGAGTGGTGGGATAATGGGTCAGTAGGCCATAATGGGTCAACTCACAGGTTTCTTTAATTTACCAGCTTCGGAAAGTGCTACTGGTTGACTAGCTGAATTTTTTTATGATAAAGTTGCCTTATCTACTTCTGAAGAAAAGCACTTTGGCTTGGAAAATATCAACAAAAATTGAGATTAAGACATTACTGATAGAGTCACAAAAAACAATTACTTTCCAGGGTGGGACATAACGGGTCACTTCAGATTTTTATTGAAGGGGTCACTGATGATTCGGCTCTCTGTTGGTAAGTATAGTCGATAATTTTAATAGATTCGTACTGGTGTGTTATTACAAAACAACACCCACACAAAGAGCCTCATTTACATATGTAGAACATAATCTCGAAGTTATGCCACTGAATTTGCAAACATCCTGTATATATATTGTATTGGCAACTAAGTTACTGCCATTTTCAAATTTAATTTAAAAATAAATTATAAAAAAAATTAAAAAAATTAATCAATAATATGTTGTTTACAACTTCTTCGCAACTTTGACATACATCATTGATAAGAATCAAAAAGCCCTTCCAAATAATAGCAAAAACATGCGGTGTCAAAGATGTTAATTTTTCTTACCTTCAAATTCCATTTTAAAGATCTAAAAATAACCAGGAATTAACTGAAATTCACTCGAGAAATAAACAAAAACAAAATAGATTCCAAAATGGAATTCTCATATAAATAGAGACGTTGTCTGTCGATTCCTTCGTCAGTCACAATTTTTGAAACATGATAAATACATTGCAGAATTCGTCTCATTTCGAAATATCAGAGATCTTAAATACTTTTAGAAATGGAGAAAATTGCATTAATAGTAAATAATAAATTTCAAACAAATAAAGCGGATACCATGACCGGAATTCGAAACCAAAAGCTTGGGATTTGGGATCTTCAGTCTGAGGTTCTCCCAAGTGATCTATTTGGACTTTCTTATAAATAGAGTTTAAAACTTTACCATAACAAAATAATTATAGTTTTGTCGTCACGTCATATTTAATTTACTAGAATTGCCCCAGTAATTGTAGTATTCCAAAATTTGTAAACACAATAGATTCTAAAATAGATAAACAGACGGAACTTAGTTGCCAACCTAAATCCTTAAACCCTTTTCTCTCCCTAATTTCTTTCGAAGACACATGATCAAACCCCAAAACAGTAACGGCCAAATATACGCTACTTATAAACATTGGCTCACGGGATTTATAGAGAAATATGTTTTTAATTTTTAATTTTAATTTTTATTTGTATTTTTTTTTATATCTAACTTCTCCAGTTTTAAATCTCAACTGTTACTTTTCACCGCCCTTCCTTTTTTTAAAACCTTATTAAACCTCCCTAACACTAAATTTAAACACACATACATAGCAAATAACGCGCCCAAACGATAGTGACACGTGACTTCACATTTCCGAAACAGATGACAACAGAAGCTGAAGAGAGTCGGATGGCTAAGTCCTGCTGTGCTTGAAACCAGCAGGACGAATGTTGTACTAATTTGTCTGTACCAAAATAAATAAATATTACGCTCTTAATTTTTAATTTTTAATTTTAATTCTCAATTAATCGAGCACCCTGCTGGGATGTTTCTTGCTATATTACAAAGAAGTTAAATATATATATATATATATATATATATATATATATATATATATATATATATATATATACAAGGTAATTTCCTAAACCAATGAGATTATCATTATGAATTTTGAAATATATATTCTAGAACATACAGTGAGTAACATGTGCATGTTCTAGAATATATATGTCAAAATTCATAATGATAACTTCATTGGTTTAGGAAATTACCTTGTATATATATATATATATATATATATATATATATATATATATATATATATATATATTTAATTTCTTTGTAATATAGCAGGAATGCTATGTTAACATTTAAGGGGTACATATATATAAAGATTATTTTATTTTTATTTATTCTTTTTATGAAACGCCCATACTGTTACTCACCCTAAAAACACTTTTTGAATTAGTTAGATACAAAAAAATTTTTAGAGAAAAGAATTGTGCTACATCAAATTTTGAGTTATATGTAAAGGAATACATTTTTAAAAGGATCGGTGTACGCGCGTAGGCATCAATCATATGTATGTGCTTGGTAAAGTCCCAAACTATTGAACTTATCATTATGAATTATGGAATATGTATTCTAGGCAACAGGGTCTGTAACGTGGCACATTATATATTTTTTAACTATACCATTAAGGGGGTGCCACCGAAACCGTACTATACCCCCAAGGAAAAAAATCATTAACATTTAAAACGAATTCTATATTAGGTGCTTATACACGTATTCTACTAGTATATATATACGTATTTTTCGTGCATGCAAATACATGTTCCAGAAGATACATACTATTTCATAGATAGAGATGTTCACACTTCTTCCGACATTCACTTCCCAGCCCCTTTACCATACAACATCACGTTTCAGCAAAATGATTTTCTGTCCATCCTGTCATTTTTCCTAATTCGGTTTGCAATAATTTTCTCTCTATATCTCTCTCTCTTTCTCTCTTTCTCTCTTTATCTCCCTCTCCCCCCTCTCTCTCTCTCTCTCCCTTCCACACTTTCTTCCCACACGTTTCAATCTGCTCCTTCCATCTTTTTCTATCTTTAGTGACAAGTGTTCCCAGTGTGCTAATATGTGACTTGAACAAGTCTAAACATCGACATAACCAACTCTCTAAATGACTCAGAACTTCAACCCAGTCACCGACACCCACCCACCCACCCACCAATACAACGAACATCTTTACTCTCCGTTCCTCACGTCCATTTTATATTCATTTCACCCCGGTCCACACACATCCATCCATTTCCTTCCTTTCAGCCCCCTCCATAGCTGCCATCACTTCAATTTCCGACATTTTACTTTTCCATTCCCAACAGGGACCTTCATTTGCTTTTATCCTAAACCACAATCGCCAATTACCTGAACTGCTGAGCTCCTCCCACTACTAAATCATTAGCGCTCAACTCTAAGCCCCATACCAAACCGTCACCTCTCAGTTCGACCCTTTTCCCCTCATCTTCAAAAATCCTAGACATAGCAAACCAGACTTGGAAGCGGAACATACTTCATTATGTCGACCACCTGAAGCCATGTCATAAAATCATTGGACTCATTGGGCAGGACAAGAAAAGCAGATGCTTGCAAATAGATTAGAAATGTATGCGTCAGGAAGGGGGCGAAATGCATAAGAAGCAACTAGTGGTTGTTGGGTGTAATATATTAAACGAACGTATGTCTTGCCCATCTCTAAATTTTCTGTTACTTTCAACTAACAATTAATCCTCTCTTTACTTGCCTCCCGACGAGAGCAAAGGTAGACAAAAAGTCGTTTTTTTATATCCCGCCTTTTAAAAAGGATGGGACAAAAAATTAAAATTATCTCAGTCAAAAAGGAACTCTCTTATTCTGACTGAGGACAGAAGAGATACTACACTTTGATCCGAGCCCGAAGGTCAAGAAAAAAAATAATGCTATTTCTAACTTGATATTTTTTATTGTTCTTTATCTAAAAATAATCCCACTTACAAACGCCCTTTCTAAATTTCGTTAGATTTATATTGTAAACTTAACCATTGTGAAAATTTAAATGCAAGTTTAAAAAAATATTATAACATGAGAATCAGATGTTTAATCGATACAATACTTTTTACATGTTTTTCTTAGAATTAAATAGCAACACATTTGAAGAGAGTGAATTTCTCAGGAAGTATCAATTTCAGGGGGTATCAAGTTTCGTTAGGCTTACATAGAAAACTGGTCCCCCACTTACAAAATTATAATCTGAAAGTTTTGTGCGAAATCGATAGTATTTATTACCCTTCTTTTCAGGAGGTAAGCCCCGTCGAAATTACCCATTAGGTGCGCTTATGCGATTAAAAATAAACTACCCCCTTTTAAAAGAAAGAAGGTAAAGCCTGGGCTTTAAGAAATTGACTTCCAAACTAACCTATCTCTGTTTAGGCCTTTATTTATCCCTCTTTCTCTCTACTCTATCCGAATCATTTCCTACCATGTTTTACTTGGCCTTCTCCTGTGAACTGAACTTACTACCTCAACTGTTCTACATCAATTAACCTAAGAACTCTCATCAATTCTTTCAATGTGACCATACCATCGAAATATTCTGTTATGTACATATCTCCTTATACTATTCAATTTAATCTTCTTCTGGGGTCATCAGAACTAAGCCTGTCTCTAAGACTCACATTACACATCCATCGTATCATTCTAATATCATTTCTCTCCATGCATCGCATTTCCTCAACCCTCACTGTCCAGGTTTCACTGCGTAGACATACACAGGGCAAGGAAGCAATTTATATTTGAATTTCAATCAATAACACTCAACCTAAGCAATTTTTATGCTTCAATTTATGGTTGACTAAATTCAGTTGCATCTGGTAGATTTGTCATTGTATTTCCAGAATGTTACATTGTATCGCAAGTGATAATGTTAATAAACAATGCTAAGAAAGATTAATATCAGTTTTCTATTGTCTTGTTTTAATCATTTCTCTTTTATAATTGTTTTGAGTTGTCCCGCACGATTGTTTGAGCTTTAAAATCGTAAATAAAAATAATTTTTCCCTAAATTATTATTTTGATAATTCAACAAATTATCAAGAATAACGCAAGTGTCCGCTCTGCCTGTCACTTAAATAGGAAAATATGACTTTTCAGTCTTATAAATAAAACTCGCACCCTAAATTGCTAGTTTCAAATGACAAAACTTAAACTAATGTTTGTTTACACTGCTCACTCTAAATAGTGTTGAATTCTCTTCTTTTTAATACATAGCTCTTTAATTAATTTAACTTAGTTAACCAACTAATATCGCACCGGTAATATAAATCACCGTGTCATAATATAACATTTTACGTCTCATTTGAATTTTTGAAATAGAAGTGGTCGATGGAATGTGTAAAGTTCGCTATCTCTACTTTATATTGAACTCTTGAATGGACATGTGTTAAATAATTCTTTTGTTAGATTTCTTATAAACTTTCTTGCATCGACTCTCAAATTATGAGAAAGAACTTTCATCGCGTATGTAATCTTCTCTTATAAGATATCATCTGTGGTTAACTTTGTTTGTTTCGTTTTGTTGATCGAAGTAATAGTTTACAAAAATTTATGACCTGACTTTCTCCGTGTCATCTCACCCTGAGGTAACACAAAACTTTCTAGGTTTTCTTTCTAACATGGTCATATATTTTTACTTTTTCACCCCCCTCTCGCTCTCTCCCTCTCTCTCTATCTCTCTTTATATATATATATATATATATATATATATATATATATATATATATATATATCTTTCTCGCAATTTTTCTCTCTTACTAAATTCCTGTCTCTTTACAATATAATATACCCAGATAAAAGTCTTCAGATTACCATTATTAAATGTAGACAATGCACGCGCAATCAATATTAAAAGACTTATTAAACTAACGGTGTTTCCTACGAGTCCAGAGTTAGACAATAGCTCGTCTTTTAATGTGGGGAAAATCCAGCTCTTGAAGAAAGAGCACTCTGGATTGGGATAAAAATAAAAATTGTCTCAGTCTAGAATTATTTCTCCTTCATTAACCGCGGATAGAAAAGATTAAGTATAGTATTCAAACAGATACTTCATTTTGCTCCGTGCACTCTCATTTTAATAGACGTCATTATCTGTGGTTCAGGCAGACAAAATGGTTTAGACGCCATTGCTGTCTTCAGTATGTATTCATAATTATATGCGAATCACTAAACAATTGTAAAACGTATACAAATTAAAGTATACAAAATAATTGCCATGCTTTCAAATCATAACATATATATCATTAGAACACATTTTACATATTGTTATGCTTAACATTACCATGTTACATGTTATACGATCAAGCAATCATTTTGTACCAATATGTGATGCGTAGTATAAAGCATTGCCTTTAATAGGTTTAACGGCTCAGACGTTTGAAATAAGAGGTAAACAACACATTCTTCGTGCAATACGTCAAGACTGACGAAACAATATAAGCCATTTGTCAACACATCCGGATCAGCTATAGCTCAACATTATTAAATTATTGAAACGATCCTTATGCAAACAAAAAGAGTAGTTTCTAGGACTAAATGTGATCTACTTGGGACATCCTTCTGTGTTTTCAATAACCTGTACCTGATCCGCATTTTTACCACATTTTGTACTTTGTAATCGCAGTGAACTATTTTTTTATCCATGTAATTTTTATCTCTAACGGAAACCGGTTTAGTATATAAATTTACTCATAAACTTTTAGTTTAGTTTTCTTCTCTCTATTTTACACAATTCTCAATCCATAAAAAAATGTAATTTCTTTTTCTTTTTTTTAAACATAGTTTACCCCAAACAAGTCAAGTTGGCACTGTAGACGTAAGGGACTACTGAGAATTAGAGTGAAAGTATTGGGGGGAGGGTATCCTAAATCGGGAGCTTCTGTCTTAGTCCTCGCCGTGGTTAAAATCCTATAAATTAGAATCGAACATACATCTTGATATATTCAGTACTTACATAAACAATTACATTTTATGCAAACAGTGGCTCCAGGGAATATAAGCTAATTCTAAAACTGATTGGTAGAGATCGGTCAGTTGATGGCTCGCATCGATGTCCATATGCAAATAAAGACCAAATGATCTTGCAATTGATTAGAGGCTGGGATTACTAAGACATTTCGGCTTAAACTGAAATAGATCGCCGCAGGTGTCTGTCGTTAGAAGTATAAACAGGATGTTTATTCAGAATTTACGAAAAACCAAACTTTGGCCCCGTGAAAAAGTAGTCAGCTAAATTCCATATTCTAAACAATCCAACTGCCATGCATACATTTGAAACAAGTGTAAAACAACAATCACACACGTAACTATAATAATGTATTATGCTGGCCAAAAAGTTCGTTTTTTATTTTGTTTTTGTCAGTTTATGGGGAACCCAAACATCAAGTTTAAAAACATAACTGAGTTTATGCAATTCATTTTCCACGCTCGATTTGAGAATGTTGAAAATGTCTGCGATTTGTCTGGTTGTCGAACGGCAATCTTGTACATCTACGGCTTTCACTTGGTCACTATCGACTATGTTTGGCCGCCTAGCGCGAGGAGCACCTCTCACTGTAATATTTCTTTTTTCGGAATCGAGCAAACCATTGCACACCAGTTCTGTAACAGCATTCTCCACCTACACATAGCACATATGTATGCAGATTTCTGTAGCTACTTTTCCTTTTTTTTTGTAGTAATACGCATCAAATATCGGTAATGCTCTGCTTGATCTTCTATTGCAAAGCTTGAAATACAAGCAAAATTGTCAGAAATCCTCTGGGACTTATTACACCCTTACGTCAACATACTCGTTACAGGAAATACAGGATTTGAAGAATAGGAATATTAAACGATCTTTAGTAGACCCGAAAGATTACATTAAAAACACGAACGAACATTTTGACCAATTCAATACAATACTGGATGAAAATTTATTTAAAATTTGTATGCTATTAGTTGTTTGTGGAAACATGATTTAACAAGCAGACAATAATAGTAAATTGATGTGTTTTGCCGTTACTCAATTTATACCGTAGTTACTTTGTTTATGTGTTAACATCATTATCCTTTCATTTTTAATGTACAAAGACCTTCGGGCATATAGACTACAGTGATATTTTCTTTATCAAAACCTTCCTTGGGTGATACTGGAGCATACTATATATGGTTTGTTAGTACATGCTTGGTAGATTTGTAGTTTTAGTTTGACACGCACAGAAATCTGATTTTTTAATAGACTAGTTGACTAACCGAACGTTGTCCATGTAACATATCAAAATGAACAATGGCGAAGAGAACAATTAACACGGTACATGACAATTTTCACCAATTTAATCAAATAAATATATTTGTCGCTATCAAACTAATAGGCCGTAAATGAGGATTTAATATTTTCTCCAGATCAGACCCGAATAAAACATATTCAGAAGATTATAAGAATAATCTAAAACTGAAATATTTATTCATCATTAGTTACTCTAGTGACGTATGAACAGTTTAATAGAAAGCAAATCATTTTGAAAGAAACTAAATAATTGTTAATCAAATATACAGAAAAGAATATTATTTTTACAGAAGAGGTTAGGAATTATGTAAACTTTTATTTTGTTTAATTACCTCCGAATTCCTATCAATTAGTTATCCGATATCATGATTAAAATACTTAAAAATACAATATTTTATTTACGTTTTTATAAAGTTTCAATAAATAAAATTATATTTAATAAAAAATATTGGATTAGAATTAAAGGTACGCTACTAAAGCTACCACTACAATTACTGCTGTTGCTACTACTTCTACTACTGCTATATGTATTAAAATACATTGTGTCTAAATATTAAAAATATATAATAGTTAACACTAGATAACTTAGTAGAAAATTGTAGTAAACAATAAACATCGATGAGGAAAAAACTGCAAATATTTCTGTTGTTGTCTACCGCAACTTTAGAAACCTCCAAATATAGTGTATTTATTTTGTTCATATTTCGACGTTATTATTATGCAATTTTTAATTCGAAAAGACCTTCGTTCATATAAAGCTTACCAAAACCTGTCTTGGGTGATACTGAAAGGAAATATATATGGTTTTGTATATATATGTTGGAGTCGTTTAGTTTTAGTGGAAATCAATTTATCTGTTCGGGATGCGGGTTATCCTGTAAGTCTTTTTATGTAGGAATATTGATCTAAGGCCCCACTGTACAGTAAATGATCGTACTTAATTTCGAGTTTACGTCCCAACATTATACAGGGTTTCATGCTGCTAAGAAACAATGGTCAGATGTTGCTTTTTCTGTGTTTTTTTCTCATTTAAAATCTTTAGCGTAAGTATCACAACACAATAATTTAGGATGCTACACATGGCAGGATATAGTGTGACAATATTTAATGTGATAACTAGCAAGTTACGCAAAATACGGTTAGCGAATGGAATGTGTGTGGTGGTATATGGTTAAATCTTTAATTCAAGGCTGGTTTGTTTTGACAGATTCTTATTTGAGAAATTCGGCAGGTAAATTAGTAAAATAGACATTTGTGTTTTCTTATTTAGTGTAAATATTAAAAACAGATCTCGAAAACTACGGTGAGCTGATCGGAAAACTTGCGATGACGTCCTGTGTTTTGCCCCCTCCCACCCAGAGAGGTCCGTTAAAGAGCCTGCTGCCCATAGTGAAATGTGTCTGAAAATAAGATGATGTAATCAATTAACAATACCAGTTAGGCAACGTTAAATCCATTCTTGAGTCTCCCTTGTGTTTTATCCTGGTGGAGTCAATGCCTCCTTTCCTGCCCTGACAGAGTACAAAACCGACTTTGAAATCTAGTGGGGAATCTCCTCTTCTCTTCCCTACAGCCTCTTTATCACATAAGAGACGTTTGTAGTCTGTCATTGCTCAATCGTTATTTTCATTGTAGGTGCTCAACCGAACTCTAATCTATGCACCCTTGTAAAAACATTCACAATAAAAACACGTCTACCTACAACAACTGTCAATAAATTCCTCTTTCCCCTCTGTGTACCTAAAACAAAGCGAAAAAAAAGCGAAGTATAGAACAAATGATTTTTACCAAACGATAGAAAATTTAATTTTTTATCGACCTGCATAGTTTTAAACTTTTGAAACTTTTTGTAAGTTTTGTTATCTCAAAATCTGTTTCGTTACTTTCACCTGGCCGTCGTTTTTTGGAGAGGGTCGTTAATTTAAGACTTAAACGACTGTTAAAAAAAGTAGGCTTACAGTAGCACTAACCCTGCCCGGGAGTGGTTTCCAGTCGGATTAGTGTAAGCTTTTTTTATGTGTTAAGCGTGAAATTAGCGACTATCTAAAACAAATCTACCGCCATCTTTTGATGTACGAATTTGGCTAGGTGATAATAACGAAACAAATATTGAAATAACAAAACTTACAAACATTTTCAAAATGCAGGTTGATAGAAAATAAAATGTTATATCCTGTGGTAGAAGTTATTCGTTGTATATTTTGCTTATTGTCACTTTCTCGACACTTTTTATCAAACAACGTCATCCACAAGTATTTAGAGCTATAATGACCAAGACTTAAGAAGATAAGAACCTGGTCACACTTACGTTACAATAAACCTAGTGAAACTGCTTTAAAGAAAATGAGAGGCCACTTTACATAGTTTTGTGACTTTGAAGTCTCGATAATAATTAAGACAACACGATGGTATATTTATAAGAGTGCATTTACAGAAGTACAGAATAATATACTACAGAAAGTCTGCACCCGATACTGTGGCTATGACTGCCACCAATGACTACCGCCATGACTGCTACAACACTTCGTCGTTACTCTAGTCATAGTCTCTGGAAGAGTACATATACTCCCGAAATAGGGTAGATCAACATCTCTCAATAACATCCTCCATTTTAACGTTGCTCTGTATGGAGGCAATACCCTTGTCTTTTCGGGTTTATTTAAATGAAGTCTGTAACCTTACGGTTTTATCTTGATGTAAGGATTTTTTTGAAAAACGCCTTCTAGCATTCTTTCCTCCAGATCCAATCTTTACGTTTTTTCTGGGTTTTTTTAAATATCTCATTAAGAGCCGCTCGCAAATCTTGCATTTTTGGAATAAACACTTTGTAATCATTTTCAAAATCAAGAGAACCGTGTAAAGACGATACATTTGTCAGAGCTGGCATATTTTTTTTTATCGAACTCGCTTGCTCTAAATCTGATCACTTAACATCTTTGTCTATAATTCAACTAAGATATTTTCTTTTCTTTTTCTTTTCGTAAAATATAGGCCAAACCCACTTGCTCTATTCTACATCTATTTTTAATCTATTCACTTTCTCGTCAATTTCATCTAATGACGCGAATGAAACATTTTTCTTCTTAGAAACTGGTTGAATTTGTATTTTAATTCAACTTTGTCAGTCATTTGTTATATATTTCTAGTCCACAAAAATAACTTCCGAATAGCTTTCTTTTATTTTTTTCTTTAGGCTTTCTGCTTCAGAATTTAAAGTTTTTATACTTTTACAGAAAGTAATTATATCCCATAATTTAAACTTTTCAATCCAATGTGTGTCTCAAAGGTTGTTTTAGTTGTTCATCACAAACATCTTCAATTAAATTTTTTTTCCTTGTAATGTAACTGTAGTTCGCCCTCAAATTTTATTCATTCTCCAGTGACGCTTTTAGTTACTTGCTTAGTTCCATAAAAATTGTTTTTTCTAATTGTCTTCCAAGTTTGAGGATTTATGGTCGACAAACCTGAGCCGAGGGTCAAGTTGAATTTTAATATTCTCATTGAACATTTTTACTTGGATAATCTTTCTAAAAATTTTCCACTTTTAGCGATTCTGATAAACCTTTTTTTTTATTTTTTACTCTGCAGTTTATACTTTTGTGTCTCATGCGATCGCTCTTAAATCACTTTTCATCTTATATGGACAATCTTTGTACCAATACAGTTGCCCACAATCGAAACACGTTTTAGGAGGCATATTATGTTTCTGTCGTTTATAAAAAGTTAGCTAGTGAACTGATGTTCTTTTTGCTACGGATTTTTCTATTATGTGGCACTCCATTTTGTTCAATGTCTTTGAATCTTGACGAACGCTAAGAAAACGTTTGCAGTCCTCTGCGATATGTCGGAGTGTTGCACTAGGTTCATTCTCTAGTGTATTAAAAACCATTCTTATTTTCGCATCAGTATTTGATACTAATCCTTGCGCAAATATAAGGCATATAAAATTATTAACGCTCAACTCCAACAACTTGAAATCATCGCAGTGTTTGTTAACTACACTAGCAAAAGTCGTGTAGTGTTCGTCTTCTTTCCCTGAGAGATTCATACATTTCTACCTCCTGTGAAAAAGAGACGTTTTAGAGCTAAACAATTTAGTCAGAAATTGTATCGCTTGAACAAATGTAAGGTCGCTGTTTCTTTTGTGGCGATATATGATTGACGAAATTAGTAAATACAACATTACCCAAATTTCTTAATAGAAAACGAACCTTTTTAAAATCCGTCCAATTCGCCCAGTCTGTATAATAGATATCCTGGAATCGTCTGAAATACGAAGCTAACGTAATCTCGTTTTCAGAATCGTAATTAAAATTATCAATAGTGCTCCAAATAGTGTTCTGTGAAAATGCACTTTCATCGTAACCATTTTGCCTCCCATTCGCATTTTTTCTCTTCCTGTTGTGTATGAGAAAACATTTTCTCAAATCTTTTAATTTGCTCAAGCTATTCTGTTTCTATTTTCTTCTGATATTCCATTTGTTCTTTCTAGTGTTCTTGGATTTTTTCTTCCAGTCGAGGCTTTTCTATTTCCATTTTCTTCTGATATTTAGTTTTTCTGCGTCTATTTACTTCTGATATTCCACTTTTTCAGTCTGCAATTGCAGTTACCTATCTTGTTGGTGCCTGAAATTTTTAAATTCCTAAATTTTCTATCACTTCTCTCTCTCTCTCTCTCTCTCTCTATATATATATATATATATATATATATATATATATATACATATATATATATATATATAGAAATAAATATAAAATTATTAATACCAGCATACGTCAGCGTTTCAAGCTTACGCTATTATCAGTGTAGAAAGTGGAAATTTGGCGCGAACCTGGTTCACAGAGTCAACCAAGCCCCCGCACGCTTTCACCCTACCCACACGGCCACTACAAATTATCACGTGATACAAGAGGCTTCATGCCTAAATATAGCGGGTAAGTATATATGTATATATATATATATATATATATATATATATATATATATATATGGCTGAATCCTTAGAAAATGACCTCCAGGCTGTAGTGGATTGGGGTCATAAATGATTGGTAACGTTTAATGCCGCAAAGACAAAGCTCCTTTCCTTCAATAACTACAAGAAACCTCTCCACCCACCGATTGTCATGGCCTAATAACACCCTACCCGAGAGTTCAACATTCAAACCCCTCGGCCCAACCTTCACAGGTAACATGAATTGGAACAAATATATTGAAGACATTGCCAAGGCTGCCACAAAGAAAGTTGGCTCCCACTACCGTGCTAGTAAACTCCTCACACCTGACATTATCCTGTATCTCTACAAAGCCAGCATCCACCCATGCATAGAGTATTGTTGCCACATCTAGGCTAGTGCATCATCTACTAGTCTCCCCCTCCTTGATAAGGTCCAAAAAAGAGTCGCCAACCTAGTAGGTTCCTCACTGTCAACCAAGCTCCAGTCCCTGTCCCATCGCCGCAATGTATCAGCCTTGTGCTTGTTTTACAAGTACTTCAATGGATTATGATCCGATGAATTGGCTGCTCTGGTGCCCCGTCGACGTAAATTCACTAGACCAACTCGACAATCAACTAGATCCCATCCATTCACTGTGGAGGTCCCCAGATGCCGGAGAGCCTTCTACTCGAATAGCTTCTTCTCTCGTGCTGCTGGCCTCTGGAACTCCCTACCTGCCCCCTGTTTCCCCGACAGTACTGACATGCAGAAATTTAAAACTAATGTAAACAGACATCTCGCTGCGCAGATCCGAATTTAGGTTGACCCCCCCCACCCCAACTTTCTCCCCTTTTCTTTTTTTCTCAGTAGCCCCTTACGTCTACAGTGGCGTTTGGCCTTGTTTGGAGTGAACTATGTTATAAATATATATATATATATATATATATATATATATATATATATATTATCGGTTGTAGCGTTTCTTACCGGGGGATAAATTCTTAACCTACCAGCGATAGAAGAAAATAAGCTCGTTCTAAACTTATTTTCGTTTTTCTGATTAAATAAAAGAAATCGACAAATCTTTTTGTTGTTGTTTTTTTTTTTCGCTTTAATTTTTAAACTTTGATTTGAAAACTTTTCGACGCTGGAGTTTTTTTACGAAGATTTGACAGACTTTGCTTGTTGAAATCCAGTTTTATTACAACTTTTGACTCTATTGATATAATTAACAATTATCCAGAGCATACCACCAGATCTTTCACCGAAAATCTAATATTCTAGTTGCAGCAATGTTTTTGTTGTATCCGACATAAATACGAGTTTTGTTGCCAATGTTATGTGCAAGATAAGTCCGGGTTATTTTCGTATCCGAATAAATCCGAGTACATCGTATCCAGTGTTGTGGAACATAGGTTAGAATATTCTTCGCCAGTTATGTGATCTAAAAGTCCCGGTAATAATTAAGACAACATGGTGGTATATGTACAAGAGTGCATCTACAAAAGTTAAGAATAGTATGTTACAGAAAGTCTGCGTCTGATACTGTGGCTATGACTGCCACCAATGACTGCCGCAATGACTGCTACGACAATTCGTCGTAACTCTATTCATAGTCTCTGGAAGATCATCTGTTCCTGTAATAGGGTAGATCAATATCACAAAATAATACTTAGTCTATTGACATCATTACGCAAGGTTGGATTAAGACGAACTGGTATAGCCATACACAGCGGGATACACTAAGAAGAATATGTTTTGGTTCCAAACAAAAGAAAGAAAAAGAAGAAAACGACCGTCAAAATATTCACAGAACACAAAGTCGAACAGACTACATGGAAAGACGAAACAGAAACGAAAACGAGACAAAAAGAAAGAACCGCAAAATGAAGAAGAAAAATATATAAGTGAAATACGTTTCGCGGTATACAAACACACACACGAAGAAAAAGACAAAAAACTCATTAAAAAGCAATAAAGAAAAAAAAACAAAGCAAAAGTTAGATATCTATAGAACTGAATTAAGAAATAATAATTCAATATTTACAAAATATATAAACTCAGAAAAGAAACATGAATATATAAAGAATTATTTTTGTTTTTGTTATGAAAAAAAGAATCATATCAGTACTCACCAACAAACGATAATTGGACTTCTCATTTTATTTTTATTCATTAAGTTGATTTATTTATTTGTATGCGACGGTAGGTTAAACTGTATACATTTTTTTCTCATGTTTTTTTGTGGTTTCTCATCTATTTCGAGAAAGCGAGATTAAACATTTGGAAAATAGAGAGAGAAACTTGTAATAATAGGGGAAAGGAGAGACTAAGTACTTGAGACAGAGAGAGATAGAGTGAGAGTGTGTGTGTGAGAGAGAGAGAGACGGACACGTTAAAAGAATGCGTTTAACAGCCATGATTGATTGCTAAGTGTAAACAATAAGATTTATGAATTAGGTTTTTCAGTATTTGTAGTAATAATTGTACGTTATAGTAAATAAAATTGATGCACGGTTTGAGAGAAATTAAATTTAAATCTTTAAAAAGTAGTAAAGATA
Organism: Sepiola atlantica; assembly: GCA_963556195.1. Classification (NCBI taxonomy): domain Eukaryota; kingdom Metazoa; phylum Mollusca; class Cephalopoda; order Sepiida; family Sepiolidae; genus Sepiola; species Sepiola atlantica. The sequence goes on from OY744516.1 coordinate 149,018,111, forward strand.
AGAAAACGAAAGCAATTTATCTTTCCTGTTTTATCTTACGGTAGATATCTGTATGGGGGTAGGTACACCCATTTTGAAACAATATGTTTAAACTTTCTCTCTTTTTAACTAAGAATAATGATGAAGTTTTGGTTAAAATTAGGCGACACAAAATGCCTGGATATTTTAGTTGTTTCTTTTGTGTAGTGTTGTGCAGTTGGCGCATTGGTTTCTCATAAATTGTGTTTATAGCCTACCGTAAATAATCAAACAAGAAACACGATACACTAATTTGTGTTATTTGAATTATTCGGACTACAGTTCTCAGCTTGGATATCATTCTCACAACGTTTCGGCCGATGTAGCCCCCAATCTTCTTCAAGTGCGTCTGGTCGAACTCGCGAATCTGTACGGAATTTCGAACGGAACCCTTTATTTAATCCACGGGGATAGCTTGCTCTAGTACCGTCAGCCATAACGCATCATGGCGCAATGAATAAAAGTGCTGTTATAATCAAATTTTTAAAATGATAATCGCTCCAGACAAGGCATGAAGCCACTTGATGTAAAGAGCAAAAACGATACTACTTCAAAGTCAAATACTAGCTAGCGATAAGTGTTATATGATAGATTCTGGCCGAGAAAACAGCAATTATTCCCCCTTTTTCAGTAACATCGTTCATGGAATGTGAGGACTAACAGACAAAATAAGGAAAGCGAGTGCTACAGGGCTGCCGAAAAGAAACCTAAGTTCTTAAGGTCCACTTTCTACTCTCTCAATTCTAAGTAACAGTCTTCTGCGGGTTGAATGTTCAATCCCCAGTACGGGACATACTAAGAATACAATAACGAATTACTTAAGACCTCTCTCATAGTATAGTTCATCATCCAACTGAAAGTCTCATTAACCATTATCCTCGAATGGCTTTGACCTTGATAAATGGTGGCTCATTAGTATATTAAATAAGACAAGTCCATCTTCTTTCCTTAGGTGGTTCCTAACGTATATGTTGATTAATATATACGTAGTAATAATACAGAGCCCTGAAATAGTCGTCGTTATTCTTTAAGGACAGAACATATTCAAGTGTTCTCTTCTTTAGAAAAATATCAAGAGAACATGTTGGGCTAGGCGGACTAACAACAACATGGCCTTCATTAAAAGCAATTAGTCAATACTTACAGCTTTGATGAACTAGTCAACCTCTCCACAGTTTGCCCTATGCTCTTACACTGATTTACATTACAAAGCCGTTCTATTCCACGGATGTTAGCATCATAGGACCAGTTGACCGGCAACTAGTTTCCTTGCATCAATGGCAAACCTTAGCCTGATCTCATTTCCAATAAATCCATTTCCTATTTTATTTGCCTTTCCCTCCGGGGCCAGCCATCTTGATACGATCCCTGTAATAACATTTGCTCCACATTCCAAATAATCCTCTGGTTTCAAATCTCTTTTCATTCCATTGGTCCTTTTCAGAGATGACTGTTATTATAAAGGGCTTAGAGAGTTATGGCCTCAGTGGAAGTGCTTACCCAGGGGACAGCTTTGAAGAGCGAGGCTGAGGATTAAAGGGTTTCCCCATTCAACCAGGGATGTGCGTCAATAAAATCAGATATGGGTGATGGAGAGATGATGTTAGATTCTCGGTGAACATGGGTGGGGGTATAAGAGGAGAGAATGTTTCGATTCCGTTTCGTCCTTGGGTTGGTTGATTCCACCGCTCCGGACCTTTGGTTGTTTCTCTCTGGAACTTTTTTTGTTCGACATATATTTGTCGTTTACGCGGATTGTTTAAAATAAGTGACAAATCTTTTTAAAAATATACTTTTTATTTTAGTTCATGTACAGATACGTTCTTCATGGTAAAGGAAAGAGAAATACAGATCACAAGTGCACTTACCCACGAATGACGGATGAACAGTCATCTATTATCCAGTCATATGTCCTGCTGGCGTCTGTGTTTCATTTTCTCGTGTCTTCTTGATATCATCTTCTAACCTCAGCAACACATCCATATTCTCTAGCATAGTAATTACTCATTTGAAATCAGTGTTTCAGTTCAATAGTAATCAAATTGTGAGAGCTTAACACATGTGATATTCAGATCAGCCCTCAGTAGGAATCAAGGCCATTTTATATTTTACAGTGAGTTAAAAAATCTTGACTAAGACAGAGAGAGATAGAGAGAGAGAGAGAGAGAGAGAGAGAGAGAGAGAGGGGAGATAGAGAAGAGAGAGAGAGATAAAGATATGGGAAACAGAACGATAAAGGGGTAAAAAACAAATAGGTAACAAATAAATTTAATTCCGAAAAAATATTTTTTAAATGACTTATCCTACCGAAAAAAGGGGTAAAAACTAAATGTCACGAAAGGCAAGATAAGTTACTCTCCAACTAACCTGGATAAGTTTATTTGTGTTTTAACTTATTTTAAATAGTTTTTTGTTAAAACAAATGGTTGTTCGGTTAGAACAGAAAAAATGGCTGAAATTACAGAGTTTCGATAATCGCTTAAAAAACAAAAATTAAGCAAAATACTGGTAGAACATTACATTTTCCCACGATTGGTAACATTTATTGGATGTGTTTCTTACACTATTTTGTTTATTTTTCGATTTTTCACCAATTAGCAAGGATCCCGGTGCTGAGCTAATGACCAGCCATTTTTTCCGTTCTAACTAAACAGGTGGACACTAAGTTTGTTTTGAACCAAACAACGCTTTAAAATAAGTTAAAACAAATAAACTTATCCAGGTTAGGGGAGGACTTGAATGCCTACTGAGGAGGACTTGAATGCCTACTAGACACCACCCTCGGTTGTCTTCGGTCTCTCTGTACAGGGGTTTGTCAGAGACTTTGACATGAGGATACTTTTTATTTGAAGTAAACCCTGACAAGATATTTTTTTTTAATTGTGTGCTGTCTCTTCAAGCCACCCAGCACGTCTCCCGAATTGCGGACGGGGGCACCCCCTCTATTAATAGAGGGCAGCTTCGAATAATGAATTTGAAGCCGTTGACAATGAGGAAATCAATGATAAAAAATATGAATAAAACCAAAAATGAATACTGGCAGGCCGGCACACAGGATAGGAGGGCTCATCAACCCGTTTATACACCAGGCGGGAAGATGTAAGCAATGGTGTGAACCTTCTTGCCTCTGGAAATGGTGATCCAGCCATGACAGAGTCTAACTAGGGTCAGCCATCAGGCCTTGAGACAAAAGGTCCTGGCCCCCTATCTCCATCAAATTCAGCAACAGAAGCAAAGAAACATAAGAGACTTAAAAGCCCAATCATGGACTGTTGCACAAAAGGAGGAGCTATTGTTTTGCTACCACTACTCAAAGTGGAACAAAGCATCCAATGAAATCCTGGCCGAAAAGATTAAATAATCTACCATTTCCAAAGAAAAAAATACACCGGTTGCCCGTCTACGATCGCTTGTTTCCCAGATAGGAATATATATAACAGAAGAAGAGAGCACCCTGCATAAGAGAGGCAGAAGAAGACTACCTTCTTATCAGGGAAGACGAAACTAGACGGAGACAAGAAGCTAGATGGAAGAGGGAAGAAAGGTGGATACTGTTATGGGCTATGAAATATGATCAGGCAAAATATACCTAACAAACAAAGAGAACAGAGACTTGGAGGGAAATATTCTTCCACTTCTGCCCAGACAAGAAAAATGTTCCACCCCAAAAAATAACTTGCCAAAGATATAACAGCATGAACCTGTACAATGAGGCTGAGCTGGACTATATGGATCAAGCCGTCAAACAGTCTGACAACCCACCATACAGCCACATCAACACCAGAATCCACTTTAGCAAAGGGCTCCCCGACAAGTATACCACCACCATCGGTTGTCTATTTAGAATCAGAAGATAGCCCTCATTGAACGTAAGTTCTTTCTCACCACTATAACCGAGACCACTGGTAACACCTGAATCTCCATCATTACCTCAGAAATTACTGGAACCAGATGATGAGCAATTTGCCTTGGAAGAACTTGGGAATACAATTAAGGAAGTCCAGATGATGAGGCTGGAGGAAAAACCTCAACTGTCCAAAACCCAAGCCTCAAGAGCTACCAATGCAGTAATACAAAACGTAAACATCCCTCTGAAAAGACTTGTTCCATCCAACATATCCCTCAGGAGCTGAATCAAGTAACATATGCTGCAGGGCTTTACATTGCTAGGAAAATACTCCCTCAATTCTAAAGGCAATGGGAGTCCAGAGTACAAGCCACAGCACCACCGTTTAAAGTGAAGCTCCAGAAACAACTTAACCTTTGCAGAAAAGAAGTCTCTCAAATCAAACAATTCCTTGCTGCCCCTACAGTGCAGGGACGGCTGAGGAACACCATCTGCAGACTCAGTTTTAAATACAAAAAAAATGTAGAAGAAATTAAAAACGTTGCAAAGAAACTTGAAGGCAAAATTACAACACTTACCAAAAGAAGTCAAGAAAAGAATAGCAAACACAGGGCGAAAGTTTATAACAGTGAGTTAAAAATGAATACAAGACTATTCTATCGAAATTTGGTTGGAGAGAATATAATGGTGGAAAAGCCACCGGAAGAGAAGGAGCGAGAAAAGTACTGGAGGCCTATGTTTGAGAATAAGGGCCCATGCAACCAAGAGCCCAAGTGGATCTTAGATATAGCTCGAAGTAATAAAAACAAGCCAAAAATTCCAAAGCCAGAGATAATGTATGGAATGATAAAACGAAAGCTAGATCAATTTTAGAATCACAAAAAACCTGGCAGAGACAATATACCCAATTTATGGCTAAAGAAACTAACAGCACTATCTGGCGAATATAACCGGTGAACCAAGTGCAAGAGAAATACAAATAATTGCACTTAAAGGGACAGTTAGAATCTTAAAAAGATCTCTCGACTGGAGTGTCTGAAATAGCCGGTGAATGTCTGGCATCCGGTAGGATTCCCCATCGCCAACAAAAACAAAAAAATAAGAAAATCTAAAAAAAATGAGTTACTAGAAGAGTACCTTATTTTGCCTTGCTTAACATTTATTTGTTACCTATTTGTTTTAATTCCCGTTTTTCGGTAGGATGAGTCATTTCTAAAAAATATTTTCAGGAATGAAACCCCATCAATAAAATTTTCCTATCTTGTGTGTCAAAAAGAGAACTTTGAAAGAAATCAAATTTTTAAATAATAAAAAACTTTAAAACCGTTTTAGAACGTTAAAAGTCTACATGTCGGTAGAAAATAAATGTTAATGCGTTTGGTAAAAGTTATTAGTTGTATTATTCAATTATTATGTTAACAATATTGCACTTTTACCGTTTATTTTAATACTACCTCACGTTGATATACACTAGTAAAATGTATGTTTTTTTTAAATATTTTATATATATAATGTTTTCTAAATTTAGTAAAATACTATTTAATCATCCTACACCCTCTTTCACACAGAAGGAATGTTTCTGGCCTGTCTCTACTCTATCGTTATGTCATGGTAGGTGCTCGGCTGAGCTCCATTTGTAAAAGATTCGTAGCAAGAAGTCGCCGAGCTACAACAATAACAAACAATGTTCCTCTCTCTCTTCCCCCCCCCTCTGTCTTTCTCTGTAACAAAAACCAAACGGAGCTTCCATGAACAAAGTTTCTTTCCAAGAAAATCCCATTTGTGGAACAAAAATACCGCGAGACTGCTTATTATCTAACTACAATATGGTTGTCTTCAAGTCAAATATAAACAAATACTTCTACAGCCATCTTCCTGGATAATCGTCCTATTAAGTAATCTTCTGTGAGAAAGAGGATGTATCAAAGAGAAAGTGACATCCTCCACTAGATTTCGAAGTCAGTTTTGTACTCTGTCAAGGCAGAGATGTAACAACAGTACTCTATGTTAGGACGTATTTGACTTTTATACAAGTGGAGGATTGCATCAGAAATGAGATATGATTCGTCAATGTACCACCCGCCAATGCAGTACCTCCTCCTTTGGGAAGGGAATATTGTAGTATATGTTCATTCGTCATGATAACATCTTCCCAGGCATTATCTCATCCTTTGAGCAGATTAATGTAGTATCTGTTCGGTTGTCATGAAACCTTCCTTCATAAGCATTAACTTCCAGTTGAGGGGGAGGCGAGTGTTGGAGTCTGCTAATATTAGGGTAAAGTAATGTTAGCTAGGGTTAGGATATGGGTTAGGGTTAAGGGCAGTGTAATAACAAACATTTCCATTAATGGCGGGCATTAAACGTAAAAGATCTAAAGGATGAACTAATTCAGACGAACGCTCAAAAGCCTTTCATCTTAGAAAAACGCCGTTCAGGTTTTTGTGGGTGTATATGTCTCTGGGGTGTTCAGGTATGTGTGTGCGGACACGGAAACGCACACTCAGATATTCATTTATAACAATACAGTGATACATATGGTTAAATGTGTATAGACGGACAAATATGAATTAATATATATATATATATATATATATATATATATATATATATATAAATATATATATATATATATATATATAGTCTTGGAAGTTTCTCAACCATTAAAACTATGTATTAAAACAAAACCCTTAAGTCCCAAGTCGTTCAGTGGAAACTGACTCATGTAAGTCAATTTAACTTTTACAGTTAAATATATATATATATATATATATATATATATATATATATCATAAGGCATAATCACGTTAACACACCGGTTCACCGTTAGCATCATCGAAGTTAAGCGACGTTGAGCACCACCCTCCATGAAAACAAGGATATAGAGAGTGACTAGCACCGTCTCTTCTGTGAGAAAGGAGCTCATTGAATTCCGGACTCAATTTTGAACGCTGTCTAGACAACGAAAAGTGCTCTGAGCAGAGCGTCCTCAGTTATGGAAGCAGTGCTCCATCTTAATACGTATCTGACTCTTATACAGGTAGAGGATTGCATCATGAGCAATGTATTTTCTGGAGCCGTAGAATGATCAAAAAAATGTCCAACGACCTTAGAAACAGATTAATTGTAAGTCTTCCATTTTGTTCTGATAGTGTTGCTTTTTTCCGCGGTTTTTAGTAGCGATTCCATTTCTCTATTCAGGCACCCTTTCCATATTCATGTTCATGTGTTTTCGTCCGCAACTTCTTCGGTCTTTCTGTAAAAAAATAGTCTATGCTTCTCTTCCAATTTTTCTTTTCTCGACATTTTCTTTTCCGTTTCGCTGCTCTCGATATTGTTTAACGTTATTTTGGGTGGCGTTAAACAGCCTCTCTGCTTTGTATACTATATGTTTCCACCACCACCACCACCACCACCACCACCACCACCACCACCACCATCATCATCATCATCATCATCATCATCATCATCATCATCATCATCATCATCATCATCATCATCATCATCATCATCATCATCACCACCACCACCACCATCATCATCATCATCATCATCATCATCATCATCATCATCATCATCTTCTTCTTCTTCTTCTTCTTCTTCTTCTTCTTCTATATAATAATAAGGCAATGTCATGTTCGTACGTACGTTATCATCTTCTAACTTTAAAAATGGGATCGCCCGATCGCCCAACACCGTTTTTGTTTTAGTATGGGATCGCTAGATCGCCAAAGATGCAATGCAAAATAAGTATTTAAAAAATTTAATCTGATATCACTATGGTGTCGAACGTGAAACTCAAACTTAAATATACTTTCTTGCCCTTCGGACTAGGATCAAGTGTAGTATCTGTTCTGCCCAAATATGGTACAATAATAATTCGTACCGGATTTCCACAGACAGAAAATATGTTACAAACAAGTGTTTTGCATAAAGACCCCCATAACCTGATATATTTTGAAACTACCTTAACTAGATAAGTATGTTTCAGTTCGAACAAAGATGGTAAAATAATATCATGTGGTCTTCGTTCGCGCCGGACGTCCATAGAATGAAAACTTTCTTTAGCACGACAGAAATATACAACAGATGAAGGATACAACTTTGGAATGTCCACGGGTCTCGCTAGTTATTCTTCATATTATTATATATTTTATATTCGTGTTTCCATTGTTTTCACAAGAAACCTCTCAATTTCTTAAAATAATTTAATTTCTATAACAGATGAAAATTATGTTATATCATTTATAACATTTAATTTAATAATTATGATGAATATATTGATATCATTATATAATATTTTTCATGTATTATTTCGTGTGTTCGGAGTAGTGCTCTAATCTCACACTGTTTCGATCGATATAACCCCGACCGTCTTCAGGTGTATTTTGACTATTAATGAAAAGTGGGAAACAAAATTTTGTTCTTTTTCTGCACGCACTATTCTCGTTAAAATTTCAAAATTTGTGATGTACTTACGAAACGGTAAAGAGCGTTGCGTAGTTTCCATTTATGTATTGATTCAGGTCCGGACTGATTTGGTGTTAATACATTTTTAGAATTTTTGTTTTTGAGATGAGGATTGATAATATGTATTATTTGGATTGTTTGGACGATGGTACGTGAGAAGAAAAAAAAACAAACACATTTTGTACACTATTCACCAATAACAGCCATTGGCAAGTAACACATGAAGAAGGTCGGAAGTTATATCGGTCGAAACGTTGTAAAAACAACATTCAAGATGACAGCAATTGTCCGAACAATCTAAATGATAGATATTATCAATCCTTATCTCGAAAACAATAATTGAAAAAAATAATAATATTTATTATATTCACCTTGTTAGGTGTGTCTCATGTCTAATGTCTCATGTAATCCTCTAACAGACATACATTTTAAAAATGCTATCGACATCGATTGTTATTCAATTTTTTTTATTTTTCACCGTTGTTTGGATTTGGTTAATCACTTTCATATGGAATACTTACGTTTTATCAATAATTAAAACATAAGTACTTTTATTATTTCTGTTGCTGTCGACTTTCTGTTGTTTGTTTTTTTTGCAATTTTCTAAAAATATTCTCGTACTCGGTGACTTTTCATTCTTTCACACTATCAGTCTTTCTAATTCTTCTGCTTAATCTTCTTCTTCGCGCCCTTTCTCTCTTCCTATCTCCTCTCTCTCCCCCTCTATCTCTCTCCCTCTCTTTTTATATATATTTCATCATTTTAATTGATACTATATGTTAGTCTGATCTTCCATCGATACTTTCAGTTTCACAGAAACGTTGGAAACACAGCCCGATGTTCAAAAGCTACCAAATGTAACCGATTTTTTCAGTCGAGTTTTTTCATAGTTTAACACACTATGATAGTCTAAGTGTGTTACACTATAAAAAACATCAGTAACATTTGGTACATTTAGTACCTCTAGCCCTATGACGTTCCAGTGTTTACATGAAACTGAAGCTATCGATGGAAGATCAAACTTATGTATAGTGTCAATTGAAATTTTTAAAAATGCTCTTGCGCAAGTAATTGAGCACTCTGGTTATTTGTCCTATACAACTAAATCACACTATATATGAATATAGTATATATATATTAATTTTTGTAGTCAGACTTTCAGAGTTTAAGCTCAATATATATAAATGTATAATTCCTGAGAATTGGTATATATATATATATATATATATATATATATATATATATATATTTATATTTCGACCGACTACATTTCAAGGGACAATGTCGGTATTTATTTTTTTTAAAAAACGACAAATTTAAAACCAATAAATGGTATAACGAAGGAGTTCAACACGTGGCGAGAGAGAGAGAGAAAAAAAATTATATCAAAGAGAAAAAGACAACAAAAAAATATGGGGTATATTAGTGCATGCATATATATGTATAAACATATATATACATAACCAAGCACAGATAAAATGATCACCCATCAGAAGCAAAGGAGTCTCCAAAGATCAACAGTCTGTGTTTTAAGTCTCTCTGTCGGCATAGAGATGGCTGTTGAGTATTGATGAAAATGGCCTCGAGAATATCCAGATGAAATATGTGACGTCCTCCATATAGAACGGAGAAGTTGTCGTCTGAATAGAGATCACAGCAACTCTTTTTACTAAGCAAATGTTCACCTATAGCTGACTCGTGTGCTTGTAGATGCGCGGATGGTGGGATGGGTTCATTTCGGCGAACATACCCCGGCACATGTTGGACGATTCTAACCGACAATCGCTGGGTGGTCTTGTCAACATAGTCAGCGTCACACTGACATTTAAAGCGATAAATTATCAAACTTAAATCAGTGATCGGCAAGACATCCTTACGAAATGAAGGGAAAGCAGCACGAGTAGAAAAAATAATGCGCATATTCGCAGCATTATATCAATGTGCCACAGAAGACGAAATTCTATCAGCAAGTGGTTGGCTACTAGAACCCAGCCACGGAGGCTTAATATCAATCGGACACTTGGGGGGGGGGGGCAAAGAATTTAACTTTATTGAAGTTATCAACCTTACGTCGAACCATATGTGCAACGACATGTTCAGGATATCCGTTATTAACGAAAATCTCTTTAATTCTTATAAGTTCAGACTTAACTTTGCAGTCAGAACAAATCATCAGCGCACAATGCGTCAGTGTTTTAATGAGGTTCTTCTTTCTAGATTTGGAAGGCAAAAGAATCCCAACTCAAGTATAATTGCGTGAATGTAGGATTCCTATATATACTGGTAAGGAAAGAAGACGGAGTACGCTCAATGAGAACATCAAGGAATGGCAACTTTTTATCATTTTCCTCCCTCATTATAAAATATAATGCAGGATGGAGGGCATTTAAATGATGAAAAAAGGATAAAGGTGCTGAAACGAAGCGAATTTGTCGTCAACATAACGTACGTAACAGCAGGGTTTAGAAACTTTATCGAATAATAGTCGCTCATGGAAACCTACGAAAATATTAGCAATCGTCGGACCGAGAGGGCTGCCCAGTGAAATACCATCGATCTGACGATACATGATATTGTTAAAACTAAAGGAGACAGACTTAGTAGCCATCTCCATTAGTTCGATAAATACATTCTCGGGAAATGCAGGGGCCACTGTAGGACCACCATACAAGAAATCCGCACAAATACCAATTGTTTCATCTAGACGGACATTTGTGTACAGACTAGAGATGTCAAAGGAGACGAACAACTGTGTATCATTGGAGGGGCAAAGATTGCGTATAAAAGACGCAAACTTAAACGAGTCCGGAATACAGTATATTGAATAAAATTGCAAGACTTGGTTAAGAACATCAACTAACCATCTAGCTAATCCATGTTGGGCAGAGCCAACCATGGACAAAATCGGTCTGAGGGGCACAGTTGATTTATGAATTTTGGGTAACCCATACATCCTAGGGCGCTGGGAACCAACGTGACGAATCATATATTTCTTTGGATAAGAAATTATTTTTGTGAAGCTTTTTCTGAAAATTAATTTCAGTCTTAGGAGTACAATCCGATGTAAGGTCACCTAATAGTAGAAAGTTGCTAGTGTCATCCAAAATAGTAGCCATATATATATATATATATATACTAGAAAAAAACTACCCGCCCTTCGACAGCAATTATTGAGGCTGTAGTCTTCTTTAGAGAAGACGAAGAAATAATTTTCAATTGACATTGTAGTAACTTGGAGGAAAACAACAAAAATGACGATTGTCGTAACGTTATTTGATATATTTGAGTTAAAATATGACTAGTGTTACGGGGTTTCGAATTCTGCGACCGGTATGAATAATTATCTCTACACTGACGATTCCCAAATAGATGAAACTTATACGTATGTAGATAAACATATATTTAGAATTATTTGGCGCCACAATCTAGGCTGGACACTGTAGTGAGTAGTATTAACACAGCCGTGGTCGTAGATTTAATGCATGTTTCCTCATTAATTGAACACTGTTGATGATAGGTTTAAACTCTCGCTGATTAATCAGGTTGTTCATAGTGGTCGAGTGGGTTAAGACGTCGGAATTTGAGTTAAAACATGACTCGTGGTCGATGTTTCGAATCATGCGACGGGTATGAATAATTATCTCTACACTGATAATTCCCCAAAATATTGAATCATACGTATATAGATAAACTAATATAAGTATAATAATAATTTAATATTATTTTATTTAAAATTAATATATATATATATATATATATATATATATATATATATATATATATCCCATAGTAATGTAGCAACATTTTTTTACACTCAATGACGTCTGTCTTTTTATTTTTTGTTTCTCTTTGCATGTCTTTTTCTGTCTATTTACTTCTCTCCTGCTCTCACCCTCTTTCTATTTTTTTAATTATTATTATTGTTTTGTTTTTTATTTATTATTTTAATTTTAATTTTTATTTTTATCTCTCTCCCACATCGGTAAGATGTGATACAAGGTCGGAAAGTGTGGTTGAAAATCCAGCGCCCTAGAGGATGAGCACATTGGCCTACAAAAATACCGAAGCAGTCCCTTCGGCATACCCCGGCAGGGGCGCCTCAGGCAATTAACAATAAATTAACCCCTTCTCAAAGGGTGAGAAAGCAAAGCATGGGAGGGTGAACCTCCTAGAACTGAACAGGAATACTCCTAAGACCGGCGGAATCATGGTCAGAAGGCCAAGACGGTACCGCTCTAAGTGGTGTAGCATCCATCGGAACAGATACTACACTTTGATATCACCCAAAAGGTTCTATCTTTATATTTTATAATAATGTTATTGAGACTCTTCAATGACTTGTTTTTGCTTAGTTTCTTACTTTCTATCTTTCTTTCTTTATTTGTTTGTATGTCAACGTATGTCTCCGTCCTTCCTGTCTGTCTGGCTGTCTATTTCTCTCTCTCTCTCTCTCTCAATGTCTACTTTATAACGATGATTTATAACGATGATTTGTTCATTTTATTTCTATTTCACTCAATTATTTTCTTCCAGTCTTTACCTGCCTGTACTTGTCTGACTACCTCGCCCCCACATATATCTTCCACCCTCTTTTTCTATTACTTTCTCTCTTTTTTAATGTCTCGTTTTCTATATCTAACAATTGTATGCGTTCTTTGCACTCACTGACCTCTATATCACTCTCCGTTTGTTTCTTTGTCTAATCTCTCCGCCCCTCCCTCTCTCTCACCCACACACTCGTTCTCTGCTCCCCCCCTCTCTCTCTCTCTCTCTCTCTCTATTTATCTCTCTCAGCCTTGCTCTCCTTCCTAGCCTATATATAAACTATTTCACCCATTCTTCGCCTTCAACCTCTCGCTATATCCTCTATCCAGTGATTTCCGAAGAGTGTTCCAAGCACTTAATGACATCTTCCTCATTTTCTCTCTTAATATTATGTTTTTCATGGACGTATTGTTTACCAAATTGGGTTGTTATACAATTTGTCCATAACGAAACACCTCTTATCTATCACAGCCCATTAACGAGATAACCGTTCAGAACACGCACGATTTATTTTTATTTTATGTTTCAGAACAAATTAAATTGTCCAGCCATTCTATCGTCACTTCACGCTTTCTTCTTCTTCTTCTTCTTCTTATTATTATTCTTCTTCTTTCTATCTTTTTATCTTATTTTCATGTATTTTCTTCTTTTAAAAAAAAACTTTTTTTAACACTAAACAAGGCATATAACCACTGAGACGTAATTGTCATTAGGGGCCAAATGTATAGGGGGCATCCAAAGTGGGGAGTTGTGTAGCATGATATTGTTCACATAACATTTAAACTTCTGCATGTTGGTACAGTCGGCAAACAGGGAGAAGGAAGGGAATTCCAAAGGTAAGCAGTAAAAGTAAAGAAGCTATTAGCGTAGAAAGACATCTACAGTAAAGGGGTGAGATTTTGCTGCTCGTTTGGTTGATCGGAGATATTTAAGTTAAGGAGGTACAAGTGCAGTAATTTCATTGGAACATTCCATGGAAGTGCTTGTAAAACAAGTGCATGGATTCCACACTGCAGCGATGGGACTTCGTATTCATATTACTTCTTTTCTTTCTTTCTAATATCTTCATTTTTCCCTCTTATATGCTCTGTCTTTCAACCGAGCGCAAGGTAAATATTTGATCAAAATATATATTCTATCTGACGATATTTCTAAGACGCGGTTGTTGCGGTTATTAACATTATTGTTGAATTCGGCCTCTCCGTGTAAGGCAAAATAATCAATCGAACTCCGTATTAGGAACATAAACTGATATTTTGATTATTTCCTCCTTGAAGTCGATCTTAGTTGATCACTGCCTGAGCTAGGGCTAGACTGGTGGGCGTTTTCGATGTCCGATCTGTCTCGCGTCGGAGAGAAAAGAGGATGATTCAAATTGTGTGTTCTTCTCTTATTCACGCATTTGACCGAATGTAATCACTTGACGTTTTAAATCTGCTCGCTACACGTTCCTATATTATGCAACTTGTATGACTATATCGTTTTGAAGGTCAATCACTTGGGGGGGGATCTGCATTATGTACATCAGCATGACCCTGTAAATATTCCACGGTGTTTTTACCATCAACCTGTGGTTATTTACTATTAGTAATAATATTCCCTTTGAAATAATAAATGTCTTTCATGGTCAATACTATTAAGAAAAAATGTCTCGTTCTTCTCCCGTAAAAATAATTGTTATTATCAGCTAATTATTCTTTAAATAAATAAAACGAATATGTCTCTTCTATATTTATTCCAAATTGTTGCAATTTAATTCTTTTTAGAACAATAAACGTTCTCTGCCTTCTTACGGTAAATATAATTGTCAGTTAAATATTAAATCAAATGTCACTTTTTGAACTGTATGTATTTGAAATTGTACTATTTTAGTCGACGAGACGAGATAATTTGAATCATTGAAACGTTTGATTTTAAAATGGGTAAAGTTAAAATTTTTACTTTAGTGACATCCGATTAATCACCTATCAACATGTTTGCTCATTATTTCTAAATGCTGTGTGAATGGTGATAACATACGTGAGAATATGAGATGCCTTAGCGTGTTATAATATAGATCATTTGCATGCTTCTTCGGACAGCTTCATTTATCTTAGTTGTTACCATTTTCACAATTCCTGGGTCGTTGTAGTCTTCGGTCTGTTTGCATGCTTTGTTGTTGTCGTTAAAGACTTCCAAGAATTTCGAATTTAGCCCTTTATTTAAAAGGCCGGTTTTATTCCGCGTTCCGTCTTTTTAGATATGAAGTGACTTGTAATATAAACCGCATATAGACAAGATCATAATATGGGAACCAATAATTATTTAAAATAGAAAGAATTTAAATGTTGTCAGTTAAAGGAATAAAAACTAATAGCAATAATCAATCATTCAATCAATCAATCTGATCGAGAATTATCGTAGGATCTTTTCAACTTGTTTCTTCCAGGAACTGTCATTTGAATTTTTCGATGGCTGTTAACAACGATCTACGCCACTACTATAGATGTATTACGGTTCTCCACTAATTGGAGCAATACACTTTCCGGTTATAATGCAGGATGTTGCCACGTTCTCTCTGTCAAAGCATCCGTTTTTCGATGATCGCCACTAGAACCCGTAAATGCTAGACGTTTTATTTTTCATCGAGGGTAAACTCCTCTAAATCCAACGTGTTCTATCTATGCTTATATACATTAACATGAAGGCCGTGATTCTTCCCCACCCACGCTCGGTCATCATCTATAGAGAGCGTAAATACAGACCATGTCTGCACAGAAGCATTACATAGTTCTGGATACATGGGGAAACGTCGAGGACGCTACGAAAGGCTATCTTAGAAATATACTACCACTTTCTATAAATAAATTAACTACCGAATGGTAGCATATAATCTTTCACTCTATAATAAAGAGTAACGGTAATTTATTTGTCTCGTCACACAAACGTTAGCGAGTAAAAAAACTGCCGAACGAATCAATTTCAAGTATTTCGGGGAATCGAGAAAGTAAATCTATTTATATTTTTTCCTTCTGCTTTCTATATAGATTTATACGTTTTTATTTCTCTTTTCTTGTTAACCATTTTTCTATAACTCTTTCTTATTTCTTTTTTAACTTCACCGATTTATACGTTATTTCATATGAATATGATTATTCGTGCGAACACTGGCGAAGGAGAATTATTTCCCTCATTTTTGACGGAATGTGTACACACGTTAATTAGAATGTAAGCAGTTAATATGCAGTTAGTATGTAGGTAAATAATCATACGAAACGTCAGGTTTTATACCCCCCCCCCTCAATAATAGGTGATAGTCCTACTGGGCATATATCCTACTGGATATAGGGGTGGTTAAGAGATATACTTAGAGATTATGAGTTCAATCCCGGGCGAAGGAACTTCAGAAAATAATAACTGATAGTCGATATCTAAAAAAGCTCGATAGTATACAACGACTGAAACGTTGTGAAAATGGTAACAGCTAGGATAAAGAAATATTCTATTTTTGGAAAATAAATATCCCTTACAAAGGAAACGCAGTACTAAATTGTGTTATTAACATTTTCGGTATCAGGAATCTTTGATCGCTGAAAGTATTTTAGCCATCTTACATTTTGAATACGTTCCAAGAGTGATGCAATGTTTCCCAAGAGCAATGCAGCATTTTCAAAAAGTACTGCACTGTTTTTTTTCCAAGAGTAGTGCCATGCTTTTCAAGAGCAATGTATTCAAAGAGCAATGTATTTTAAGAGCTATGTATTTTAAGAGCTACGTATTGTAAGAATATAAATAATTATCCTACGTATAGAATTATATTTGATACCTTTATTCGGCATTAAATACTCCATAGATGGTTGATATGCCGTATAACAAAGCAAATCAAACCAAATCAAACCAAACCAAACCAATCTCACATAGTTTTTAGATATTGGTATTTACATTTTCTGGGAAACCCTCTCCGATACACCGTAAGTATTTTCGGCATATTACTTTTAAAAAAACGATTCTCTAAATATTCAGACCAGACATATATACCAACGAACTGATACAGTTTTGAACACAATTAAGTACTACCTTTCCCTTCTGAAGGAATATTTATTTTCCAAACCAATATTTTCAAAAGTGCTCAATAAGAAGTTGAGCATTTATGAAATTAAATAAACAGCATTTCGATGATCTTATGATCTAACATCTCTTCACACATACTGAATAAAAATAAAAAGTGAAAAAAAACCTGCATTCAAATCTGCACTGGAAAAAAACGGATGTGAAAATTGTATACATATATATATATATATATATATATATATATATATATATATATATATATATATATATACAAAGAGAGAGAGAGCGCGAGAGAGAGAGAGAGAGAGAGTGAGAATTTTCACATTCGTTTTATTTATCTAAAGAATATGCAGGTGGCAATTATTTTACGGTAAGAAGAAATGGAAGGCGGTAGGTAAGAATTATAGATGGTAATAATTGTTATGCGTCTTCATACAACATGTTACATGATGTGTTTATATCATGAACATGAATCTTAGTGTATATATGTTATCATATGTGTATTGCATCATGTCGAGCTACTACGTGCAAGCGTTTTTTTTTTGGTTAATATTAGGAACAAGATTTATACAAATAACTTTTTCTAAAATAAAGATAAACAATGAAGATTTTACTTGTATTTTTACAATAAAATTAAACTATTTTCTAAAATTCTTACATTTTATAGTATTTGAATCTTTTAGAAAATGAAATATCAATCAAGAAAACAAGCGTGGAATTTTCACGCCATCTTTGCTGTTTATAGATGTCAGGCGCACATACAGACCTCTCAATATTATTGTAAAACACAATAAATCATTGTTAATGCGACCATTGGATTCCTCATTAAATTTTACTCGAGAAAAATGTTGATCTTGGTATAGGGTTTTGTTATCAATTTCATCCCCGGACAGAGAAAAAGACAGGCCCTCCACATTTATGTTGTTGATTATTATTCGAAACACCTAATGGCATCTTTTTCTCCATTAATATTATTTTTTCTGGACGTATTCTTTACTAGACTACTCATACCGATTCCAATATCGAAAAAAATCAGACTTTTCCAATTCCCAATTCCCAATTCCGATTAATCGTCCCAACACTAGTGTGGTCTCTTTTGTAAGACACAACTGGATAAACCAATGCCAACAACAGAAACGAGTCTGTCAAAAGTTTTACCATACTAGTTCATATGAAATAAAGAAGAAGAAGAAGAAGAAGAAGAAGAAGAAGACGAACTACCAGTCTGTTTGTCTGTCGTCATATAACTTTTTAAAAATATTAAACAAAATCCATGAACTGTTCTTTAGATAAATATTCGATGCCCGAAGATGGATTTGGGGAATTATTCCAAATTGCAAATAAATAAGCGTTCTGCTTGCATTTCCATGAAGCTTTATTCATGGTCGGCCGTAAACCAATTGGACCTATTACTCTAAATTGGGCCACACTTTCAAAGGAGGCCCCGCAGTAGGGATGATGTACTTTGCTGTTTAGAAACGTACTTGTGATCAAAGATTCACTAAAAACATCTTAACAGTTTGTCAATAATTTCTATTGAAACTGAAATTTACCAAAGTCTAAAATTGGACAAAATCTAAAAGACTTTAAAGAAAAAAAGGAGGAAAATACTGTTTACTACGACTACTACTACTACTACTACTACTACTACTACTACTACCAACATAAACAACACTATTTGCTCAAGTCTGTGAAAGACTGAATTTAGTGAAATTGGTGGAGTCCGGCGTGTCTTATAGTCCAGGGGCATTAGCATTTAACTCGGAACTAGATACTAAAAAGGTCCCTATTCACTTGCACTAACATGATGGCAGCGATAGACACATGTTCGGGTTTTAATGTAGGTAAAATCCAGCTCCTCAAAACGGAGTACTCTGAATTGGGATGAAAATAAAAATTGCCTCAGTCTAGAAGAATTTCTCCTTCACTCACCGAAGAAAGAAAAGACGAAGGGTAGTATCAAAACAGATACTACACTTTGCGCCTAGTCAAAAGGCCAAGAGGTGGTAATGTTTCGAAATAGCTATTTTTTTGTTGCGTGGAAAAGCATTTCCAAGGACTCTAAATTTCCAAGTTGTGCAAAATGGCGCCTATATCCAGGAGATAAATTTAAAACTAGATAAAAATCCGATCTTGAGTTATAAAACAAACACAGCTGTGAACTTGGGAACTTTTTATACGTTATTCCTCACAACGTAAGATGGATTTCTATTTAGAAAACATTAAAACAATCTCATAACGAGGCTGTAAATATATTGGAAACGCCATCTTGGAAATAAAAAATTTCTAGTAACCTTTATTCACATCAAACAAGGCATATTGACACTGGTGTTTAAGTAGCTAATATGATCGGGTCTATATTTATAGGAGCAACCTGTGTGGGGAGTTGGCCAGTAGGATGTTTGTCCACATTACATTTAAATTTCTGCATGTTGGTACAGTCGGGAAAACAATGAGGCAGGGAGGGAATTTCTAATGCAAGCAGTTCGAGTAAAGAACCTACTAGAGTAGAAAATCTTCCGGCATCTAGGGACCTTTATAGTGAAGGGATGGGGTTTTGCTGCTAGTCAGGTGGGTCGGGGATATTTTAGTTGAGGGTGTGCAAGTGAAGTAAGTTCATCAGCGCACATACAGTGGGAATACTTGTAAAACATGCATGGGTATGCAACACTGCGGTGATGCGACAGGGGCTGGAGCTTGGCGAAAGTGCAGGATCTATTAGGTTATAAATAGTGTTTTTTGCACCCTGTCAAAAAGAGAGAGGGGGTGGCCAGATGTGATATAACTTTAATATGTTATGAGGAGCACTTAATACTATAAATTACTACTCTTGAACATGTGTTAGGCTTATTAATTAACAATTTGTAAATAAAAAAAGAAAATGTAATTACATGGCCGAATACTGGAACTGAAGAAGTAAAAGCATCGGAGGTGAAAGGAAGCATTTATTGGATGAAGGGGTAAATGAAATGCGCTGTGGGAAATGATTGGAGAGTTAAAAATGAAAAATGGTTATATAAAACCACCGAGTTGCATTGCAGTTAGAATGAAAATTTTGAAAGAAGGAGCAGATACAGACAAGTAAAGACAAGGAAAAAAGGAAGAAGAGAAGTCGCAGAGCAGAACAGATTATTATTGAAAATAAAATCGACTACACAAGTCATGAGCATTTTTAAGATTTAACAGTCGGTTCTTCTGGGACATCATCTTAGAAATAATACCGTTTTAGTTGTTGGGTTGTGATAAACCTTTGATATACTATCAATCGGATGTAATCTATTACTAATGGAGATAAGGTATATGTCTATCTGAAGCCACAACTATACTATTATTTCTATTAAATTGCACTAATGTAATATCTTTTAATGCTCAAATAAGTTTCTTATACTATTTCAGACTGATGTACTCTCTTTCAATAATCAAATCATGGATGGGGTAGTGTAATATCTGTTCTGTTGTCATAAGACTATCCTCCCAGACATTACCTCCTCATTTAAGGTAACAGTGTGTAGTACTCCGTTCGTTATGATACCATACTCCCAGGCATTACATACTCCTTGCTTGAGAGGAGGGTAATGTAGTATATGCTCATTTGTCATGATACGTCCCCCCATGCATTACCCCCTTCTTCTTTGAAAGGGTAGTGTCGTATATGCTCTATTGTCATGAGAACATCCTTCCAAGTATTACCTCATCCCTTTAGAGGGTAGTCTTGTATCTGTTTTCATGTCATGCCACCATCTTCCCAGGCATTATCCTCTCTTTGGTTGGGGGGTAGGTAACGTAGGTGAACAAGAAATTGTCACAATTGGCTTATCATTAGTAAACTCAACACTTACAGTATATATACTACCAAAAATATGCAATCAGAGAGAGTATATTATTTCTAGTATTATTAAAACTGCTAGAAACGTCAGATATAGTAACATGTCTTGGACTAATGAGTATTTTAAATGGATGTGGCTGTCATCTTGAGTACCATATTTGAAAAGGCATGCTTTTGAAACTTGTGATCTGTTCATTTAATTCCACATAGCATGATGAAGTTATTCTGAAACCGTCAGCATTTATTTTAGAGCTGAATTCTTAATGCTCATAGACTATAAGGCAATTACAAACCGGACTCTACAAATTTCAGGAACTTCGGACTCTCACTATCCGGAGAAAAATCTCAGTTAGTGGCATTTCAATGAGAAGGAATGTCGTAAAGGAGGAGACAAATAAAAAAAAGAAAAAACCGGGAAAGGTGAAGCCAAATAACATAAATTATTGTCTATATAATAAAAGTGAAAGTACGTGTGTCCGGCTTGTCTCAATAATAATGTATGCAAATTTAACTGTATAAGTAAAGAAATAGGGAGGGCTTGATCTTATTAATGACTGATAATAATGAAAAAGAAAGGAAAGAATAATGACATATGCACATTTATTTTTATAAGCATAAAAGAGGAGGCAGAGAGAGAGGGAGAGGGGTGATTAAATTGCGAAGCGATAATGAGCGGACGAAGCCAGCTAGTTAAAAATAAAACTGAGGGCACAAGTTATAGGTAGTCAAGTAAAGAATACGTTACGAAAAAAGATGGAGAAAAAGATGCAATTCTTGTTTCGAATGATAATCAACAATATAAATGTGGAGTGTCTGTCTTTTTCTCTGTCCGGGGATGAAATTGATAAAAAAGCCCCATACCAAGATCAAGTAAAATGTTATGAGGAATCCAATGGTTGTATTAACAATGATTTATTGTGTTTTACAACAATATTGTGAAGTCTGCGTGGGCGTCTGACATCTATAAACAGCAAAGATGATGATGCACTTTTTTCTAACTTGATTATTTAAGAATTATAGAAACAAGCAGAACGGCGTAAAAATTCTACGCTTGTTTTCTTGATGGATATTTCATTTTCTAAAAGATTCAAATACTATAAAATGTGAGAATTTTAGAAAATAATTTAATTTTATTGTTAAAATACAAGTAAAATCTTCATTGTTTATCTTTATTTTAGAAAAAGTTATTTGTACAAATCTTGTTCCTAATATTCACAAAAAAACGGTTGCACGTAGTAGCTCGACATGATGCAATACACATATGATAACATATATACACTAAGATTCATGTACATGATATAAACACATCATGTAACATGTTGTATGAAGACGCATAACAATTATTACCATCTATAATTCTTACTTACCGCCTTCCCTTTCTTTTTACCGTAAAATAATTGCCCGCTGCATATTCTTTAGAAAAATGAAACGAATATGAAAATTCTCACTCTACTTCTCTCTATTTCTTTCTCTCTCTGTCTCTCTCTCTGTCTCTCTCTCTCACTCTCTCTCTCTCTCTCTCTATATATATATATATATATATATATATATATATATATATATTTGTGTTATAATGGAATAATTCCAGGAGGAAATCCGGGTATGAGAGCTCAATGTAGTAAACAGAGCAATAATAAAATATAATAACACGAAATCACATAATTGTCGATGCAATAATTTATTTCAACCGTTCGGTTTTTTCAAGCATCACTCAGACAATTACATTTTTGAGACTGATAGAAAATTGAATTTCCCTACCACAGTTCCAATACAATCAGAGATGGTGGTGGTAGCAACCAATTTGATACATCTTTTATAGAGAGGGGGAAATTTAAAACTTATATTTAACTATGGCGGGCGAAGGGGAGGGATCTTTAAGTTAATCAACTAAAAACTGCCGTGTCAAAATTATGACACATACGACTTGGCGATATCATACATATAGGCAATTTTACTCACGCGCATACACAAAACTAAATACGCACACATCATATGCGCACTCACATACATAATCTCACTCGCACATTATCATAACTAAACATAATCACATACGCAACTTTTATTCATCTCTAGCCAGAATGCGTCCGGCGAAACTCGTGTTCTCAAATTCGGTTAGAGAAAAGAAAGAAAGAAACAATTAACAGGCACATAGAAGAGGAAATAGACAGACCGCGTGTCATAAATTCCCAGTCCGTCTGGGTTCCAAGAAAGAGAATCTAATTGAAATAAAATTACACGCACATACATATATGTATACATACAAATCCATACGCACATACACACACATATATACACATACACACCCACACATATACATATCTATACACATATACATATACACACATATATATATATATATATATATATATATATATATATATATATATACATATATACATACATGAATACACCTATATATATCTCTGAATCTATTTGAAATATTGACCAAATGCATACGCATGTAGTTGTTCACACATGTAAACATACATACACATACACACACACATATATACATATACGCACATATACACACATATACATACGCACACATACATATATATCCACACACCTACACACAATATTTACATAACACTCTATATTCTTACTGATGTAATATGAGTTCTAAAAATTAGTCTTACCTTATTTATATTTTAGATTAATTTGATAATCTATTATTATAAATATCATGCGAGGGGGGGTACCGTAAATAATGTTATTCAATTTGTTATCTTCACCGTTATCAGTCTAGAGGACCATCGTATTATTAATTCAAGTCTAATAATGTCTAGTGGTAATATTTGACATTTATACTTATATTAATTCAATACCTAGTGTATTACCTGCAGAAAAATTTTCATACCACTATCTTATTTTAAGTAAATAATCTGAATAAGTAAATATTTCAAAATACCATTATATACGTATACACACAAATACTATATATCACCAAGTCGGTAATTCTGTGTCTATAACAGATATTATTATGAATATTATGGGGGGGGGGTACCGTACCTAATGTTATTCAATTTGGTATCTTCACCGTTGTAATTCTAGAGGCCCATCGGATTACTAATTCAAGTCTAATAATGTCTAGTGGTAATATTTGACATTTATACTTATATTAATTCAAAAACTAGTGTATTACCTGCAGAAAAAAATTTTCATACCACTATCTTATTTTAAGTAAATAATAAATATCCGCGTACACACAAATACTATATATCACCAAGTCAGTAAATCTGTGTCTATCACAGATATTATTATAAATATTATGGGGGGGGGGGGTGTTACCGTAAGTAATGTTATTCAATTTGGTATCTTCACTGTTATAAGTCTAGAGGTCCATCGGATTACTAATTCAAGTCTAATAATGTCTAGTGGTAATATTTGGCATTTATACTTATATAAATTCAATAACTAGTGTATTACCTGCAGAAATTTTTTTTTTTTTTTTTTTTTTTTTTTTTTAATCCACTATCTTATTTTAAGTAAATAATCTGAATAAATAAATATTTCAAAATACCATTATATACGCATACACACAAATACTATATATCACCAAGTCGGCAATTCTGTGTCTATAGCAGATATTATTATAACTATTATGTTGGTGGTGGTGGGGGGGGGTTACCTTAAATAATGTTATTTAATTTGGTATCTTCACCGTTATAAGTCTAGAGGTCCATCGGATTACTAGTCGTTGATTATTTTAAATTTATATTTATGTCTGCACTTAGCCATAAGTTCATCTCGTTTATTTAAGAGGTTATTTCGATCATATTTTAGGATTCTTATTTTTTCTTCTAGACATAAGTTGCATCTTTGTCTAAATCCATCTGGAATATTCGAAAAACATAAGATTGACCACGAAACCACCGGGGACCTGTTCTCATTTTTCAGATGCCACCATTGTTTAGCTAACTCTGTTTTGCTCTTGAGTTCTGGGTCGTATGTGTCATAATTTTGACACGGCAGTTTTTAGTTGATTAACTTAAAGATCCCTCCCCTTCGCCCGCCATAGTTAAATATAAGTTTTAAATTTCCCCCTCTCTATAAAAGATGTATCAAATTGGTTGCTACCACCACCATCTCTGATTGTATTGGAACTGTGGTAGGGAAATTCAATTTTCTATCAGTCTCAAAAATGTAATTGTCTGAGTGATGCTTGAAAAAACCGAACGGTTGAAATAAATTATTGCATCGACAATTATGTGATTTCGTGTTATTATATTTTATATATATATATATATATATATATATATATAATCTTCACATCCATTTTTTTCCGGTGCAGATTTTAATGCAGGTTTTTTTTACTTCTTATTTTTATTCAGTCTGTGAAAAGATGTAAGATCATCGAAATGCTGTTTATTTAATTTTATAAATGCTCTACTTGTTATTGAGCACTTTTGAAAATATTGGTTTTATGTCCATTTTATTAATATATTTCAACTTAATTAATTTATATATATATATATATATATATATATATAATATTTATAAATAAGTATTTTTTTTTTTTTTTTTTTTTTTTTTTTTGGCTAAGAAAGCATACGCACAAGCCATGTAAGATAGGCAAAAATTTAATCAGTGTACAAAAATAAATCAAGTTTTCTCTTGAAAGCACTGATAGTAGGCGCTTGGATGACCTCAGCGGGAAGCCTGTTCCAGGGGTTGACAGAACGAATTGAGAAGGATGCTTGACGCCTCTGAAGCCGAAATTTACGACAGTAGAGCTTCTGGTCATGACCTCGAAGGCCTCTGTCTGGCGCACGAGTAAAGAATTCGTCAGCGGGGAGATTGATGAGCCCATTCAGGATTTTGTAAACCAGGATGAGGTCCCCTCGCATCCTTCGAATTTCGAGCGTCGGAAGTCGAAGACGGTGGAGTCTTTCTTCATACGAGAGATCGGCAAAGCCAGAAATCATTTTGGTTGCACGCCTCTGGATGCGTTCAACATGAAGTATATCCTTTCGGAGATAGGGACTGCACGCCTCAACACCGTACTCCAGCAAAGGTCGAACAAGCGTCAAATAGAGTGGACGGAACACTTCGGCCGTCAGGTTGATGAAGGAACGTCGAATTTGAAACAAGACGCCCCGGGCTTTGCTGGACATTTCAACGCAGTGACGAGACGGTTTGAAAGAGCTATCCACTCTTACACCAAGATCAGTTGCCTGAGATACTGAGGCCATTTCATGGTTGTTCGGACCGATAGTGAAGAGCTGGGATGGTCGCGCGCCAACTGGAAGATGACTACATTTGGCTGCGTTGAGTGGAAGGTCCCAGTCTGAGGCCCAGTTTGCAGTACAATCCAGATCGGTTTGCAGGATGGCATGATTGCGTCTTTGCGCTATGAGTTTGACATCATCAGCGAAAAGCAAAACTTTGCCCTGAAGTAAGTCTGGAAGGTCGTTGACGAACAGGAGGAACAAAATCGGGCCAAGCACTGAACCTTGTGGTACTCCGCTGCAAGCATTTGCTTCTGCTGAAGTGCATCCACTCACAGAAACTCGAAAAGTTCGTGCTTGTAGAAACGACCTAATCCAGCTGATGATGGACCGGTGAATCCTGTACCGATCAAGCTTGTGAAGGAGCAGGCGGTGGTTTACGGAGTCAAACGCCTTGGAGAAGTCCAGAAACAGGATATCCGCAGCATCGCCATCATCCAAAATCTTGGTTATCCATTCTTCCGTAAGAAGGAGGTTGGAGAGGCAGGATCGCATTGGGACGAAACCATGCTGGGTCTGAGTCAAAGATTTGGTTCGTTCAAGGTGGTTCATCAATGCATTTTTCAGGATTTTCTCCATAACTTTGCAGATGATTGAAGTCAGGCTCACGGGGCGGTAGTTAAGAGGGTCGGTTTTAGCGCCTTTCTTGAAAATGGGGCATACTGTAGCCACTCTCCAGTCCTCTGGTACGACACCGTCTGAAAGTGAGTGATTAAACAGGTCCGCTAGTGGAGTTGCCAGAACTTGCGCCAAAACACGAAGGACTGCTGGATGGATATGGTCAGGTCCTGGGCTTTTGTTGGTTTGAATGCTGGAAAGGGTCACAAAAACTTCTTGAGGAGTGACTTCAATAGCTTGCATTGGCTGAACATCATAAGTCGGCAGTGGAGGAGGTTGTTGCTCGTTGTCCACCCGGTATATTGAGGAGAACCTGTCGGCAAATAGCTCGCACTGTTTACCAGGGTCGCTAATCGTTCTTCCATCTGGAGTTCTCAACGTTGCTATACGGTTCACAAGTCTCTTGTTCCGCTTAACGTGGGCGTAGAATCTTTTACTTCTTGATGCAGCTTCGACAATCGACTGGAATGCCATAGCCAATCTCCCCTCAGTTGAAGAAAAATGGTTAGCCACCAAACAGGCTATTCTCTGGGCGACTGATTTGGCTGTTCCATTCACTGTTCCTCGAAGGCGCCTTCAGCCCTGGATAACTAGCAGAATCAAAAGAGAATGGCGACTGAGAGGCATTGCATGGGCCGAATACTTGAGGCTTGGGACTCATGCATCATATGAAGTGTACCGTGAACAGCGAAACAGGACAGAGTACATGCTGAGAATTTCAAGATTTCGATATGAGCAACGTCTGGCATATACGTATTAAATTATATTTACCTACAAACGACGTCGTTTCGAGCGTTTTACTCTCATCAGTGTAGGGAAGTGATCATTTCAGATGGTTGTAAGGCGCGAATCCGGTTCACTGAGCCACCTTTGACTCTGCACGCTTTTACTCTATAGGAGATTATTACGTGATACGGAGAATTTAAGTTATATTTATGCCGATCACAGCGTAAACAACAACACAGACTAGAGCACTCAATGAACTTACTCGTAGTCTTGCTTTGTAGCTAAGTGAATGTCTATTTTAAATATCTCCTAACAGTGCTAAACTTGAATTTTCTAAAATGGGCATTAATAATAATACTAATAATAATAATAATAATAATAATAATAATAATAATCATATATATATATATATATATATATATATATATATATATATATATATATATATATTTACAGGCTCCTCTATTTGAAGAGCACTCTGGCGAATGAAATAATTATTTCATTTAACATTTAGGCTAGGCTTTCCTCTTGTAATAATTGAAGATTTTCATATTGTAAATAAAAATAAAAATAAATAACACCATATATATATATATATATATATATATATATATATATATATATATATATATATATATATATATATATATAAAAGAAAATTGTAGTTTGCTTGAAGGATTGCTGGAAATATAAGTGTAAGTTTGAAATCCGAGGCAGGAGCAATGTGAAATATATACCGGAAGATGGAAAAGATGAACAAAAATAAATGAGAAGAGAAAATAAGAATGGAATCTCAAATCAATTTATTAATATTTCACGTAAAACAGATTAAATACCAGAACAGTAAATAAAGTAGTTACCGTCAGGCAATTAAAAATTCTGGAATAAGGTAAACTTAAATTTTCGAGAGCGTTCCTCTCATTATCAAAAGACCAAAAAAATATGACCGAGTGGTCGAAAAAACAAACAAGGTGAACTGATGGGATCAACTGTTGACGAAACACCGCAGAGAAATTGAAAGTAGGTATGCAGAAAAGAATTAAGATCAGCTTATTGGACATCAAAATTAATTATTCATATCATAATTTAATTATATAATTATTCAGCTAACGCTTATCATCTTATTAATAGTTGTTTATTTATATACTATTTATTATAATTTTATTATTTTATTCCATTTATTTTCTTTTTCTTCTTGAATTTTTTTTCTTCTTTAATTCAATCTTAATTTTAAATTTAAATTTGATAAATGTGAGCCGTTAAAGGAATACGAACAGTCAAGGGGAGGCAATTTTGAAATCCTTTGAAATCCAGAATCTGGTTAGAATTCACTTAAAAAATAACTTAAAACTGAAAAAACAAAAGGTAAATTTATAGTAACGAGAGTCAGAAGACACAATTGAAAAGGGATGGGGGATTAAGAGATGTACAATATATACATATATATATCAAGTGCAAATTTCTCAATTCATATATATTTTAAAGGTATAAAATTCCTAAAACTAATTTATTTTAATTTTTTTAATTTTTCTTTTTCATTAAATTTTGATGTCCAATCAGCTGATATGTATTGGCTTTATGTAATTATAACTTTCTCTAATTTTAACACTTCGATCCCCCCCCCCAAAATGTCACAAACGTCTTTATTCCTTGCCTTAATATATATATATATATATATATATATATATATATATATATATATAAAAATGTTAAGTTGGTTTGTTCGTTTTCCATGGAAATATACTTCCACTATACCATTACCACTGAAATTTTTTTATAGCAAATCCTTGCATCCGAGCTATGTTTTTATGTTATTAACATAATTTTTACTTTACACATAAAAAACACTTTTTATTACAATTCGTTCCTACTAAGTTGCACTTCCGGTTTACAATCCGTTTCTGCGAACCTGCATGTCCAACTTCACTTCCGGATTGACCTTCCTCCTCCCGCTGTCACGTATCTACTTCATACGTAAAAAGTGTTTTCCTTATTCGTTGTTTGTTTCCCTAAACAAACGTTTACACTAATACTTACCTAACAAACGTGCGTTAATTTCATTTCCTCTCTACTTCGATGTTTTTAAAACCTGCTTCCTTCCTCATTTTCTTCCCTTTAATCATGCTTCATCTCTAAAAAAAAAACAACACTACTTGCATTTCTTACACAACCCTTACTCGCGCGTTATAATTGATTGTTTATTTTAAAACCAGTTATCTTTATAAAATTATTCATTCCTACTGTTTTATTTTTACAGGTAAGATTTAATACATAACGCACGTGCTTTAAGTTCATTTCGCATCTACTCATTTTTTTACACTCTAAAAAAAAAACTCAACGTGCGTTAATTTCATTTCCTCTTTACTTCGATGTTTTTAAAACCTGCTTCCTTCATCATTTTCTTCCCTTTAATCATGCTTCATCTCCAAAAAAAACAACACTACTTGCATTTCTTACACAACCCTTACTCGCGCGTTATAATTGATTGTTTATTTTAAAACCAGTTACCTTTATAAAATTATTCATTCCTACTGTTTCATTTTTACAGGTAGGATTTAATACATAACCCACGTGCTTTAATTTCATTTCGCATTTACTCATTTTTTAGACATTAACCATCCTTCAGGTACGATTTAATACTTAACAGACGTGCTTTAATTTCATTTCGTATCTACTTCGTTGTTTTTTAAACCTGCCTTCTTCCTCATTTTCTTACTTTTAACATGCTTCATCTATAAAAAAAAACCATACTTGCATTTCGTCGACAACCCTGAAGCGGGTTATAATTGATTGTTTTTTTTAATCCATTTACCTTTATACAATTATTCTTTCCTACTGTTACATTTATACAGGTAAACATGCCCCCCCCCCCCGAAGATCAAACTTAGGTCGTCATACTCGCCGTGCAGAAACAAGGCGTCGATTACTTGCAAATCAAACTCATGAACAACTGGCATCTGCAAACCAACAAACTAGACAAAGGATGATTCAAGTACGTGCGAATGAATCAGCACAGCGACGTGCAGCCAGACTTGAAGAGGAACGGTTGCGGGTACAACAATCCCGTCAGGCATCTTCAGATCTGCTTCGTTCACAACGTAACGAACGCGAGAGGCTGAGACTAGCAGATCGGCGTCAAACAAGGCTCCATGCTCAACAATCCCTGGATTAGGATCGCCAAGCTTTTCATTACAACCCTCATGAGGATTATAGTTTAAGCCACCATGTTCACATAGGCACTATGACTGAAGTGTGTCCCTATTGCAAAGCTCTGAAATTTAAGGGAGAAACTAAAGGATTGTGTTATGCCGCAGGGAAAATTAAACTACCTCAACTGGCAGATCCACCAGAACCATTTAAAACCGGACAATCTCTTCATCTACACTGAAACGGGAACCACTAAGAATATTGTGTATCCACAAGTATTGGAAAATTAAACCATTCATATTAAATGGCAACTTAAGGAACTGGATCAAAATGAACTCCAAAAGGCCACCTCTTCATTTCAACTAACAGCCACAGCAACGCGTGGCCGGGTACAGCTAGTATATATATATATATATATATATATATATGTATATATATATATATATATATATATATATATATATACATTTTTTGTTCGAAATTGTTTTGCTGTATTTAATGTATGTTTTATAGTTTGTGATGTGGTTGGTATTGTCGGAATTCCTAGTTTATTTCGCGTATTGCAAATTATTATATCATTGGCATGAGTGGGTAAAAGAAGAGGTCTATGTATGAGAGAAATTTTCGGTGTCTGAGATATTTTATATTGTTTTTCGAAAATATTTGTAGAACTTTTTTCTTTGCATTTAATATAAAATGTGTGGGGTATTAATTCTAACCGCTACCAATGTTCAGCCCACTCCTTCCACAATAATTGTAATGTCTCTCCCCATACTTAATTATCTTATAACTCTAACCGCCACCCCCACACTTAATGTAAACTGAATTTCCCATTGTCACCATCTATTTGTATCTCATATTTTATTTTTCATAAGCGACCACAATTTTAAGCTTACACCCGCCACCACCCCGTTTCAAACATTTTGGACTTGTTTTTGTGTTTCTTCAGAAAATCATCCTGAGGAAGTTTTGTAATAAAGACGAAACGTTGATGAATAAATAAATATTTTTTAATTTCCCTGTTCAATTTCCATTACGTCGGAAAACTTTTCCATTATTTATCACATGACCAAGGTCCGGGCTGAGAGAAATCAGTGGCAGGGAGTGAAATGAATGTGTATGGCTGTGAGTGAAAAAGGGGGAGGGTGGGAGTGGTAGTGAATTTGTCTTAGGGTGGAAGAGAGAGGAGGGGGTGCTGAGGTTTCTGTCGTGGTGGGGTGTGGCATGGATTTTGAGGGGCTGGGGAAAGAGGAGGGGGAGGGGAGGGGGAACTCTGTGGCTTTGGTGTGTAGGTAGTGTCATAGTTTCAGAAAAAGATTTACAGATAATTTCAATGTGGGCGGGGTGGGTGGGTGAGAGTGTGAAAGAAGTAGTGGAAGATAGGTGATGGGGGAGAAGGGAGATTTTGTTGTGGTTAGGTGTGAAATTTTTGGAAGGTAGGAGTATTGACGAGCTGGCCATGTCAGGAATGTGTGAATATAAGTGAGTAAGAAGGAAAGTGTTGAAATGTCCTGTGAATATGACAATGAGGGGAAGGACAAGGAAAGAGAAGGAAAAAAGTGATATTAATTTTGGCGAGAAATAGGTGAAACGTAGTTTTGTGAAGGCAGTGTTGATGGTTTGAGGTTAAATTGAGGGCAAAAGGGGTTTAAATATCTAAATATTTGTGAGGATGTCTAGATTGTGTTTATTTGTAAGGCTGTTATTTGTGGTTAAGTGGTTTAGATTCGTGGTGAATGGAAATGTATGTGAGGAGGAGTTGTGTGTGAGTGTGTATGCGGGGACTAGTAAATAAGTGCAATTGAGAACGAAGAGAAGAAATGTTAGCCATGATCTTGGTTTAGTTTTTGTTCGGTCAAGATAATTTTGCTTATTAAGGCGGATAGATTGTAGAAGCCATTTCGTTGTCTGATGGTGTTGGAGGCTGTGATTAGTGCAGTTTCCAGTAGGGTGTTCGTGAATTATTGTAGGGTCCCGTAGAGATTCGAATATCTTGTCGACAGTTGTTGTTGTTGGGTCCCGTGTAAGTTTGAAATCTCGTCGCCAATTGTTAGGGCCCTGTTTAGAGGCTGGAATGAAAACACGGACACGGGGTTTAGGTATAACAAGTATATTGGAGAAAAGTATATACAACAGAGAAACAAGAGAAGTGGACCGTCTGTCATGACTGCCAGTGTAGACTGGAGTTGTTAAGGTATTTAATTGATTCCCACCGCAGCAATATGTGACACAAGCTCGGAAGGTGGGGGAAGAATCAAGCCAGCGCTCCTAAAGAAGGAGCACTCTGGCCTTACAAAAATAGCCTGGGCAGCCCCGCCGGCATTCCCCCGTCAAGGCGCCTCAGGCAGTAAGCGATAAACTCACCCCACCCCAAAGAGAGGAGGTAAGGCCTGGGAGGGTGCACCTCCTAAGACAACCCAGGACAGTATACATCAGCCCGACAGATAAAAGGCCACCGAAATGGCCCAGTTCCCGCCGAACTGATTGTCGAGAACGAATCCTTGACTGGTATTACTCCATCCCGACGTCCTTACTCAACCGAAGTTAATGAGAGACTGAATAGGATGGGGCGGACCCAACGCCGAGAGCCATGTGCTCCCAGTATTTATAGTGAAGCGGAAGAGTTTCTGCAGTCCATAAGGTAGTTACCACAACAATTGTCAAGTTATAAATACAATGAAATAAAGTTGTACGACGCGAACTCAAGCCACCTTAATACTGGGACGGATATTGCTCTAGTTATATATATATAAATAGCAGTTTCTCCTTATTTTTCCGTTTTTTCCGTATTAATTTTAAATGTGGTATTCATATTTCTGCTTCATTTTACAATGTCAAGTTTGTTTTTGTAATATAAATTATTTTGTATTTGTTATCAATAATTTATAATTCCTCAATGAGTTAGCGTTATTATACAGTAATTTTGAATGTTTGCTAGTTTTCTTTACCCGTTTAAATTGACATCGTTTTTCCATTGTTATTCACAATGCTTTTATTTGTAATATTTACTGTTTCTCATCTCATTTCTTTTTCTAATGCAGCTACCCTTCGTGTTGTTGTCACGTCTGAACCGAGCAATATATTTTCTTTTCTTTCATTTTCTACTTTCCTTCTAGATCTATTATTGTGCCAAAGACATTGTATTTTCTTTGTGTCTTAATGTAACAATTGTCAGTCTGTTCCTGAACAGTATAAGGATATGTGTGTAATACAGGATACTTAGTTAGTTTGGTCACGTTGAAAGAATGTATGAGAGTGCTTGGGTTAGTAGATATAGAAGAGTTGAGGTTAGAAAGGTCAGTTGGCAGGAAAATGCCGAAGAAAACTTGAGATATGTAATAAGGATAGATTTGAGAGAAAAGGGGGAGACAAAATAAGAGATAGCTTAGTTTGGAAGTCAAGTTCTAATATGTCAAAACGAATGTCATTCTTTATTAATGGAATAAAAATTCTTTAGATTTTCTTTTCCTTCTTTCATATTTGATATTATAATATTGTTTGAACGGTGTGTTATTCTCTTCCACTAGTCCCAATCATATCATTTTTGAAAAGGATTTCCGGATCTATTGTCTACGATTTCACGCATTATTTCTTGTTGTGCCCGTCTTGCTAATATCTGCTCCGGTATTATTGATTTCTATCTATCTGTTTGATAAGATGTCTGTAAATGTAATGGCGCCAGGAAGGGCATCCGACCTATAAAAATCTTGGCTCGATTAGGGAAATAACTCCCAAAGAAAATTGGTCACATTTCAGGCTATGTAGTTTAAATGGTGGAAGCTTGCGTTGAAGGTTTGCTGATGTAGAACAATTCAAGTAGTAAAGCCAGGTTGCAGGAGAAGACCAAGGAAAACGTGGGAGGAAGTGATAAGGATGGACTTGAGAGAAAAAGAGATAAACAAAGACCTGGTCAGAGATAGGTTAGTTTATAAGTAAATTTCTAAAAGCCGTCCAATACATGCCAGCGTGTAAAACGGACATTAAACCGATGATGATGATGATGATGATGATGATGATAATGATGATGATGATGATGATTATTCAATTTTATTTTATTATTTCTGTCATGGAATCTGTCTTTTGTTTTTTGGTTACATTGTAAATTTTAGCAAAATATTTCTTCATCTCTTCTGTGCCCGTAATTTTTATATTTCATTTCATTTTTTGTTTCAAATTCAAAACAATTCGGACATTTCCAATCCTATATTTTCTCACATATTACCTTTGTGAGTCCATGTACACGTACACCTTCAGGGTGCCACCATCCATCACAACATAAATAATCTATTACATTTTTTACCAACTTCATCTTGTCTT
Organism: Sepiola atlantica; assembly: GCA_963556195.1. Classification (NCBI taxonomy): domain Eukaryota; kingdom Metazoa; phylum Mollusca; class Cephalopoda; order Sepiida; family Sepiolidae; genus Sepiola; species Sepiola atlantica. The sequence goes on from OY744516.1 coordinate 149,052,906, forward strand.
CGTACGCACAAGGTGTTACAGCTTTTAGATGCAAAGAATGTCAAACTAACTGGAACCGAAACAAGGAAAAACAGAAGAAACACGTGTCGAAGAGAACGAGAAGAAGTAAAGAACCAAAAACTGGAACAAAGAACAAACACGTTGGAGTGACTAAGAAAACGGGGAAAAAGGAGCAAAAACAAACGGGAACATTGACAAAAATAGTAAGCAAAAATTATTTACGAGGCAGTTTCTAAGAAAAAGAAAAATAAGCATTGATCATTTTGTAGATTGACAGGCTTCACGCACACATATATCAAATGGAAGTTGAAACAAAAAGCCAGAGATTTGTTTTTAACACCGAAATTACGTTATCTGACAACTGTTAATAATAATAATAATAATAATAATAATAATAATAATAATAATAATAATAATAATAATAATAATAATAATAATTTGTCAGAGAATTGAAAGTAAAATAAAAATGATGGCACCAGCCTCAGCTGATACACCTCAAAATTGTCGTTAAAGGTCAAGAAGGATGGAAAGACCGAGGAGGGAGAGCACTAACTAGATCTCCATTGGAAGAGTGCGAGAGAGTACCGTGACCATGGGAAGACTTATTGCCACCCCAAAACTCAGAGGAGACCAATTGTCGTTACCAGCGATAAATCAATGGTAAACTGCTATTGTGATATCGCAAAGTCATTTGCAATAGTTATCGAAAAAAGGTAGAGAGTACTGGAAATCTGGGGAAGCTTGTTGTCGCTCAGACTTCAGGGAACACCACCGGTTATTATCACTGAGAAATCACTGATGATGACTTGTCTGAGAACTCCTAGTGAGTACATGATAATAAAAACTAGCGAGGCCCGTGGAAATTCCACAGTTGAAAATTTTCATAAGTTGTATGTTGCTGCCGTGCTTAAAGGAATAACGACGAACAATTATGTGTAAAAATATGATGGTAGTCTTTATGTTGTTTTAGAATATATTTGGTTATGATGGGTCTATCTCTAAAATACTTACAGAAGTTTGTGATATACTTCCATTCTATAGAGGTTAAGCGCGAACGCAGACCATACCATATTATAGTACAATCTTTGAACAGAACGGACACTAAACGTTGATACTAGCCAGGAGGCCAAGAAAATGTATACTAGTTCCAGTTTCACGTTCAACACAACAAATTAATCAAGTGATTTTTTTGTAATTACTTTTTCCGGCGATCAAGTGATTCCATCTTTTAAAAAAGAGGTGAGTGTAATAACGTACAAACGAACATGAAATTGCTTTAGCGTACAATTATGAAGATAATGACGATAATAATAATAATAATAATAATAATAATAATAATAATAATAATAATAATAATAATAATAATAATAATGATAATAATAATTATTATTATTATTATTATTATTTAGCAAATACAGAATAACGAAGCAAATACACGGAACTTGCCAGAGAATTAAAAGGGGCATGGAGTATGAAGAAAGTCAATATAATACCAATAATCGTTGGAGCGCTATGAACAGTCCCCAAAAACCTGGTAAAAAGAATCAGAGAAATTGGAATCAAAGGGATAATAATCGTAGGAGCACTAGGAACAGTTCCGAAGAACCTGGGAAAAGACTGGGAGAAATTGGAATCAAAGGGAAGACTGAGACCATACAACGGACGGCAATGACGAAAACAGCTGAAATCTTAAGGAAAATCATTGAATGCAGAAACCAACCCACATAAGCCAAGAATGCTAACAAGTCACATTGAAGTTGCAATAGGAAGAAAACAAAAATACAACAAAACACCACCATATGACGCCAAGGAACAGAAAATGCAAGAAATTTAATAAAATACTTCCCCACCAAAAAAAAGTGATGGCACCAGCCTCGACTGATACCATATAAAATAGTTGTGAAGAGCCAAGGAGGATGGAAAGATCGAGGAGGGAGAGTACTAACCAGACCGTAACTGGAAGAGTGCTGAAAGGACCTTGTGAGGCTTATTGCCATCCAAATGCCAGAGAAGCACAATGGTTGCTGCCAGCGAGAAATCGGTGGTAAGCATCTGTTGCGATAACATAACACAAAGTCATTTACAATAGTTATCGAAAGTGGTGGAGAGTACTGAAATCTTGGGAAACTTGTCACTCATACTCCAGGGAACTCCAGGGAACACCGCCGCTGATTATCAGTGAGCAATCATTGATGATTATCTGTGTGAGAACTCCTAATGGGTACAAATAATGATGATCATCATGATCATGATCATGATGATTACGATGATTTATATACTATTAAAAAGATATGACGTTTCTGGAGTTTAGTCTGATCGTGCATAAGCAATGTGATTGCTTGATAAAAAGGAATATGCAAAGTACACCTTAGTAAGGCAATAGTTTGTTCAATGTCAATACCAAAGTTCGAATCTCACGTAAGTCTAGAGGATTTTTTATGTAACTGGATACATGTTATATAAATTTAAAGAAGTTACATAATATAATAACATAAGAAACATAACATGAATATTTTTTCCAACTAAGTGACCTTATTTTTGGCAATCCACAATAATGTAGATGTAAACGTTATTCAGCATTAGTTAAAAGTGAATTGTTTTTGCTTAAAAAATAATTTCTAATAGTTTTGCTAATAAAAACAATACGTAGTAACTTACTCTCTCATGCAAATACTAAGTAGCATATTTTTTGACAAAATTTTTAAAATATTTTTCTTTGTACTAGCTATAAAGCCGTAGAAGCTAGGAAACGATGGACCTTTATACTGTACCAACACCGCTCTAGGAGCAGATATATAAACTACTACCACTACTACTACTTATAGTAATTATAATGAAAATAATATGAGAAAAGGTGGAGCGTGCGAAATTGGCCGTTATCAGTGAGAACTCAATAGTAAACGGCTGCTACAAGAACGCTAAATAATTTCCAACAGTGACCGAAAGAACCGTGGAGTACTGGGAACATGAGGAGACTTGTGGCACTCAGACTCCAGCGAACACCTTCTATTTTACCGACTTGTCTGAAAACTACTGCCAATGAGTAGTAATAATAATAATAATAATAATAATAATAATAATAATAATAATAATAATAATAATAATAATAATAATAATAATAATAAAAGAAAGGGCAACGCTTATAATACAGACGCCAAAAAGGAACAATCCCAAGCAACTAAAGACCAATAACTTGTTTACCAACAATGTAGAAAATACTAACGTCACAACTGAGAGAACAAATCTACTACTCCCTGAACAATCGTGAACTGCTCCATGACGAACAAAAAGGATGCCGGAAAGGAAAAAGAGGGATTCATGATCTACTATACATAGAAAAGATCCCGATAGAGGTAAAAAGCTGAAAAAACCTATTCATGTCATGGATCGACTACAAGAAAACCAACGACAGAATCCCTCAAGCATAGGTAATTGAATGCTTAAAAATTTACTAGTCACTCGACAGGATTATTAATCTCATTAAGAAAACCAATGGGAACATGGAGACTAGAACTGACAGCTGGAGGACAACACCTGACTGGGATAAAAATACAGAGAGGCATATTCTAAGCACTACTATTTATCATATCCATGATGCAACTCAATTACATACTCAGGGAATGTGATATCGGATACAAGTGTATAGATGCAGAACGAACGATCTGAAGCTATTTGCAAAAAGCGAAAAGGAACTGGAACAGCTGATGAACACGACCAGAATCTTCAGTCAGGACATTCAAATAGAATTTGGAATGAAAAAATGTGCACTGCTAAAGATGAAAAAGGGGGAAACTGGAGACAATAGAGGATAGTGAACTGCCTAACCAAGAGGAGATAATGGCGCTAGACGAACAGGATAGCTATACACATTTGGGAGTTCTGGAAGCGGGCACCATCGAAGCTATAGAAATGAAAGAGAAGATAATACCTTAGAAGAACAAGGTAATTCCTAGTAACGATATTATATGTCAGAAATCTAGTAAAAGTAATAAACATGTGGGTAGTATCACTAATAAGATACTCTGGACCATTCATAGGCTGGACTAAAGAAGAACTCAAGCACCTTGACCAGACGACTAGAAAATTACTGACCATGCACAACGCACTACACACAAAAAACAATACTGACAGACACTTGATGAAAAGGAACGAATGGGGAAGAAGACCGGTAAGTATAGAAGACTGTGTGGAAGACACAAAAAAGAGCTGGAGAAATACATAGCCCAGAACACAGAAAGGCTGATCACCGCAGCAAGGGACGCCGCCACAATGATCAACTCAGGAAACACCGAAACCAGAAACAAAAAGACAATAAAAGAAACGTGGGAAGAAAGACAGCATCATGGACGTTTCATTAGAATTACAAAAGAAAATACCCACCAACATTCCTGGGCATGTGAATAGTGAAACGGAATCTCTATTGACAGATGCATAGAACAATGCGATTAAGACAAACTACATTAAGGCTAAAATAGATTAAACCCAGGAAAACAATAAATGCAGATTGTGTGAACAATGAGACGAAACAGTAAATCACATAATAAGTGAATGCAGCAAACTAGTCCAAAACGAATACAAGAGCAGACACGACTGCATGGGGAAAACAGTAAACTGAGAACTATGCAAAGGACTGCATTTCGAAAATGCGGACAAATGATACAAACATAAATCAGAGACAGTACTGAAAAATGAAAATCAAAACATCCTCTGGAACATTGAGGTGCAAACATATAAACTCATACAACAAAGGAGACTGGATGTCATAATAGTCAACAAGAAGGAAAAATCCTGCCAAATCGTAGATTTTGCTGTACCAACAGATCACAGAGTGAAGATCAAGGAGACGGAAAAACGAAGCAAATACACGGAACTTGCCAAAGAATTGAAAGGGATATGGAGCATGGAGAAAGTCAATATAATACCAATAATCGTAGCAGCACTAGGAATAGTCCCCAAAAACCTGGACAAAAAGACTGAAAGGAATTGTAATCTATGGAATCATTGAAACCATACAAAGGACGATATTGATGAAAACATCTGCAATCTTAAGGAAAATCCTCGAATGTGCAAACCAACCAGCATAAGCTACGATCTGTAACCAATCACATGGAAGTTAGAATAGAAAGAAAACAAACCACAGGAAGAAGGCCACTACATGAACCCACAGAACGGAAACCACAAGAAATTTCATAAACTGCCCCTCCCCCCACCAAAAGTGATGGCACCGGCTTCGGCTGATACCACACAAAATAGTCATGAATGGTCAAGGAGGATGGGAAGACTGAGGAGAGAGAGAACTAAATAGACCTTCACTGGGAGAATGCGGAAAATACTGGGACCTCAGAGAAGGCTTATTTCCTCCCAACTCCCAGAGAAGACCAATGGTAAGCTGCTATTGCGATAACACAAAGTTTTTTGCAACGGTTAATGAAAAGAGGTATAGAGTATCGGAAGTCTGGGGAGACTTGTTGTCACTCAAACTCAAGAGAACACCACTACTTATTATCAGTGAGCAATCACTGACGATGACTTGTGTGAAAAATCCTAGCGAGTACATATAATAATAATCTTCCAGGAAGACTATCACTACTACATTTTATCATAGCCATGGTACTATTCAACAACTTACTCAGAAGATACAACTTCACACACACAAAAGAAAAATATAAACAACCTCATATATATGGACGACCTGACACTATTTAAAAAAATAAACCGAACTAGCCAAGCTAATAAATACAACCAGAATGTTCAGCCAGATCATTCAATGCAATTCGGAATGTAAAAGTGTGTACGACTTAGACGAAGAAGCCAAAACAGCAGAGAACAAGTGAGAGGCGAGGTGGGTGCTTGGCGAACAGGATGCCTATAAATATATGGGAGTTCTGAAAGCAGACGTGATCAAATGAACGAGAACATAAGAACAGAATACCTGGGAATAATAAGACAACTCCTTCAAAACCAACTTATATAGTACAAACATAATAAAAAGAAGAAATAACTGGACAGTATCCTTAGTAAAATACTATAGTCTCTTCATAAACTAGACAAGAGAAAAACTCAGGTATTTAGATCAAACAACTGATTATGCACAATGCACTGTTCCCGAAAGATTATATTGACCGACTCTATGTAAAAAGGAGAGAAGAGGGAAGGAGACTGGTAAGCATAGTAGACTGCATGGATGATACTATAAAAGAACTAGAAAAACACATTACCCACCGTACAGAAGGCTAATTACCGCAACAACAAGTACCGCGAAAATGGGCAATACAAAGAGTAGCGAAATTGAAAAAATGGTGAGAAAAGCATAATGGAAAGAGAGAGAACGACATGAGCAATTGATGAAAATGACCAAAGAAGACACGTACGAAAACACATGAACATAGCTATGAAAAGGACAGTTGAATAGAGAAACGGAATCGCTACCGACAACCGTATAAAACAACGTAATTAGAAAGGACTATATAAAACTAAGATAGACGACAAACCCAGAGATACAGTGAATATAAATTCTGTGAAAGGAAACGGTAAATCACATAAGTGAATAGAAAAGAACTAGCCCAACAGAAATACAAAAGCAGACATTGGGAAAGCAGTCCACGGAGAACTATGCAAAACGTCTACAAATTGAACATGTAGACAAATAACAGAAACAATAACCGGAGTCAGTATTGGAAAAAGAAAAGTCATAAAACTATCTGGAACTTGTAAATACAAACGGACAAACTTATTCAAGCGAGGAAGCGGGGCGTGATGATAGTCAACGAGATGGAAAAACCTTTATAATATCTAAGAATTTTTCTATCTTATCAAGTGAAATACCTGCCAATACCGGGTTTCTCAAAACTTTCTCTTCTGCACGTTAGTTCAAATTATTTTTTAAAGATTTAAATGTAAATAAAATAATTTTAAAAATATTATTCAGATTCATGATGATGATGATAATGATGATGATGATGATCGATATCGGCTAGTAAATAACTGGAAAGCTATAACAAAAAACAAAAGCAAAAATAAAACAAATGTGTAGATTTTGTGAGATTTGAACTCTGAAAGATAGCATAACACTGAAATGCAAGCGAACGAATAAACGAAAATATATTTTTCTTTTTAACTTATAGTGTTTATAAGTTTTGTGTAGAGTTTCTTTGCATAGATCTAAAGTATGTAGATTGTCTAAAATAAATAAAGAAACATGAAGAAAAGTTCGAATAACAAAAAATGAAAAAGGATGTTAAATACGTACGATGATTTGACTAAAAAACACTTGACTTATTTTCATATGTTCATTTATTAATTTTCCGTAAAGGTAGTGAAAAGGTTCAGATTATTATAAGTATGTTGTTCGGTCGAGGGAGATAGGTACGCTAAAATGGTGAAACATTATGTTTCTAATGTTATTTGTATGTTCTTTTATTTTTGAATAATGAGTTTTTAAAACGATTAAAGAACTTTTGACACCGATATGGACATCTGATTGAAGATGGTGATTTCGAATTAGATGGTGATTTCGAGTTAGTTTAGTTCTTATATCAACAGTTTAGCTGTGATGCCGCGACACACACACAACTTTGCTTTATATGTAGAGATACTAACATTTCATTTATTGATTAATAGTTTATGGAACATGTATTTGATTTGAAGCCCCAAAAAATTCCAATATAGTTTGCCATGCCATAAAACCCAATCAACAAGCAAAGAAACAAATATCGTTTTTACAAAGAACGGATATTCTAGTGATGAAATAGTAACCACTGATCAGGTGTCAGAGGCGGTCGAATATTTTGATCCATAAAAGATGTATATAAACTTTATATGCACGTTTCTGGAGTATGGTCACTCTTTGTTAACATAAAATCATCTGGTGATACCAGATCAGGCTGCCCTGTGGCTCCCTGAGACGAAATTCACCTACATTGACGTTTTTTTTTTTTTTTTTTTTTTTGTAAAACTTAATTATGTTCTACAAAACCAAAACCAAAAACAACAGCCCCTCTCCCTTTCTCCCTCCCCTTTTTTATTTTTATTTTTCCTACCCTACTCCCGGTCCTGGATATGACCTTAAACTACATCCGATGGTGAGATCCGGCTTACGGACTTTGGGGAATGTGGAGCCTCCTCTTAATTACCATTGCTCCCAGGTCCACCCTGACCCGGAGTGGTAGTACCTGTTAGGGTCCCAACTATGGGTTAAATAGAAACAGATATTAAAAGGGGAAAGAAACAAAAAAGAGAAGAAAACAAGACCAGATTCGGCATTAAATAACCCAAAAAGGGTTGATATGCCGTAAAACAAAACTACCATACCAAACCAAACCATAAAATCATTACGTGTCAAGAATGTAACTTTGTTATATCCAACGACTAACGAAAATGAAGAGATGTTGATTTAGGCGTGGATCATAAGCAATAGTATACCATCCTACAAGTGAAGGAATTAGTTGTTAAAAAATAATAAAAATAATTATTTATACTTGAAGATATGTACATTTTCTAAGTTTATTTTTTTATTTATTATGAAAACAGCGATATATTAAGCATTTGCTTGTTTCTTTTTTGTAATATTACACGACATATCAACCCTTTCTTGGCGCCGGATCCGATTAATTTAGTAAATAAGTGATGCCAACATAGTAGCTATGCAAACTGTAAATTATATAGATTCGCTCAAAGCTATTCGGACGACCCAATGTTTTAAGAAAAACTATTAATTCCTACGAATAGACATGTTACGACCTTAGACATGCTTGATTCGGCTATTGGCATTGATCCTCTCATCCATGAATCAGATACTCACAGGATGGACCACGTGAAGGTTGCAAAAATCTTTAGTGAAAATGTTATGGAACCAAAAGGACTTGAAGTTGTCAGTCTGCATCGGTATTTATTTTGTTATCATTGTTGATGAAGAAAACTATTCGCACGTTCAACTTACATTAACAAATTATTTTTCGAGATTTTGTTTAGATACAGACTGATAAATTATATGATTTGGATAATTTGAACTACTATTCTCATCTTGGTCATTATTTTCACAGCGTTTTAGCTGAATTCTTCAGGTGGAACTTTTCGAACTAGTGAACCTTCTGATCTAATGTCGAACTTGGTAACCTGTACGAATATTTTTTACTTTACTTTTATTTTTTAAATTTAGCAATGAGTCACCATTTATGAAGGATACAATCAACTACAGGATAAGGGTTAATGAGATGGATAGATTGAAAGTTGAATGATGGTAGATATTATGAGAGAATTATTACTAATGAACACAATGAAACAAATTTTCAGGAGGACAGTTTATGGCTAGTGTTTGTTGACATTAGCTTTTAATATGACCAGCTTGTAGCCATAAGGGAGGCAATCTTGTGGAAACGTGTTAAACAGATAGAAATTTCTGAACCCTTTATTTAATGCAAGGGAGTAAATTGTTCTCATCCCATCAACCATGACCGGGTAGGAGTGTTAATTCATTTTATTATTAGTTATTATCGCCTGTAGTAAGGATGGAACCTTCTACATCCAGAAAACTGCCACTGAGAACTATTGTTAAACAACACTTTTAACTGTTACGCTATGGGTCTGTGTGGATAATTGTAATAATTTGAAGAATCTTAAAACTTAATACTGTCTCTATTAGTATTTACTACTTATTACTATAGAATTATTATTATTTGTTTGCATCGATGATCATCGATTAAACGTTCGTTTTACCAGCTGATATGTGACTTTTAGAAATTGACTTCCAAACTAACAATCTCTGGCTAGATCTTGATTTATACCCCTTTCTCTATATCACTTTTTTCGATGTTCTTCTTTGCTTTCCCCTTTGTGTCTCAATTATCCTACAACTACTAACTGTGGCCACATAACAAAGTTTCCTGTTCTGCCTTTAGGACTCACATCCGACATCACTTTTATGATTCTCATATCATTGTTCACCATGCAACGTATTTCCTCAACCTTTAATGCCCAGGTTTCACTTCTATTAAGCATTGTGAAGTTCAAGAGTTAAATATATTTGTCAAAATATTTCACTGATTTCAGTAAATAAATGTATCTCTGTTGTTTCCACTTGCTGAAAAATAGTTTCTTTGTTGGCTTAGTCGTAAATCGACCCTTTTTGAGTTATGTAATTCCGAGACACAATATAGCAATTGCATTGTATGTTTTACAGCATATCAACAGTGTTTGTACAGTCGAATGCAGGAAAAATAAAGCATTGTTTTGTATTTTTTACGGCGTACCAACAATTTTTTGAGTTATTGAATGCCATAAGCGATTCATTGCATACAATTCATTGAGGAAAAGTTGCTATGTAATGTACAAAATACTGCCACATCCTTCAAAATGTTATCCCGTTAACATGTATTTGTATAGACAGAATACAGCGGATCTAGAGGAATAAACATTGAACAAAAACATCATTACTTTGCGTGTAATTTTAGTTCCAATTGCGATATGGAGAGAACATCTCATCTTTGTGGAAGACAATTTTTCATAACTCGGAATGTGCACTGCCCAGGTGAGCAGATAATTGTCAAAATGTAAAGTGTTCAGGTTTGCCGTGTTATATACTTATCAAGCACTGAAGATGCTTTAGCAAGTACTTCACTATAACTGGTAAACCACACCGATTACACAATAAAACAATCAACACCGCAGAATTTTGTTCTCAAGCATGCGCCGAAGCTCCCCGGAGTATGCACATGGATGGATGTTATTTCATTCACAGCTAGTGAAAGAGTGTAAGTTCATACTATTCTCAAAGTACATAAATTACTGCAATAGATTCGATACGATTTGAACTTGATATAGCCGATTCCATAGGTAGCTATGGTATCCATTAAGTCGATTGCAAATTCTCATGATCTGATACGAACTGGACACTGGTTGCTTTGTGTCTTTTCTTGCGTTAAAATGAGCAAAATACCACATGAAATTGAGTCTTGATTTGGAATTGAACTCGACAGCATCCACGTTCAGAACGCTCTGACCATGCAGCTACCAATTTCCGCCGCTTCTGTCTGGTTCCAAAGTTAATCCGTCAAAGAACAAAACGTCTCAAAATGTAGGAAGAGAGTTTTCCACTTCGTTTCTAAAAGACCTTGTTATCAGATTTACATCTAAGCTGCCCCAAAATAACGGGCAATTTCATTTGGGCTTTTAATAGACATTGTTATTATGTTTCTTTTAAGCTTGTTTTAGCCCCAAACCAACAATACAACAGACTTGCACAAACACGCAGACACACCACTTACAGACACGGGTGTAGATTCTTACATACACCAGGTACTCATATACATACACATACATACGTACATATATATATATATATATATATATATATATATATATATATATTTATACATACAAGTAAGGGTGTTTAAATAGCTTGACTTAAGTGGAAAGGCCAAGACGATAATGGAACTAATAATGAAATCTAAATAGTAAGACTGTTGATGGCAGCTCGGAGAGAGAGAGAGAGGGGGAGAGAAGGGAGAAGTAGAGAGACAAATTTGATTAGAAGATATAGATTGAATGATGGGGAGTAAGATAGTGTGAGTGAGAAAGAGAAATAAAGTGATAGCGTGTATGCATGTGTGAGTATGTGAGTGCGAGAGAGAAAGAGAGAAAAGTAGAAGCGATAGATAGTGATAAAGATTGCTTCTAATCACAATTGTCTGAGAGAAAGCCATAGGTCAATGAATTGTCAACTGAATACGAACTCTGACATTTATCCTTTGATTGACAGCATTCATACTTTACTGTTAATAAAACCATCGGACAAACACCATCCGTCTGTCTCAAAAGACAATGGACCCAACTGAAGGGATTCCTGCAAAACAAGTTCATAGTAAAACAGCAGTTGCGCAATCCACAACTGCCCTTTCTCATCGGCCGGCACTGCAAGGAGAAATACCAAAAACTACTGGAAACAATGTGAAAACAAGTAGAAAGGAATTGCATTATCTCCCCTATGACTAGTTGACCTACCTGACCATTGTCCTGGTGCAGCACGCACCCTGGCATGTTGAGCCAACTTCCTTCAAAGGAGAGAGTTTCTAGGGAATATAACATTCACAAGCCTCAATCTTATCTGTATCTCCATCAGGTGAGATGATTTTAACGACGTTAGTTTTTGCAGATTTTTGGCGCAGAGGTGTCGCCGTCCTCCTATATAACATCATACCTGGTATTCCCAAATGGTCAGGTCTCTAGTACTGACCAGGCACAAGCTCGCTTAACTTCGGTGATCTAACGAGGTCATAGTTGACCTACGATTGAGAGTCGTGTCTACTCTTTAACCCATAGTTGAGAGGGGGGTATTTTTTTATTTATCTACCTCCCACAACAGTAAGATTTGATACAAGGTCCGGAAAGCAAATTTCGATTAATTATGAAGACGGTTTATGAAGTTATTTAACTAAGAAATAAAAGCAGTCATTTTATAGTTAAAAAAAACTGTCTTGGTCTTTATATCAAGGGGAGTAACTCTTTCACCGACGGGAGATTAACAAACAAGCTATGTGCTCCCTTACACTCGACACTTGTTCGAATGCTAACGGTTGAATTCAGGTGGTTACATAACACGTGGTCGTTTTCAAATCCAATGTCACTACTTTAATAAACTGTCTTCATAAGTAATCGATATGTGTCTATTCCGTTCATCATTCAATTCTACTTATCTCCCAACTGACTTTATTAACCTTTATACTTGAGCGGCTTTTAGCTTTAGTAAGTGGTGACTCTTAGTATTAAAAAGACGACAAACCAGAAAAATTAAGTCAGATCTTCTCTGGAATGGATATCACAACTAGTAGTTATTAACTATCATTTTATGGTTGTTATGTCTTCATTTAAATTCATAATAACGTGTTAAATCTTTAATTCTTAATTCTTCACACTTTATTTTTTTAAAGTCAGATTTAATGTTAAGAGTAAAATTTTAGCCTTAAAAGAATTTTTTTTTATAATTTAAAAATGCTTTTAGATACTATTTTATATTTACTCAACTTCTTTTTTATCTCAACTGTCAATACCGATTTTTTACAACACATGAGATACAAAGGGAAGTGATAAACACCAACAGGCATTAGACCGGCTGGTGGTTGGGAGATGAAACCAGCCTTGACGTGTGAGCTAATGGCATCTGATACACCCCTTTCATGGGTGCTCTCCTTCAATTAAGACACCGAAAAGGAAAAATTACACCATGAAAATTGGATTTTAATTTGCTTAAATGGGCAATTAGTAATTGCATCAAACTGCCTTCAAATAAAATTATGCGGTGATTCTTTTCTTTGCTTTTTCCTATTATATTTTTAGAGACTATTTTTTCATCTTTTAGTGAAGAGATTGTTTCATTTATATTCATTTTAAGAAATAAGATATAACTGCACTTCATGTTACAAAAAGACCTGCATTTACATCAGCTAGAATATTAACAGTTTTCAGTTAATTGTCACCGTATTAATAAGTTTAATAGCGTGCAATTAACTCTCTGTCTTCTATTAAGAGTTGGCCAATATAAAACGAGTTGTTTTTTTTTTCATAAAATAATATCAAGACGAGAGTCAGTACTGAATATATAGAATTGAAACTTGGCGTATACACTGGTTGATTGTGCCTTGATTGAACAAGACGAAACCGAACAATGGAGGTGTTCGAATATATGTTATTTTAATTTACAGCTAATGTATTAAACATATATTCCAAACATAATAAAACGAAAGACTAAGACCAAAGTACGGTTAACACATTTATTCATAGTTGACAATTATGAACTGCAAAAACGTATATTATACGAAAAAATAAATGATATGTAGTTCTTACTTTACCTTTAAGATATAGGAGCCTTGCTTATCGGGACAACCTAGATTCTTATTTTGTGGGAGCCACATGTGAGAGGTCCGATAGCGGTTGATACTTTATATACTTTGAACCCATTCGGACACAATCAAGGGGAAACAATCAACAGTGCTCATAACCGGTGTACCACCAGGATATGTGTCTTACTAAGGAAACGTTAACAATCTTCAGAATATTAGAGCGTACAAGACGGCCTTAATGGATACCGGAGTTTTATTTTGTAAGGCATGACAGAGAGTAAGGGTCATGTGGCTGTAACGTCGCAAATGAGAAATGGAAATTCGAACGGACTCTTTCTCGGTTTTAATTCATCGAGGACGGTTTATGAAAAGTATTTATTAACATTGGAATTGAAGACAACCATGTTGTATTTTTCAGGGTAGCATTCCCATGGAATTGCATAAGCAGCCATAACGCCATTCGCATCTTGACTAAATAGCATATGGATTATATAGTATATACTAGATTGAGCACTAAGCACAGAACGGATTCATAATAATGGGACACTATTAGACCCCTTTAATAAATGAACAGGGAATCAGACCGAAAACTGCTTAAACTCGATCAAGAACATACAGTTATAATAAAAAACTGTGTGTAAAATACGGCGTACATCCCTTTCAGAAAGGTTCTTGATTTGTCCACATAATAATAAGCGATGTGATGCCACGGTTCGCAAATATATTCTCCCTTGCCAAGATTTAATAAATAGCTGAACTGTGAATTCCTATTGTTTTATATTTTACAACAACGCTGGTGTATGCTACCCAGTGTTAATTAAATATGGCAGACATGCATGTGTAGCAGAGTTACAGATAAGAACAACAAATGCAGAGACAGTGCAATAACGGTGTCGACTATCAAATCATCTATGCCGAGTTCAAATCCTATTGGATCTATTGTGTTTAATTACGCACTAACAACTTTGGGAGTGGTATGAACCCAACAATTCCTATCATCAGTTATGGGTAAAATAAAATATTGTGTTCGACTAACCGTATACAATGCATCGGTTGTAATAATCATTGTGTGTTTGGCATTAAACAACCGACGAACAGATAGCCTGTGCGAATCTCATTATTCACTTTGTTGCATTTTTTGCTTATTACAAGCACAACAAAGCAGTTTAATAGATAACATACTGTATATAAGGAGTGTTCAAAACGTATATGTGCTGAAATTGGATTTACTAAGATAAATACAAAGAACAAAACATTCATGTTCTTTAAAATACTAAAATAAATTAAGAATTATTCTGGATTCATAAAAGTAGAAATAAACAAGAACTTAAGTCAGTCGTTAGACTGAATACCTCCGAAATCTTATCTGGACTTTACTTATCCATATTGTATGATGTATTCCCGAAGTTATGCCATAGAAAAATTTATGACTCCAAAACTATTTATCTGATCAGATTAAAATTTTGCATGGTGGTTATCGTTAGATCCATACATCAAATTTGGAAAAATGAAACGTTAAAATTCAATAGCAATTTAGACCATGACCGAACTTTTCTACGTTCAGGTGAATATCATATAAGATGCAGGTGTTTTTGGTTACAATATTGGTAAAGTAGCAAGTCTGTACGATGAACACAACCAAAGTTATCACCAAAAGTATGAATTTCACCTAACCTGTGATCTTGACCTTGAACTGTAACATACATATCCCCGAATTAAAGCACTTTTAAGTTAAACGATTACCGATATTTTGATCAAGTTTCGTAACGATTGGTTAAGTTATGTGAACGCTAGTCTGCACACAAAAACATACAAATATGGTGACAATCTCCACCGAAAATATAACTTCCGCCTTAGCAGAGGTAATAATGAAAATACTATGAAAGTATTGACACTGGATGGTTGTCCACCACGACATAAGTAACTTTTTCCCAAAATACAAGATAGGTTTAAAATGTTATGTGTAAAATGATATTTACCAAAACATTATAAACGACACCACAACTGGATTTAAAATAGCATTACACACTAATTCTGACAAATTATGAATATCTTAAACTACTTCAGAAATTATTTCCACCAATAATGGGAAACTGTATGGTAATGCTATGAGACATTATTATGTTTAATAAATATCTACTAACCCAAGAACTATGGTACATTCTTACAACTGGCCATAATATCGAAGTCTCTTGTTCTGCACACATCTCCCTATACTCTTAAATGTTGGAACCAAAGTTATGTCATTTTCAGTGTCAAGGTGCCTAATTTCTGAATTACCTTTGAAATCTGTCGAAATCAATAATTTATAATGTTTGGGCTTTTCAATTGCATCCTCGCCTAGAAATAGAGAGCCGCAACAAATATTGCATAGATATACAATTGAGAATTCGAATTAAATCTAGACGGTATAGGGAGATGTGTGCATAACAAGGGGCTTCGATAGTATTGCCATGTTGAAAGAATGGATGAGAGTTTTTAAGTTAGTAGATACAGAACAGTTAAAGTAGCAGGATCAGTTGGTAGGGGTAGGCAAAGGCAAATATAGGAGGAAGTGACAAGAATGGACTTGAGAAAAAAGAGGAATAAATAAAGACTTGGCCCGAGATAGATCACTTTGGATGGTATTTTCTAAAAGCCGTCTAAGACATGCCAGCATGTAGAAAGAACGTTAACCCGATGATGATGATGATGATGATGATGATGATGATGATGATGATGATGATGATGATGATGATGATGATTACGTTTTTAATTTTATAATTTTTTAAATTATGATCAATGCTTTGCATATGTTCAATACACTATCTCGCTATGAAATATTAAAAATATCTTTGACCAATGTTTAATCCAATTATACTTGTTTACATTTTTACTTGTTTTTACTCGAAGGAAATCATTTTTTTTGGAGCTATTGACCTGCTGTGATTTTAAAGAAATTGATTTCCATAGAATTGTTTCAGACCAAAATGTTTAATCTTTTCAAATTCTCTTTGTAAAGAAAACAAGAAATTTACATTGACAAAGATTCCGTTATCTCGGTCGCCTTTGGGACAAATTCACTTCATCCTGCGATGGATGTAAAAAGTAACGATTCTTCTAATAAAGAAAAATATATTCAAATATTCATTTCGTGTATTACAGAGCATCTTTACTACAGAAAATAAGTATAAATGATGTTTTCTTTCTTTTTTTTACCCATAAGTCACCACTTATCATTCAAAAATAAGGATTGACGAGATGAATGAATTTACAGTTGAATGATGATGTATACTATGAGATGATTGAAAATCTCGTCATGCCACGCTCTCAGAACAAAAGTCGACCCAGAAAACAGAAATTCTACTCTCTTTGTTAGAAACATTTCCCATGAAATGTGAGGACTAAAGGTCAAAATAAGGAAGAAGTGAGAGTTTCGAGGCTGCTAAAAGTAAACTCAAGGTCAACTCTTGCTTGAAAAAATGTATCTTGTTTTAATATTCATCTAGTTTATATATAAAAGGAAATAGTGTTGAATAAGATGCCTTATTTACGTATTCATTTTTAGAAACTTACTCTAATAATTATTTCTTAACATTATTGATTTTCAATTTCTTAATATATACGATTCTCAGGAACTGACAGAATTATTGTTTAGAGACTAAGGAGTGGTATGTTAAAAAAATTTCTACAAAGTTATGTTTTAAGATTTAAATAATACAAAAACACCCCAAATCTTATTCCTCATGACATTTTGAGTAATACACATAACAAAACAGACCGTAAAATTCTTTGTTTAAAATTCAAACTTTATAAAGATTTTACACTAATTTTCACGTCCGTTTCAAACACATGAGTGATTCGGTTTTCAGTGTAATTATTGCCGCGTGTGTTGTGTGCATATGGCGAAACAAACATGTGGAACGATGCACAATAATCAAATAAATGTCAAAAGCTACCCATGCAAAAATAGGCAGTTTTTTATTTACAAAAGTAAGCAACTTTTATCTTATCGAAAACACAGGTCAATTGGGTAATAAAGAGGATTTTTGTTTCAGAAACTGGAAATGAATTCATCATAGTAGCATTAACTTCCGTTGCGTGTCTGCATCAGTTTCCACACAAGATAGTAGAAGTTCAAACACGCCATTTTCTATCAAGCATTTTTTTTAATATATTTAGCAGTGAAAATTTTGGCTTGACTGACTTTTTAAACTGGCGTATTTGGTTATTTTTAAGCGGGCGTTTGCACACAATATAAGCTTACTTTTCCAATTAAACGCTTACTTTCTTGAAATAATGTTTACAAAAGCTACTCGATTTATAACAAATTTGAATCCTATAAAATAGTACTTTTTGTTAATACAAACTATTATATAAAATCATCCCAAAATGTAAACACAACCAACTGCTCGTCATTAGGCATGTACGTTAATATAAAGGGTTTAATTCTTCGTTATGAAATAATAATGATATTAATTATTATTTATACATTAATTGGAAAAGTTATCGAATATTGTGTGCAAAAACCGGCTCCAAATTGTAACAAGTAAAATATAAACATATAATCAAAGTTTCTATAAAATAACTTCAAGTTGACAACGTTCTGTAAAATAAATCAACCGGTGATAATCCATAAAAATCCCCAATTATTTTAGACCGCGGAACCTTTATTTTCATCATTTATAAAAACAGTTTTCGTTTATTATTTGTTAATAATTGTTTGTTATTTTGTAATATAATTATATTTAATTAATAATTAATAATTAAATAATTAAATTATTTAAAAAGTATTTTTTTAAATGAAAAATATTCCAATTATAAAAAATCTGATTATATTATTTTTTAAACAAATATTTTTAAAATGAAAAAAAATAAAGCAATTTCCAATTATAAAAACTGTTTGATTTTAATATTAGTCAATAATTAAACAAATTGTTGAAAATGTTGAAAACAAACTATATTTTGCTGAAAGATTCGGCCTAAAATATAATTTTAGAGTTTTGGGATTAATACTGTTTCGCAATTTTAGACTTAAGATACGGGTGCCATAATGAAGTAGATATTTTTCTATTTTACCTAACGTTCGTCTATTTATTAAAGATTGTGTTTTCTACGTAAAATATTTCTCTGTAGTTAAAAATATGTTTACTTAACGATTTCCCCAGCTGAAAATATATGTACTATGTAGTTTAATATAACTGTCAAACATTTGCTTGGACATACCGAGGAAGACGGAAAGTTGTCTTCGAACTGTGAATTTTTTTCTAAAGAAATGCTTTTATTTTAGGTTTGCGCATGTGCATTAGTCAATCGTATCACCACGTGAGATTTTAGCAGTTCAAATACGTGTGTTGCTATAGCAACTATGTTGAACTTATCTCACATTTTCATTATTTTTCATTTAAGTTGCTTAGATTAAGATTAAGAATGTAGTCTTATCACTGGGTGGGATTGCAAAAAGCTATAGTGAAATAGAAATGTGATTATCATTGGGAAACGGTTGCGACTCACCTTTCTATATAACATTTTTTATGTGTGAATATCTAAACATTTTTAGTTTGAGACATTTTCCTGCATTAGTTAAACAAAGTCAGAATTTTCCAACAAAGTCATTTCGGTTACCCTTAATATTTTATCAGATATCTATGGTTTTCTCCAATATATATCAGTAAGTTGTAACGAAAGTTTTTCTTTTTTGTTTTAAATAAATCTCTAATTAGATTCAATGGTGTCTAACTTCTCAATTGTATTTGAAATATGCTGAAATCCCTAATCTTTTTTCAGGTTTTGCATTGGCCCCATGTTCAATACACGCAAAGAACACTTTTACATTGCTATTCTTTATGAATTTCAGAAACCGAATTGCAAATACTCAGCAACAACACCCTCCTTATTCAACCCTCCCTCACTGTGGTAAGGGCGATGGTAATGTGATAGTGTTAAAGTGGACAAGTTTTGCATCAAACGGTATTAGGGTCGCTACATGGTTAACAAGGCTCTGGTGAAAATTCATGAGGAGTCGTCATCAGGATCCTTTGTTTTCTGGTCATATCTGCCGTTACTTGTGGCAAGCAAATATGTGCGAGACACAACCCACAAATCATTGAATTGAAAGTGGAAACGTTGCTTCTGCTCCATTCTTTTGTGTGTTTCTGGGACCAACCTTCTCTGACTTCGGATGCTCTATGCAGAAGTCCGATTCACTTTTCAAACAAACACACAACAGACAAATCAGCAGTAACATCACGCCAAAACACTTATGACGATTGTTAGTGACTGCAAGGTCATCGTCATCATCATTATAATAATAATAATAATCATACACATCATCATCATCATTATCATCATCATCATCAGTTTAACGTCTCTTTTATATGCTGGCTTTAGGAAATTCACTATCAAAGTAATCGATCTATGACCTCTTTCCCTCAGGTCCATTTTTATCAGCTCCTCTCATGTTTTCCTTGATCTTCTCATGTAAACTGAATCTCCTACCCTAATTGTTCTACATCTACTAACTCATGAACTCTCATCCATTCTTTCAACGTGGCCATACCATCAAAGTCTACTTTTCTGCACACATCTCCCTATACTGTCCAGATTTAATCTTCCTCTGAAGTCATCAGAACTAATACTGCTTTTAAGACTCACATTGCACATCCATTGTATCATTCTCATATAATTTCTCCCATGCAACACCTGTCCAGGAAATATATTTTAATGGTAAAAAAACGGGGACTACAGCATGTAGGCTGAATCAAAAGTACGGCGGCCAAGGTTAGATTCTGATGAATTGGAAGTTGCTGTTGATGCAAACATTACTGTTACAGTTTGGTAACAAAACCTGAACTTCAATGTGAGCAAAACCAGCATTCATCGTCATTTGAAAAGACTTGGTAAAGTGGCAAAGATTGTAAATGTGTCTTCGTGGTATTTTCTGCTGACAATGTTCAGTTCTATGCATCATTAATTCTAGTCAAGTGCGCATGTCTTTTTTTAAATAGAGTCATTACTACAGATGATAAATGGATACTTTACCATATTGTTAAGTGAAAACGTCAATGGGCCAGTCATGGTGAAGAGCCAATTCAGAAACCGCGAAATAGCCCGCAACCAAGGAATATTCTTCCGAGTGTATGATAGGATATGCGTATAATAATTTCAGCTCGAGTTGCAAGCCGATAATCAAACAATAAAAGCCAAAGTTTATAGCCGACGGCTAAGATGTTTGAAAGCAGCTTTACAAGAAAACTACCTGTCATTAACACACCGCACAACATACCAAAGATCTTCGAGAATAATATGCCTGGGAAATTATGATCATTTATATTTCAAGAACCTCATACCAACATATACGGGATCACGTGTACACAGCGGTTCTCGTTAAATCACCAAGGTTAAGCGACGCTCAGTTTGGTTAGTAACAGACGGGTGACCATTTGGGAATATCATGCGCTGTATGTAGGAAGACGGCAACAACTCCCTGCCAAAATCGCAAAAAATAACGTCATTAAAATCATCTCTCCTCACTAGGATATACATGGGATTGGGGACCGCATGTGAATTTAACATTCCCTAGAAACATACTCCCTGAAGGACACAACCCGCCCGAGATAAATGCCACGCCAGGCCAGGACATGACAGGACCCATCAAGAACACTGTTTCCAGCTCTTTATAATTGTACAACACCATTGACACAAATTAAGGCGTATTCCAAGATAAGAAATCTAAAATTATTATATTTCACTAGTTTATACACGCTATTCGAGAAGTGTTGGTCTAGTACTTGGTTATGTCAGTTTTCATCTTTATCTGGATCTCACTTTATAGCTAGTACGAAAAACAATTTTAAAATTTCATTGAAAAAAGACGATATTAAGTATTTGCATACTAGAGTCAGTAACTACGATGAATGTATTTACGCAATGTTGTTATTGGCAAAAAGCATTATACATCATGTTTTTAAGTAAAAATAATTTCTTTGAACTAATGACGAAACCGTTTTATATCTACTTTTTTTGTGGATTATCAAAAAGAAGGCCACTTAATGTTTTGTATGTTATTATGTTATGTTAATTTCTTGAAAGTTATAAAACACATGCCCAGTTAATAAAGATCCTTTAGACTTCCGTGAGATTTGAGCCCGGGTATTGACGTCGTAAAAACACTGTCTTTGAAATCTGTACACTGCCTATTCTATTTTTGTGAACCAATAACATGTTTCTATTTGCGTATGAACAAACTTCAAAAACACAACGACTCTTTGATAGTATATGGATTTATTATTTCAAAACAAGAATTTTTCGAATGTCGCGTTAAAATTTAATACTTTGTTTTATCGTGTTTTAAAAAGTCACAACTTTCGTTAAATCCTGATATGTTGCCAGTAATATTAATATTTCATATTCATGCATGATTGTTTTATATGGATACTAGTTCTATGTTGTTTTGTTACATAACGAAAGTCGTTAGTTGAATAAAGGACTGATTGGCGGATGGAGGTCAGAATTTAACATTTGGTTAACGGAAGTTGGCGAACCCACGTGTCTTGTGGATGAAAGGAGCGCTTCCTTTTTTCAGTTGACAACTCAAGCAGGCGAGCCGTGACCGTTCCCGAAGAGCCTCAGTGAGGGTGTGAGTAGTTGCACATAATGTAGCTAAGTGTGACGATACAAGCTATATATCTGTCTATCTATCTGTCTGTTTACCCCTCTCTCTCTCTTTCTCTATCTCTCTCTCTCTCACTCTCTGACGCGGCAGTCGACACGTTAAAGTTTTTGCATCTCCCTCGCGCTGGCTTTATGAATGACCTCTGTTACCTACACTAATAAACCAACTTAGTAAGTGGCCTCAGCGTCCGAGTGATATTGTCTACAGACGATCAAGAATTTGGGTTCCCGACGACAACGACATCACGGGTGTTTAATGGTTTATACACATCACGAACAATTGAAACCGTTGTTGTTTTCTAGTACTTTTTACAAGAGAAACTAAACTGAGATATTTTAAATTTGTTATATATCATGTTGATGATATGTATTATTCAGATGATTTCGACATCTGGTCCCATCTTGGGTGTTATGTTCACAACGTTTAGGCCGTTGTAATCTACGACCTTCTTAAAGTGCATCTTATCGATCTCGGGATTATTATGTCAAACTCGAGATTCTGTACGGAATTTCGAACTGAACCCTTTATTTAATCCATAAATGTAGATTGTTCTTGTTCCGTCAGCCATGACTGGTGTCACGGTCGCATTTGGTTTGTAACGACAAGACGGTAACGCAACAGAAAGAAGAAAAAGAAAGAAAATATGTTGGTCATCGGGTTCAAATATGCATGTACACAGAACGAGAGGGGGAGTGGGAACTCTTTCTCCCGACACCTGTAAAAATGAAGAAATAGACGACTAACACTTCGTGAAAGAATGGAAAGCCAACACAAGTTGAAAAATTAAAATGACTGCATTTATTTGTATAAATTTATATATAGGGATAGTATATAAAAACAAAACAAAAATAGTATAGGATGGGGTGTTAACAAATAGTTAACTAGACACAGCGTATATATATATATATATATATATATATATATATATATATATATATATATATATATATATATAAATATGCAACAAAAAACTCAGCTTGAGAGAAAGAAAGTGGCTGACTTACAAATTACTGGTGCACCTTCAAAGTTCATAAGCATAAAATGTTTGAATCTTCGACATATATAAACAGTTGTGGTGACGATGGAAAAGTCCAAGTAATTCTTCTTAGCTTCGTCGTTTAAGACACCATTAGCATCCCGTGGGGTGTATTCAATGCGTTTTCTTTGTTATGCTCCATAACAGTATCGGACAATTTAACGGTTTCCAAGGTGCAGAAACTTTGCACAAATACTTCTTCGATTTTTTTGTCTTTTAGGGGGAGGGGGGTCGCGTTTCTTCCGTCGTTGTCTGGAGCGACAAATTTCGCTTCTTTTACACCTAAACCTTAGGGTAGATTATCTTTAGCAGTCCCGTCTATTTTTCTTCCTCTTTTTTCTTCTTTCTTTCTTATCCGTTTAGCAATTGGTATTGTCTCGAATGTTAGGTTGGAGTAGAGGATCCAAGTCGTGGCGTACAGCTGACCTATACAGAGATGGCGAGATGATGAGATGACTAACCGCTCTTTTCTCAATGGTCAGATTCCTTACACTCAAAAGTGGAAAGGTGACAGTCAGGCCCACGGAAAAATACACTTTCGCGCCTCCATTCTGTATTTATCTTTTTTCTCTCCAAAGCTGACGAACACATAAAGTTTTGAAATGAAATATATATATATATATATATATATATATATATATATATATATATATATATATATATATATATATATATATACACACCCGCTCGACGATACTATATCTCAAGCTATGAGACAAAAATAATATTTTAAAAGCAAAAAGGGATACATCTTCGCTAGATATTTAGAATTGTCTACTGGCTATATATTAAAAATAAAAATCTAATTTTGGGAGTATGTCTCACCAGGTAGAAGTCTTAAGTAATTATTAATTATATTCTTAGTATCACCTTAGGATTAAATACTCAACCGCAAGAGAACTCTTATTTAACACTGGCTATTACTTACCAATTTAGTACAAAAGATACAAAGAATATAATTAAGAATTCTACACACGGTCATGGCTAACAGAGAGAACACAATCTAACTAGGTGGATTAAATAAAGAGTTCTTTTTGAAATTCCGTGCAGATTTCCGAGTCTAACTTACGGATTCTCGACAAGGAACGCCTGGAAAGGCGGAGGTTACATCGGGCGAAACGTTGATAGAATAACATCCAAGATTAGAACAGTAGTCTGAATAATCTAAATAATGCAAATTATCAGAGACGATGATAATGATATATCGGTTAGTCGCCCAGTAGCTCATTCCTAACGCTGTGGGGTTCAAGATATCTAACTGCTGAGACATCAAAGACATGATTTCTTCTTTTGTTGACACGAAATTCTCGTCGCTATCAATTTTAATTAATTATCCTAGACGAATAATACTGACAACGTACTTTTATTCGATCTTTAGTCATTTTCAGAGCGTGGTAATAGGGGGAGGGGGAGGGGGAGACACAACCATTATCTGATTTAACTAATCATTTTAAGGGCACATATTATTCGTTTTGCTCGACCCGTTACCAGTCAACTTCTCACTAAAACGTCTGCTCACTTCATTGATGACGTCATTTGACTAATGTATTTTTTTTATTTTCGCATTCTCTGTTCTCAAGTCTATAAAAATTGACCTATTGATCTTCGACGGACATTCATTTTCATATGGTTGTACTTGAACGGGTCCAAAGCCGCTCAATATACAAGTGACGGCAAGGTGCTGTTTGTTTTATTATAAAAATCACGTTTACAGCCTCCCAATGAATAGCATTTAATCTAGGGATTCCGGAGAGTTATTATAGCTGTATATGCTGGAATTATTTTTAATAATTATAACCAATAATTGTTTATTATTATTATTATTAGTAGTAGTAGTAGTAATAGTAGTAGTAGTAGTAGTAGTAGTAGTAGTAGTAGTAGTGGTATTAATAGTAGTTTTAGTAGTAGTAGTACAGTTAGTAGTAGTAATCGTTGTAGTAGTGGTGGTAGTAGTAGTAGTAGTAGTAGTAGTAGTAGTAGTAGCATTACTGTTATTAGAATTCTGACGACTCTATGAAACCATTCTATGTCATAAATTCTTCACGATATATTTGATGGAATTTCCCTCAATAGTTTTAACCTATAGGTGTTTATTATTATTATTATTATTATTATTATTATTATTATTATTATTATTATTATTATTATTATTATTATTATTATCATTTGTAGTAGTGGTTGTAGTATTAATAGTAATATTATAAATGTGATATCTATGACATATCCGGCATGCCAAGGGCGCTTCATGCAAAAGTTTTTGAAATCTTAAGAAATAGTTTTATGTCCTATAGATGTTTATTGCGATTGTAGTAGTAGTAATAATAGCATTAATAGTAGAACGCTCCATAACTTTTGAAGGTTCTTTGATGCATGTGATATCTTAATTCTTATGATGGACATCCAAGTATTGTATTGGTTCTAAAATGGAGAAATTCTTGGAAAGTGTTTGCTTCCTTAAAACATGGAAAAGTATCACTTGGAATTATCAGCAATATTCGAAAGTTACGTGCGGATTTGAAGTTGTCCTTGGACGTTTTCTCCGGGCGACTTTGTGCCCAGTTGTACCACTCTAGTTCTCCGTAGCGCAACTGATGCCTAATTCTGCATTTGAAAATCACTCAACCTGTCCATCTGAGCCTAGCCTTCGGCACTGTAGCTTCAGTGTTTGTGGAATTGGCTCCATCGAAGGCTGTCAGGTTGGAAATATAGTTTTGCCGGCAGACTAGAATGATTGGCAGCGAACATTGATTAAGGAAATGTTGGTGCCATTTCACGAGTCTGCGATAGAGTGTACAGGTTTCGCTGCAGGTAACACGTAATTATATATTCTCTAATTATAACTATTAAATAAAGGTATGGATGGCAATGTCCTAGTTCATGGGGAAGGGTTCCAGATTTATTATTGATGAAAAGCATTACTTCAAAACAACGTATTTTGGACTAAAATCTTGATTAATGTCATTTTCTTGAGTAAAAACAATACTTAATAAATATTAACAAATACTGAATATTAGCATAATAAATCACAAACATTCAACGTGGACGGTGTGTCTGTCACCGATTACGTAGGGTTTAATAACTGTGTAAATATAACAAATCTGTAAAAAAAAGCTAATAAAATTACACTTTACTTTCTTTGTCGTTTACGTTTATTGATTAAAATAAGTGACGGTATTTTCATTTAAATAGAGGGTGCGTGGTTAGCCTAATGGATACCGTCGTGACCTATGACATAGAATATTCTGAGTACCAAGTCAGATCTAATGCGATCAATGGAAAAATTGTTGGATCATTCTACTGCTCCATAATGCACACGACTCCTGGTGCAATCCGCTACTTATATAAGAGTCAGATATTCCCAAAATGGAATACTGCTGCCACATCTGGGGAGGTGCCGCTCAGAGAACTCTTTCCTGCCTCGACAGAGTATAAAATAGACTTACACCTAGATTTACACCTCCTTTTTCACAGAAGAAAGGTTGCTACCCTCTTTCTACCGTATCGTTATTTCCATAGAAGGCACTTGACTGAGCTCCAGTCTTTGGTTCCTCCTTGTAAGACATTCACAGCAATAACTCGTCTTGCTATTACAACGAAAAAAGTTTTGCCTTTTTCCTTCAATGTACCTATCACCAGGCGGAATTTCCATGGACAGAGATTGAAAGGGCTTACCGTCTGTTGAACACATTACCACAGTACTGCTTCTCTTCTGATTAAAACTTGGTAGTCTTCAGATCTAATGTCAACAAATTCTTATCATGAACGCCTTATAAACAATCAAACCCTGTTCATCATCGTCTAACTAGCAGTCATTCCCATCTCATTAATCCTTACCTTCGAGTTGCTCTTGGTCGTGATAAGTGGTGATACCAGGAGTAAAACAAAGTGACTCAATTATTTTCTGTTCAATTTTTTTTATTGATGCGGTGCTACAGACAAGGTATAAATATGTTATATGTGTTGTGCAATAGTTGTACATATAACAACGCTCTACAAAACAGGAGTTACGTTAACACTAGGATCGAGTATTATGACAGAAATAACAATAGCATTAGAAAGAAAAATAGAAATCTGAAATATCTTTGGTATATACCCCCGTTTAATCTGTTAGTAAAATCTAAAGCTGATCATACGTTTCTTAATTTTTAAGTCGGCATTTTCCTGCAAACAACCCTTTGCATAAAATATTCAATAAAAACTATTTTGTTATGGTAATGTTTTAAGATCTATTCATAGGAAAATCTAAATGTCTCAATTCGTAGAACATCAGACTTGTTGCGGGGCCCAATCACCGGAGCGATCGGTCTCACGACTAAGAAAGTGGACACAGGCAAATTACGACAAAGGCAAAGAAAAGGGGACAAACACAGATGTAAATATTTAAACATAAATAGGTTTATTTATCATAAAGGTAATAATAGTTTAGGAGGACAAGTAAAAATAAAAGAGGTGACGTCACTGGAAGCAGGAAAGGTTTGAATTACGTCACTGGTAACCGGTCCGCTTGAGAAGTCGTCACACGGGGTTTGATGTGGACGTCCCTGACGTGTAAGGATATGCTTCAGGTCAGTCCGGTTCGTGTGAACGTGGTCAAGGGCTGGATCAGCGGGGATCAGGGAATCAATAGGAAAGGCAAGATGTCGACAGGCACTGGTAAAGGAGCTGGAGAAGGTGATACTTGAACGATGAGCAGGCGTTGCTGAGGAGAGCTATGACATGAACCGCTGGGAGCTGCCGAAAGTTGATGCAAGAATTAACTGGGGCTGTAGGAAGCTGGTATTGCAGGAGCGAGCTGGAGTAGGCACTGCAGGAAATAGAAGGTGTGAGCTGGAGCAGGTGCTACAGGAAGCTGGTGCAGGAGTGAGCTGAAGCTGCAGGAAGTTGATGCAGGAGTCAGCTGGAACAGGCGCTGCAGGAAGCTGGTGCAGGAAGGCTGAAGTCAGGTGGATTGAGCCGGCAGTAGCCACGGTGAAAAGGATTATCGCATTTTTTAGTAGTTTTATTTTTGCTAGCCTTGAAAAAGGCTGCGTGGTTACTGCTGCTGCTGTCTGCTTCCTGGCTCGACGACTAGTCTACCCAGTCGGAGGTGGGGGTGGGGGGCTCCTAACCCCTGGCTGAATCGATGTTATTTATCTACCTCCCACAAGGTAAGATGTGACACAAGGTCGGGAAAGCGGGATTAGATAAGCCAGCGCTCGAGAGGTGAGCACTCTGGCCATTTAAAAATTGCTATCACAGACAGCAGACAGTTGTTTTCCGTCTTACGTAGCAAGCAAGGGGCTAAGAAACTGCTGTTGCTGCCATCGTTTTCTAAGATGGCGTCTGATTCAAAAGTAAACAAACATAGCGGTACAGACCGCGACGGACTGAAGATCTCAAGGTTTCGATTTCCGGTCATGGCATCCGTTTTATTTGTTGGGAATTTATTATTTAGCATTAATGCAATATTTTCCATTTTAACTTCTTTTATAAGTTAAGATATTTCTCTGAAATTTGTGACAGACACACATAGAGAAAATGCCCCTTATATTCAGAGTGGATAAATAAATGTTTAGTTGCTAACATACATGCAAATAAATAAATGAAAAGTTGTTAACACACGAACAAAGATATAAACGGAACGTTGCTGATAGATATAATAACAAAGACAGTAGGAATTTTTAACAGGTATACAAATACAAAATATGAAGGTGTATGAATAAATATAAAGTTGCAAACAGACATATAATAATATGAATGTGATGTTGCTAACAGGCACACAGAAAAAAATAAACGTCAAACTGATAATAGATAACAAATAAAATAATTATATAAACTAACATGAGGTTTCAACAGGCGAGCTAATAAATAGACTTGAAGTTGCTAACATACATGCAATCATATAAACTGATAAAAGGGGACATTTTTTAGCAATTTTACAAATAAAAAATATACTTGCGTTTGGTAACAGTGAGACTAACAAGTATATGTGAAATTTAGAAAGATTATACAAAAAGTAGACTAAGTTACTAACAATCACACAAACAAATAGACGTGAGGTTTACTAACGTACATACAAATAAAAATTAATTGGAAAGCAAATAAACGTGAAGTTACCAAAGAGGCATACAGATAATTACCTGTGAAATTGGTACTAATGATACACACAAATAAATATGAAGTTGCTAACAAGCCTACAAATGTGAATTTGGTAACTGGCATATATTATACATTTATGAGGTAGATCATTTAGTATATAATTTAGATAGTTGAGAATAACAGGAAATGGGACAGCGTAGGTGCAGCAGAGGTTAACTGAAAATTACTTAGGCTGTTGGGAATGTATTAAAAACA
Organism: Sepiola atlantica; assembly: GCA_963556195.1. Classification (NCBI taxonomy): domain Eukaryota; kingdom Metazoa; phylum Mollusca; class Cephalopoda; order Sepiida; family Sepiolidae; genus Sepiola; species Sepiola atlantica. The sequence continues at coordinate 149,082,760 of OY744516.1, forward strand.
AATATGAGGTCACAGAGAGAAATTGATAGTAAGCGGCAATTCATTTGGAAGCATTCAAGGCGTTGGACTTATAATGGCATGGGCTGACAAGATATAATTAATACGTGATTTCGATATCTTCTCTCTGTCTTTATCCCCCCACTGATCAGTGGTTTGGAACGACTATCACGTCGAATAGAGGACTTACTTAATTCCATCTACTTAATTAATATAGTTTGTTTTATTTTACGTATAAATGAGTAACTTTAATTATAGGACAGGAAATGGGACAGCGTAGGTGCAGCAGAGGTTAACTGAAAATTACTTAGGCTGTTGGGAATGTATTAAAAACAAATATGACGTCACAGAGAGAAATTGATAGTAAGCGGCAATTCATTTGGAAGCATTCAAGGCGTTGGACTTATAATGGCATGGGCTGACAAGATATAATTAATACGTGATTTCGATATCTTCTCTCTGTCTTTATCCCCCCACTGATCAGTGGTTTGGAACGACTATCACGTCGAATAGAGGACTTACGTAATTCCATCTACTTAATTAATATAGTTTGTTTTATTTTACGTATAAATGAGTAACTTTAATTATAGGACAGGGATTTCTCTCGGTCTGAGACGATAACAGCAAAAGCGTGCCCAAGAAGAACAACCAGCAAACAATGTATGAATAGCCATTTTAAACTCTATGTTTCTGTAATGATGACGGCAACTTGATTGCTGCGGGCATGACACAAAGGTTGAGTATTATGCAACACATATGAATAAATAAATGTTAAGTTGTATACATACAATAATTGCGAATAAGTTAACAGACAAACCCCACAAATCAAGGGAATGATACTAGTAGACAGAGAAATAAACGTGAAGTTGCTAACACACAAACAAAATAGCGTTAAGTTGCTAACAGCCATACTAACAGAGACACATTATGTTGGTGAGATAAGTATAGAAAAATGTAATGTTGATTAAATGCATACAGACAAATCAAAGTGGAGTTGCTAATAGAAAAGCAATCAAATGCACGTGAAGTTGTTAACAGACATTCGATCAAACATGAATTTGCTAACAAGGATGCACATGAATACATTTGAAGTTTCTAGCATGCATACAAACAGATAAAGATATGGTTGTTAGAAGAAATATAAACTTGCTAATAGAGAAACGTGAAGTTACTAACATAGAAAAACGTGAATTTACTCATATACATACACAATACTTGAGGTTGCTAAGAGTCAAACAAATAATCTGATTTTTTAACATACATATAAAAAATTAAATGTGGAGTTGCTAATGAGTACAAAAACATGAATTTGCAAATATATATACTGGCAAGTAAATGCGATGTTTTGTAATATAGATAAGCGGTGACCCAAATAGTAAATAAAGAACCAAACGGAATTTCCATAAACAGAGATTCTCTCCATTAACGTCCAATCTTTGAAACACAATAGCACCGGAGTGCTTCGCTGCTGACTACGACATAGTCGCCTTCAAGTTTAATGTCAACAAATACTTATTTAACAGTCCTGTTAAGTAATCAAATCCTTGTCATACACTGTTTACAATCCCCTCATAGTATAGTTCTACATCCAAATTGACTATCTTATTTGGCCTAATCATCGACTGGTCTTTTAGCTTTGATAAGTGGTTACTTATTAGTATAAAAATAGATGTCAAACAATGTTTAGCTTGAAGTTGCTTACAGACATACGAAGAAATAAACATGAAGTTGATCAGAGATATACAAATAAATAAATGTTATATTGTTTATAGGCGTAGAAAAATGTAAACCTAAAGTTGCGAACAGACATGAAAACAATGAAACACTGGATGAACCATGTCCTCATTTGTGGTGTTAATGAGATATAGACTTTCGACAAGAGGACAATTGAGAAAATGCACTTCATCATTAAACTTTGAAGACTGACTAATTACGTTTGATAAATATTCAAGAGAGAATCACACAGCAAATATTTAGCGTCTCGTTGTTGTTTCAAACCGTCTAATTTAAACTGAACTCGGTGTAATTACTAATATTCTTTTCAGATGTTAAGTTTAATTATTTTGTCTTTCAAAAATTGCTGAAAATTTCCCATGTGGTTTGAAATAATTCAAAGGTTAAAGTCTTTTTTTATTTTCTATGTCATCACACTGGTTTTTAGTCAATTTGAATTTTTATTCATTTTTTTGATTTTCAATTTTCTTTTATTTGTGACTTGCATAGCAGGAAGACCTGGTTTTCTCGCGATTAAATGGGGAATCCTGTGTCAATTCTAACCCAGCCTATAACACTATAATCATTTTTTATTCTTATTTTATTAATTTTCTAATATTCAATTTTGGCGGTGGGTCAAAGAATATATTAAGTATCCATTAGATGAAAAGAATGTAAGTAAAATGACATTGATTGAAATAAATTCCGATACATTTATTATCTTTCATATTTTTCAGGAAATACCCAGCATTTCCCTGGGATCAATAAAAACGTTCTGCTTCAAGCCCTGAACACATTATTTGTATTCTAATTTTTTAATTTGTATAAAAAAGGTAAATTCATATGTACTAGCATGATACGACTTTTTCACCGGCTTGATTATAATGTGCTCATAGGTTTCCGCAATTCTTTATAGAATCAGATACTCACAGGATGGACCACGTAAAGGCTGTCAGCATCCATAAGTTAACGTGGTGCCGGCGAACCGATCGGCACACCCAGGTCGTCAATTCAAATTGTTATCTACTTCGCCACAGACACATCTCATTTTCAAGTTATAAATCAAATGAAGTTAAACGTTGTTTTTACTTTTTTATGGATGATAAGCGCGAATGAAAACCCAACGATAACGTTACATAATTTGATCAACATGACATATACTTATTCAAGTACCCTGGATAATGTAGTTTCAGAAAATTTATGGTTGCGGAGGTCTATATCCCAAACCCTAGGAAGAGTTTGTGAACAAAAACAACGAACTAAAAACCGACGATTAACAACTTAAATATATATATATATATATATATATATATATATATATATATATATATATATATATATATATATATATATATATATATATATATATATATGTGGGTGTGTATGTATGTATATATATATATATATTCAGAAAGATTTTCCTTCCTTTTAATTTGTCATTATGTTGTTGATCAAAAAATGAGGTATCCTAAGCGATATAATTAATTAAAACAGCACTATTACCGAGAAGATAATCCCTAAGAAGACAGTATCATGACAACACAGGCAAATACTATACTACTCCCTAAAAACAAGTATCTAATGTCTACTAGCATGGTACAATGACAAACGAACATATACTACACTACCCCCAAAAGAGGAGGTACTGGATGAGTGGATACTGTTATAGCTCAAAACAAATACTATGCTTGCCACCCCCTAAAAAATGGAAGTGATGCCCGGGAATACGGTATGATAACAACAAAACATATACTAACTACTCACTCTGAATATAACACTGAAAGATAATACATTAGTCGGTAATAGTATAGCAAACTGAATTGAGCATTAAACGATAGCATAATAGTATAAATAATAGAAGCGAGAGTATACTGTCGGCTCAAACAGATACCAAATCTCCTTTGGTAATAAATGTGCATGTATGTTACGTATGGAATAATTTAAGCGAATACTACACTTTTTGATCGTATCATGAAGTTATTTTTAATTTTCGATCTACTAGTGATTGAATTTCCTCCAGCAAACAAATAAACTCATATATATATATATATATATATATATATATATATATATATATATATATATATATATATATATATATATATATATATATATATATATATAGTTTATTTGTTTGCTGGAGGAAATTCAATCCCTTTAAATCATTTTAGCCCGAAGATTCCCCCCGGGAATGAAACGCGGTAGCCTCTGTGTAGCTTAATTGCCATAAATATATTTTCATAGCTTACTATATATATATATATATATATATATATATATATATATATATATATTATATATATATATATATATATAAAATTGAAAATGGAAGCCTTTATCAATGCAAGATTTATTCATTATTTTTTTTACTTTAATCTTATTAATTTCGGAATTATATTCCATCATCAGAATTGACCAGTATTGTTTCATTTTTTTGCATTAAAAAATAAAAATTAACAACCTTTTTTTCATTTTGTTTCTTGATAAAATGTCCTTGTTATGGATGTATCCGCGGCGATGTTGTTGGTGGTTATTAATTCAAATTCTGGTTGTAG